>JAWNPK010000012.1:19122500-20330000 GCA_035047565.1 Drosophila mulleri
GTTAAGAGCAAAAAACACGTGGTCAAGTCATGAAATTCAAATCGAACAAATTGCCAGAATTTAAAAAAAGAAACAATGAAACACTACAAATGAAAAACAAACCAATCGATGCACAACAAAAACAATGAACCTAAATATCTTTAAATTAATAAATGAAAATGGCATCATACATATAAATATATACAGATATAGTTCCCTAATGAGTAGTAAACAATTAGTTCAAGTTATCTGGTGTTTAGCAAATAGGCAGACAGACGTGGCACACACATTATACCCAGATTTCTCAGTTTCAATGGGTTCACAGCAGAATACAAATAAATGTATTTCAAAATAAATAAAAATCTTAAAAGCTACAAACAATAAAAGATAAGAAGCTATTTTATTTTACACGGACAGCAGGTCGTACATTGCGTAAGATCAATATACTCCTTTCACTTACTCATCTTGTTCAACAAGTACGATCATGAAAATTGCACATCCGAAGGACATTTCAGAAAAATACCTTTTTAAATTACGCGCCCTGCTGCGAGTCTCATAGCAACGAACTTCTTACTTGCTCACAATAGTAATGCCCATCAGATTTATGTCAATTTTTGAAAGGCCACCAATGCTGCCCATTAATATTTATCGATTGTTGAACGATTCTTTCTGTTTTTATTTCGCGGTAATCAGCAAATTCGTAATTATTTGATAGGTTTATTGGAAACAAGTTATATGCCACTTATCGAAACAATCCAATCTCTGACTGCCGACACTTTGGAGTAAACCCCAGGATATTTAGGCTTCGCACAGCCAAATCCCCAGGAGACAACGCCCCATAATTTGCCATTCACGGCCAGCGGTCCGCCGGAGTCCCCTTGACAGGCATCCTTGCCGCCTTCGGTGAGACCCGCGCAAAGCATGCGATCCGTAATATTGCCAAAATACTCATAGGCTGTTGTGCATTGGGTCTGATTCACCGTGGGTACGGTGACAGCTCGCAGCACATCTGTCGATTCCTCGGGATTTTGGGTGTTGCCCCAGCCGGTGATTGTTACCAGTGTGCCATCTGGAAGATCCTCATTCTGTTCAGGCAGCTGGGCAAATGCCTGGGTGACGTTTGTGCTATTATAGGACGCCAGCTCTAGCAGAGCATAGTCATAGTCGATTATTCGTGAATTGTAATCGGGATGACGATGAATACGCCGTATGTCGACGATCAGGCCATCCTTCTCTTTGCGCGTGGCACCGACGCGCACCTTCAAGGACTCCACACTAGCGCTCTCCACGCAATGGGCGGCGGTCAGTGCCCAGCCTACGCCAATCAATGAGCCGCCGCACATATGAAAACTACGCTGCAGTGAAATTTGATACGGATAATCGTTAATAGACACCTGAACGCCGCCCACAATGCGTCCATCCAGTCGCAGCTCTGGCACAGCCGGCACAGTCAGGCAGCCAGCGCAGGTGAATAGTAGCAGCGGCAGGAGCAGCGTATTCCAGCTTAGCGACATGTTCAATTCCGAGTGGATAAGCGTTATGTTAGCTCAGCGGCTATTAAGAATGCTTATATAGACGCCGCCCAGTGGGTTATCAATCTATCAAGCACATTTTTCAGGGTCAATCATCGTAGCTGCGTAGCGAAGGTATCCACTTGGCCTAGTTAATCCGTCGCCGATACTCATAAAATTTTATGGCCCATAGACGATGATATCGACGTCATCGAGAATGTTATCTAAGCCCAATTCTATTGTTTGAAAAAGACAATTCAGAGTCTTATTTTTCACTCGAAATTGTGCCAAATATATATAAATTGGCAAGCAAGAAAACTGTGTGACAGACATATAGATTATGAATTATATAAAATATGTAGATACTATGCGCTATAATATTAAGTATTTTGTTGAGAGATCAAGTTCATTTTCGAACTTATAGAGCATATTTTACTCTATATACATATATATAGAGCAAGAACTCCACATATTATCATGTGTCTTTCTTGAGAAATTGAGTTCTTTTTAAAACTTATAAATAGAAAATAAAAAGTCAGCTTGTCGGATATGATATATCATACGTATAGTTTATACAAATATATTTGATATAAAGACAGACTCTATTACTTAAGTACCTAAGTTGTACTCTGCCCAGACAGTCAGAATAAGCAGGAAATAATCAACAACAAGCCTCGACTCTATGGTACGATATAGAATACATAAAGTTTATATAAATACCTTTCAAGACATCGCAAATTTATACCGGTGATTCTTCAGATTGTTCAGCTATCTCAACTTCTGGTAAGTTTTCCGCTACTCCCTCTAGAATTACATATATCCAGATAAATCCTCTTTTTACCTCTATGCCAAGAAGTTTTATAACAGGATTTATATAAATTGGGAGAATTTCCACTAGGACGCATTGAATTGTGTGGGATCAATGGGAATAACCGACAAGCCTATCATATCAGGTAAGAAAGCGAGCGCCATATATGTAGAGAATACTCCAGCCTACGGGTCACACAATTCACGCTGCAGTGGCTTTCGCTTACAGCTTTAGCCAGGTCAAGAACTTATTGTTGGACGGCATATCAGTGACTCGTTCCAGCCGCAAGCCATTCAGATCGGCCAACTGCTTCAGATCTCTGATATCCCGTATGCCCCACTCACTATTGCGACTCCTCAAGTTCGCATCGAAGTCGACATTGCTTTGGGGCGTCAATAGGCCGTCCTGGGCGTACGGTCCATAGGTGAAGAGTTTGCCGCCTGGTTTCAGCAGCTGGCCAGCAGCACGAAATAGTCCCTCCGAACAGTTCCATGGCGTAATGTGCATCATATTGCAGTTCAACATATAGTCATAGCTGGCGAGCTTTAGCTGCTCCTTCGTCCCTTCCTCCCATTGCTGCAGCTCCTGCGAAATGTCCACAAAGAGTGGCGGACAGATATTACCAGTTGCACAGTCGGCGGCATATGCTTTAATCGAACTGAAATCTCTGCGCTCATATTCCGTTGTCTGAAAACTGATGTTCGGTAGGAGGGGGGCCAAAAAACCGGCATGCTGACCCGAACCGGATGCAATCTCTAGCAATCGTAGATTTGGTGTACTCTTATCCACCTGCTGCAGCAAGGCCTCCGATATGGGCTGAGAATTCCGATCTGCCGAAGGATGTGTGCGCTTTATAGCGCTGCGAAGCGTCGTCACATGAAACAAACATCGAAAGTGTTTTGTCAGACTGTGAGCAATGTTTACTGCGTAAATAAGTTCTTGGTTTAATTGTAATGCAAGCGAATGTTTTACCTCATATTTGGAAATGCTGACTATCAATTTATTCCCAAATTCACGTACGTATTTGCTCTCAAATGACTTTATTAATTTTACTTTATTGGCGCTGCTCGGCTACGAACTTATCGATATACCAGGGCTGCAGTATCTCGTGAGCTGATATAATACAGTGAACCAAGCATGTTCTTTTATGGATTATTACGAGTTATATATGGCTTTTAAAATCAATTTCAAAAATAAATATTGCAATAGTAAACAAGTTTAATGATATTAAAATAAATTCATAACCGACATACATTTAGTATTTTATTCATACTAGCATTGCCACTATATCGGATGCATACCGATATTTGCGATATTTCTTATATGGCAGTACTGTTTTATCGCCTTGCCGCCACATTCGGTAGTGAGACAAAATTTTGTCAGTTTTAATTAGGCATTGTTTTCGTTGAATCAATTGTTGCACCTAAGAAAGCTGCACAATGTCTGATAACGATGATGATTTCATGTGCGACGACGATGAAGACTACGGCCTGGTAAGAATTGCGCATTTAACAATATTTCAATTTGTATAGACGGCAAACCTCAACACCCGGCGTCGTCTGCATGGTTTTCTCTTTGCGACTTCCATTTTAGGAATACTCGGAGGATAGCAACTCAGAACCGGACGTAGATCTAGAGAATCAATACTATAATAGCAAGGCACTCAAGGAGATGGAGCCCACTGCGGCGCTAGCCAGTTTCCAAAAGGTGCTCGATCTGGAGAATGGCGAGAAGGGCGAATGGGGCTTCAAGGCGCTGAAGCAAATGATTAAAATCAACTTTAGTCTGGTGAGTATTCAGCGAGTTGGCAAATAAAGTATGTATTTATGATCTGTGCCTATTTCTCCCCCTATCTGTAGAGCAACTACAAGGAAATGATGGTGCGCTACAAGCAGCTGCTCACCTACATCAAAAGCGCCGTCACACGCAATCACTCCGAGAAGAGCATCAATTCCATACTGGATTACATATCGACGTCCAAGAATGTAAGTAAGAAAGGTCTCTTACCATGGATAAAGGCCGGCCCTAACTGGTTTAATATCGTATTGTACTGTCATATGTATATTAACTATTCATGTCCTAAAAAACTTGTAATGACTCTGAACAGGAATCCCTAATGTTGTATTTTATACATTATCTTAATCATAATAAGCAATAGCAGCTGTTTGGCTGCTTCAACAGAAACGACTTTGCAAAGATCATATTACCGTTGATATAGGATCAAGTTTTTGTCTATAAACAAATAACTATTCAGGTCTTTACATATGTGCACATTATATATAAGTAAAGTCATTTGTTCTCTATGTATTTAGAACTTTTTGCAATATGGAATATTGGCTAAATGTTATAGTTTATTTCAAAGAAATTAAACATATATTATTATATTTTCAGATGGAATTGCTACAGAATTTCTATGAGACTACGTTGGATGCATTGCGCGATGCCAAGAACGATCGTTTGTGGTTCAAGACGAACACAAAACTGGGCAAGCTGTACTTTGATCGCAACGACTTCACTAAATTGCAAAAGATACTCAAGCAGTTGCATTCGAGCTGCCAGACAGACGATGGCGAGGATGATCTGAAGAAGGGCACCCAGCTGCTAGAAATTTATGCGTTGGAAATCCAAATGTATACGGTGCAGAAGAATAATAAGAAATTGAAAGCCCTCTATGAGCAATCGTTGCACATTAAATCGGCAATACCTCATCCACTGATAATGGGCGTAATACGTGAATGCGGCGGCAAAATGCATTTGCGTGAAGGCGAATTTGAGAAGGCGCACACCGATTTCTTTGAAGCGTTCAAGAACTACGATGAGAGCGGATCGCCCAGACGCACAACTTGCCTGAAGTACTTGGTGCTGGCCAATATGTGAGTTAGAGTGCGAATAAATTGATAATAAACATAATCAGTTAATTGATAATATTGTATCTGACAGGCTAATGAAGTCCGGCATTAATCCATTTGACTCGCAGGAGGCCAAGCCGTATAAGAACGATCCCGAAATATTGGCCATGACAAATTTGGTTAACTCATACCAAAACAATGACATCAACGAGTTTGAGACTATATTGCGCCAGCATCGCAGCAACATCATGGCCGATCAGTTTATACGCGAGCATATTGAGGATTTACTGCGCAACATACGCACCCAGGTGCTCATTAAACTGATTCGACCCTATAAGAATATAGCCATACCGTTCATAGCCAATGCGCTCAACATTGAGCCGGCCGAGGTGGAGAGCCTGCTCGTTTCCTGCATACTGGATGAGTACGTTAATTAACCGAACATACCGATATTATTTTCATATAACTGAATTCACATTATGCCTTGCAGCACCATCAAAGGGCGGATCGATCAGGTAAATCAGGTGTTGCAGCTGGACAAGGTCAATAGCAGCGCTGCTCGATACAATGCACTGGAGAAATGGTCCAATCAAATTCAATCACTGCAATTTGCTGTAGTACAGAAAATGGCTTAGACATAAGGCAACGATTAAAATCTAATCGAAATTCTAAAAAACATCAAATCAAATAGTCTTCTTACTAAAACATTTGCACAACGCCTCTATATATAAATGAAATATATCAATGTTAAGGGCTTTCAAGATAAAGCTGCGATAAGCACAGGTTGTTCTATCATAAATATGTACGGCCGATAAGCAATTGTATATTTCCATGACTCGAATGAAGAAAATAACAAATATTCAAAGACTGAAGTAAACCATTTCATAAAGTAAAGGAAAATATGGGAATGCCGATTTAATTGCTGTACTTGCCGCTGTAGATTATTATTATGGGGATTATCATTCCATTAATTTACCGAAAATGTTCTGATTAAATTCTTAAAGAGAAGCTTACCAAAAATTTATTTTCATTAGGATATGTAAACTTTTCGGAGTAATATTAATACGAATTTAAATAAATTAGGCATAGACAGATACATTTTTGGACGAATTATTATACTCATTCAACTTTAATTAAGCAGCTTCAGCGCCTGATGTGCCCGTCTGCCGTACTTCAATGGGAGCCCCTTTGCTGCAGCGCTCGTGCATCCACAATCTTAGTCTATAGATCCAGAAGATGAGGACGCAAAAGAATAGCGCCAACACAATGCAGCCACAAACGCTGCCAATGGCCAAGCCCGGCCTCTCCCAGTCCAGAATGAAATATATAAAGCGATTACCAAAGCTGCAAATGCAATCGAATAAGAGAGGATTCAAAGGGGGAAGTCAAATAGCTCACAAATCGGTGCCGCCGGCCCAGAAATAGATAAGCGAGAACAGGCCATAGACGAGGCCCGCCGCGAGCGGATAAACAAAGTGCATCAGGCGAGTGGGAAAGGCCACGACGAAGCAATCGAAGAGCATGCAAATGGAATTGAACGCATGCGCCCAAAGATTGTACAGTCCAACGGGACCGTCAGACATGCCTAAAACGGGGTTTATTGATTATCAATAGATTGTTTGGCAACATAATAAACGCTTGAGCTGCTCACTGGGATAGAGCGCTGTCCAGAAAACCAACGTTATCATCAGGGCCAAAACTGTCGTCGTATAATGCGAGCACCAGTATATCCTAAGAGCCCAGCTACCAGAGACTGAAATGAAGATATATTAAATATAACTAATTCTAATAATGTAACATTGAATCCAGCAAACGCAAATATGAATTATGACTGTGAATCTAATACACTATGAATACTTCACATACCTTAATACTTAGCATTAGAAGCTATTGTGTGACAAAAATTACGATATACATTATATATTATATTTTTATATTTGACTAGAATTATTTGGAAGATACTGGAAGTACTTAAACTACTTCACTTTGGAAGAGTTTAATTAGTTTTCCCTTCACTCAAAAGCCGACAGATGAATTCATATTTGATTAACAATTTGATTTTGATCCAACATGTTTTCAATTAATTTTTTCGAAAATTGAAGTTTGAGTACTAGGTGAACTATAAATAGTTTAAATGCTGGAAGTACTCAGAATACTTAAGAATAATTTAAAAAGTTTGCATGACAAAAAGAAATAAACATAAAAACACAAAAACTAAGTTATTTACACTCATTTCATATTCAATAATCTTTTTAAGAATTATTCAAAAAATGATCAATTACCTCAAGAAATTTAATTTAGCTTTTATATTTGAAAACTAACAACCTTTTCATAGGTATTTTAAATGACTAAGTGATTAATTCAAACCAATTTCTAGCTAAGGCATTATAAAAAAAAAAATAAAATAAAAAACAATGCGGACGAAAGTTTTACAAAACAATTACTTACCAAAATAGCTGGGCTTTATAAAGTGTATGGTGGCCAGAATGGCGCCATAGGCACAGGCATAGAAGCATAAGGAGAAACCCCAATCGGTTAGATAGATGAACCATGTGCCCTCATTGAATTGATCGACCAGACTGCCAATGACACCAGCTGCAAAGAAGGCGGTCAGAAGCCAGCGATAGATCAGCCAGATGAAGCATCGTTCGCTGCGCTGCCATTGGGAGCGACAAAAGTCGGCGGGCTGATCGTGGTACAGTGAAAACTTGGCACACTGAAACTCATCCACCAGTGGCTGGCAGCAGCAGGTTTGCTGGCTGGTATCGCGCATCACGCCGGCCGGATGGACTCGATGTCTGCGTAGCTGGACAAGGGCTGCTAAGGCCGACCAGAACAATTGGCTGACACGTCGGTAGAATGTCAACTGCCGCAGCCAGGGCCAGAGTCGCGCCAATAGGCCTGATAGTTTGACATTATTTCCGCAAATTGTTGTAGCCAAATGGCAATTCGAGTGTTAACTTATCAGCTGATGATTCTTATCACCAGTTATGTCTCACTGGAAGGTACTTCCAGCCAATCTATATGTATATCGCTGATAATTTCCAAATAACCGTTTAGCCGCTATTACTGATGTTGGCCAACTACTCTGACTAACTTGGCCAACAGTCAGTGCGAGGCGCCAGGCCTGAATACCTTCCCACGCTTCTCAGTAAAGCCTGCCCACGCGCTAAACGTGCTTTAAATTTTTTAACAGCGTTTTGTGAATTTTTGCAGATGATTCATTTGCAACAAAACAATAATATCAATAGTTTTCATTTATTGTTATTTTCTTCTTTTTTTCACAGAAATTATATGATAAGAAGACCCCTATCACAGTCAAAAGTAATTCCCCACTTGAATTTATCATCCTAAAAATAGGCATTTCAACAAATTAGTAATTGATTATCGCGGTTTAAACATGTAACTCGTGTACTCAACAATTACCAATTCATTTTATTTCGTAAAATGAAAAAAAGCAATAAAACAAAAACAAATAGAAACCTTGAGTTTTAGATAAGATGACAACGCGGAACACTTTTTTAGCCAAACAAAACAAATGTATGATAACAATTTCGCAGTTCATTTATGACGAATGTCTCTAAGAATCGTCAGTTATTTAAGCTATAATTATTTACCTTAAAATTTGTTGATTAAAAACAAAAAAGTAGACCGAAAATAGTTTAACAATTGTTTATTCAAAGTATTTTTGAAATGCAGATTCTGTTTCTGATAAATGCTAATTGCTAAAAGCTAAATGCTAATTATATTTAAATATATTTAAATTAAATATTTGTATAACATTTCAAAGTATACCTAATTAAAAATACGAAAAGTTGTTATATTAAAAATATATTATAAAAAATGATATATATAATATTACTACTACGAGAGTTGGTCGAGCCTCTATGGCTATAAACTTCAATATATACGAAATTTATTTTAAATTTAAAATAAACAATATTTTTTTTTATAATGCAAATTTACTTTTATTTCTCCATTAAAAATTCGATTCAATTAGAATTATTATCTTCCAAGCTGTTTACCATAATTTCTAATAGATTTTTCGCACACGCAAATCAAAAATGGAAATTTAAACATTTCGCCTCGATTTGATTGCAACTGACATGCAATCTTATTATCAACAAAAATCAAATACAGTTTTTATTTTCGAATAACGAATGGAATGTGATTTTGGTTCGGTTCGGTTTGGAAATTCGACTTTTAAATTATGCAATAGCAGGAAGTCGCAGAAATCAATGTTAGATACAGTACGATAAATGAAGACACTTTCAATTCCTAAATAAAAATGGAACAATTTCTAAGTGCCTTCGAGTCAATGGCAAGGTCACCAAAGAGGGGCGTATAAATGGAACAAATACAAGTGTAAATTTGTGCATGACACCTATAGTATATATGATATCTGACTTATATATATGTGATGATGTACAAGTTTGGAATTTTCAACACACAGCAATTTGTAATCGATGCCATGTTTATTAAACTGACCCTCAACTGATCAAATTACGTTTGCAAATTGAAATATCAGAACCAATCAACAACAAATAAATAATTGCTGGTGTAATATTTTGTATTATTTATAGTTTAGTGCAGACAAGAAATATATACAAAATACGAATAAAAATAATATATAATAATATACATACATTATAGGTTCCACTAAATATTTTAATATTAAAAAAAAAAAAAAATGGAGAAAAATAATTAAATGCTTTATCTAAAAATTATTTGCAAAAAACGTCTGCTTTTTTTTAAATTCTTTCCCACCTATATAGGTTCCACTAAATATTTTAATATTGAAAAAAAAAAAAAAAAAAATGGAGAAAAATAATTACATGCTTTATCTAAAAATTATTTGCAAAAAACGTCTGCTTTTTTTTTTAAAATTCTTTCCCACCTAATTGCTGATAAAATGAATGTGGGTCAAACCTAAAAAAAAAAACAAAAAACAGAAATTAAAAAAAAAAAAAAACGCTATGGTTAAAAGCTTTTTTGGAATTTGCGACTCCCATAGCTTGCTTCCATTTGAGCATACACATAATTGGGAGAGCTCTGAGCTTTAATTGGCCGACCTCCAGGGCTTCAAGTTCAATAAAGTCAGCTCAGCAGCTGATGAATGTTTTATATGGTATGATGACAAACGACGCTGCTGCTGTCAATAACACTGATATCATATCATTGGAAATGATTCCCACAGCATCATGTTTTTGGATGGAGCACTTAACAGATCAGCGACTATTTGACACTCACTTTATATTTTTTTGTTTTTGTTTTTGTGTGAATATTTCACATTAACGATATGCCTTTAATTAAATTACTTAGTTTAATTTATTACTATGCCCTATACTTTGCTCATAGAATGGAAATGTTGACTATATTAAACAAATAATACAAAATGTTGAATATTTTGTTTTATTCATTTGGAATCTAGCATTTAAAACATAATATTTAAATTTAAAAAAATTCAAGTAAAATATTGATTAAATTAATCTATTTTAAAAGAGTTTAAGCTATTGATCCTATATTACCAAGTCTTTGAATGACCATGACTGAACTAATTATATAAACCCACAGAAATACCACTTTTTAAACAAGTATTAACGTTGCTGTCGGGCATTACTGACTGAATTATTCTCTATCACGACTATATATATACATTGTATATATATATATATATATATATATATATATATATATATATATATATATATATATATATATATATATATATATATATATATTTTATATTTTTTTTTTTTTTAATTAATAGAAAATGTTAACTGTTTAGTCGTTTAATTTTAAATTCCATACCCTAATTTATAGAAAATACCATGCCATGAGCATAATAATTAATGAAATAAAAACACTTTAAATTGCAAAATTAAATAAACTTGTTAAAAATGTAAATGGTACTTAAAAAAATAAATAAATGAAATTAAATAAAATTGAAATAAATGTGTCCTAGTCATGTATTAAACTGTTATCATTATATTATTACCTCTGTTAAATATTTATTTGCTCAACTTTATGCTCGACTCAAAAGGGTATATAGCAGTGATCAGGCTTCAGTTCTTTTTACAAAATTCGAATTTTTTTGTTTGTCTTTTTGTTTTTTTTTTTTTTTTTTTTTTTGTCGTATTAATTTTGTTGATCGCATGGCGTACAGCTTCGTGTATATAAAAGAGTCGAAGCCTGCTCCAAGTGCTTGGTCGTATTATTTGCAGTGAGCACGTTTCTAATCGTTGCGTCGGTAGCGGGTTCGGCACAGTCACCAGCTAGAGGGTCTCTCAAAGGGTAAAAGCACTCCGCTGCTTTCAGTCGAGTCTGTCTCGTCGTGTGCTGTGCACGAGTGCGCGTTCCCACTGGAGTAGTTAGCGAACTGCCGAAAAGCGCCAATACATACATACATACATACACATATATATTTTACCGGCTCCGTCCAAGTCATAATTTCGCGAATGATTTTCAAGATCACACAGAGCGCAACAGTAGCTGAATCAGGCTGAAAGTTTATTTCTGCACACAATTAGCAGAACCACGCCGGCAACTCGGTAGCCAACATAGTTAATCGATTGGCGATCATAATTAAACCAACAGAAAATGCAATTTCTCAAAAGGTTCCGGAAGGGCCTCAACAATGAATTACAAAAGCAAAATTTCGGCTTTGAATACAGTCACGTGCATCTATTTTATAAGTCTCTGGTGAGTTTAATAGCTAAACGGTAGTGCTATATGTCTCGGAAATTATCTGAAAACCCTTTGCACTTTAAGCAACTTTGTGTTTTAGATGAGATCATTTGAAGTTTTAGTATGTGCACGTAGCAGGTGCTATTAAAACATTAAGTACAGCTTAACGTTTGCAGTCGTATGAAGGAGACCGCCTAACGACTATTGCATACACTTGCTGCAGAAACATCAAATGTACATATATTTTCTTTGAGTTATATTTAAGAGAATGTTTCGATACATACACAAATTCGATTCGATACATAGAATGGTTTTCTTTTTATCTGATTTTAATTAATATATGTATATGTATATATTAATCATTATATTTATATTACAATTTATACATATTTATTTATGCAGAAGTATTTATAATATAAACATTAAATGAAAACAATGTATTTATGTATAAATATTATATATAAATTTAATTCTATTTATTATTCGTTTATTATTATTATTATTATTATTATTATTTTATTTTATTTGTTAATTAATTTATTTTTGTATATCAATTTAAACTTTTTTGTAATATAAAAAAGTATTTGAATTTAGGTTTTTAATTATTTATAAAAAAATTCAATTTTAATTTATTTTCAAATAATTTGTATTTTACTACAAGTTTATTTCTTTATTAAAATTATTCAGTTTATTAAATTATTAATACAAATGTATTCCCACTAACATCGTTAATTAAAATGTGTACATAATATTTTGTATTATTATACAGATCGTATGAAACATTTTTATTTATTTTTTGATAAATAAATATTTGGCGGATTTACTGAAATAGTACTTGACGGTAACAGTAACAGTAACAGTAACAGTATCCGCATTGTATATAAAACGTAAATTCCGGAAATATCACACCATAATTTGTCACATTCATATGACTTATCGAAATCAGAGAATAGAAAAATTGTTTAGCACATTTAGCTTTAAATTAGACATGGCACGAGCAAGTGTTTACACATAGATACATATATAAATTATATACTGATATTGGGGTCGCCTAACAGCACACGATCTTCCCGAAGTTCAAAACAAATCAATTCTCATTGCGTAATCGACAAGCTATGTTTTTTGCTGTACTTCAAGCAAGCGAAAACGACAACAAACTCACTAACTAAACAAGCACGAGTCCGGGCAGTTAGTACGTCATTAATTTGACAGCACGAGGCGAACAGACAGTGAGACATCATATTGTAGATAACAGACACTTAACAGCTGTCGGAATGTTAGCGCTAACCTGATACTGCCATAAGCTGAATATTTATATGCAAACAGGCAGTTGCACTCGGTTAGTTAAATAAGCAACAATTACACGTTGTGTAAAGGTCAGATAAGGTGGGCAGGTAGATGCAGTATGATTATCAATGATTATATATAATAGAAAACAAAAAATCTTTATATACAGCAATCAATAAAACTACACATAACTATAAATGTTAATCACATTAATTTGATTAGCTCTTATCTATATTAGTTTATTACCTTAAAAAATTTCAACTTTCGGTGCCGTAACGTCAGAATTTTATATCCAATCAGTGCTGTAGTAATCGTGAACTTTGATTTTGTTTAGTTGCAAACTCATGGCTGATAGCGGTATTTCGCTAATTAAATATAATTGTAAATTCTATAACTAAATACCCCATAAAGAATGACTTCCTACAAGATATTGTAGATAACAAATGTACAAAGACCATGTTTGATAAAAGTTTTCAATGAAAAGAGGCGAAAAACACTTCCTAGGTTTACCAATAAAGCTCAGAATTAGATAAATTAAAGTAAGCTCAAATTTATTAATTAAAGTTATGAAAATAAATGTAAAAAGTATATGAATTATATATGTATATGATATATGATATATGATATATATATATATATTATAAAACAAATAAAGTTCGATCAGAGCAATAAACCAAAATAGTAAAAGTAAAGTTAATAAAGACGCTATTTGGGATTGCTTTTTTAAGTTTTAAATTAAAGTTTTAAAATTTAAATAAAAATGCAAGGCAAATTTCTCAAAGATATTTATGAAGAAAATATACTATCAGAAAACCTAATAAAATGTAATCAAAATTATCATTTAATTATATGAATTAATTAAGATTAAATCATTTGAGCTATTCAAGAATATAGTTTATTTAACCTCTAGCACCTACTGATCATTTAACTTTCCCTCTCGCTCTCTCTCTCTCTCTCTCTCTATGTGCGACTTACTCACTCTGTTCTTTGTTGTCTATATTTTTCAGTGGCAAAAGCATGAAGTCAGCACAGTTTATTTACTATATCGTTGGCTATTGGCGCTAATATTTTTGGGCGTTTACATCACTTGCCTCATTCTGCAATTCTGTGATGGCAAATTTTTTATCTACATGACCAACTGGGGCTTTGGTCTGATCACGATCACAATGATAGTTGCGGCCGTGCACGTCACACGCTGGCACTACGATCTACAGAATGTGCGGAGTCTGGTGCAGGAGGCGGGACAGAAGGCGCGCACATCATGCGGCCTGAAGATATACTGGTGGCTGTACAATATATCATTATTGCTGGCACTAATCATATCCACAGTATACTGGATATTTCTCAATGGTCGCATGAGTGAGTTGGCGAATGCAATTCTAAGCACTATACTAAACAGAACACTTACATAATTCAATTCAATCCGCGTAGACAAACCAACACGATTTCCGGTCATCAGCATTGTAACGCATGCTCTGAATACCGTTTGTATGCTGATCGATTTTCTAGTCGTTGCGTTTCCGTTGCGTCTGTGGCATATGGTGCAGACGATGTGCATGGCCATCGCCTTCTTTCTGTTCACCCTCATCTATCACATTTGCGGCGGCACCGACGAGTAAGTAGCCCGCACACTTCAAATGTCTATAGATTATCTAATTAATTATATTAATCGATTTGGATTTGTGAACGCAGATTCGGCAATCCCTATGTCTATCCCATACTGGACTGGAACAATCCCCAGCGCTGTCTGATCACCTTTGTCGGCATCTTCCTAATGACCATCTGCTATTGGGTGCTGCTCTTTGGCGTTCACAAATTGAAGCAGGTCTTCAATCGAGCCTTCAGCATTGTCTGGACACCCCATGCCGTTGGCCTCATATGAGATCAACTCTCTATCTAGCACTGACTAAATACAAACAATTCCATCATCATACAAAACTGCACTCAAGTAGTTATAGGTAGTACCGCCCGCATTTTCTCATTATTTCCATTTAGTTACATAACTCACACACGCACACACACACATTTATTGACACACACTTTCATGCACACATTCTATACCATTTATTTAAACCAATTTGTAGCGTTACGCAGTAAATTATTGTTACTTGGTAACTACTAGCTCTGCGATTAGTTCATAAGTACATTTCTACTGGTTCCTTAATGTCGAAGCAATGTACAATTGCTTTGGCTATATATATTTTAATTGTATAAACTGATGAATAAAGCTTGTTGCTATGGAATCCATAGCATAAAGATTTCGTTGAAAAACAAATTCAAAACCTAAACAATTTAAATTTTTCCATACCAGAATGATATAAAAATAATAAAACAATCTAATGATTTTTCTTGAAGAAAATATGAAATAAAATATAAATAATAATAATAATAATATACACATATCTAAAAATTGCAAACTGTTTATAAAAATAAACTACAGGATACCATTGCAATACAAAAAAAAAAAAATCCATAATAAATTATTTTACTTTTAAAAATTAATGTAAATAAAAAAAATTAATAGACAAATAAAAAATAAAAATATCAGAAAACACTCCAAGAGTTTATAAACTATTCGAAACCATTACAAAGATAAACTCATAAAAATAAAATATAAATATGCAAAATAATATATATATATTTTAAAAAATCTAAAATCAATAATTTTTAATTAATAAACTAATAGTTAATACAATTATTTCGACTGATGTATAATAATTAAAATTATGAAGTATTAACATTTTACAGCATTTTAAGAAATAATAAATATAAATATTGCCTAAATAATTAACACGATATATGAAACGAAATTTACTCTGCTGCTTTCATTTTTTTGTACAATATTTTAGAGAACTAAAAAAATATTAATACTTGAATAGTTCTATCATTGAATAGCTATCAGATAAACGAATTCAATGATGGGAAAAAGTTCTTATTATTTATTATGATTGATTGAATATATCAAAATGAAAGATCAAATAATAAGAACTAAAAATGATTGTACATTTATATAATAAACATAATATGCTCAGCATTAGAGTTAGGGTATAGAGGCCAATGACATATGTATGCATAAATTAAGCCAGCTACCGAGACTTAGTGCATAGGTAGACAGACAGGCACACATACACGCAAACATATACATACATATGTATGTCCATATGTATGTACTTATGTATGAATGTAGGTATGTATGCAGACACAAATCTTTGCTACTTTCGTTACACTCTGTTTTTTCGCACTCTCCCAAGGGTTTCATATTCGTTCACAAAGTGCTTCACTAAGTCTTGCTAAGCTGCTATCGATTGTATTTCCATGAAATTGAAGGCAATAGCTAGAAATAAATATGAAATATGTTTGGATAATCTGTGACACACATTCAAAAGCCATTGTTGTGTATAGAGAAATACAGTTGAATACGTATTTATTTATCCAACCATCCATCCAACTCGATGTGTCATCTCACTTTATATGATTGCCAAATTATTTGAGTAAGAAAATAATGCCATCATGCTATACCGAGCCAAACACAAACGAGTTCTTCCAAAAGCTTGCAAAAGAAAACAAAGAATAAATACGGCAAAAGAACATGAATAAGCAGTAAATGAAAAGAAAACTGTACAAAGTTAGTTAGAAAGAGGTTTAGGTAGAGGCGGATTGCTTTTATTCTGTTTACGACGATTGCTGAAACGCGAAAAAGAGATGAAAGACTAATTAGGTCTGTTTCTTTCCCGAGGAATAGTACAAAAGAGTGCAACGAATCTCGTTGCCGGGCACAGCTAAAACATCGTCGTCAACTTTAATCGTCCAGCAGAAACAAAAACAAAAAAGCAACAATAACAACAAAAGGGTAGTACACTCAGCGAATCTGGCAACAAAACTGACAAAGAATCCATGTGTGCATTTGGGCCGAGTTACCCCGTTAACTAATCGGCCTTGTTTTAATTAATTAATTTAATTGCTTTAAAGTTAATGAGTCGCCCAATCCAATATGCACTGGATTTGAAACTGTTTTAAATTTATTTTACTGCTCTGAAAGAGTGATCCTCCATGCAAAAGCAATTAAATATGTATGTATTTACATAATGTTTATATCAAAACATCTACATTTATATTCGAAATTTGTTATTTATTTATAAAGATATCTGATTTAATTGTCGTGTACGCGAAACTCAACTAAACTCACCTGTGCTTGTCGACAGCGCAGCAGCAACAGCAGCAACAGCAGCAGCGGAAGCAGCGGCAGCAGCAACATTTAACGATTATACGGTATACGATATACGATATACGATATTATATGTAGACGAACAGTGGGCAGAGGCATAACCAATTCTGTGTGAAGGAAAAGACATGAAAGAGAATTAATAATAATAATAATATAATATTATATAATAACATACATTTTTACTAAATATTAAAAACAATTTAATTTGATGAGTAAATTCACGAATAAAAATATAAAATAACAAAATGTAATCTCATTTTATGTACCCACGCAAAAAATAAAAATGAAATATGACTTTACCATATTTTTAATATAAAAAGTAAAAGATAATTTTGTTCGATAAAAATAATATAATAATTTTGAAAATTTTATTAAATTTAAAAAAGTTTAATGCATATATCTATATAATAAAATAATCTAATATTACAATAATATAATTTTAAATATATATTTCACATTAATTTCTAAACTTATATTTTCTAAAAAAAAAACTTTAACTGATTAAGCAGAAATTAGAATTAGAAAACAATTCATTCATAATATTTATTACTGTTTCTGTTGTAAATAATATGAAGAAGAAAATAAAAATAAAACATATATACATTTTGAATGAAAGAAGCCTTGGTGAACCATTAGGTGGGCAACTCTTAAGCTCTTCATTGAATTACAACAAACCTGTTTGCAACCACTGTGCGACGCGGCGCAACATTTGCCCGCACCGCCGTTGGCCCAAACAAGTTGCGATCAGTTTCGGAGCGCGCGTCGCGTCAATAAGTCGTGATTTGTGCTGATAGCGCTGCAGATCGGCCCGTTACGCTCAGTTGGCTCAACGATCTTGAAGAAGTTTGCCTAAGCCATAGTTTGGTTTGTGCTTGTTCGTGTTTGTGTTGAAGTCTTTGGTTCTCTGTGCAATGTGTGAGTGCTTTTGGCGCTGCTGTAATACAAGTTGAAAATGCAATAAGCCAAATACAATAATGTCCAGAGCCAGGCACCGTTATGCAAAGTTGTTGACCCAAAAAGAAATTACAACAATGTTTCAGGCTGGCAGTTAGGCTGCTAAGCCACGCGTGTAAAAACACGCAAAATGCGCCGCAAGCTCGTTAACAATATACAAAAAACAGGGAAAAATAAAAACAAAACGCTAAAACTAATAATAGTACAAACCAAAAAATAATAATACGAAAAAATAGCAACAAATTCGCCCAGCTCTAAGCCAACGTTATTGTTACAACGCGCTTAGCCCATTTCGAATTGCGTTGGCTTCATTCTTTTTGGCAACGTGTGTGGAATACTCAATGCTTGGGGTTTTTTCTCCATTTTGTTTGTCTCGACTATTTTAGCCAAATAGTGTTGCCAAACTTGACAGATCAGTCGTACAAATATTAATGATCATTGGAGCTAAAGCAAATAGAATTCAAGTGCTTGAATAAATTTGAGAAAGATTTGAGATTCATGCAGTGTTTTATTTTTGCCTTGCGCATTTGCAAATTCAACTAACAAACTCAAATATTTGTTCATTGAGAAAGATCTTAATTGTATACATACATATATAGATATATATGTACGTATAAATATATTTATATGTATGTACATCAGCTCGACCCAAGTACAGCATTTTAATTGACTCATTTATAAGCACGTACTTAAAATATACGCACGTCTCCCAGTTATCATAAATAAGTGACCTTTTTTATTTTGCTTCACCATATCGAATTTATTGCCTACTAAAAGAATAATTACAATACTTAATAGAAATATCTAAATATTGGCACCAAATTCAATTGATGAATCAATCAATACTTGATCGGATACACTGAAATTAAAGAAGGTATGCTATGATGAAAGTTGTAATATCTAAGAAAGAGTGCATATTTAAATTTTAATCAATGATGATAGGTCTTTTCGAGCTGTTAAACGAAAGTTTTTTCTTATAATTATTAATCAACAGAAAAGTTATTAATAATAGCTCAGTAATTATAAACACTGTATTTTGTCTATATTCGATAATCTTATGGTTTTTAAATATTTATTTTCTAGACTTACATTTATTTAATACCAATAAAAGAAAATATGTAATTGAAATCAATTTATGCTATTTAATTATTTTTAAGCAATTATATTCTCAGTTAAGGCTGGTTTAAGTCTTTAATTTAAATATGTATCGAATTGATTAAACCAAATTTCAATTTATATTTAAAATTTAGATCAACATTTTAAATATAAATTGAAATTTGATACATATTTAAATTAAAGACTTAACCCAGCCTTAACTGAGAATATAATTGCTTAATTTTAAAAATTATTAACAGCTCAATATACAAATTTTAAATGAATTTAACGAAATATAATATTTATACTAAAATAAATTCAATTAAAAATATTTTTATATTTTATTAATTATATAGTTATATAAAGTTGTTTTTTTAATCACAAACATGTAAACTGTACTTAAAAATTTTCCATTTTGTTACTTGTATACATTGATGTACACAAATATCAATTGTATAAAATACTTAGATATTGAGCATAATAAAACTCTTAAATTTTATGTTTACTACTAAAATTATGTAAGTATTTTTCACAAGAACTAGTTAGAAAACTCTTTAGACACAGTGAGTTTCATTGAAAACTTGACTTCTGTCCAAGTATTTATTATCAGTCATTTGGAATTTAGAATGAGTTGAATGAGTTATTTTTAGGCTGCATAGAAGAACAGGTTCGACTAACTGGATGTATAGACAGAAGAGCACCATGAAATCTTGTTTATATGTAATTTCCCGAATTTATATTGTTACCAAGATAAAATTGAATTTGAAAGTTAAGCCACATCTTCTCACATCCCTTCTCTTACTATCACTTAAGTATAATAACCATAATACCCCGTTTTGTTCAATTTCAATGTGCATAGGGTAGAGAAATTTATCTAAAAAATTCTTTATCTAATTGTTAACAAGGCTGCACACGCGGTTTGTCAAGGACAACTTATCTGATTTATATACATAAATAATTCTAATCAGTTAATTCACACCGATAATAATGCAGCCAACCGATCTTAGTCAATTAGCATCTGGCTGCCAAATAAATCTCAAGAATGCTAACAATAAGTTTGCCTGAATGCAAATACTACACAAAACCCATATGCAAATGGGTAGAGTAAAGCAAATCTATACTTTTGCTTTTTTAGAGTTTTTTGTTTATTTTATTTTATTTATTTATTTGTTGTTTATATTTGCATTGGAAATGGCGTTGAACTCTTCTGATTTCACTTTCCTACGATGAAATTTGAAATTGAAATGAAGCAAATTTAGTTAAATTGGATTGTTTGAAATTAGTCACATGCGCAGCTGGAGAGTGAGATCTTGGGATTGCTTGGCCAGCAATTATATATATCTTATCTCTATATAGCACTCTCCTCTCCAGCTTTATCATATTTTCGTATCTTTTGCTTTTGTGCTGCATTCAGTGTGTTTATTTTGAATGTAAAGGTCAACAAGTTTTCATTCACTTCAAAATTCGGCCACAAGTTTTTCAACAACAAGAATCACGGTTCAATGTGGTACACATGCAAGAGCCATAAACCTAAATAGTATATACATATACATATATACACGCATAGATACATGTGTTTGTAATTGTATATACCTTTTATGTGCTGTGCACACACTTATCTGCTGCTCTTTTGTTGTTGACGAAAATGTAGCACAACAGTGAATGAAATGAAATGAAATAGTCACAAATATACAAGATACATATGTGTGTACACCTGGTAACCATGGCTAGTTGGTGAGCTGTTAACATAAATAGTTGGCTTGTCGAGACCCCTCCTACTCTATAAGACGTGTCTCTTGAGTTTCTCGAAGTTTGCTTTTCGTTGGCATTCGTGCAAGTTCAGGGCCGCGAGTGTAGTACCTCATTAAATGTTTTATTATTTCATTTTTGCTTTTGCCCATTTTTTCGTCGTTGTTTTGAAAACAGACCTGAAACTCAATGCGATGTTTTGTAACTTAGTAACAGCTGATAAATATTTATTTTATTGCTTTGCTTTGCTTTTTGCATTCGATTGCTCAATTTCTAAGGAGACTTTATTGGAAAAAAAGAAGTTTGTTTCACCTTTTCTAAAACAGCTGTCGAAAAGTGCAGGAAATAATATATATATTAATTCAGATATACATTTAAGCTGAGCATTAAATAAAGAAATGTTTAGTTTTCTGGAAATTAATTCAATTCCATGTGCATAAGCTCAAGTGTTCTATGCAAGAGCTAAATGATCTTAGGAGTAATCGGTCTACGCAAACCGGAAGTGGAAATATTTTGTACCTAATAACAAGCTAATACACCGAGTACTACGAAATACAATATTTAAATTAACAAAAAATCGAGACATAATTCAGTTATGTAATGCTGAATTTTTATATTGAAAAATTTGTATATATAAGTTATAAAAAACTTTAAAATAATTACAAAATAATTAAAAAAAATTAAAATTAAAAATCTATATACATTTTAAACCATTTAAGAAACGTCTACAATAAAGGTTATTTTAAATTGGAGACTTTTCCGGGCAATAAACTGCTTTAAGATTTAATGTCCCCCTTTTTAGTTTTTGTTTTTTGTCGTTTAATTAAGCTGGCCATTGTATGACCATAAGCTGAAGTACAAAGTCTTCACCATGTGAAAATCTATGACCTGGCACTTCAAAACAAGCAGCTTTCAACTGTTTTATGAATTAGCTAACGCTCGACTCAGGCTATGACCTACAGTACGAGTTTTATTTTGTATTTTTTTAATGTTTTTATAGTAATTTTCATATGCACATGCTCACCTTGTATTTTGTAAATAATTTCATGACGCCCTTTTTGGTGCGAACAGTGTCGACCTTAGCTTAGTTCATTGTTTTATTATAATGAATCGGCGATTATAATAAAAATGCACACATATAAGACAATTATAAGCGATTATAATTTTGCATAAATAATATTCGGGTGCACTGAAGTGAATAACAGTGAATCACTCAATATTCAAAAGTCATTTATCTAGCCATTAATAAGCATCGCGTATCGCTGAGCTTTCAAAACTGCTGGATACGACTGAAACCTGGAGGGGTTTACATAGGTCTATAATAATAATAAACGAATAACTGGCAGTAACAAAACGGTTGATTCCCAGTATGAAAATCATTTAAGGTGTGAATTATTAGGTAAAGAGTAAGCAACTATAATATTTGGCAGCTACAAGGTCAGACATATATATATATATATATATGCCATTTGTTATAACATCGTTCGATATCGATTTAGAGAGTATGATAAAGCATATAAAACTATAGTTCTTATCCTCTGTAAATTAAATTATAATTAGTTATCGTTGTCCAATAGCTAAGAAAGTCATTTTATAATAGTTGGCCAATTTCAAACGATATTATATGAGCTTTTAGTATATTGTAGAAACAAATTCAGTCTATTAATGATCTCGGAAAAAAAAGGAAAATGCCATATCAGTATAGCTAAACGATTAATTGATCGATACTCCGTCAGCTATCTTCAAATAATATATTTTGTACACTCTGCAATCGAGCTATCGACTTTCGATACAAGTTATGCCACTTAGAGGCAGGTAACTGAATTACATACTTTTAAACATTAAAGAAAAGTTTTGGTCGGAATCGAAATACAGACAATTTCGTATATCTAACCAAATTTCAAGCATCCTGTCCACCAGATTCAGCATCAATTTTATACGATGAATACTTGTCGTGCTCGTGTAACACCTCTCTGGCCTCGTGATGATCAGCTCTGCCCAATGTCTGAGAGCGGCCATAAATCTTGATATAATGCTTATCGTTGTCATGAACCATTATACCACCGCCCAGGCACTGCGTGCATAGGTCTAACTTATTGGCCTCCTTCTGCAACTGATCATAGACGTCGACTGAATGGTAATAGTAAATTTAATTTGAATATCATAAATGTTCTCAATGAGCCAAGTGTTTAGCACTCACGATGGTATTTGACCCGAGATACACCACGTATTACAGTCTTTGACTGGCCCATTTCGCCATGTACGTACACCTTGGCAAGAATATATTTCAGCTTCCCTTCGCCAATATTTACATCTGGAAACGCCACAAGATTCTTTACCTTTGCATCACAACACATACGGGTAACTTTTCCAGGGAGTTTCAAGAATCGATTAAATCAAATGGAACCAATCGAAATTTACAATTTTACCTTGCAACACTGGACGCCACGTTGTCAACATCAACTTTCTTACTTTATCCATGTCCAAAAATTTAGAGCGAAAAAAAAGGTATTATTACGGAAACAAAATTCGTTGTTGACGATGTAAAAAAACAATCATGAATGAAAAATCATGTTGAAAACAGAAAACACTTGGAGTTGGGCTACTCAGTTGATGAAAAGCTTGAAAATTTTCTTAATGTACTAAATCAGTTTCAGATCGGCTTAAAGAAATAGTCGAAATATTCATTTAACTGCATATGCAAGAATGTATTGTATTATTTTTTATATATTCCGAGTACGGATTTTTTTTAAAGGTATTAATTTTCCTATAATAATTATAGAAACAAATTTTGATTTAAGACAAACAAGGCAAGATACATAATGCATTCGAAATGGAAATGAACGACATTGTGTGCAAATTTCTTTCCAACCTATATAATAAGCGGTAAAGAGAGTATGTAACTCCATAGAGGTGACTTGGATCTAACTACTCACTTCCTTCTGTCCATCTCCTTGTCTTTCCGAGGCCACATAAATTTAAAGATTATGGTCTTGTATATCAAATTTATAGCTTTTTGTTTTTCGAAACTCATCTATTTTTGTTATCAATGAAAATCATGCTATTCATATTTACATTTGGTTTATTTGATCTACAGAGATCTTGAATCTTGAATGCATCCAACTTTTCCGCTCTCTGATCTTGAGCCAAGGAGTATGATGACTAACCTTGAGTTTTAATTCACTATATTCTCTACTCCGACTCAGCTAATGTAAGCGAACAATAAGCGATTATCAATATACCGACAATATAGCGACAGCGCATCTCTTACAACTCGAACTTAAACTTCTACTAAATGATTAAGCAGAAACTTTAACCTTTTGACAAATTTATTTAATCACTAACTATCCACGTTAGTGGATAAATATAATACTTAAATATATAATACTTAAGTATATCTAATCTAAAAGTGAAATAAATGTTGTTCATTTTAGCAAACTAGCCTTAATATTTGTTGTCTTTGCGTTTAATTACCAGTAGTAATGACAGTTAGCTTTTAATTAGTCACATTATATTTGATGAGCAACGTATTTTCTTTCGTCCACAGCTCACAGCTTCGATGCGGCTATACAAATATTAGAAACGGCTAGAACTATGACATTTCCACAAATTGCAACTTTAGAATAATAATTTGCATTGCATGTCTCGGCACAACTATTAAAATTGTGATACAGCAAACAACAAAATCTCCACAGAGCAAACAACAATAAAAAGTACAAAAGAACAATTAACCAAGTGCATTTGAAGGCCAGCAAAATGACAAAACTTCAGGTGATAGTACTGCATCCAGTGAAAAAAGAATTTAAGCGTAAGCACTGCGGCTTCGATCACGATACGCCCGATGATTTTGTCAAATCGCAGGTAAGACTTCGAATAAATATAGTGCACTTATAAATAAATAAATAAGTATGTAAATAAGAGTACAAATGTAAGCGTATAAATTGTTATTTATACTGTGCGCGTCCTTGTGGACTCTCCTTCAAGTGACACGCACTGGGTGCGTAACATTTGTATTATTTATATGGCCACATATATTTATCGATGGGGGTCAATGTACATGCTGAGTTTAAACTGCCTGCTCCTGGCCCAGGCATAAGCCCCGAGGTCATCAAGAGAAAGACAAAATATATATTATATGAGCTGATGACAGTTAGAGTTGAGCAGGTTGAATAAGAAAGTTGTGTTGGAAAATATTATGAAATTATCTCTATTATATTCAATTTTATATTATGTTATAATTAGATAATGTGCATCTTTCATGCTACTATATATTCATATAAAAAATACTTAAATTTTTTTATTATATATATTTGTTGTGAAATTATTTTTTTTTTTATTATATTAGTATAGTTACATTATATCTTATAAAATTATATTATAGACAATTTAATATTTTCCATTTAAAATATATATATATATATATATATATATATATATATATATATATATATATATATATATATATATATATTTTATATATATATTGAATATTTCAATATTTTCTGTATGATAGAGGGCTTTCTGTTAATACAATATATATACATATATATATATTCAATAAAGAATCAAAAGTAGATATTTTAATAATTCCCAGAGAGTAGTTCCAACTTTGAAAACAAAATCGTTAAAATTTTATAATTTGTAAAATATGCTATACTTTCTTCTATATTTTATACTACATCATATAGTTGAAATTGTATATATAGTATGATTTCCTCTAATATGATAAAAGAAACCATAGTATACACAATTAACATAATAATTGGGAAGTAAAATACCATAGGATTTGAAAAATTACTTTTAATAATAATAATATTTGTAGTACTCTAACGTTAAGTATTAATATACATTTTTTGCTATTCTATTGGTAGACTTACTTCTCTCTACAAAATGAACTTTGTATAATAAAAGTACCTGAATTTATTTACAATTATTTATATAAAATAGTTTATATACTATCATTTATTATTATACATATCATTGTATATTCTTATATATTTGTATTCCCTATGTTGTCATGGTATATTTTTTGTATGCATGCCAATTTTCATCAATATGTATTTGTAGTATTTTAGTATATGTATTTTGTTATACATAAATGCTAACACTAACTATAATATCATCTATTGATCGACTTACGTTGCCCCTGCACCAATTGTCTCTATATAATTTTCTTTGTATAATCAAAAGACCAAAACTGTAAGAAATGGGCGTTGCCCAGTGACTGGTTTCAACCATTTTATTGTGTTACCTTGAGCATATTTGATGAGGTTCTTTCATTCAGTAGTATCAATGGAGCGGTTGGGTGGGAATCGGGCGAATTGGGTGGGATTCGGACACCCGCTTCTACTCGCATTGTAAATTAAACTTTTGAAATATTCATAAGCAGCAAAACAGGCAGAACTAACCGTATATTGCCATGCATCGTTTGCAGCGCCAGGTACAACAAAGTCGCTCATTGAATCAAGCTAAAGCGAGACGCTAGCCCTTCAACCTTCTGGTATTTCGGGTGGTTTGGTTAGACTAATACGCACACAACAAATATAGTCGTTCGACTTAATATTCATACTTAGCTATTCTAAATTACAGTGGCAAACCTGTACAAAGAGTATGGTATATTTGCTCTATCGCTGGTTCATGGCTCTCTTCTTTATCGCCGTTGTCATTAAGTCGATGTGGCCGCGATCCGATGATGAGTCCAGCTACTGGCTCTACTTCATCTATATGACCAATTGGGGCATTTGGATGTGCATGCTAACCAATTTACTGGGCGCCATACTGGTAACCATTTGGCACCATCATCCCGAGTATGCGGGTAAGTATGAATGAAGCATCCATCCATTCGTCACGTTATACGATCCGACTTTTACTCCTCAGATAAGCTGCTCAACATGAAGGCTTGGGTAAGCCCTTTTCGAATTTATTGGAGCATGCACATTATAACGCTAGTCTTATCGATTGTGATTACGATCATTTACTGGACCATACTCTATGATGGTAAGCCCTGTGTTGTTTGTTGCCCGATCTGTCTCGAATTGTACATTCTGTTTTCTCCTCTACGACTATTGCAGCGAATGAAAGTAATTTGGATGCCACGAATGTACTCACCCATGCATTCAACTCGATTTGCATGTTCATTGATCTGTGGATTGTGGCGCATCCGCTGCGTTTGCTACACGTGTTTCTGCCCGTCGTATTTGGCGTTATCTATGCCATATTCTCCTACATATATCATTTATGCGGCGGCATCAACAAGTGAGTAATCGTTGTACCAAAAACTATTTTCAATATATGTATAAATTATATTCATACATTGTTCTCATTCTGCTGTAGAAAGGGAAAGCCCTATATCTACCATGTGATTGATTGGAATCAACCGAGCGCAGCTCTTCTGACTGTTTTATGCGTCTTGTTGCTCTCTTGCTGCATCTACGCCATGCTTTTCGCATTCTTCAAGCTGCGTCTCTATCTCTCGCGCAGCTGTCGCCAGGGCAGCTTTGTACTGCCCACCACAAGCAAACAGGCCGGCAATGCCACCGAGAGTCAGGCAACAGCCAATGGTATACAGCATTCACCCTCTCGCATCTCCATGGTGCTGGGCAACTATGCGGGCTACGAGAATCAAGCATACACTCCCAGTGCGGGCGAGGCAAAGAAAACAAAGACTTAGGCTATGATCAGTGTCCAGATGTTCAAAGTATTGTCAGACTATAGGCCATTGCCAGAAGACGTAGTCACAGTTCTTAAGAGAAATATATACTATAAATCAGCTGTCTATCTGTTATATATCTGGCAATCTAATCCAAACTCTTTGTTCTTGTGACTTTAGTCAAACTGTACAGTAGAATTTTAACCCAGTGATATATTAATTTGTAGCTAATTTTATGTAAATAAATTTTAATATGAATAAATATATAGTATTGATAAAAAAAATACAATCGAAATAATTATGGGGTAAGCATTTAATATTCCAGTTTATTATTCCAGTGATTAGTTTGTCTTTCTTTTGGCTATCCTTGACCCATTTGACTCATTCCCAAGCCGAGCTGGATTCTCTATTTATGGACTTTCAAAAACCAAATATCCTTGATACTTTACCTTTATCTGTCCTTAGACGGATCAACATTTACATACAATGGGACAGACCCCAAATATACATTAGAAATTCCATAAAATAATCAACGTGGCTAAAAGCTTCAGAGACATATTGTCACATTGTCATATTGCTGCGGTCTTGGCTCTTACTTGGGAACTTTACAGTTGATTATTAAATATTAATGCACAGGGCCATATTGTGAAAAGGTTAAATGGTAGGCGGCATAAGTTTGTCTGCACCTAAAAATGCTAGAACAGCAAGGAAAAACCAAGAAAACCAAAAAACGCAATAAAATAACTATAAAAATGGGAAAACATTTGACTAATTGTCTAAAGGATTTCGATGGCGCCAGCCAAAGTGCTGAAAGTTAGTTAATAATCCGCGCAGACATCGAGCATTGGGTGAGAACCTATGTAAGTATTTTACACAAAGTCCTAATCACATTTGAATGGCTGCATTAGCCCAAATAATCTTGATCGAGTAATCAATCACAAGGCCAACACGTTTTCGATTCTCTAACTATAAATAGCACAATTTGTGTAACAATCGAATTACGTTATTTAATATAACATAATTAAATCTCAGGAAATTTTCCTCCAGAGAATATAATCTAGTTTTTTTTGACGTCGTATAGCCTTTAGTACATTTACAGAGAAATTTATATACAAATATATACATATTTAAGTATATATGTATGTGCATATATGTATATACATAAATTTGTTTTTTTATTTTGAATTTATCTAACTTTACTTGTATATTTAAAGATTGCCTCTCACTATAAAAATATTGTCTGTGTTCTAGACAGTAAGAGCTCGAAGGTCTTTCAATAACATATCCATTTCTCGTATATATTATGAGCTTTTCTTTTTCCAAAAACACTTTTCAAAATATTCTGGAATTTAAGCCACACTTAAAGAACATATAAGTATTATTCACTCAACTTAGTATATTCTTAAGCCAATAATTCAATATTTTTAGTTTTTGTTTTTATGTCCAATATCAAACATTTTTTAATTCTATGATTTTAAAATTATAATAATTAATTTACGTTTCTTATGACAGAATTTCTATCATAAGCATATAGACTTTTAAGAGATTAATAATCAATGTTGTTGTTAAAAAAAAAAAAATTATATTTTTTAATTGTTTCAAATTTTTAAATAATGTAAGTGGAAATGCAATCCAAACTCAAACACTTCGACAATTTAAGCAAATTCTTCTGCTCATTTTAAACCAAATATTAGTACATATTGCTCAAATTAGAATAGATTAAAGACTCTTGTTTCAATAAACAAATTTATATTTTTTAAATAACAATAATTTTTAAAACTATTTTATTATTTTAATTATTATTATTTATATATAAACTGTAATATTCAAAAATCATTAATATATAATATTACTACGCTCGTTATCTCGAGTCAAAAAGATAAAAAGAAATTCTAATCAAATTAAATATTAAATAATTTCTCTAATTAATAGTGTACACTTCTCATATTTAAATTATGTTTAAGCCAAACTTTAAAGTAATAAATAATATAATAATTTGAAGATATTCAACTCTAGCAAATATGTTCAATTTTAATATGCAAGAATAAAACTTGAAAAATTACTTAGACAAAACAAAATCCTCTCTCAAAAAAATGACAAAAAGGAGGCTTGTTGGAATCTTTTAACTTTTCAAGTACCTTTTAGGTTACCTTTTCAACACATATACACGCACCCATAGACAGTGTCCTTAATCAGTCGAGTCACTCCCTTTGACTAGAAATGTAATTGGGGAATCAATTGGCCCAGCTAGACGGCAATATTCAGCTCTAATTTGTTATTGCCGTTGTTGTTATAACAATTCTTTATGCCGGCTATAACGTTAATTAAGTTTCCAAAAGCATTTAATAACCGAACGCCCAAAGCCGAACCCCAAGGACGAGAAACACACACGTGCTGCTCCTTGGGACACCTAGCGCCGGCGATGACACTGCCCTAGTTCGTGTGTATGCTACACATTTTGAGGACCAACTAATCAAAAACAATAAAAATGAATTGAACGTAAAGAGTGCACGACTTGGAAACACTCTGAACAGTGTGACTAACTGCTGGCAATAAGTGATTTAATGTTGATATAATTTTACAAAATACTTATGCATAGGATATATATTTATATATCGATAGATAGGTATCATAAATAAATAATTACTTTTAATTATCTCTTTTTAGTATGAGCCTTACAAACCAATGTAGTACCCAAATAACTTGCGATTCTGGAAAAAATATTTAAACTCTTCTACCTAAGTCATACAAAAATAACTAACTCAAAATTCCTACTCCGAAATTCTTCTAGTTGTCGAGATCCAGACATTGAAGGGAACTTTGATATATTTATAAGTATAATCGCAAGTCACACTAATATACCCTGTTTGACAATTGCAATGCGCACAAACTGTAGAGACCAGAGAAACCAGACCTGATTTTCCTGCGTGTGTGTGTGTGTCAATCTCATTTATAGCTATTGTCCTTGCCGACGGGTCGACGAGCCGACTGACCGCCGCGGCACTGCGACACGGCATGTCACAAGTTCCAGTGTTAGACACAAATTAGGCGTCGCATCTGTTTGGGACTTTGGATCGATATGTGAGCATTTTGATCGATATGGAATTTCCTTGAGCTTTGAACTTCTTTTCATGTCCTTGTTCTGCCTATTGACCCGCGCTTTGCTCTCACTCTCTCCATATCTCCCTCTCCCTCTCTCTCTCGGTCTCACGGTCTCTCTGCTTTCCCCGCCCAGCTCACACTCTCATCATTAGTACAAACCAAATCAATAGCAGTTTAATTGAATATACTTTGGAAATTTCGACAGCTGTCAACTGTCAATGTCAGCTCAACGATTCCATATTTCGTTTTCACCTTAAACCAACAATATAATTAAATGCAATCAATAGTTTAAAATAATAATTGAATATCTGTCTTTGCAATCCCGTCCATCCACCTATCCTTTCATCCACCCATTCATTCGCACAGCCCATTGGTGTCCGTACTTGATTTAGCAATTTAGATTTGTGGTTCCGACATGCTTGTGCTATTTTCCAGATATCAAAAAACGCATTCGCCCATTCAAAACTAATCACATATGAGCAAGAATGAAACATTTGGCATGTGAAATATTTGGAGCACAGCCCAGGACACTTCAAGAGGTTTAAAACGAAGGGAATGAAGTGAATTTAAATATTATTTAATTAAATGTTTTTATTCATAAACTTAATCAAAAATATTTTTTGGAAGTTTTATTAATTATTAAAAATTTGGTATGCATGATTAAACTCTAATAAATTCTACATATGTTATAGTTTTGAATTTATTATTATAAAAATAAACATCTATATAAATATAATATAAAAATAACATAGTCTTAAAATGACTAATTAAAAAAATAGAATTTTATTTTTAAGCATTTATAGTAAATCATAAAACAATACTATATACTCAGAATATAATATAAAACTACAACTTTTACACACAATTCAACGGCATAAATACTCTCTGCTCAATGAATTACCTTTTAAGTGTTGTAAAACGATGGAATTACTGTGATACCGAACTTTTCGTGTCAAAATGATAAACATCGTCAGGTCAACAGCTGCAACGTTTTACAGAACTTAGCAAAATCTTTAAACAGTGTTGTAAAGTACACTACATTTAGCAGATAATATTAATAGCTAAAAAGTGCAATAATTATCTCATATTACAAGAATAATTGTTTCACAACAATGTGCAAAAGTTATTCGAAATTTTCTAGTGAATTAGTTCTATTCGTGTGATCTGAGGTGTCGTGAGTCGCTGAACAGCTGCAAGTCTGAGGATTTATTTACACCGAATAAGACAACAACAATCAAGGATGTCGGCCGGATGGCAGCAACGCAGCAATATGACACGAAAATGACACCATAAACAAAAGAGTAAAGAGAGAGAGAGAGAGAGAGAGAGACAGTGAGAGAGAGATAGGGCAAGTGCTTGAAAGATTAGTGAGAACGAACGCAGGCTGGGCAGGATATTGTTTGGATTGCATAAACAAACGGTATGGGCACACACGTTGTTTGGCTTTCGAGCAACAACTTTCCAGTGCTGTGCAGCCGGTTCGTATCTGCCCACACACACGGACACACACACATACACATACACACTAGTTAACGTTTGTGAATCATGTGGACGACTGGAATTCATAAAGTATTCATTAATTGGAAACGCGCGCGCCCTGCCTTTGGCTGACCAATTGCCGAGGATTGCGGTTGGTAAAAACCGAGGCACTTCTCATATTTCAATTTCAGTCTTGTTTCGGACGCTCGGGCAGCAGAACCTGCATAAATTACCAACCGACCAAGCAACCACCGTTCCGTAGTACCGCAATTCCACCGAACACCGAAATCAGAGAGACACACACGCTTTATAAATTGCAGGGGCTATGGCAACGGGGCCACCAAAAACCCAACTAGAACCGGCAATATGTAGCAAAAAAACGAAAAAAATAAATAATCATTTTCACTGTGCGTGTTGCCAACGATAAACGCTAACGTGTCGCCCAGAGATACCAAAAAGCGGAAGCCCGTGCACAACAACTAATAGCAATAAATATATATTATACAAATCACAGAAGAAAAAGAAAAACCAACAACAAATATTAGAAAATAGAAAAAACAAATCATAAAAAAAATAAAAAACGTATTCGGCAAGTGTATAATGTATGATGAGTGCATGTATTTGAAACGCTAGTGGAAAAATCCATTTGATTTGATTTTTTTTTTTTTATAATTTGATTTATTGTTTAGCCCGCCAACTACTTGAACGAACTCTCCTCTCTACATATGCGTTAATTACGTAGCAGGAGTGGCGAAACGGGCAAAAAGCATTGCGCAAATTCTGCTATACTGGCCACCGAATGGATAATGGGTATTTGTTTAGACACAGGTAAGCAAAACATTGTGCCAGCTATAATGATTTGGCTATGCTTGTAATGGTTGCATTAGGCCAATAAAACAGCCGGTCAAAAAGCAACAGTCAAAACAAACAAAGGCGAAATTATAACAGAAACTCTAGCAACGCCCAAGCAAGCAAGACTTTTATTATTTGTAAATATAGTGAAAGAGCTGCGCCGTTATATTTCGGTTTATGGACAAAAATTAAAATTAACATTTTATTAACCAAAATATATATAACAAATATAAATATTATATGCACGGTAAATTTTTTGATGCATATGATTTGCTAAATTCAATTGAAGTATATAATGTACATATATTTAAATTATTATGTATATTTAAATTATGCATTTTTTTATTTATTTTTTAATGTGCTAGTAGTAGAAATGTAACAATATTTGAATAATTTAAATATACAAAATTTAATAAAAAGTTGCCGAATATATTACCAAAGCTTAGTCAAGTTTTGTTAATAAAATATGCAATATTATATATAATATAACAAATGTATTGGTTTTTATATCAAGTATTATACATAAATATTTTAGTTAAATATTATACAAAAACTATTTTAGAGCTGTATTTGCTTTATTGTATTATTCAATTAAATTATTCAACAATGATTGCCTATTAAAAACGTTAAAGTTAGACACTGGAGTACCTCGCATGGCTTCAATAAGCCTTATTAATAAAATACATCGAAAATAATAGTTTTCAGTAAACCCTAAAAGTAGGCTATCAATTCGCCTTGACCAATACTTATCGATTTACTATACCGATTAAGAGCTATCTTTTTATAATAAGATACTCCGGTAACCCCTTTGTTTTACAAAACATTTCGAAAATCGTAATTTCATAATAAAATGTAAAATGCCAATGGAAGTGTGATTATATCTGTTTGCATTGAATCACAGTTAAATAGTATCTTTGCCGTGTCTCTATAATTTGGATGAAAACACTTAAATTACAAAACGCTTTGACAAAATATTTCTAATCCGAAAAGGACCTTGCACAAATACTATAATTTGTGGTATCAAGCCACGTCGGCCTCGCCGCACGGGTCCTTGGACATGTTCGTTGACCATCAAACGGGCAACAAACTAATACAAAAATCCGAAACAACGCGTCACAGAGGCGACAGAACAAAAAAAAGTTGATATAGGAAAAACGGTTTTTGTGCGCTGAAAAGGGACAGCAACAATAACAAAACAACATGTCAATTAAATAAAACTGCAAGAAAATCAATATATACAAAAAAGGAGTGGGAGCGAATAAATGTCACAGAAATGTAGAATTCAGTCGGACTGGAAGGAAATACGCGAAATTCTCGGATTTTCCATGAATGAAAAACTGTTCGGTTCGTGTTGATGACGCAATGAGTGCTCTTTCCATAATTTAATAATTGCTGAAACACATTTTAATGATGTGTTACACTGCACAGTTAATTTCCCACATCCAATGCTGAGCAAATTACTTCCGGTCTCCGGACGGTGCTAATGCCGTTTGGCACGTAACAAGGCGGGGCGCTAACTTGACGGCACTTCCGGTCGCCGTTCGCCCAGCCCCAAACTGTTGCTTCTGTACATGTTGTTATAAATTGTATACGCATATTTACACAAATTTTGATAGATGCCAGCGCGGCACAAGATACCGGCGAACCAGGCAACGATTGGAATCATACACGGAATCAGAATGGACCAAATGCACCGCCTGGCAGCGTATTGGCCATGAACGGCGGTTCGGGCAACATCGGCTCCATCGACATGCAGAACGCTGGCAAAATCAAATTCGATCCGCCCAAGGTGCCAGTGATATTCGTTTTAGGCGGCCCAGGTAGTGGCAAGGTAACCCATTGCGATACATTCATGCAGGAGCGACGCGGCGTTACGCACATCAATATGATGGATCTGCTGCAGCAGTACGCAATGGGAAACGGTAAGTGAACTAGATACAAATACTATATGTATATGCCTATATGAAATTTATTATACCACATTAAGAGCAAGTACAAATATTATTATTACTACTACTACATATCAAAGGTAAAAGAAATCATATAAACTTATATAAGTAATGAATATAACAATAATGTTCTTATCATTTCATTAAATTATAATTTATAAATTATAAACAATTATAAATGCATGATAAATTGTTTTTTTTTTTATTTATTATTATATAATAATAAACATATAATAATTATAAATTTATAATATATAAAATATATTAATTCAATAATTTTATATATTATTAAAAATATAATTTTAAAAATAAATTATAATTATTTTCAACACTATTAAATATTATTGAAAAATATAAAATAAGATAAAATAAATTATAAATAATTATTTTATACATTATTTTATACTTTTAAATATTATTGAAAAAAATATAAAATAAATTACGTTATATAATATTTAAAAGAAAAATTATTATGACAAATTTTGCAATTATAATTCGACGTAATTTTAAAAACATTATATTTAGCTAGATTTATATTTTATATTTAAATAATTGCAAAAAGTCAGAATAGTCAAAGCAGCAATCGAGCTTAATCAACTGCATAATACTCGTTCATTTAACACAAATTTTGCGCTGATATGCTATGCCCAATTAAATGCAGCAAATGGGTCGATATTGGAGATAGGTCAACAAGAAATGGTATCTTAGATAAATTCCGTTTCCTTCATCGACTTGTCTTCTAATTCTTTTGTAATTGAAATTAGTATTTCATTCTATGTGACTTTCTAATTACACTTAAATACTTAAAATAAAATACTTTAATGTAATTGCCATAATGCTCATTACGTAATGTTATGTTACGTTAATATACTTCTTCATGGGTTGGGTTTGGGGCGGTTGGCCAGTCCATTGTCAACTTAGGGTCTTTAAGGCTCTCTTAAGAATGGTTTGGAAATTTTATAAATGAGACTTAAGCAAAATGGTTGCCGTATGTTGTGTTTGTCTCACTACTAATAGACTTATAAATAAAATCATTTTTAGGCACTGTACATAGGAGATTAACATAAGTTCACAATAAAAGAATATTTGTGTTATAGAATTTTCTAATTTATACCACGCACAAGGAACGCATATGTATATTTAATATATTTATTATTTCTTTATAAGTAATAAAACAAAAAGTTCATAAAAGCAAAACTAGAAATACTTTCAAGCTCTTTTTTTTTTACATAATTTCAAGTAAAAAGACAAAGGTAACGGATAACGAAATCGATTGTAAAAAATCAGATTATTATAAATATATATTATTCTTATTATATATATTAAATTATTACAAATATTAATTCAATTTGTTCAATTTGTATGCAGATATGCAAGACTTTTCGCAACTATCGTCGAAAACGGTCACCGAGGTGTTGATGTTGGAAATGAAAATGGCTCCAGCTGCCAAAGCATACCTAATATCAGGGTATCCGCGTTCCATGCGCGACGTTGTCGAGTATTCGGAGAAGGTAATCAAAATATCTAAACTATCCACATTTATTACACATCCAATTAGGAGAAACCATAATTTGTGAAGGTGCTTAGTGTAGTGCAGTTTATTATGAAACAATTTTAGTTTATTATAAGTGAAGTGAATTATTATACTCATTCACGAAGTGAATTAGTATATTGGTTTTGTGCAATGTCCGTCTTGCTGTCCGTCCGTCTGTCCGTATGAACGCAGTGCATTTCGCCGCTATTGAAGCTGGAGACTTGAAATTTGGAACACATACTCGTGTATAACTCCGATTTATAAAGTGTTAAAATTTTCCCGATCCGCCCACTAGGGGCGTGGCAAATCGGAAAATGCATTTTCCGATATACCAGAAACCATGTTAGTTGAAGAGCTGAAAGCTGAAAGTCAGTTATAAAATTATATCTCCTACATCTTTCAAGCTAGAGTCTCCAAATTTTAAATATAGACTCATATGCATTTTATATATTCGATAGATTCGATTTCGATTTTTGTTACAAAGGCGTATTTCAAATACTAGAGACTTGAGCTTTAGCAAATATACGCATAGTAATGATAAAACCACAATCTGAAAGTTTCATAACGAACGTACGTCCACAAAAAAAGTTATTAAACAATAAAGTTCCCTTGGTAAGCCCACATTGCAGGCCATGCGTGTTTATGCGTGCGCGCCTATGTGTGTCTATGTGTGTGTGTCTATGCATGTGTTTTTTTCTTTTGTAAGCAGAAAGACACGAAGAATTATTAAAATATCAGTTCTCCGAAGGCTTCAGGGGATTTCCTAGTCGAGCAGTCTCGACTAGAGCTTTCTTACTTGTTTGGCTTGTGTTTGTTAAGCAAATTGCTGTTGAGCCATTTGCACTAATTAGCTGTTAAGTGGGTCAGCGTTTATTTGTTGTAGACTAATTCCCATGAATTTTGAAACGTACGCATAACATTAATCTATATTTATGCAAACACACACACCAGCATATATGTATTTATTTATATATATAAATATATATATGTCCATGCACTAATTGTCTCAAGTAGCCACTAGAGGCATATTTTCGTCAGACTTGCCTTGGCTAGTTAGACGTGCCTCGATGAGTGTTAGCCAAGCATACGTGGCTGTATTTATTAGGTAAACTCGAATTTCTATTTACTTTGTATTTACTTCCTATTTTATTTAAGTAAGTTGTAAAAGAGTCACGAGTTCAGACTCAGAGATAAATAAGAAGTATTAACTCTAGTAATACTTCTTATTTATTACTAGAGTTAATACTTCTTATTTATCTCTGAATTGAGCTGTACTTCAATTTAGTGTGACGCCCATTAAATGCTATTTACGGTGTTTTATGTAGAGCAAGTTGAGATTTAATATTCGGCCAATGCCTATTTATAACTTTTAGATACAAGTCGTTAATGGAGTTATCTTAATATCCTGGCGTCAGTCGGTGCTACAGAAACAAATCGATTATGGTGCTAAATTAGGTCATGTTGTACTCTCCTTAGCCAAAATGGAATTGGAAAATTTCTTCAAAAATGTGATGCCAGTCGCTGATTATTTCGATCAAAGCGATATGCTATTGGCCGTGAGTAAAGCAACCTGTATGACATGGAAATGGAACTTATATCATTTTTTGAATTCATTCCCATACAGGTTAATGGCGAGCGTGCACCCACTGAGGTGTACAAAGACTTTCGCACCGCTGTGCTAGACATATTGAGTACACTCGAGAATCAAGAGGCCATACTGAACGGAGTTACAGGTATGGGCAGAGGGATACATGATATACCCGGCAGTATAGTTAGCGTAGACACCGCACCTAGTCAAGCCCAAGCGCCTCACATTACAGACCAAGGCGTCGCAACGACGGCGACTACGACTGCGACTGCGACTGGGCCAGGTGAACGAAATGTCACAAATGCTGTGATCTCTCACATAGCCGCCAATGCGGCCACAGCCGCTGCGACCCTCCGTACAGCAGGCGGCGGCGGCGGTGGCGGTGGTGGCACAACCAACAACACCAACACCAGTGCGGACGATGACAGCGGCGTAGTGGTTACACAGCAGCCGAAGCTGAATCATGCCGGCACCAGCATCGATACCAACGCATCCGAACTGGATCGCCCAATACCGCCCATCATTTGGGTCATCGGCGGTCCGGGCAGCAATAAGGCAACGTTGTGCCTGAAGGCCGTTGGCCTCAATCCCGGCTGGGCGCACATCAGGTGAATCTATCTACATTAGCTCCCATATACATATCTTGCAACTGACTCTCAACATATCTCTGCAGCGTTGGCCGTCTGCTGCGCAATATCACGGACTCGGCGCCACGTGCCAACACCGAAAGCTATGCCGTCAAAGAAGCCCTAGCTGCTGGCGAAATGGCGCCAGAGAAGTCGCTGAATCAATTGCTGGATAACAATATACGACAACTGCGCGATAAGACCGGCATTATCATCGACGGCTATCCACGGAATCTGCAGCAGGTCAAATACTTTGAGAATAAGGTTAGTAAACCGCAGTATTATGAAGTTCATGTTAAAGTTGACATGAACATTAACACCCTGTTTGGATTTTAAATATTTATTTAATACAATTCCTTTTAATATTTATGTTAGAAGCCAAGGCTGGAGTATTATAAATATTCAATTGTAGTCAGAAATAGTTGCGCTATTTTCAAGAAATTTGTATATTATACATATATTACATAATATATTGTTAGGCAGCTTTAACTGCTGTATAAAGTAATAAATTATGTAGTATCTAAAAATGATTAAAACAAGTAACTAATAGTAAAAATAATTTCTGATAAATGTTATTTGATATTTAGCGTTATTGTCTGTTATTTAATATTGAGCCTTTATTTTTGTATTAAATATTTATATGCATTCTAAATTCATATAAATATTCTATTCTGCTTGAGCTATTCCAAAAATAATTTTATTAAAGATGGTGTATACACCGATTTATTGATATTATTTAATATGTATTTCTTTCTGCAAGAATTTCATTTTTTCTTAAAATTCTATGAATGTAAAAGCACTGTCATCTTAAGTATTTACTACTTAATCAACACTGTTTCTGACATTGACATAAATATCGAAAAGATGCTCTATACCAATAAAATTATATCTGCAACATGTATAATCATATACATACATATCTGTGGATTAGAAATCTTTAAAGATCAGACTGTATTATTTAGTTTCCTAAATAGGTTAACAAGACTATATAACTAACAACTGTCGCAATCGTCGATTTCTGTGCAACTGTCAAAGTTAGCTAGAATATTTATTAACTACATGCTTTTGACTTTTGTTAAAAAGAATTAATAAATTGTAATATAATAATTATATATGTATATAGATTATATATGGATAAAATCTTGGATTCAATGTATTGCATGCTTATTTAATTATATTTAACTAATGTTATTTTCCAATTTTTTCTACTGGCTACTAAAATTTGATTCTAATTTATATCCCCTTTACATTTCAGTACAAACAACGTCCACCCACCATACTATTGGACTGCTCGAAACTGCAGCTGGGTCGCGGACGCATAGACGACACAGTCTCTTCGTTTCGACGCCGTCTGGAGATATTCCGTGAGCAGACGCTGCCTATGCTGAAGACCATGGACAGCAGCAATCGGCTGCAGATAGTGAGTGGACTCTCTTGGCCATATTGATAGTGGGCCTAAACATTTACATGCATTCACATATTTGCAGGTCGATGGCGACACGGACAGTCCGTCGGTGCAGCGGGAGTTCGAGCGGCTCATACGCAATCACATACAGCAGTTGACCAACAAGCTGGAGGGCGAAGATGCCAGCGAATCGTTGGGCAATCATGTGATGCGAAACGAGCAAACGGACGCCATACTGCATGACCTGGAGACGAATGTGCCGGGCGCTGTGCCCACGATTAGCCATCATGTGAGCATGATGAATGGTCACATCAAGAGTCGCGGCAGCGCCCAGCTGAGTGCTAAGCGGCCCAATCAAATGATGAACGGCCATGCGGCCGGACGGCCTGGCACTGGACCTGTCGCTCCGCTTGCCCAGCCCGTCGATTTTCGCCATATGCTCGAGGAGGCCGAACGGTACCCGGTCGACTCGTACATGTAGAATATAGCATAAACATATCGAACGATGACAACGTTTTCTAGTTTTTATAAACAAAATTCTCGTATAGCCTCTAAGCGTCTACATAGTATATTGTTAAAGCTGTTTTGTTGGTAATTTGATTATGAATTTTATAGCATTGCGTCACTTAGCTGACCATTTTTTGATAAACTACATACATAATGGCTAAAAAGCAAAAAAAAGAAAGACGAAAGCAAAATACAATTGTGGGCCAATTGATTTTAATTGATTTCAAAAATATACAAATAAGTTTAGTAGATAAGCACAGTGATGAGACACGAAAATAGCTTTTAAAAATTAATTGCCTTCATTGAAGGCCTCAATACAATTGAAGGTAGCCTTACATACAATATATAGCAAAACTAAGCATAAAGTGAATGCAAGAAAATTAAATCAAATCTAATTTAGTGAATCAGTTTAAACCAACAACACGAATAAAATGCATATAAAAACCTAACTCGATTTTTGAAATATATTTTAACTATTGTTATTGTATATAATTGTTTCTTTTAGACCTTCAATATAACTGATCATTTCATTTTATTAATTTTTAGATAATTTTTACTGTATTTTCGTTTTCTTTTTTTATTTGGTATATTTCAATTTATTTGTTATTCAATTTTACAAGATCGAACAACGCCATTTACTGGTCCCAGATTCAAATTTCGGGGTTTCGTCTTTACGACCTGGCCTTGCCTCGTCTTCATCTGATATGTCCATAGAGTCGTACTTTTCTTCGTATTTATATATGAAGCGCCGCGAGAAAGACTTCCTTAGCTTGGGAACATTTTCTCCATAGCAGCCCTTGAAATCATACGTTGTAGGTTTCCATGTCGGCTCATGTGCTGAATCTTCATTGATGTTGCCTTCAGGGCCTAACATAATTGCTGAGCGTTGTGCAGTAGAGACTATATACGAATCCCCTTTGTCCTGGTCATCAGTTTGTATTTCTTGTACTTCACATTGCTTTCGCGATAAGTAATTCATATTGCTAGGTTTTCCGAATTTTGTCGGCAATTCGAAAAATTGAGATAACCCAATTGACTTTGTTGTCTTTTCATCCTCGATCTCAAGTTTTGGCTTCTTGGGCTCGATCGTCCTCTCCTGAGTTTGAGTTGAACGGGTACGTTTCGGGTCAGTCGACTTATCTGATTTTTCCACATTGACAGTCAAATCAATAATGACCTTTTCCTCTTTTTGCTTCTTTTCGATGGCATTAACAACTGGTTTGTCTTCGAAATGGCTTCTGGCACGCGAACGTCTGCGTTTTAAAATCTTTTTATTAGTCTCATCCCCCTTCTTATTTTTCTGATTTTTAGCAACAATTTGTTCGTTTTTTCCCATTTTAGAAGTTTTTAACAAATTATTAGAGAAATAATTATGATGTGCTCACGGTGACAATAGCAAACTTAATGAGAAGAATTTTAGGTTCACTGAAATATTTTGGCATGTCACAGAAAAGTGTTGCACAACGTCGATAACAATTCATAAAGTATCGATTAAAAGTGTGTTTAAAATTAATTTTTCAGTTTCAATAGATTTCAAATTTAATTAAATCTGAAATTTGAATACAATTAAAAAAATGATCGATTAAATACTTAATACAAATTACGTTTGACATCGGAATTGAACTGTTTAGAATTTCAGCACAGAAATGTCACACTAAAATTTTACGCTATTGAACACTGCTATTAAGCTTCACTTCTCTCGGCACTGGCTTAAAATGCTGGAAGAGTCGTTATCTTTTGCATTTGCCACTCCTTCATGGCTTCACTTAATTTTGTCTTGGGATAGCAAAAACAAAACTTTTTTGCAACCTCATCCTGAACACACTCTGAACTATTTTTGTAGCTATTCAAGCGACTAATATCTGGAACATGCAATTCCTCAATAGATTCTAGTTCGCGATTATAGCGAACGGTGGCCTGGAATTTTCCAACACTGGGATAGGTGTGGAAACGCAAGCGATAAACTACAATTGAGCCATAATTTGACTCTCTGCCATTCTTCTCATAGGGCATCTTCTGCTCCGCCAAATCCATGTCCTGCAGACCCAGACGCTGACAGTTCTCATTGTAGCGTTGCTGCAGCATCCAACGATTAATATGATATACAATACGCTTGCCCAGCAGATACATTTCACCATCCAGAGTCTGTTTGACAAACTCGTTGCAAGTACACCAATGCTCCTTGACGCAAGCGTCCTGACAGCCGCGCTCCATGGGCAGCAGATGGAACAGCGACTGACTCATCGGGCAACTGGCCAGGGCAGGCAGCTTCGCTGGCGTCATGGCATTCAGGTGGAGCAGGTGTCGCAGCGTATTATACACATCAAAGTTCGAGCACAAGCGATTGTGATTCATGGCCAAGGCCTGAGCGTAGTGCGGATAGACGTTGCGGAACCAGAGCGGCAGGTGAATATACAGCAAGGGTAAACGCTCCTCAAGGAAACCATCAGACAGTTCCATGAGCACGCCATCGCGTGCACCATGGTCGCTCACTAGGACAACGATAGAGTTATCAAACAGCTTCGTCTGCTCAAGCCTATTCAGATAATCTGTAAATATGCCATCCAATCCGGAGGCAGCAAAGTTCGAGTCCTGAGTGATTCTGTCGCTCCAAAAGAAGCCAAACATTGGTCGATCCAGCTTCTGGGCAAAATGCGCTGCAAACTGTGCACAAAACTCGTAGACATACGAGATGCCCAGTCGCCGCCCAACGCAGTAGCTATACCCAAACTGCTCGTACGAACTCAATGCACTATCAATGCCCATCAGAAGCGGACGAAGATCATAGTCGACGGCCCCATCCGCGAAGCCAGGCATATTTTGTAGGAAGGCCGACTCACCGACATTATCTTCGGCAAGAGCTGTGACATAGCCAGCTCGTTTGTAGTCGTTCCATATCCAGGAACAACCATCGGACTCCACTGCACAACTACTTTCCAGTTGGCCCGACAGAATGGACAACAAATTTGGTCTAGTACTGTCCGCCATCTTGTTGTAGCCCTCCAGCTCGAACCAGCCCATTCGATTGACAAATCTAGCCGTCTTTGGCATTGTGCGCTGAAAGTTCATACGCGACATGCTGCCCAAACCGAGGACTATTACGCTGGGCTGACGCTCTGGCGGACGGTCCTTAGTATTTTTGCTCGTATCGTTCACTTGAACCAAGATGAACGCGTCCCGCTGCAAAATCCTGGAGCTATTTAATGCATCATGGCACTCGACCATAATACTCTCCACCTCTTGCGGCAAAGCACACTGACCTCTAAAGTAAACGGGCGCATTTAACCTAAGGGACGTGAACGGGCTGTTAGGATAGGGTAGAAGCGTTCGATAATAGGCTCGACCTACTTGCTGTTATGAGCGGGCTTCTCCTCAGGGTCGAAAGTTATTTCACGATAGTTGCAATCGACACTGGACACGAGTGGATTTAATTTCAACAGGATATCACGATCAACAACTAAATTGTAGTGTTTCGCCTGCTCGTCATATTGCACGCGAAATGCATCGGCCGCATTGGAGCAGGATTTCAGCTTGGAGGGCTTAAAGGCCTCCATTACCCCATGCGAAAAGGGATTGCCAAACGGCATCTTACATTTATTACTATTTACCAGATAACGCCCTGGCTTTGTAACCAAAAAATCATAGTCATCTGCATCGAAACTGATGGGAAATTGATCGACATATTTTATTTTTGACGCCTTCGGCTCGCCACGACGTTGTATTCTATTACCCTTTAGTATTCTATTAGCACGAATTATTTCACGTAATTGCTGTTCTCTTGCAATTACGTTTGGCGGCGACGTGTCTGATAATATATCTTTGGTTACGGCTGGGAACTGTTCGAGCGCAATACTCTGTTCATTGCTCTTGTTTCTATGATTTACCCAAATGAATACCAACAATACTCCAAAGAAGATGAATACATATTTGCGTAACAGTATCATCCTTTTAAGTCTTGGCATTCCCTCAGAACGAATTTTTAAAAGAGTTGTTTACCTCAAGTATTTACAGAAATGTTTAAACTAAAGCTGAATCAAACCAATAAACATTGTTTACCTAGAGTTCTTTGATAATTTTTCAAAAACGATTCAGAATTTATGTACATATAGAGTTTTTGGGAAATCAATATAATTTACACGTTTTCATATAGGCCGCTTTAGAGCTAGACAGTATATCAAAATATATCTGCAAATATATGAATTATTATATAGTCGATTCCCCAGTAGAGGAGATCTTAATAGTAGTGAGTGTTAGCTTAACATTTATGGGAGACTCCGTTTTAGCCCATTTGCCACGCCCACAATAAGTGTCAATATATCTAAAATATGTATATGATCTTGGGTTTTCCACATGGTATTAATCAAAAGTCAAATTCTTGCATTTCAAATAATAGGTGCTCAGGCATGAACATATGAATATACGAAGATCGTATACATGCCTCCGACGCACTCAACAACTTGTACGGACTCTATAAATAGACCAATGCTGAGCCTTACACACTCAGCAATAGACGCACTAGATTTAGGGGTTGAAATTATGCATGAGTCTGGGTATATAAACCCAGGCTCAGAATAATAAAGATCATTACGAAACTAAACACCATCATAGTCAAGTGTATTCGTTCAATAGGGTTACCGGAAAAGCCATTATGCGAACGGACAAACGGATGGACAACCAATATACTCATTTCATTTTGCTAATATGTATAACAATTTTTATTATAAACGATTCAATGTTCATATTTTATTTTAACATGGAGTCCCTGGGTCGTTCTCATTAATGATATCAATCGAAAATGTTTGATTAGCCTCGAAGCAAGCGCAAAACTTCCGGGCAACGGGTTCGGAGACACAGAACGACTCACTGCGATATGTATTCAAACGTGTTATGAACTCCTCCTGTACCATAACATGTCTCTGCGAGTCGACCAGAAATGTGGCACGGAACAAACCTCCATTTGGTCGAGTGACGAACTTAATGCGATAAGTTTGACTTCTTAGAGGGTTGCCATCATCATCGAAGATCTGTTTGCGTTCGGCCCTCAGCAATTTGGCCAGTTTTAGGCGAACACATTTCGCGGCATAGTTGTGGCTAGCCAGATATTCGTTGATGCGATAGACAACTGCTTTGGCCCAATAGATGAAAACATTACTGATGCGCACCTGCACATATGAGTCACAGGTGCACCAATGCTCCGGTATGGCAGCGTCCTCGCATCTGCGGTTGACGGGCAACGGCTCGAATAACGATTGGCATTTCGCGCAGGATGAATTGAATTTGGGGCCCGATTGCACCTGCAGCATGAGCAGGTGCTTCAAAGTCAAATGCAAATCGAATGTCGAGCTCAAGCGACGGCGATTCCACTCAAGCGCCTGCACAAACTCTGGATGCAGCTCTCGATACCAGGGCGGCAAATAAATGTGAAGCATGGGTAATCGTTCCTCCAGAAAGCTGGAGGGTAAGCTCATCAGTGGTCCTTGCCGCTGGCCATGGTCACTGAATAATATTACCACTGCCTTATCAAATAGGCCGTGCGCCTTGTACCGCTCCAAGTAGCTCACAAAATCCCTATCTACACTGGTCGGCCCACGGAAGTCGTAGTGGCTGAAGCTATTCGACCAAAAGATTCCGAAGATCGGTTTCGGGGACTCGCGAACAAAACGCTGCACCAGCTGCAGGCAATAGTTGAAGACGTAGCGATAACTTTGCCGCCGACCAAGACAATATTCAAGGCCCAAGTGCTTGACCGTTTTCAAAGTGTTTTGGATCATGAATATAAATGGGCGTAGGTAGAAATGAACCGGCTTGCGAGTGAAGCCAAATGTGAAATAGTGAAATGTATCTATGGAAGGCGTGTCCTCGGCATAGGCCGTCAGATAGCCAGCGTCTTGAAAGTGGTTCCAGAGATACGTAAATTGATCGAAGCAGCCCGGCTTATAAATATTGCACTGAGCACGCCACTGATCCGATCTGAGACCCGTCAAAAGAGTCATTACATTGGGCAAGGTATTTTCCCCGATCTTATTATAGCCCAGCATCTCATACCAGCCCAGCTGCTGCACAAACTTTGCCGTCAGTGGCATCGTTCTCTGGAAGTTCATCTGCGACATGGAGTCAATGCCCAGCATTATCACACTGGGCAAAATACGACTGCGTTCCTCATCCTGCTGCTCATTCCGTCCCACAGGATACTGGACAAATGAGAATGCATCGCGTTGCAGGATTCGGGATCTGTTGCTTAGGTCATAGCACTCCACGACAATTCCTTCAATGCTACGGGGTACGATCCAGTTCTGGCCAAACGTGAGGGGACCAACTTTCCTAGAAATAAAATATGCTTATTTTATTTTTGCCTAATATTGTTATAGCCCTTGTTTGTTCATTTCCAATTCAGGTCGCTTAAACACACCAGGTTAGGGAATCGTTTGCTCCGCGTAATACCTCATAGTAGACGCACGAAAATTTCAGAATGTCTGGAAATAAATCTACGAGTGCAAACTCGTTCACGTGCACAACGTATTGCTTCTTCATCCCATCATAAAGAATGGAAATTAGGTCTTGCTGATTCGTGCATTCCTTAAACTTTAGAGTTTTAAAAATTCTCATGACATCGGAAGAAAATGGATCAATCCGCGGTATTTTGCATCTATGATCAAAGACATTGAAATCCTTGTCAGTATTCAACTTGCCATGGAATATATTTAAAAGTTTCGGTACGGCTGAACCTATTTCTTGCTCAGCAACTGAATTTTCATCACGATTGACAAGTATAAAGATACAGAAGACTAGAATAATGGCAAGTGTTTGCTTTTTGTATTTCATTACAATTTCGAATTTGTCTAGTTGTTGACTGTAAACTGAATGTAGTATTTATAATGAATCAATTCTAATACTAGATTGTACTCGCACAACTTTCAGGTTACTGGGTTCCTTTTATTCCTATTGCATCTGTAGTCCTCCCTCTCTTGGGTTTCTTTTTCTTTCTTTTTCACTTTATAGAAGGAAATTGTTTCCCATTAGGCTGTTGGTTTGCAAATGCACATCTCTCTTGCCTTGGGTTCGTCCACACAATTGTTCTTGCTGGGAATGTCATCCAATCGTCGTATACAATCCCCACGAACCTGTATAATACTCGCCCTCTTGTCACAAAGAACCGTTGCATAGAAAATCGCTTTGGGTCGAGTTGTAAACTTCAAATGGTAGGAAAAAATTCCATTCTTTGGTTCCACCTCATTTCCATCAATGTCGAAATACTGCTTCCGCTCGGCTCTTAACAATCTATCGAACTTTAATCGATAACACTTACTTTGGAAGTCCGGTCTACTCAGATATTGTGTGATGCGATACACAACTGTCTGCGCTAACTCAGTCATATGCTGATTGTTTGCCATTGTCATATGCAAATCACAGCTGCAATAGTAAAGGGAAATGCCAGCATCTTCGCAAGTGCGATTGACGGCCAGCTTGATAAACAACGATTGAGCCATTATTTGCTCTCTCTGGAACACAATGCCGGGATGCACCTGCACGAGCAGATTCTTGATAGTCAAATGCAAATCATACGTGGAGCTCAGACGATGACGATTCACCTCGAGCGCCTGTTTGACGTTTGGGTACTGTCGCCGGTACCAGGGTGGTAAATAGATGTGCAGCATGGGCAATCGCTCTTCCAGAAAGCCCGAGGTCAGCCCCATCAAAGGTCCCTTGCGCTGTCCATGAAGGCTGAACAAGACGACAACTGCCTTATCGAATAAGCCGTGCTCCCTGTACAGCTCAAGATACCTCACGAAATCCCTATCCACGCGTGCCGCTGCACTAAAGTCCTCATGGCTGAAGCTCTTCGTCCAGTAGAGCCCGAAAAGCGGCTTGTGTGTCTCATTTAAGAATCGCTGTATCAGCTGCAGACAAGACTCGAAAACATAGCGGAAGCTCTCTCTGCGGCCCAGGCAGTAGTCCGAGTCCCCCTTTCCGCGTCCTTCTCCTTCCATAATATCCTTGAACACTTTCAGAATGGGGTAGAGATAGTAATCCACGGGATTGCGCGTGAAGGCTAAGGAGAGAGAGTCTTCCGCATAGGCAGTTAAATATCCGGAATTATGAAAATGATTCCACAGGTAATTTAAGGCGTCCAAGCATCCAGGCTGTGCCATATCGCAAAAGTGTTGCAATTGTTGCAGTGCTCGACCGGTGAGTAAAATAATTTGATTATCGAGCATATTATCTCCAACGATTGTATAGCCCAGCATCTCATACCAGCCCAGCTGTCTCACAAACTTTGCAGTCAGCGGCATCGTTCTCTGAAAGTTCATCTGAGACATGGAGTCAATGCCCAACATTATCACACTAGGATAAGCCCGACTGCGCTTCTCATCGTTCATCTCGTTCCGTCCGACTGGATGCTGTATAAAAGAGAAAGCGTCGCGGTGTAGGACTCGAGACGAGTTGCCTAACTCATAGCACTCGACGACAATTCCTTGAATGGAACGGGGCACGATCCGGTCAGTACAAGTAAATGGTGATCCCTTTTTCCTAAATGAGACATGGTAGAATGGAGCTCAGCTGAAGATAATTGAATACATACCATTTGGGCTTATCACTTGGTCCACTAACTATCTCGTAAAAGACGCACGCATAGTTTATCACACTTGGGAATTGTTGCACGAATAGAGATTTATTAAAGCGCAGTAGATATTGCTTTTGCTGTTTATTATATCGCACAGTGAATAGGTCGGGCTGATCCGTACACGCCTTGGGCTTGGGAGGCTCGAAGATTTCCATGACATCATCGGAGAATGGATCGATTCTTGGTATTTTGCATTCATGATCGAAAACGTTAAAGACGATACTCGGGACAGTCGTTTGAGTGGGTGGGACGGCAGTCGCATTGGCGGATGCATTAATGTGGAGATCAACAGTTGCTTCACGTCCAATATATATATACAGGGTTATAATCAAAATCAAGACAAACAGAAGTTTTCTATTGCCAATAACCAGAGAAGAAAACATTTTCGTTTTCGTTTTAACTTTTGCACAGTTGCTTAACAAACTTCTCTTGAACTGTTTTGTTTTGTTTTTATTTATTATAGTTTTGGTTTGTACTACTACTCAGTATATTAGGAAATAGGAAATAGTTTCTATTAACACGAAATAATCCTTGATTAAGGATTATAGATAAGACAGCAAATTATTGGAAAAGAAAATTATTTCTTTATTAAATTTTAAGACTCAGTGAACAACATGTTTCTTAACATGATCAATGGCAAACATCTAATTTTATTTTTCGGCGGATTTTGTTCCTTGATGTGGATTTATTACGGAAGTGCATACTCTCTGGAAAATGTGTATTTAAAAAAGCATCTATTTACGGTATTCGTCAAGGAATCGAGTCAAATGAACATAAACAATTCGATGGTGATGGGACCCAATCATACCCGACGTTACTTTGTAAATAGTGCAAAGTGCAAGATGCCCTATTCGGATCCCTTCTCGCCCGAGTCAATGCAGATCTATGAGCCGGCAAAGCTAAAGGTCTGCACAAAGCAATCGGATCTTTTTCACTTAAGCTTTGACCGCAACACAAATCGCTATACCCTGCACGTCAATGAGACGGCGTTGCTGCCTTTCGGAAATGGTATTGAATGTAATTATAGCGGGATAAGTCAACGAAAGTATGCCAATAGTCCATGAATTATTTTGTTTCATTTCTCAATTCTAATATTTCCTCAAGGCTGCATGCGACGGTGTACTTTGAGAAGCAACATAGATTGCCCCAAAATATCAATGGACTCATTACCCAATGTCATGTTAAGCTAAATTCTTCACTTATCCAAGTCATACAACGGGATGCATTTCCCCTGCTCCAAGTCGGGAGGCAATCGCATAGCAAACAGCCGGAACGACAGCCCAGTGTCATAATACTCGGTCTGGACAGCATGTCGCGCATGAATTTCGAACGAACAATGCCGTTGACGGCAAAGTTTGCCCGACAAGAGGGCTGGTACCCACTGTCCGGCTACAACAAGATGGCGGACAATACCTTCCCGAATGTTTACACGGTGCTATCCGGTTTGGGGATCCTGGACGAGCACGCATTTCGTTGGCAAAAGTATCGATATGCTGAAAGGATCTGGACCGATTACATTCTCGCTGGCTACGCCACAGCCGTAACCGAGGATGTTATAAGCATACCGTTATTTCGTCATATATATAAAACGACGCCGACGCCTTACAATATACGCTCATTTCTCCGACGCGTCGCTGCGACACTGAAAACCTATGTGAGTTTCGGCTACGATTACTGCATAGGACGTCGGCTGGCCTTCTCGTATGTCTACGACTTCTGTGCCCAGTTCATCGCACGACATATGCTGGAGCTTGATCAGCCCATGTTCGGCTTCTTCTGGAGCTGCACATTCACCCATGACTCCTACAACGTGGCCAGCAGTCTGGATCGTACATTCGTGGACTATTTGCATTTATTTGAGCAGCTGAGGCTGTTCGACAAGTCAATTGTTATCCTAATGAGCGATCACGGTGCACGATTCGGCAAACTCATGGATCTGCCCGATAGTTTCCTCGAGGAGCGTTTACCTTTGCTGCATATCTACCTGCCGCCCTGGTTCCGCCAGGCCTATCCACAGTACGCCAGAGCCTTGGCAATGAATCACAATCGCTTGTGCTCCAACTATGATTTACATAATACGCTGCGACACCTGCTCCACCTAAATGCCACGACACCAGCGATGCTGCCTCCCTTGGCCTCCTGCCCGAGCAGTCAATCGCTGCTGCATCCGTTGCCCCGGGAGCGCAGCTGTGAAGATGCTTGCATCGACGAGCATTGGTGCACTTGCAACGAGTTCGTGAATGTAACCATAAACGATAACATGAAGCACTTGGCCCAGATGATTGTCACAAATATCAATATGTGGATGCTCAAGAATAACAACAACAAGGACTGCAAGCGTCTTGTCCTTGTGGATGTTGACAAGGTTGAAGTGAAGAAGTCCGACATCATGCAGAATATTGTTACATTGCGAATTCTGTTTCGCACCTATCCCAAAGTTGGCAAATTTCGAGCGACACTGAAGTATAATGTCCGATTGAAAAGAATTGTACATTTGGATGTGCCGCAAATAAGTCGCATTAATTCGTATCGAACCGATGCGCCTTGTGAGTGGCATACAATAGCAAGAAAGTTTTGCTTTTGTTATCCAAAGAAACCAAACGTCCAAACGTGGCCAGATCCACCAAACGTGGCCAGATCCACCACATCTAAATGAGTATATATTCCAAATTGCAGCAAAACCAAAACCAAAACCAATTCACTTTTGTGAATGAGCATGAAAAAACCCATTTAATGAAATCATGGATGAATGCAGACAACAGTTAGAACTCAGTAGTTTCTCAATACGAACTCATACACAAGTCTGAGCTTCAACAATGTCTTGGCTGCTCAGCAAAAAAGGCTTGCTGCTACTTGCTATCCTGTTCGTCGGTACTTATATATATTTATATACAGTGCTAGCCACTGAAATTGAGCAATCGGCAGAAATCGAGCCAACCATAAGCACTGAACAGTCCATAGAATACGAAGTAACCTCCCAAAGTCAAAACAAATTTAATGTTTTCGATCATGAATGCAAAATACCAAGAATCGATCCATTCTCCGATGATGTCATGGAAATCTTCGAGCCTCCCAAGCCCAAGGCGTGTACGGATCAGCCCGACCTATTCACTGTGCGATATAATAAACAGCAAAAGCAATATCTACTGCGCTTTAATAAATCTCTATTCGTGCAACAATTCCCAAGTGTGATCAACTATGCGTGCGTCTTTTACGAGATAGTTAGTGGACCAAGTGATAAGCCCAAATGGTATGTATTCAATTATCTTCAACTGAGCTCCATTCTACCATGTCTCATTTAGGAAAAAGGGATCACCATTTACTTGTACTGACCGGATCGTGCCCCGTTCCATTCAAGGAATTGTCGTCGAGTGCTATGAGTTAGGCAACTCATCTCGAGTCCTACAGCGCGATGCTTTCTCTTTTATACAGCATCCAGTCGGACGGAACGAGATGAACGATGAGAAGCGCAGTCGGGCTTATCCCAGTGTGATAATGTTGGGCATTGACTCCATGTCTCAGATGAACTTTCAGAGAACGATGCCATTGAGTGCAAAGTTTGTAAGACAGCTGGGCTGGTATGAGATGCTGGGCTATACAAGCGTTGGAGATAATATGCTCGATAATCAACTTATTTTACTCACCGGTCGAGCACTGCAACAATTGCCACACTTTTGCGATATGGCACAGCCTGGATGCTTGGACGCCTTAAATTACCTGTGGAATCATTTTCATAATTCCGGATATTTAACTGCCTATGCGGAAGACTCTCTCTCCTTAGCCTTCACGCGCAATCCCGTGGATTACTATCTCTACCCCATTCTGAAAGTGTTCAAGGATATTATGGAAGGAGAAGGACGCGGAAAGGGGGACTCGGACTACTGCCTGGGCCGCAGAGAGAGCTTCCGCTATGTTTTCGAGTCTTGTCTGCAGCTGATACAGCGATTCTTAAATGAGACACACAAGCCGCTCTTCGGGCTCTACTGGACGAAGAGCTTCAGCCATGAGGACTTTAGTGCAGCGGCACGCGTGGATAGGGATTTCGTGAGGTATCTTGAGCTGTACAGGGAGCACGGTTTATTCGATAAGGCAATTGTCGTCTTGTTCAGCCATCATGGACAGCGCAAGGGACCTTTGATGGGGCTGGCCTCGGGCTTTCTGGAAGAGCGATTGCCCATGCTGCACATCTATTTACCGCCCTGGTACCGGCGACAGTACCCTGATGACAGACAGGCGCTTGAAGTGAATCGTCGTCGTCTGTGCTCCACGTTCGATTTGCATTTGACTATCAAGGCTCTGCTGATGCGTGTGCATCCGAACATGGAATTTGAATTCAGGTGCGGAAACTGCATGTCGCTGCTGTACGCTGTTCCAGAGAATCGCAGCTGTGCAGGGGCCAGCATTCCGGAGCGGTTTTGCTCGTGTAAGCCGTTTAGACGAGTGCCAAATAGCGAGTTAATGCGGATCTGGGCAAAAAGAATGGTAGTTCGCATTAATGAATATTTGGCTAGGAAAAACTTGATGTGGCTTTGCTATCAGTTGCAATTCGACCGCTTGATAACCGTTGATCGTCAAGAGCTCTATAATTCGGAGGGACAAATTGTGGAACCAGCCGATGGCATTCAAATGTATCAAATTAAGTTCATTACGCAGCCAAAGGGCGTTTTCCTTGCCAAAATTTTCATCAACAGTCAAAATAATATTGCCGACCATCACATAATACGTCTGAGCACTCATAGCAAGTGTGTGGATGAGAACTTGGGCGATATTTTATGCATCTGCCGATAGGCGCACGGGTATATTAGATTCAAATGATACTTTATTAAATATAAGTATTTGTTTAATTCATGTAATTAATTATTAATTAAGAGCGGGTTTTAAAATGTCGAACAAAACATTTGCTTTTATTACACTTCGAGTTCAGTTAGGAGTCTCAACTCTGAGTGGCATTTATTCTTATCGCATTCTTGCACATGCAAAATTTTTTAGACATCGGATCTGAAACACATTGCGAGTCCGGGGCATATAAAGATAAGCGACTTATTTCGTTGATATCCATATTCAAGGTAGCTGTGCGATTAATCCAGGAGAATGTTACTTCAAATACCCCAACATTTGGTGCCGTTGTGAATTCAGTTACGTAATATTGTTCGCTATCATCGTCAGTCGAATTTCCGTTCAATTCAATAATATGATCCAAATATACGATATTGGTTAACGTAAAGTTGGCACAAAGATCCGATAGATTATTCTTGACCAAATCGTCGTTCATATTCTGAATTATCGTCTCGGCCATTCGCATCACATAGGGTTCCATGGTAACAGTTGCTCTGGGATGGCACGTGCACCACTTCTCTGTGATGCCCGCCTCCTCACAGGTCCTGTTCTCTGGCAGCTTAAAAAACAGCGATTGGCAGCTGGGACACGTCGCTGACATCGGCTGAATGTCCGCATTGCTGGTGCTATTGAGTTGCAGCAAATGCTGCAGCGTCATGTAGATGTCAAAGGTCGAGCTCAAGCGATTACGATTCTTTACCAAATTGCCAACGAGACGCGGATATTTGTGCCGAAACCAAGGCGGCAAATAGATGTAAAACATGGGCATACGCTCCTCCAAATACCCAGTTGGGATCCGTCTCAAATAGCCAAAACGCATGCCATGATCGCTTGTCAGTATCACAATCGAACGATTGAATAGGCCATCGCCTTCGAACTGCTTGAAATACTCAACGAACAGCTCGTCCAGTGCGAAGGTATCGTCGAAATTGTCGTGCGAGAAACTATTTGTCCAAAATAGGCCAAACATCGGTTTCGCCGTACGTATAAAGCGTTGAATGAACTGCTTGGCAAAGTCCCACAGATAGGAAAAAGTCAGATGACGTCCCACGCAAAGATTTTTATTGAAGAATGTGCTCACGTTGAACGTTTTGTCCATGGCCACAAGCAGAGGTCGCAAATAGTAGTCGACAGGCGGTTCCAGAAATCCCGGTTTCAAATAGTTAAACGTACTTATATTCATGTAATCCTCGGCCATGGCTGTTGTATAATTCTGATCCTTGAAGCGTTTCCAAATGAACGGCAGTTTATCGAAGCAGCCAGGCACGCTAATATTGCATATTTTGTCCGTATCCTCGATGGAGTAGCCCGTTAGCATGGCCAACAGATTGGGCAGAGTGTTATCGCCGACCTTATTGAGACCTTGGAGCGTATACCAGCCAGGTCGCTGGACATATCTGAATGTTTTGTGCATTGTGCGACGCAAATTGATCCGAGACATTGAATCGATTCCGAATATGATTACACTGGGCTTTGGGTGCGACTCTATCTTCTCCGGGAACTCCTCACTGCTCCTGCCATCGTAGTCCTGCACGAAGGCGATGCCATCCGATTGTATGACTCGCTTGTCCTTTCCATTGACCACAGCACAATGGACTAGCGCATAGTGAAGGTCCGGCGGCACAAGGAAATCCTGCGTCAGCGTACGTGTATATAGTACACTATAACACCATAAAGTAAAGTCGGATATTGGCCAACATCAACAGATTCTCTCATTGCACAACTCACCGAAAACTATTGTCTATCACCTTGCTATTCGCGTCTCGCACAATTTTTTCGTATTTACATTCGAGCGTCGTATTCCGCTTGTACCATTGCACGGCCTGTTCCTCTCTAATATGCAAACGATACACTTTGAGATCGAAATCGTATTCGGATATAATTATGTCGCTGTCAAAACGACATTTCTCTAGTTTCTTGACATGCATGTGTTTCAGCACATCTTCCGTAAAGGGATCCACATAGGGCATCTTACACACAGCACTATTCACAAAATATGTCTGATTGGACAGCTCAGCGGTAGCTCCACCATCTAAAGCCATCAGGCAGCAGAGCATCAGCAGCGGCAACACCATTCCCATAATACGGAATACAAGGTACTAAGTAATATTTGGGATCGGTTCACATTATAAACTATAATCATATTTGATATGCTCAGCTGTGTCGAATCTAATTCACCTTTTCCGTAATATGTGAGAAGACAAGTTTGAGTCTTATGGGGAAATGTGAATTCTCTTTGATATATGCATGTGCTTACATATATATGTCTACAAATTTATATATATACCTAGGAATCTTTTATATATCAACAATACATGTCAATATTCTAAATTTCGAATATTTAATGAAAAATATATACAAGAATTCTTAACTAGAAATCAATAATAAGAAGTAAGAAAGCTCTAGTTGAGTCTGCTCGGCTATGAGCTCCCCAGAACCTTTCGAGCAATAATTCTTTGCTTATACAAGAGACAAAACACACACACACATACGCAGGCGTGCATAGGCTGCAGTGTGTGCGTATTATGGGAGCTTAATTGCTTAATAAGTATTTCATGAAATATTCACATCTCTAGCTATTATATCTACTGAGATCGCCGCGTTCCAGCATACGTACAAAGGGGCAGGGTTAAATGGGCTCAGCTCATCGCCCTGATTAAAATATATACAAATTATCTATTTATATATATTAAATAAATGTATATATATATATATATATATATATATATATATATATATATATATATATATATATATATATATATATATATATATATATATATATATATATATATATATATTTATATATATGTACATATGTATATATTTATATTTAAAATTAATAATTTAGCATATTTAAAGAATTATTTTTGCAAGAAAACTTAGGACTAGTAGTCTCGTATATTTATTGAATTTACCGGCTATTCTCATATCGTAATTTCTTATCATTATTCTTATTATGAAAAATTTATATTTATTTAATTTACCAGCGATTCTCATATCTTATCTTCTTCTTATCATTATTCTTATTATGAAAAATTCAATAAAAATGCCAATTTGTTTTTATTGTTGTAATTTTCTTTTTACAACAAAAAATTATTTAAAAAAAAAAAAAAAAATATATATATATATATATATATATATATATATATATATATATATATATATATATATATATATATATATATATATATATATATATATATATATATATATATATATATATATATATAAATAAATATTTCAATGCTCGGTATGAATAAATACAAAAATGAAAAAGAAATTAAATAAAAATTTGTATATTCAACAAAGCAATTTCACATTGTTATTATATCTAATATTTGTCTTGACACGTTATTTGTCAGTTAAATTATGCTTTAAAAAAACGACAATCCGTAAATTAAGTAAATGCTGTTTAGAGATGAGTCTGTGACATTATAAATTAAATACCTACATAAACTATAAATGATTCCGTATAAAATCATGGCTATGTCTTGCCATTTGATATTTAAGGATCCATTCTAGAACTTGGCTACGCCTTCAAATCACTGAAGCATATGCAATACAATTTGGCAATTTTATCATTAATACACGTGGAATCCTCTTTATAGGAATTCGTACGACTTATGCTCTCCACATTCACATCGACCGCCTCAGTGATGTTGTTGAAGACAACTGTGGCCTGAAAGTCGGCGCTGTTCTGATGAACCTTGAACTTGGTGCGATAGACCGCCTGCTCTATTTCGGGTAGAGCGTCCTTCCAGCTGACTTCCCCACCTGTTCGAATTTCCGTATAGTGTACATACTCTAATGTTAAATTGCTACATAAATGACTGAGATTCTTTGCTACAAAATATTCATTCATTCGGTCAATAATGCGTGGCGCAATGCGAGTTGTCCAGCGGAACTGGCTGATGGTTCGATACGGTCGGCAAGTGCACCAATGATCCGTGATGCCGGCCTGGGCACACGTTCGATTCTCGGCAATCGGATAGAACAATGACTGGCAGGTGGGGCAATCGTAGGATCTGGGCAAAGCCGGCCCGTCCGCTGTACCGCCCAGCTCGATGATATGCTTCAAGGTATTGTGTAAATCGAAGTTGGAGCTCAGACGGTGCTGATTGAGCGCTAGCGCCTCGGCGTACTCTGGATATTGGGCACGAAACCATGGCGGCAAATAGATAAACATCATGGGCAGGCGTTCCTCCAAATAGCCCTCGGACAGGGTGAGTAAACTGCCAAAACGTGCACCGTGATCGGCAAAGAATATCATAATTGTGTGCTCCAGCGATCCATCGCTGCGATAGCCCAGCAAATCGCCTAGGATCTTGGGCTCCATGGCCGCCGGCATAAAGCAATCGTCGTGACTAAAGTGATTCGACCAGAACATACCCCAAATGGGTCGCTCTGCCACAAAACGCTGCATGAACTGTCTGCCGTAGTCATAAATATAATAGTTGGCCAAGCGACGGCCATAGCAGTAGGTCATATAACAATCGGAACACTTATAGGAGGGCAATTCTTCTTCAAGAGCTCGCAGAAATGGACGAAAGTAATAATCGGTTGGTTTGCGGGTGAAGCCCGGCTTCAGATAGGTGAACGTATTCGATTTACTCTCATCCTCCGCGAAGGCCGTCAAATAGCTGGCATTGTGGAAGTAATTCCAGATCATGGGCAACTTGTCCAGGCAGCCCTTCACGTCCGTATCGCAAACATGCTCCTTGGCCTTCTCTGGCGAATAGCCACTCAAGATGGCCAATAGATTGGGAAAAGAATTGTCAGCCACCTGAAAATGATGGACGACGTTCAGCCGGCGCAGCTTCACGGGGATATGTAGACTGATAATACAACCTTGTTGTAGCCCTTCATTTCGTACCAGCCAGGCCCCTTTAGGAATTGATATACCAGGGGCATAGTGCGACGCAGGTTAATCCGGGAAATCGTATCGATGCCGTACATGATGACACTGGGCTTACGCGGTGTCTGCTTATGCTCAGACTTTCTCGTCTTCAGTTTGGGCTGGTTATACTGAACGAATATGTAGGCATCCTTTTGCAGTTTGACGGGCGTCGTCTCGGCGGTTTCACAGTCCAAAATCATGCCCTCCACATGCAGTGGCACCACATAGCCCTGAGAGAAATATATGCTCGGACTGAGGCTAAGCGAGCAACAACAACGAAGAATTAGGCGAGTTGAAAGTTGAAGAGATTTGCAAGAGAAAATAAAGTTTCGAAATATCAGGAATTTACATGTCGTAGGTTTCCACATTTGCGCCCAGCTTTACCACCCGATAGAAACAATTGAACTCCATGTCACTGGAATTGAGCAGCTGGCGAGCGACATCTCTATTGATATGCAGCACATATCTCTCGAGTTTCTCATCGAATTTTGCGGAAACTAGATCACTTTCATTCGAGCATGGTATAAATTTGGGCGGGTTATAGATTTTCATAGCCTCCGCCGAAAAGGGATCTACGTAAGGTATACTGCACTGAGACGTATGCACAAAATACTTTGGCATCTCCACGTGAGGCACAGAGAATGGGACGGATGGCATTGTAATTACATTAATATTACGTTGATTTGATATTATATTTGTGCTAATATGTGCTATTTGATCGTCGTCGGCATAGCGAATTGATAGATATTTTATAGTTATGATAACTAGGATCAAGCACAGGGCGAACCACTTGTAGAGGAAATGTCTTCCAGTACTTCGAGCACTCATGATCTGCTCTTTGACGCGAACCGAACTCAACTAACTGCAAAGCTGCTTAGCCATATTTCGGGGAGCTGCTGTCTTCGTCTTCCATATTGGTTGTGACGTTCTCGCTTGACTTTATCAATGAATGAATGACGGGTTTCCCTCAACGTATTTTACGTGTATTTTTTGCTGTGTGTGAGTGTTTTTATTTTTGGTCTTGTTCTTGTTGACTCGTTTATGTACTTGGGCTTACTTTTATTTAGTAGCCAAATCATTTTTTTTTTCACCCTATCTCTCTCTCTCTCTCTCTCTTTCTCTTCCCATGTTTCTTTCTTGATATAACTCTCTTTGATTCACTTTACTAAATACATTTTAGTGCAGTTTCCAATACTGGTAACTATTTCCATTCTACCTCTCTCCCTACTCCCTCTTCCTCCCTCTAGAATCAAAATATTCAATCATGAACACGCCATACGCATAATTATTATAATGTGAAATGGGCCTAGACTCAACAAACTAAAATTCACTGATACCATTTCAGCTTTCTTTCCGTCAAATTTTTATTTTTTTTTTTTTCGGGAAAATGGGAAAACATTGGAAAGCGGTCATTCTCAATTTTTGGAAATTTTTAAAAGCTTAGTTTTCTTTAATTTTAGAATATTTTCTTAATTTTGTATGTATTTTGTATCATAATTTACATACTTTACATAAAACAATAATACGAGACATGCATGCTAAAAACAAGATTCTCGTTTTAAGTGAATAAATATTTACATGTAACTCTCGTACACCAATAAAAACGTGATTCTTTATTGACACCTTCTGTGCTTGTGACTATCGTTAAAAAAGCTCATTTAAAAATAATGTATACGGGGTAGGCGTGCCAAACAATATATATCTCTATAGCTGTCGCTTAGCGAAAAACTTAACGCTTGATGTGAAGCAAAGAGTTAGTTGGCAAAATTGTATGGAACAGTCCGCAACAGTAATTGATGATAACGTAGGGTACACCTACGTAGGGCGAAAACTTAAAGCATACTACTACAGTCTTTCTATAAATATTTATTTATTTATTTATATATTTGTATATTTATTTACTTATCTTTTTTTTATACATATACCTTATGAAATCTTAAAGCATACTACAGTTCTGCTATTAATATTTATACATATACCTTATGAAGGTCTATGACGCCTTCGTCTGCTTCTGGCCTACATTTATAGCCTGGATTCGGCTGCCCAGTCAGTCATCGTCATCATCATCATCATTACAAAATCAATATTTGTAATAATTGAATTTATAAGCAAACCCATTGAAAACTCATTAATAAATACAATTAAATATCCATAGTAAAGACCTGTTCACTTCGACATTGCAGAAATGCCAAAAACGTGTTCTTTAAATAATTAAAAAGCCACGAATTCACAAATAAATACAGCGGCCCGTTTACACAACCTGCTATCTGAAAATACCTCTAAATACCTTTGGCAGCAGCTTTGTTTTGTCACGAACAGGGCAGAGAAGCCAAGGAAGAAAATTGTTGAATCTCTTATCTATTCATTAGTTGATTGTTATACTGTAGCTGTAACAATGAAATATTGAATAAATGGGAGATTCAACAATGTTCTTCAATTTTTAGGGTAGTTATTTTCAAGAAAACATAAGTGCGTCTTCCGGCGGCAAGTGAAAACATTTTGCTTTTAAAGTTTCTCTCTTATCGGTACACATAAAATCTGATATCATTCGAGGAACCCATTATCCTCATTATACAAAGGGGTTACTGGAGTACCCCGTATGGCTTAATAAAAGTAAAAAAAGAAATGTTATAAATCGGAGTTATACACGAGTATGTGTTCCAAGCTTCAAGTCTCCAGCTTCAATAGCGCCGAAATGAACTGCGTTCATACGTACAGACGGACATACGGACGGACAGCAAGACATTGCACAAAACCAATATACTAATTCACTTCGTGAATGAGTATAAAAACATTAAATACTACCCATTTGAGTAGAGAGAAATTGAAAAATATAATTTTAACTTTATGCATACTTTTAGGATGAAAATAAATTCAAGTATTCCATTAATAATTATATATACCTGCGGCAAAACAAAATATTAGGGGTAGTACTGTGGAACACAAAAGCTTAATGGTAAACTTTTTAAAACGAATATTCAGATTAAAATTTTTTGTTATTGATTTACATGTCAATATTGACATACCTACATTTTATTTTATTATATTTACTTTATAATTATTTCTTCAAGGTTGCTTTTTCTTTTTTACAATAAACAAATTTAATAATAAATTTAATTTTAGCTAAAGTCCACAACAGTGGAATATATTATAGAAACCTATTTAAAATAGATAGCAATTCCAGCTAAGTCGTATAATATATCTTACATTTATGTCGCCTAAGAGATAAGATAGACAACAACCGCAACACAATAGAAGATGCTTTACTACTCCATCAAGAAAATGCATGAAGAGTATTGTAAATTTTAGTGCTTTATAAATTATTATAATTCAAGCACAAAGTAATTATTTTCAAGTGATTAAACAAGAAAATACAAAACTAAGTGGGGGCAGATAGAGTAAGAAAAATAAATATGTTAGAGTGCCATAATGAAGAATGATAGACTGAAATATACCCTAAATCCTATGGCGAACATTATAACTTTTATACATAAAAATAATATTATTTAAATTTAAGTCATTTATTATACATTTTATTTTTTTTTTATATCAGAATAAAAATAAATACATAGACAATATATTGCTTTGCAATTAATCATTTATTAATAATAAATATTCTTGTAAAACAATCAGAGTAGATGTCCGCTTATCTCAACTCATTAGACTCTAGATAATTTCATAAGAATTAAACAAAATCAATCAACCTTAAAAACTTAAATTTCTGTTCTCAATAAAATAAATTTATAACTCTATGTGCAAAATCATGGCATAGATAGTAGCCCTTGGGCTCTAATACTATACATTGAATACTTTTACTGATATTGAATTTCCAATTAAGCCAATGGCTTCAACTGGACACCCTACATGTGCTGAGAAGGGCGCGGCATGCTAGGCACGTGCATGCGTCATGCCTCTCAGGCTGTGAGTTAATCAGCTTTAACCTCTTATCAATAGGTTTATTCGCGTGTTGTTTGCTTTTACAGTGTGTGTATTTTATGCCATTTACTATAATCATAAATGACAATTACTCTAGTTCGTCAGCTATCAGCTACACAGCACGGTCGGATAAAGCGCACTACATCTGTCAACTGTCTCAGGGCAACAGACAGCCGCAGCTTGTTTTTGTCTTCAGTCTACAGTTCCCAGCTCACACTTTTTTTTTTGCACTCCCATTGGAACGTCATTGTCCGCAATGGGCAATCAGACAGAGTAGCTAAAAGTCATTCTGCGCATCCAGAGATTAAATTCGAGTTAGTTTGCGGCGATAATTCAGTCGAGTCGGATCGTTGCTGAATAATAATAATAATTTTAATATTTTGCCTAACAACATTCTCAATTCTTGTTCAACATGTCTAACAAATCCCTTATGAAACGTAGCACAAATATCAGTGCAGGACAATTGCATTATTATCACACGGATTTCTACTACTCGATGCCCGATTTACATAGTAAGTGTTCAGTGAATTTTGCAATAATATCAAAGTTTAACCGTGCTATATGAAGTTTGTCAAATCCGAAGTTTAAATCAGTCTGCCTATCTATCAAAATACGTTTTTTGGTAATTAAAATATCAAATATTCAAATTTGTGTGAACTGAAAGGTTGTCAAGGGTTTTTGATTCAAAATGAAATTTTCAATTAACAACCAGGTTATGGATTTAAATTATGACTGAACGAAAGGTTTTGCTAATCTGCAATGAAATAGATACCAGCACAGATTCATCAAAAATAAATACTTAGAAATATTATAATTAGATTCATGATTACATAGATATATTATAAGCTCATATTTTATTATTATTATTACTTTTAAAAAACTCTAGGTAATGTTTTAAAAATAGATTACTAATCAGAGTAAAGTTAGCGATATTTTTTGATATATAAAAGAATAAAGTATAAAACATGTAAAGTTTTATAGTATTATTATTTTTACCGTTCGATATTTATTATTAATAATAATAGTTTTAAACAAATTTATTAAAAAACTAGATTGTTCGCAATATAATTACACGCTTTTGATTAAATTTCATTTCATTCAAAAGCTTTATTAAGAATTATATTTATATTTATTGCAATACAATAAAAATTGTTTACTATTTTAAAGCTTATTTTGTTTAAAAGCGCTTTAGCTAGCAATTTAGTTTTATGCTAAAGCAAAAAAAAAATATATAGCAAAAATATATATATTCACTGTATTTCCATAGTCAATCTCCTTTGTAGCAGAAATAATTTTATTCATGACGAGCATTAATCTTAAGTAAAAACAAGCAAAGTTCGTGCGTTATCTGCTTGTCCCTCAAATAGATAAAATGTCTTGCGCAGCTGCTGCGTTTTGATTTTAATATATTACCAGGTACAAAAATGACACTTTATAAATATTTAAATTAGAATTAAGAAATGAAAAATAAAGAAAAAAAATAATAAAGAAAGAACAAAATATACAGCTCTACAGACCTGTAGACCTGTAACACTTTAATCAATATTCAATTTATATTTTGAATATAATATTCAATATACCTTTCATGCCGATTACATTCGTGTACAGGGTACAATTAAGTCAAGTTTCGAACCAATGCAGGCAGTGCAGCCAACTTCACATCAAAACAAATGCGTTTTCTCTGAGAGTCGTTTTGAATTTTCCGAGCGCAGAGAGCAGGAGAGCGAGCGAGAGAGTGAAAGAGGCAGAGGGCGACAGTGTAGCGCAAGCGTGCTCAGCATGACGCTTGGTAAATCCCATTGTTTTTCATATTGTGCGATGATGAAAGAAACAAAAAATATTCCGTTCCAACGACCGCGACTCGCTATGCCAGTTAGTCAGACGTCAGTCGTCAGTCGGAGAGCTAGCGAATAAACGGACGTACGACGCGACACTTAGCGATTCTTTCGTAATTTTTGTTTTTTTTTTTTATAAAATTTAACGAATTTTATATGAAATAAATAATTTAAAAATTCGACAAGTGCTAAAAATATAACAAATAGAAAAGAGCTGAAGAAATAAACAGTTTGTGCTATAAACAAAGAGAGAGAACAACAAAAATAGACGCCAAAGAAAAGCTAAGGCAGAGAGAGAGAGAGAGATAGTCGAAGAAGAGAGTGTGGGAGAGTGCTACAAACAAAAAACATTAAAAACAACACAGTTGTTGATAACAAAAGTGTGTCAAAATATCATAAGCAATGCGAAGAAGCAGACGCATAATAGCAACAATAATAATAGTAATATTAATAATAAAGCTTGACTGATAATAAAGAGAACAACAAAAACTCTGCACGTGCTGATAACCAAAAAAAAAAATTGTTTTTGCTTTTGCCTTTCCTATCATCATTCGTTCTCTATAAAAACACCCAGTGAGAATAAACAAAACAAACTGCATATGCAACACAGAGGACAAAGAAGTGTAAGAAGAAGAAGAAGAAGTAGAAGCTTGCACGTATCAACGTTACGACGACGCTGACAGCGCTGCCAACGTCGCCGTCGCCGTCGCGACGTTGACAACGTTGTCGCGAGCCAAAACGTAAATAAGCTAAATAGCAGAGACAAATAAACATGTAAGTTAACAATAAGAAGAAGAGCAAGAGGAAGGAATAACAGAAACATGAGAATTAGACATGAGCACAACTACAACTACATACATATGTATTTACATATACATACATACATACATATGTACATATCTATATAGTATCTGTATATATTTATATGCATAAGTACGCGTACTTAAGCACATATTTAAATTTTATTCAAGGCACACGCTAACAACACTGAACGAGCACTAGAAACGCAAAATGTGCAAGAATTAGTCAAGGTAGTTCAAGTTTACGAGAACTATATACTATACACTATATAATATATATGTATGTATGTGTAATTTTACATGGCTGTAGTGAGACAGCTTAAGAGGTCTTATGATGTTAAGAACTGTTTAGGACAGAATTTTAAATAATAACAAAAAAATGTAATAAAATTATCAATAAAAAATAAATAAATAAATAAAAAATAATAATATAATATTATTAAAGTAGTCTGCCTTATATAATATACACATATAAATAATTCTAAAATTTGTATTTTTAATCAATCATAAAACAGATGCAATATATAAATATACAAATAAACATAACAAGTAAAATAATAAAATATAATAGCAAATATTTGATAAAAAATATGAATGTCATTAATTCAATATGATAAAATTTAATTAAATTTCATGAAAGAGAATCAATTGGACTGCATAATTAAAATTCTTTTAAGTCATTTAATCAAAAATTGGCTAAAAACATAAAAAATGAAAAAAGCAAAAATCATTTTAAAAATTATTTCAAGAAAAGTTGTATGATTTATTAGTTTCTTAGCCCAAGTGGCTTTTAAACCAGACTCATACATCAAATACATACTTATATACAGACTCATAAAATAATTATAGATTATGGAAACATTAAGATCATTTTGAGTATCTAGAGTTAATTTATGGGAACCCTAAGATTAGTAAAGAAAACTCTATTTAGAGTTTACTTAAGATATAGTTGTTCATTTAAAAATACTTATATGGCTTATTGAAAGTGTTAAAATTACTTTAAAGTATTTTATAAATTTAGTGTTTAACAATCAAAGTCAAGATCAAGATAATTATTCATGTATGTTAAATACAAGATAACGCATGGAATAATTTTCTCGAAAACAACTCTTAGCATTATAGAAAATATTGACTACTCGTATGCAATAACATAAAGCATTATCTTTATTATCTTCTATATCTTGAAACGCATACAGACGTCTATACCTAATAACATTCTATTAACTATAAACGACAAACAACGAGATCCTAACTCTACTCTTTGGTATTCTGCAAAACAAGTTTTAGGCTTATAACATGTTTGCATACTGGCTATAAACCTGCCTCAACAACAAATCCAACAACAAGAAACCCGCTCGATTCGTTTCAATGACAACTTGTCGAAATTTTACCAAATGGTAAATGGCTGGAAAAATTAAGTATTTATTAACTTGCAGTCGCGAGTTGCCAGGGAAATGCTCGACCTATGACCTTAGATAGGTTAGTGGTTGAAGCGCTAGACAGAAAAAAAAAACAAAAGCAATGTTTACAAGTTTCAATTGCTAGCTAAAGTGATTACGCAATGTTCGATGAAATCATTCAGTTTTCTTCAATTTGTGAAGAAAAACACAGTTAAGATAAGCCCGTATATAGTATATATGATAGTCTCTATCGGAATCACTCAGCTTGCTGAATTGGTGAAGAGCAACAAGTAAGAGTACTTTAGCCAGGAGTATCCGACTAGGAAATACCGACAGACCGACACACCAAATTAACTAGATCAGTTCGTAGGCAGCTGCCCTGACAAGCCACCTACTTTTACCTACTAAATAGATTCCCACAAAACCCTATTACTATATATTATAATACCCATTTTCTACCAAGTCTTATACGTGCTCTCTTTATGCCTACGCACTTTTCTCTCTCTCTATCTCTCTCTCTCTCTCTCTCTCTCTCTCTCTCTGTCTCTCTTTGTTCACTCCTTATCAACTTGGGTTCACTTAAATATAGATTACTATAGTTCAACCCTGGCCAAGTATTATCAAATTTTTCAAATCGATTGTCCGACAAAAAGTCTATCAGCAGCCCAAGCTCTAGACATTACCTAGTTGTCACCCAGTCAAGTCGTTTATTATATTTGATAGCAGCCAATTTATTAACAATTAGGCAAGGCTATATTATTATAAGAGTTCTAATCAATTTCGAATTAAAGAGCTTATAATCTATATAGAGCATTGATTAATATACTTGTATAGACAGCTGAATAGCTATTCAGATTCGTTTCCACGAAGCATTTATTAAATAAACAGCTGAAGTCTTTTTGTTATTTGTATCCCATCTGTGTGTTTCTCAGATAAAAATATTCACTCGTCTGGCAACTGTTACTAGCTTATATTAACACCAATAAATAAGCGCAAATAATAATAAATAAAAAAATTAATAATAAAAAAAAAAACAATACATGCGACGAAAACGTGACGATGATGATGAGCGATATGAAAAGATTACATATTTTCCGATTCTCTAAAGCCCCATAATTTTTCGAAATGAAATTGATAACGTACATATGTGTTTTATGGCAAGTAAACACCAGCACTACATCGATTGATAAGGCCAAAATAACAACAATTTATGATATATAAAATGACCACATACGAAAATAGCTGCCATCCATGAGTAATTGTGAACTTGAGTCCCTGGATTAGCCAACAAAATACATAGCTCCCCTCACATCTCATGAAACAGTTTTGCTGCTACATTTCATAGAGATTTATATACATAATATAATGTTGTATAAATAAAAAAAAATGGTAAAGTTATAATTTAAAGTTATTTATATTAATTTTGTATTGTCATTGCCAGCTTGCTTAAGCTGGAGGAAGCTTATTAACAATTATCGCCCTAAAGTATGCAGGAGAATAATAATATTTAAATACAAGTTTTCAGTTCAAAGGTAAAAAATATACATATGTACATATATTTAAAAAAAAAAAGTTATATATTTATAAATATCTTTAAATATCTATACAAAGTATACAATTCATTAGAGCTATCTTAGAAAATTGATAAAATATACAGTGTTATATTAAAATTATAATAATATCAAATCACTATAATGAAATGTAATGTAATGTAAGTAAATTAAAGAAATTTGAAAAAATTATAAATTACAATTTTCATAATTTTTTGTTTATTGGTTTTTATATTTATAATTGTACATAATATTATAATATAATGTACATAATATTATAAAATGGCGCTTAAAAACGTAGTCAATTTATATATTATTATCAACATAAGTAAATTTGGTGAGTTATCGATATCATATTATACTGCGCGTATACAATTCAAGTTTCACGTCTCTAGCTCTTGACGGCATACTGATCAAGAATATATATTTATATATTATGTGGCCCTTTTTATGCAATATTATAAAAAAAAAAATGAACAATGATTTTAATGTTTAACTTTACTAAAAATATTTAAATAAATAAGATTGTTTGCATTATTAAAAGTTAACGCTTTGCCTCTCTCATAAATTTACAATAGAATTTAAGTTAAACTTTTCGTTTGTCACCTGTCGAAAATAATAATAAAACAATAGTAATAATAGAGATATAATTAAACAAAAAAAAAAACTTTACTTAACGAATTTGACAAATTTGATCTAGTCGGCGGAGCAATGGGCTGATGAATAGCGCTAATCAAATAGAGTCCGCCACTTAACGATTCGGTAGTTCCGAATGGATCTTGTAAATAGCTTAGGTATATATTTGTACAATATTTTGCAATTGTTGTGGTTTGTTAATAGACGCACACACACATACACAACTTCATATTGCCGGCAACACACGCGCGCCTCTGAGCCGTGTTAAACTAATACAACTACTAAAACGCCTCGTGCGATAAACCTAATGAAAATCTGCCGTCTCGGGCCGTGCAGTCAAATTTGATAATCTCATTATCAAGACAGTACTCAAAAAGCCAGTCTAGAAGCAACAAGCAACGCGCTCTGCTTAGGAAAAATACTTTGGAATTGTTAAGAGATATTTAAAGAGAAGCCAAAAAATAAAAAATATCGAAATGCAACAAGTAACGGAATATCACTTTGAAGGTAGTATAAAATGAAGTTTGGGCTGAAGAAATGCAATCAATTGGAAATATAATTTTCAAGTGATTTTTAAATAGTTTTTAAATGCGCACCCAAATATATAAAAATATAAATATCCTATATGTATATGACTGTATACATATATAAAGTATGAGCTCATTTATTATATATGAGCTTAGTATAATATTCTATAAAAAAGGAAACATTATTTAATCGAAATTTGAAATATTTACAAGATTAAATCAAATAATTGAAATATAATATATTTTTTTTTTAAATATAATGTAATGTATTTTGTACCTTTAAATGAAATATTTTATTAAATTAATAAATACTAATAAATTTAATTTTAATAAAATAATTTACTTAACACATACATATATAACTTTAAATGATTTATTAAATTTTGTTGACCGTTTTTCATATATTTTACTAGTTTAATCAAATAAAAATATATTTTAAAACGAATTTAAATAAAATAGTGAATCGTTAGTCAGCAATATTTAGTATAGAATATACTTATTTTATTAGTTACTTATATAGCTTCGGATGAAAAGCTCTTGCCGCTTATAAAACTTGATACAAACTTTTATACAAATAATAAAATTGCTTTATTTAAGCAAACACCTGAAACTTGTCATAGCTCTCGCAACTGTCTGCTTATCTGAAACTTATCTTTTATCTATTTGATTTCGTTCCAGAGACCCGCAAGATGCACGGCGTCAAGCGCGTGCTCGTCTTTTGTATTATGATTGTCATACTGCCGGCAATACTGATCATAATGCCACTCTATATGCGCAAGACGATCTTCGCAGATGTCATCTATCCGGTTGCCGAATCGGACATCATTGAGATAAGGGATGGCATTTCATCGATCTTCTGTTCGAAGCATACGCTGCGCATGAATAGCCATTTCAATGCCTTTCAGCTGCGCAACAAGCCCGAAATATCCACGAATCGCAAGCACATCAGGCTGAAGAAGTCAATGACACTGCCGGACGACACCCTGGAATATTGGGGTTTCTTTTTGCTGAAGGGTGCGCGCGTTTCACTCAAGTTCTGTTCGCGCTACAATGGATCGCGTTTGCTGGTGATCAAGGGCAAGCGTGAGCTGAAGCTCTGCGGCCTCACCGATCACAATAAGAACAAACTTGGCGCCAACTACGCTCAGGGCCATGAACAGGTGAAAGTATTCTTCGAGGATGTGGTGGAAATCACCGAGGAGAAGCTGCAGGTCGATGTACTGCTCGAGCATGAGAACCACGGAGGCGAAGATCTGAGCGACGATCATCCGCCAGCAAACGCCAGCCTAAAGCCGACGCCGTCGCCAACGCCCACAAAGCGACTGCAAAAGAAACTGAAGAAGGGCACGGCTCATCCGGCGCCTAAGTCGATGGAATCACTTAATCCGACTGCCCCCAATGAGAGCAGCAATCGCACGAGACGTCAGGCAGCCCACGAGCGGGACAAACGGCAGCTCTATGAGCAGCTCTACAAGCGCAAGGAGCGACAGAAGCGTGAAAATGTCTATGACCGGAAATACAGTCACGGCGGCAATGCGGTCAACTTTACGGAGACTGATGAATCCAATTCCATATCGAGCTTTGAGACTGGACTCTTTGAGTGCTTCAATGGTGCCATCTTGCTGGCCGAGGGCTTTCCCCCGAAGCCGGCGTGCATGAATGCGCATTTTCTCGAGAAGGGCAAACACGATACGGTCAAGCATAATATCACCGAGGATGGATACTATTATTATATATTTTACAGTGACAACGATCTGGTGCGCAACGATATACACGCCATTTTCGATATCTATAAGCCGACATTTCAATACTCGAATCTAAGTGAATCGCGTGGCTGCTTGAACAGCACCGATTGCAGTTTCAACATTGGTTTCCTATCCGACGAAATTGTCGTCGTCGAGGTGCCCACACGGGATGGCATCGAGCATGAGGACGATGATATTACAAATCTCATCTCAACCTGTCATCCGCGTAGCGAGATCTATGCACTATTTCCCATAACGGTGCTGGTGCTCATATTATGCTGCTCATTCCTATAGAAAGGTGTGCGACGTGAGACGTTCGCAGTTTGTACTCTAAGAATCTTGTGATAATTGAGATAATCGAGTGATATATGTATGTGTATGTGTATGTGTATATGCGTGAGCTGGCCCATAAGACATGAATCATCATAAAGCATGCATCAAATGTAACACAGTCTGAACCCACGTGTAACCAAAACAAATCAACTAGAATAAACAACATATATCAAAGAAATTTAAAAAAAAAAAGGAAAAGAAAGAAAACTAACTATATAATTTTGTAAGCCAATATTTAGTATAGGACCCAAGCATTTAGGCTAGAAAAATGACATGAGAAATACGTAAAATTATATATACATATATATAAATACCACATATATATATTATTTATATAAATATTTGTACAAATAGATGAAAAAATCAGTGCTATATTAGTTTTAAGTTAAATATAGTTTTTTAAACTAGTTTTAAAAGCAATTAAAATAAAACTTAAATAATGTAATTGCCTTTTAAAAAATTATTGAAAGTACATATTTTAAATTATTTATTTTATGTTTTTGTTAAGCAAAGTTTTGCTCTGAAATTCAATTACTAAAAAAGAAATGTTTTATCACAACTGCTGAACAATAATTTTAAGCAAATTTTCTACTATTCGAAAAAAAAAAGTGTACATTCTATAAATTTTGATTTATTGACTAAACATTAAAGAGAAAACAAATAAAACATTTGTGTTTATTTTAGTTATTTTAAATCAATTCACACGCAATCTATTTTTCATGCAGCGTGACTTTTGATTTCACCTAGTTCGCGTACTATTCAGAGAGAATAATGCAAATACATATACTTACATAGATTCATGCATATATGTATGTGAATACCCATGTATATACTTGATAAAATAAACAATATGAAACAAGTACGAACGTTACCAGTCGGGTGTTACCGACTATAGAATACTTATGCACTGTCCAAACACTACCAGATATATTTATTATCCGATTTTTCTCGCCCTCAGTTGGTATGCAAATGAATAGAGGATTTCAACAGTAATTTAGTCGTTCTTTCTAGCTCTAAAACTGTAGCTTCCATTAAGGAAAAACACTTTGGCTCATACGCAGAAATGCACGGCAAGACTGATATTGCATAAAACCAATATACTCACTTTACTTTCGTGAATGAGTATAAAAAGTAGATTGTCATCCCAACGAAATAATTTGAATGTCTATATATGATTCATGCTGCATGTGTAAAATAGCTTAGTAAATAGAGATTTCGTATAATAAGCAAAGTAATTGCTTTATAAAATTAGCTGAATACTGAATACCTAAGGAATAACTTCAAATTTAACGACTTGAAGTAATTCGAACTAAATTGAACTAAAGTCTTTTGCTATGGCCCACAGGTTGTCAACTTGGCTAGCTTCTAATGAACTCATATGAATTTCCCTGTTAATATCAATAGCGAAACAATTTTTATTTTCCTAAGTTATACAATTAACTGAATACGAAGTATTTGAACTTAACTTATTTCGAAATTTCATCATTAGCTTCATTGATATTTTGCATTGATCAGTTAGCACCCACAAACAAAAGCTGCTCGCTATAGCACACCGGTTCTGAACTTGACTAGCTCTTATATGAACTCATTTGAAATGTTCATGCTCATATCTATAGCAAAATACTTTACCCATTTCCCAACTAAGTAGCTTCTTATCAGAACACATGTTGATTGGTCTTATTTTTAAATCAAGTAACAGAACAGGAAATTAGACATGTATTACGAGTAGTTAACTTCTAATTATATACTGATAGGAATTTCAAACAAAAATCTGCTTACTTACTTTTTTATTTAAGACTACTGAGTTTGTTTATATAAATGTATGTTTGTATCAGTCAAACGTATAAGCGACACAATTTTTTGTTAGGTATATTAAATATATTATATTTTTATTACAATTATAGCACCTATGCTACATATATGTATATATGTACATATGAAATATACGTATAACGTTTTTTGTTATACAATACACTGATTCATTTAACAAAACAATATAATTTTAAAAACCGGAAAAACAAGGTTAAAGAGTCTTGAGGGACAAATTACGGCGTCAACTTACCCCCAAAACCTTTGAAACAGCTGATTTGCCTAGCGCCCTCCCCTTCTCACATTCTTCCCATCTCTCTCAATATCTTTCTCTCTCTCTCTCTCTCTCTCTTTCTCACACTCTACTATAACACTCTCTGGCTCTCCGGTGACATTGTCATGCACACCTGGTCCTGCCACAGAGGGTAGCCAATGCAAAGCTATAAATAAAATGCTAAGGGCTCTCCAGCATTTGCTCTCTCAACATTCGTCTGCTCAGCATATTTTCTGAACTTATAGTTCCACTGAGTGCATTATCAAGAAGCCGGCCGCATGCCGGCATTTATGCAATTACCGCAATCTCTCGCACTCTCCCACTCTTTTGCACAGGCGCTCTCTCGCTCTCTGACCGTCGATAGCCGCCCTCTTAGCGCAAATCAATTTTTTGTTTTTTTGGGGTAACGCATGCGTTGTTACTCTCCGCTCACTCGCTCCCGCGCGGGGTCAGTTCACATATGTATGCATGAACAAAGCACTAATGCAAATGCTTGTGAGCGCGCTCGTTCGCTCTCTCTCCCTATCTCTTGCGCTCTCTCTCCCACTCTCGCTAACACACATTCAAAGTTTTTCTAGTCTGTCGTCGGCTCTTGAGCACATCGCAAATTTCGCGCGTTCTCCGCAGTTGCCGTTTTGTTGTCAGTTCGTGCGCTTCGGTCCGCCGTTCGCGTTGTCGGGAAAAATTAATTTGGTAATTAAATATTATTATTGTTTTTTCTCTTGTTGTATAGTTGCGCTTCAATTAAGTGCAATACAACAGGGCAATTAAAACTCAATCCAAAGTCGTCACTGATTCAAATAAAACCCGAGCACGTCCTGCGTCACATTGGGCAAAACAGAGCAGATAAAAATAAAAAAAAGAATATCCAAACCCAACAACAACAGAAACGTAAAGGGAAAAGAAAACAAAACACAAAAAACAAAATGACTAAAACTGTGCTAAAAATCAATTGTAAGTAGCCAAGTGTAGTGCTAAAATGCTGTATTAAATCCAAAAATCAGCCCAAAAATAATAACAATAAAAAAACATATAAATATGTATATATATTCAAAAAGAATTTGTAAATTTTTTGGTCAGCATTAAATGAGCAGTGGGGCTCAGTTCGTTTAGTATGTCAAAACCGAAATCCAATGTGAAATGCATAAAAACCATTTAAAGTGCCTTCGAGTGCTGTAAAAGTGAAAAATAAAAATTCAAAAAAAAAAAAAAAAAAAAAAAACAAAATTCACTTGCGCATAATTAAGTCTTAAGAATGCAGTAAAAATAAACGACACGCTTAAATCCGAGCATACATACATATGTATGTATGTATATCTCTGTGTGCGTACATAAAGCCCAAAAATAATAATAATATTCAATTGGAGCACAAGGAGATGGCGAGCCGCCTGTAGAAACTACCGAAAGACATGTGGTGGGCGATGCAGGCCAAGCGAAATGCTCTCATTGTGATCTTACTATATACAATAGTAATATAAGCGCGTAAGCTGAATATACATACATATAAATTAAGTATAAAACAGCCGGATTTGGCAGGGTGAATTCACTTTTCAATAAGGCTTCAAAATTTATGATTAAGAAACAAGCTTTTTAAAGTAATTCAAAAAATTGGGAAAATTTTAATAATAAAAAATAGATAATATTCATAAAACCAATAATAAAATAAATATTTATATATATGTATAAATATAAAATAAAATAAATTTGTATTTTTAATATAAAAAGAAATAAAAAAAATATTAGCAATTATAATAATAATAATATTACACAAAAAAGAACAAATAAATAAGTCGAAAATAATGGTTGAAAAATCATAGATCCTGTAAAATCGAAATATATATATAGATACGTATATTCAAAATAATAATAATAATTAATTTATGTACATAATAAAAAATAAAATAATAAGTAAAATACATATGTATGAAATAAATAAATAGTAGTGAATAATTTAAATATTTAATAATAGTTATTCATTCAATAACAAAATACCGTAAAAATAAAGAAGTAAATATTTAAAATTTACAGTTTTTCAAAAATATGAAAAATATAAATAATCACATACACAATAGAACACATAAAATTAAATATAGTTTTATAAAGATATACAATTAAAAATACTAACAAGATAAATAATGTTAAAAATAAACATGATAATAATAAATAGCATCATGCGATTAAATACATTTTAAATATATTATACGAATATTGGTAATTTTAATTAATTAATATTCGTAATTTTAATTAATTTTTTAATAATTGTAATTTTAATGCTATTCATTCCCTTTTCTGCAGTTGAATTCAATTAATTGTTTCGTAAGCGTATTCAGAATTCATCACTCGTCTGACTTAGTGGCTTAGTTGTTGTTATTTATATATATATTGCGATGCAGCGACAGCTGCCCTTTGCCTCCCACACTCTCTTGTGCTCTCCCACTCACGCGCTCACCCGCTCTCGCTCTCCTTGAGCAGTTGCCATTTCCGTTGCTATCTATTTGTCGCTGGGGCTCTCCACTCTCGCTCTCACTCACTCTACACCTCCAGGGGTGTATTGAGCCCGCAACACAACGCACTGCCCCGACTCGCCCCGTCCCGCCGCCCTACTTGCATTCCTTTCACACGCACACACACATGCATAGTATATGCATACATGTGTGTTGGTATTTTAATATTATTCCTTAAATGCGATCGCTTAGCACGCTTTGCATGCTGCCCTCTCTCCTCCTAATCCCTTTTTTACGTTAAATCCCAGGCGTCTCACTTCGCTTTATATTTTTTGTATATTTATATATTCATATGTACATATATTTATTTATACTTATTCACATTTGCCTAAAGATTGCATTACTTAGTATGCTACGCCTCAGATGCGGCAGCTGCTGATAAGACGCCTATAATCACAGCCCGCCCGTTTTAATTCTCTTGTTTTCTTTCTTTTGCAATGAGCTCTCCGCCGGGCGTCAACTGGATAATGAGTTTAATCCGCAATTCTGACATTTCAAAATGTGGGCTTAATAGTCGATCCATTGCTACTCAAGTGGCCACTCGAGAGACGTGATAAATACATATACATATTATGTTTTCTTTTCTGACGGTTTTCTTTTACACTTCAGAGCTGTTTATGATTATCAACATGATCATCATTGGCAAATTGCTGTTGAGTACAGTTAAGGATGCTCTTATCAGATAAATTATATACACATTAACCCAGATCTCTTATCTTACATTCAACTGAAAAAGTTATAAATCTTTATAGCATTATTTGTTATGTTTTATGTTGATGACGTCTGGAGTTTTGAACTTGGGAAAAACACCACAAGTAAACAATAAATAAATACTATATGTATATAAATACATTAGAATTTAATAATAATGTATATAATGTATGTATAGTATTCAAATTTTAGCTTGGTTTCAAATACCATATATATACCACATACAAAATTCTTTAATCAATTAGCAAACTTAATTAAGTTTAATAATAATATTCTTATATTAAATTAATTGACATTCGTTAGTTTCAGTCAGAATATTCATATAAAAATATTTTCCTAAGCATGAGAAAATTTAAAAAATTTGAATAAAAATACAATTTAATTTTGCTCATGCTCATAAAATAAACTTAAATATATTTTCTTTTTCGATTATATTTATCTTTTTATTGATTTCGCGCAAAGTAATTAGCAAACACAAAATATATATAATCCAAAAACCTCAGAAACTTTTGCTATAAACAATCAAAGTTAAGTCTCGCAATATCTTTGATCCACTTGAGCCAACAATACTAGCCATACCTCTCTGGCCCACATATAGTCGGTCTTATCAGGGGCTGCCTAATCGGTTAGTTATTTATAAATATATGACTAAAGTTAGATTTCATTTCTGCTGCTTTCTATTTGATTTATTATTTATTTGATTTATCCAATTTTATAATTCACATCAGACCCGTTGCCAAAGCATGAACTAAATTCAATATACAACTACATATGGAGGCGAATGCTTGAATAATCAATAGCAGAATTGATAACAATTCTTGCGATAAGGTCATGTCTATATATTTTATCTTAACTGCGAAAAAAAAAGAAAGCGAAACAGCAACAAATTGTACGAGAGACACGTAATTATGATTAATGATATGAAGTACTTAGAAAATGTTTCACAAACGAATTCCATTTTAGAATAAAGTAAATGTTTATGTTTCATATCTTATTCATTTTGCGCTGTTCACGTGAGTAAAAATTCCGAATATCACTACCATGAATTCTGAAATACTGGAAAATGCATTTTTCAATTTGCCACAAAACCAATATACTCATTTTATTTTCGTAAATAAGCATAATTGAATAACTGGTATCTTAACTTTTACAACTCACTTTTAATGACTAAATAGATAGCTGACTAATGCGTAGCACTTTATGGGAAGGTTAGGTCTTACAGCACTTGATAAGAATATCTACGACGAATGTCTTCTACTTTAAAAACTTTGCTTTTGAAGCGGATGTCTGAAAAAGTATATAAGTATATAATAAAAGCAATCGTTCTTTATGATAATAGTTTCCATGGTCAGTTCCTCTAGGGCCTGATAAACAGTTGCAGCTGTATGAGCTGATACATTAGCTAAATATTCCACAACAAATATATAAATGTGTATATACATACATAGTTTGTCACGTTTATCTGACAACGCGACAATTGAAAGTAAGGGAATACAAAGTAAAGAACTACAATTTAATTAAATTCTCTCTTTTTGTTTTTATTTACTTTATTCGGAATCGCAAAGCGTGGCCGATTTTATTGGTTAACCGTCGAGCTATATATACAAAAGAATTGAACAATTGGTTTGCTGTCAGTGCGCTCGTGTTTACAAATATATGTTTGTACATACAAACATATTTCCAACTATGTACATATATTCTCTGTGAATGAACTGTCACGGTATTGTGATTAGGCCAGCGCATATATTTTGTATCTGAGATAATCATTTTATTACGTTAGAGCAACATTTTTCAAATATCTATTACGCCTTAAATAATTACTATTTTAAACACTAAATAGCTTACGATGGAAAATTGAATACTATAATGAAAAAGAGAAAAGTAAAGTTTCGATACTGCTCGACTACTAACTCCCCTAGACCTCAAGAACTGATACTTATACCAACTATTGTACGCTTCTTCAACACATGCACACACACATACATACGTGTTCTGCTAATTGCGCAGAAAATTTACTTGATATTAAATAAGATTTATGCTAAAGTATTGTAGATTTTTTTTGGGGAACTAATACGAAATTCTTAACAAATAATGGGAATTTAAAATAATAATATAAATACATTTACTTGGAACACGCAACTAAACTCACACTAAACTCATATAATTTATTATAAATACATTCTTAATTAGGCTTTTTTCAACCAATTTAATTTTTTTAATTTCAGTGAGGTTAAACAATATATATATATTAATTTCAATAAATATAATTTACTATTATATTCAGTAATAATTTCAGTAATAACTGAAATATAAAATTTTTTGTTTAATTTGATTTATATTTAGAATTATATAAAACAATTTAAAAAATATAATTTTAATATAAATAATAAATAACGTAATTGAAGACAATTAATGGCAAAATTTTAACTATAGATAACACAAATTGTAAAATAATTTAGAAGCACGTTGCGAAACCTTCATTTACTTGAATATTCAGGCAATTGATAAAAATTGTTTTAGTTCATCGTTGCTAGATAAATGTAGACTAAAAGCTTGTTGGATTTATTTGTTTACCGTGCACACGGGTTTTTATGGCTTTGGCATATGCAAAGTGACTCGGTGATAGTCAATTTAAGTAATTTACGTTTAATTGCATTGCTTGGCAAATGCAAAACTGTTTCAGTAAATTTTAGTCATTGCCGTGACACGCATTTCGAGCACAGTGGAAACGGTGAAAACTGTGGAAGCGCAAGGTTTCCCGACTCATTTCATGCTCACATTTAATTAATTTGCAATTACAACTGCAATTTGAAACGTTCCGAACTAACTGCCCATCATCAATTGAGGCAACAACAATTGCAATCAGCACCCGCCCACACAATGCATTTGAACCCGTTTGACATTGCGGGCTTTCCAGCCCATTCATTCAATGCAGTCTGTCAGGCTGTCACACAATTCTCTCGCTTTACTCAACTTCTCTCGCATCGGGTTCCGTTTGAGTTGCATTTATTGTAGTTTTGCTTAGCCTATCATCATCATCCACAGAGTCCTCATTGCTGTTGGCGACTTCCTCCTTTGGCGCGGGCAAGAATTCACCCACTTTTAGTTTGGCGGGCAGACGCTGAGCTCTGATCACACCAAATGGATTCAAATGATAGATTAAATAGTCCAGCACATACATGAAATTGGGCGGAACGTAGTGAAAGGAAATCGCATTATCCGAACAGCAATCGAGACCCTTTATCAAAATATTAGATTAAAAGCATTTATTCATTCATTCGTGAATTCATTCATTTGCCACTCACATCGTCTGTCTGGTAATACAGATATTTCCAGTACCAAAAATTCGGATCTTTGTTGGGTATTAATATTTGCTCCGGTGCAAAGGGAAACATCCGACCACGCCCATTCACATCACGGGAATCGCCTGCTGTCACATTGAGATTCTCCATGCATTTCCCAATCTCAATATCCTCGTTGATAACGGTGCCAGGTAGACACATCTTGGGATCGGGTATACCCTCGACCACAAACCTCCGCAGTGCCTCCTTGCTGAGCACATAACCAGCACCGCCCGACATATATCCCTGCTTAACGTAGGGCTTGAACTTGAAGCCAAAGTGCACGGGCGTCTCTGGACTATAGGGATATAGCATATATCGCAGATTCTCAACGACTGCATAGGTGTCGTCGTCAGCCTTATAGAACCAATCGGCATCATTATAGTGATGCTTGTAGACATACTTGAAGGCCTCCCTTTACTTTCCTCCACAAATTCGGCCGACCCTCTTCCACATCCAACTTGACTGTGGGCAGCTCATCATCTGCCGCGGAGCTCATGAATAGCAAAATGTTGCAGCGTTTGCCCCAGGTGCGTTTCACGTGGCGAGCCTTCTTCTTATGATTGTTGGGATTGGTCATGACCCAACAGAGCACACGCACCTCTCTCTTCAGCTGATCAGCGAGCGATGTATTATCGTACAGATGATCGTGGCTAACCACATGGCGATCGGGTGCTGCTTCATCGATAAGTTCGTAGTGGCTGGATATATCCGCACCATAAGATGATTGCTGTGTTACATAGGAATCAAAGGGATCAATAGCTGCCGGCGTGCTGAATATCTTTATAAGGCAAATGCCTACAGCTATGCCCGCAGTGAAAACGATGATGGGATGGCGCACAATAAATTCGCGTTTCAAATACATTTTGTGGTATACAATATAATACATAATAATCCTCCAGATTTACGTATGTTGTTCACTTTCACATCACTTGCTAATTAGACTTGTCTTTCAATAAGGAAAGCAGAAGCGAGAACCGAGAACCGAGACCGAGCGCGTGTGTAGAAAACAACTGACAGAAGCTGAGGAGTGAGCTTTATTAAGAAGAGTTCTGTGCTTAGCATAAATTGATAAAGAAAACATTTAAGAAACGTACCACAGATATCATTAAGAACATAGCTCTATGCACACGTATTAATGGTCAATTGCATTAGTGGCAAACAATGTTAAGTTCCAACTGGAACTAGTTCCAGTCCAGAACATGTTCCAGTAGATAAATGTCTGAATCAAGTGTTAATGAAAGAATTAATAACTATAATAATATTGACAATAATTATATACAGGCATAACTGACTGCATAATACCCGCTTAAGAATAGAATATACATAGAATTCAATGTCAATATTTATGGATGGATCATATAATAGATGATGTCAACAGTTATCCATATGCAAATCGAAACGACGGATATGTAAACGAAGGTCAGACAGCAAAACGAACATTTCACACTTGGTATAAGTATAAAGATATAAAAATTTAACTACCCAAAACATAAACATAACTTATTGATTGACGAAATATTTAATGAAATAATAATTATTTCCTTGCGATTCTCTACAATTTTAGACTGACGAGAATATTATATATAGCTCAGTAAGCTCTCATATATATATATAGTTAGATATGCATAAATCATACAAGTAGAGCATTTTGCATGTAAGGCCCAAATACAATTTTCATTTAGAGAGCCAAAATTCCATTCGGATAAAAATAAATCGAAATTGTATAAATGTATATGTAATTATATATTTACTTACCTTGTTTCACGTCAATTTGTTGGTTTGAATAGAACATTTCATACATACATATAAGAAGTTCTATTGCCTGTCAGATTTAGACTTATTATCTTATTCATTGGAAATTTCTTTTCGTTTTGAATTCCACGTAAAGCGCAAATGAATAATTAGTTGATAAACACAAATCTATACCGGCTGATAAGAGGACGACCAGCTGATAGGAAGTAAAAACCATATGTCTATTTAACAATGGAAAATGTTTTGCTTTCTGTTCTGTTTTCTGTTGATAATGTGACAAGCTGTAAATTAAATTTGACTTCCTTTTACGTAGCTAAAAAAGAATGTAAAAGTAAATAAACAAATTGTAATCATTTATGTATGAGTAATAGTACAGTAATATTATATACATATACATATGTATTGTGCGAATTAACAGGTAAATAATAATAATTCATAAATAAATGTATCAATAAATTAATTATAAATTAAAAATGAATAAATAATAAATACTAATAATAGATAAATTATATATATTATATCTACAAATAATTTTTAAAGATGTAATGAGTTTAAAAAAATTAGATAATAAATTTAAATAAATAAATACAATTCGGTAATAAATTAATAATATGTAAATAAATGAATATAAGTTAATATATCCATAATATAAGACCAAAAAGGTTTTTTTTAAATAAAAATTTGAACAAGTAAATAAATAAACATACAATTAATATATTAAGTATTAATAAGTAAATTAATTAATATACTGTTAATGTACCCATAATACAAATAATTTAATTAATTATAAAAAGCGACTAGTAAATTATTAAAAAATATATATATGTATCTATAAAATCATTAATTATATACATAATTCACATTTTACTTGTAATTTTATTTTTAGCTTACAATTAAAAATCAATTTTTTACATTTTGCTGTTACAAAAACTTCAAAATGATGTACAGAACTTAAAATGAAAATAGAAAACAGCATTCAATTCAATTGTCGTATCAAACTATATTAGCAAATAAATAATATTATCATTTATAAACAAACTACAAAAAAACAAAAATTTTACCTCATAGAGTGTTCATACTATACAACCGAGATTTCAATACTTTGTTTAAATGTGCATAGAATTAAAAGCTGTACACAAAACAAGTTTGGCATTTGCGAAAAATAATTAGAAAATCTGAAAGTTTTTTTTATACGAGCCTAAGACCTAAGCCAGCAAATTGACGTGAAATTAACTAAATAAAAATAAATAAATATATAAATATATATTTATATATGCCATCTTAAATACATAACAAGCACTAGAGATACGGGTGCATGTTTTGAGGGGCACAAGCACAAGACTATTGACCCAGTTGAGCTAATCAAGCGTAATGCACGTACAATAGATAATTAATTGATATCAGCAAAACAAATGAAAATGAAATAAGAAATAAAAGATGCAACAATTGAGCAAATTATTAAAAAATATAAGCAAAAAACGCTGCTGCAGCTGAGCCAAGTGGAACTCAAATGAATCAATTGTCACGTTTTCGCATATTTAATAATACAGTCATGTCTCGAGCATCGCCCCGTTGCACAATTCCCAGATAGATGACACTTGTAATTGAGAGATTGGCGAGTGCAGAAGAAGAGACGCTCAATCTTTACAATTCGAATTTGCCGAATTTTCAAGATTTTATGCATGGAACTACAATCTCTTTCATTTTGCAGAAGATGTAAAGCGCTGAGGACATCTATCCACTCCACCCAAGCAACACAACCAAAGAGGCTCCTCGAGCGGCCCCTGAAAACCAAAGACTAAGTGCCTAGAGCATAGAGAGGTTGTCTTTTACAACCTCCAAGTGAGACATCCTATATAAGACAAGCAATGACTGCCAATAGCCTATTGGGACGCTCCTTACTCAATGAAGGTGAGTTTTAAAGAAATCTTTAACTGATCGATGCATTTTCAATACATTGGATTTTATGTTTTCATCGCTCTTTAGGACGTTCCAACAAACGTTCATTAGTCTCACTGATTGTCGGCCTGGTCGTTGGCTTCTGCCTGGCCGAGCTGTTTGTCTACTCATCCACGCCGGAACGTGGCGAGTTTGTGCCCTACGATGGTCATCGGCACGGCGATGTCAACGACGCCCATCACAGTCACGACATGCTGGAGCTGTCCGGCCCCGAACAGGATATCGGCACGCACGAGCACTCAAATGAGAATACAAGCATTGCTGTGAAGTTATATAGCGAAGTGCGCATTCTCTGCTGGATTATGACGAATCCCTCCAATCACAAGAAGAAGGCGCGCCACGTGAAACGCACCTGGGGCAAGCGATGCAATAAGCTGCTCTTCATGAGCTCAGCCAAGGATGAGGAACTGGATTCTGTGGCCCTGCCCATAGGTGAGGGACGCAACAATCTGTGGGGCAAAACGAAAGAGGCTTACAAATATATCTACGAGAACCATATTAACGATGCGGACTGGTTCCTTAAGGCTGACGACGACACATACACGATCGTCGAAAATATGCGCTATATGCTATATCCCTATAACCCAGAGACGCCCGTCTACTTCGGCTGCAAGTTTAAGCCATATGTCAAACAGGGCTATATGTCGGGTGGAGCTGGATATGTGCTCAGTCGCGAGGCAGTGCGTCGCTTTGTGGTAGAAGCGCTACCGAATCCCAAGCTATGCAAACAGGATAACACCGGCGCTGAGGATGTTGAGATAGGCAAATGCTTGGAGAATGTCAAAGTTGTGGCAGGTGATTCTCGTGATGCTAATGGACGTGGACGCTTCTTTCCCTTTGTGCCCGAGCACCATTTGATACCATCGCATACGGACAAGAAGTTCTGGTACTGGCAGTACATCTACTACAAGACAGATGAGGTCTAAGATTTCGATCAAATAACATGCTTAAAGTGTTTCACTAAATGATCTCCCCTTCTTATTACAGGGTCTGGATTGCTGTTCGGACTACGCGATATCATTTCACTATGTCTCGCCCAATCAAATGTATGTCCTGGACTATTTGATATACCATTTGCGACCATATGGCATAGTTAATACGCCAGATGTATTGCCCAATAAGCTGGCGGTGGGCAAGCTGATGCCAGCGCCCAAAGAGCCAAAGGCGATTGAGGTATCCAAGCCGCCGGAGGAGACGGTGACCGAATCGGAGAAGGAAGCACAATGATTCCAGCTCGATGTTTTGCCATGTATATAGAACGTGTGTAAATATCGTTCGATCGACTCAGAACCAACTCAGTTTAACTAACTTTGCCATTTCCATATGTTTTCTATTGTATTAGCTGAATTCGCTTTATGAAGAAATGCTCTTGAGTTGTACAAAACAAAAACAAACAAAAAATACCAAAAAAAAAAAAAAAAAAGAAAACAGCAACAAGCACTCAAGAGTGCTGTGAGTTTAGTTTGTAAAGAAGTCTGCGCAATTATCGTTTATAATAAATATACTAATAGATTTATATTAGATTTGCATACTTATTCTATAAGATTTATATACTAATTATGTAGACACTAGATTAAGTATTTGTAATGCATATGGCACATAATTACTTTCTAAGACAACGGTAATCAATTATATGCATAAATACTGGCCCATATAGTTAGCAATAATTTCATAAATTTTATATTAACATAAACTAGTTGATAAACTATAAATTATATATAATATTTGAGTATTTATATATACATATATATAACTTCTGAGAAAATGTATTACACGCTATTATTATTAAACCTATAAAATGTAATAAAAAATCTTATTATATAAACTTAATTCCGTTTTATTTTTGGGCAACTTTAACAGGGGTTTTCAAGGCAAGCTAAATACATTAAAATCTAATTCTTAATTTATGACACCTCAATACAACTTAATAATCCAACGGCAGTATTAGGTGACATTAACTTTAAAGCTTACGAAGACTTGTAAATGCCACGAATATTTTATTTTTGAGCGCGCTCAACGATATCGAAAAAATGTTGATTGATATTGATTTTTGATGTGACATAGAAGATCCTAACAAAAACTATATGATGAAAGTACACATGAATATCTATTTCAAGTCTTGACGTACGGACAACAAGACGAAATTTTCATCATTCATTCATTTATTTTCAAAAAGTAACTATATTTCCTAACTGAAGTATTTATAATTTCTTTTTATTCTAATCAAATTATTGTAGTCTATTTAAAGAAATCCTACAAAAAAAAAAAAACATCTAGGGTCATTTGAAGCGATAAATATTTTCTTGTCAATGTCTGGAACTCTCCATATATATATTTAGGATTCCTATATTTATATCTTTTATTGTATAAGGGAGGCCGATTTAGTTTGCTCAATTTATTTAACGATTATAATATACCATTTTTCAATTGGCATTTCTTCTAGTTTTGACATTCGATTAAAGTGAAACTCAATTAGTTGACAAACACAAATCTATACCAGCTTCTGATCACTCAACATACAATATGATTCATATTGACTTCAGCTCACTTAGCCTTATTAATTAGTTTAATGCATTAAAGATAACGATTGCACAGCTCAGAGCAAGTAAAAACCATATGTCAATTCAACAATGACAATTGTTTTACTTTCGGTTCTGTTTTCTGTTGATAATGTGACAGGCTGTAAATTTTACCTTTCCCATTTACGTGCAGTATTAATATAGCTAAAATAACTTCCAAAATAAATAAAATATATCAACCATGTTGATTGTACTCGATAATACTTTAAGAACCTGATGTATTATCCATAGTAGCATCAGTTAATTATCGCAAGCGAAAGCTGATACTTGGTATTAATACAAGGCTGTCGGACTTTACCTTTACCGCTAACAAGGACTTTTTAAAAACAAAAATATATATATTGAAGGTGTTCACATATTTCGGCCAATACGCTTCAGTGCAAAGTATTGTAGAAGTTTTTCAATCAATATCTAGTGTAATTTTGTTGTGTTTCAAGTGCTACATAAAATTTGCAAATTTATTAAATAATAACATTGGATTAAATTGTAAATAAGAGTGTGCTGACCGTAAAAGTAAAATTAATTATTCGATCAATTTATATAATTTAATAAATTTTATTTATTAAATTACTAAATAAATGAAATTAGAATTTTCCCAATCATTTAATGTTTACCTAATAATTTTTTTAATTTAATAAAGTGAAATAATGTATTTTGTTAGTTAACTGAATTAATTTAATTTAATAAATAAATAATAATACAAACCTAATTTAGTTAATACCAACAAATGAAGCTATTAAATTAAGTAAAAATATTTTTTGCATCGTCGTTGAATCATCAAATGTTTTTGTTTTTTTTTTTTTTTCAACATTTTCAGCGTTTTGGCACAAAAAATTTCGTTTTGAAACACAAAATTTCACACAAAAAAAAAATTGTTTAGAAATATACTCAAAGGGAAAATTTAAAATGAGAATTTCCGGAAACTTATTTGACAGAATGTATATAGGCTCAGCAATGACTGCCAATATCCTATCGGGACGATCCGAAAGTGAGTTTCATATATTATACATATATTTGCACTTGCTGTATCCCAAATTTCCAGGACGATGCCAAAACCGCTCATTAGTCTCACTGGTGTTCGGCCTGATCGTTGGCTTCTGTCTGGCCAAGCTGTTTGTCTATTCATCCATTCCGAAGGACATGCAGAATTTGTCTAGTCCTAAACAGGATATCGTCACGCCCGAGCATTCAAATGAGAACACAAGCATTGCTGAGAAGTTATATAGCGAAGTGCGTATTCTTTGCTGTATTCTGACAAATCCCTCCAATCATAAGACAAAGGCGGTCCATGTAAAACGCACCTGGGGAAAGCGATGCAATAAGCTGATCTTCATCAGCTCAGCCAAGGATGAAGAGCTGGATTCTGTGGCCCTGCCCGTAGAAGAGGGATACAATAATCTGTGGGGCAAAACGAAAGGGGCCTACAAATATATCTACGAGAACCATATTAACGATGCGGACTGGTTCCTTAAGGCTGACGACGACACATACACGATCGTCGAAAATATGCGCTATTTGCTATATCCCTATAACCCAGAGACGCCCGTCTACTTCGGCTGCAAGTTTAAGCCATATGTCAAACAGGGCTATATGTCGGGTGGAGCTGGATATGTGCTCAGTCGCGAGGCAGTGCGTCGCTTTGTGGTAGAAGCGCTACCGAATCCCAAGCTATGCAAACAGGATAACACCGGCGCTGAGGATGTTGAGATAGGCAAATGCTTGGAGAATGTCAAAGTTGTGGCAGGCGATTCGCGTGATGCCAATGGACGTGGACGCTTCTTTCCCTTTATACCGGAGCACCATTTGCTAGCTGTTGTCGACAAAAAGTACTGGTACTGGAACATTATCTACTATGACACAGATGAGGTCAGTGATCCTTACGTTAATAGTATTATCGGACGACTTAAAAATGAATTTGATAACAAACCTTCGCATCTTCATTTACAGGGTCTGGATGCTTGCTCGAAGTATACTATATCATTTCACTATATCAAACCTAATGAAATGTATGTGCTCGAATATTTGATATATGAACTACGACCATATGGCATAGTCCATAAGCCCGATGCATTGCCCAAGAAATTGGCATTGGGCGAATTGATGCCAGCCCCCAAACTTCCAGTGGAGACGCAAGTATCAACGGAGCCCAAAGATTCGAATACCACCGAAACAATAAAGAAAGCGCAATGATTTTAAATCGATGCTATGCCATGTCAAGCAATCTTGTGTAAATATAGCCAGGTCGTTAGGCTCGCGTAGTGAAAGAATTCCCTTAAGTTGCTTAAAAAGCAAAAATAAATACTAATACATACGAGACATGCGCTCAAGAGTGTTATAAATTGTCAGAATTATTTAGCTCTAAAGTCTGCAACTTTAAGCATTAGCTGATCTGAATTGATCTCAGGGAAGCAATTGTTTTTTTTACTATAATATACTATCGCCATTAACTCATTCAGTGATTGTTGCTCAATCTAAATAGCAATAATTTTATTATCATGGTTTTTAACACGTTCTTTTAATACACACAGCCTTTTCAACGTCTGCTTCAAATTCCATTTAAATTAAACTGCTTGATAAGCAGTAAACCAATTTCTTACTGCTTGCCATAAGTAAGTACTGCTTGCGTTCGTTTACACGCCAATGATGTTTACAATCTAAGTAATTTGCGCAATTAATACACATTCAAGTTATCTTATTTATAAATTGTATTACAAATTAAGTTAAACGCAATTTATATATTATTTATTTATTTTTTTTTAATTTCATATACATAGTTTTATAAATTTAAACATATTTGTATTTAATACAATATTTAATAAAAATCTAATAAATGTTTTACAAACTGTATTTAATATTTATATTTAAATTGAAATATTAAAAAAAAAAATTGTTCAAACATTTACATAAATAAATGAATAAAACGTATGCTGCAATGCGGCACATACATATATAGAATTTATAACTTAAATAACGTCTGTCATTTGTTTACTTATAAAATAAAATTTAAACAATTGTTTTTTTTTTTTTATTTATTTATTTTTTTTTTTTTTAATTCGAATCAAGGTCGACCAAATTTTTGGCATAAACTTCAGGCAGAGAAATTGTGATATATGGCATAAACTTGTACTGAAATCGAAATCAAAGCCTTAATTAACATACTCTCTGCATAAGGTAATTCTGCACAATATATTAACCTAACTGGACTTGGAAGAAGCAATGCGTTTAGTATTTTATTTTAAGTGTTTTATGTTTAATTATTAATGCCTGGAAAATAATTTAACTATAAGATCGAATAATTATATCTCATAATACTTAATACTCATTAGAAAAGTTACAAAAATTATTGAAGTCAAGAATTTAGACTTTAGAATATATATATGTATAAATATATATTAAAGAAGAAAAGCTTGGGAGCATGGCTACATGGAAAAACAACTATATCCATACCATACAGTTTCACAATCTAAAAATGGAATTAAACTGAAAAAGATTCCTATCAGAACGCATTTTCTGCCACCTCACACAACTGCAGAGCATTCAGTTAACACTAAAAATATCTCGCACTTTTTATTATCTTTCTCCATTTTCATCTGTCATTGCCTAAACAAATAATTCTTACCTTGATAATGCAACGTCTACATAAATTTTTGACATTAGTCTAATATTTTTCGGTCTTATGTTAAGTGCAGTCTAAATTAATCCTGTCTATTAAAAGATATTATAGTTTCAATGTGTAATTCAATAAAACTAAGGAAACACAATTTAAATAAGTTATACGAATAAGTCACATTGACAACTGTTACGATCATATCTTCTTCTTGTTGCAACGAGAGTTTCGGCCTTTAAACAAACTTCGTATATGAAATATTTCTGAAATTTCCACTCATAGTTAAAAGTTCATAATGGCCACTACACGTTTGCTGCTGAGACAAGGTATTGAAATGATAATAATAAAAGTAAATATGATTTATTTAATTAAATATAAACAATTTTAGCACATTGTAAAATCTTTACGCTCGCCGTCGGCTTAATTGTGATAATATTATTAATTAAAATCTACTCAGCACCGCTTCAAATGGATGTCTTTGACAGTTTTGTCAGCAATAATTCATCAAAAGATAATAGTAAATAGTAGGGGAAAATTATATAAGATGAGCAAAGCGACTAAAATTAATTGAACACAAAACTTAATTAAGAATTTATAACCTAAATAATATCTCACAATGATAATTTATCTATATATTCTGTTGAATTCATATTCATATAGTGAAAAAAAAACATTGTGGAACAGAGAGCAAGCTAAAAAGTAAATACCTACAAGATAAAAAACATTTTTTGTGTTTTCACAGCTGTCGTCTAATAATTCAGCCTATATCTCATATAACTCTTATTATGCGCGCTTAGTTGAGTCGGTAACGTGAGATACTTCAGTTCATTTTCGTGAAAGAAATAAATTAACTTAAAGTTCATTTCGTCTCAAAGTTGTACAATTTATATACAAAAGAAAATTCTAAAAAAATATAAGTAAATATGTGTATTAAATAATTTACATAATAATAATAATAATAATAATAATAATAATAATAATAACAATAACAGTAATAATAATAATAGAATACTTTGTGTACTCAACAAAATAATTGTGAGTAAAACAATTATTTTACAAAAAGTTAATATAAATTATAAATACACTTTTTTAAGCGCAACAATCTAAAAATATTAACTTCAGCTGTATCATCATGAAAATGCCTGCATCTTCTATACTATATGAGGGTAATAAAAACCAACTTTAAATAAAATAATACCAAATATATCTAAAAAGGAATATTTTAGGAAATGCTGGCAAAGTCCGTTCCTTACTGACTATTTTAATTGGAATGCTATTCGGATTTTGTGTGGCTCAGCTTATATCTTATATGACTATATCTGAAGATATCGTATCCATCAATACTTTAACCACCAATGAGCTACACATGCAGCAGCCGAACAACGATGTTGGAATACCAAACTTAGATGTGATCGAACACGAACACCCACACGATAATACGTCGCTCGCTGATCAGCTGAAGAGGGAGGTGCGAGTGCTCTGCTGGGTAATGACCAATCCCAACAATCATAAGAAGAAGGCTCGCCACGTGAAACGCACCTGGGGCAAACGCTGCAACATTTTGCTATTCATGAGCTCCGCGGCAGATGATGAGCTGCCCACAGTCAAGTTGGATGTGGAAGAGGGTCGGCCGAATTTGTGGAGGAAAGTAAAGGAGGCCTTCAAGTATGTCTACAAGCATCACTATAATGATGCCGATTGGTTCTATAAGGCTGACGACGACACCTATGCAGTCGTTGAGAATCTGCGATATATGCTATATCCCTATAGTCCAGAGACGCCCGTGCACTTTGGCTTTAAATTCAAACCCTTTGTTAAGCAGGGATATATGTCGGGCGGTGCTGGTTATGTGCTCAGCAAGGAGGCACTACGAAGGTTTGTAGTCGAGGGTATACCCGATCCCAAGATCTGTCTACCTGGCACCGTTATCAACGAAGATATTGAGATTGGGAAATGCATGGAGAATCTCAATGTGACAGCAGGCGATTCTCGTGATGTGAATGGGCGTGGTCGGATGTTTCCCTTTATACCGGAGCAAATGTTAATACCCAACAAAGATCCGAATTTTTGGTACTGGAAGTATCTCTACTACAAGACAGACGATGTGAGTTGCGGAAGTGGAATATAATTACTTGTTTCCTATATATATGTACATCTCTCTTTTAGGGTCTCGATTGCTGTTCGGATAATGCGATTTCGTTTCACTATGTACCGCCGAATTTCATGTATGTGTTGGATTATCTGATCTATCACTTGAAACCATTTGGTGTGTTGAGAACAGAGCAATTGCCCGCAAAACTAAAAGTAGGTGAGCTCATGCCGCCGCCAAATGAAGAACCCGCCAACAGCAACGAGGACTCTGTGGATGACTATGACAGATTATATACAACTGAACAGCCAATAGAACCAGATTCAAGAGAAGTGGACAAAATCGACGGCAAGGAGGAGGAGCTCAAAACGAGAAATAATGTGCGAACGGCGAGAAAGTTTCAAGTGCTCAGAAGAGAAATAAAACATTAAATAAAGAAATATGAATAGCAATCAGATATATAATACTTAAGACATATTCCAGGTTGAAAATCTTACATTTAGATAGGTGCCAGAATTTCCCTAAACAGAAGTAAGATGTTAAGCTAGTGTTAAAAAATGTTATGATAAAATTTTGGAAAAAAAAAAACATTATTAAAGCATTATATTAGAATTAGCTCAGAATATTTAATTTCAATAGCAATAAAGCTAAAATTTCAAAACAAGAAACTAATAAAGAGAATAATATATTATAAAAAAATATATATATTACCTATTAACTCAATTCAGCTATATCCGTCTATCCTAGCTTGATAATGTGACGTCTGCATATCATTAACATTTTAACATTTATTAATTTAGTCCAAGCATTTTCGGGCTCGTGTTTAGTGCAGTCTAAAATTAAGATCAATGTGTAATTGAATTGAACTAAAGAAATTCACTAGGGCATCATGCACATCCCATTTTCTGATTTGCCATACCCCCAAATAGAATATATAAATGAATAGAGGGCGTTATCAGCAATTTAGTGACTGATTTAAAATTCTAGCTCTAATACTGTAGGAATTGACATAGACACAAAATTTTTGGCCAGGTTATAGATCGAGCCATAAGAAACGTATCTGTTTAATTAATGCAAATTTATTTGTTATGCTTACGCTATAAAAATGTGAGAATTACAGGGTATTTTCCGATATGTCACGCCCTTTGTTGGTCATCGATGCAGAAGTTTATCCGTAACTCAAGATATATCTTTTACTAATATGATTTCTGGCATATCGGAAAATAAACTTTCTGATTTGTCACGTCCCTAACCGGCAGATAAGCAAACTTAAAAACTTTATAAATTGTGTTGCCAATTTCAAATTTCTAGTTTTTATTAGCGCTAACAAAACTTGCGTTTATACTGACAGACGGACGAACAGCAAGACATTTCACAAAACCAATATACTCATTTAACTTTCGATGAGTATAACAATTTAAACAAGTGAAACGAATTAGTCAAATAGACATCTGTTACCATCATATTTTCCACTTGTTGGAACAAGTGTTTCGGTCTTTAAATATATTTCGTATGTGAAATATATCTGAAATTCCCAGTCATAGTTACAGGTTCATAATGACCACATCACGTTTGCTGCTAAGAGAAGGTAATCAAATGATAATAACAAAAGTTAATAATATTAATCAAATATAAACAATTTTAGCACGTCGTAAAATCTTTACGCTCGCTGTCGGCCTAATTGTGACAATTTTATTAATTAAACTCTACTCAGTACCGCTTCAAATTGATGTCTTTGACAGTTTTAGCAGCAATGAGTTTCGAACCAAATTTGATAAGGATCTTAATGAGAAAATAGTTCTCGAAAATTATTTAAGAAAACTTAATTGAACCGATAACCTAAGAATAGATAGCCTTGAGTCATCTAAGATATTTTTCAACTATGATAATTTACCTTTATAATCCTTAACGGTGTTTATATCTATATCTATCTATATATATCTATATCTATATCTCATGTAACTCTTATTATGCACGATAAGTCGAGTCGGTAACGTGTACTACTTCAGTTCACTTTCGTTAAAAAGAAATTAACATTTTGTGTACTCAAGAAAAGAATAGTGAGTAAAAACTTACAAGGTTTAAAATTTAACATTTTAAAAATTAAAATTAAAAATAAGTTCAACATTTTAAAAATAAAATGTTAATTAAATTAATAACTAAAATTTTCTTCTAACAAGTAAGAGGATTCTAGTCGAGACTGCTCGACTAGGAGATATCCTAAACCCTCCATGCTGATGTTCCAATCATTCTGCACATACACATGCATACACATGCATCAACACGCATGCATAAGCCCGCGCTCTGCTAACTGCGCAGTAAGCAGCGACTGCGCTTGGGCTGTGCTGCAGTGTGGGCAAAATTATGAGAATTTATTTGTTGAAAAATTTCGTTTGTAGACGTACAATCTTAATGAAATTTTCAGAACGTAATCATAATGTGTAAATGTGTGTACATTCCAAAGCACAAGTCTCTAGTACTTGATATACTTTTTTTACAAATTGTGGGGGGCGTGGTATCCATAATCTGTAAATTACAAAATGTGTGTATCCATCAATGTATATACACAGTAAATCTGAATTCTCCAGGTTTAATAGTGTTCAAACAAGGCTGAAAAAACAATATCAATTTATCTGGATTATCCTCGATAAAAAAGATATCGAATGAGTTATCGAAAATATAAGATAAACTTGTACTGCGTATGGTATACACGAGTCTACATGCAAAATTTCATGCTCTCTAGCTCTTATAACTTCTAAGATCGACGCACTCATACGGACGGTCGGACGGACAGACAGAAAGGGCTATATCGACTCAGCTCGTCGCCCTGATCAGGAATATATATACTTTATGGGGTCTACGATGATTTCTTCTGGCTGTTACATACTTTTCACAAAACCAATTCCCATTTTCAATGGGTTCAGGGTATAAAAATATTACACGTGCGTTCAGAAGCAAAATATCTCGAAAGTTCAGGTAGGTATTGTTATATTTTTTTTTTTCCCGCGAACCCGTAATGCAATTAGGCAACGGAATATCACAAGTCAATTATCTGGCAAGGAACGAGAAATCGCCCGAGAAGAGCGCCGCCCAGCAAAGAAGGGCCTTAATTCGTGCTCAAAGAGAGGCAGCCCGTGAAACGGCAATAAGAAATGGTTCAAGATTTGATTTGAATCGAGCAGCGTTTCGATAAGATTGCACCATTGACTACACCTCGCATCGTTTAGTTTGTATTGATTAAAATTTATCGACTGTGTAACAAACGAAGATGAAGCCACTAATTATCCAACTGAATTTTGAACTTCTTGGATGGGCCTGGTTTACCGCCGCACAATCTACAACTGAAGGTTGGTTTGGTAGTTATCATGCTTAGAAATTTAAATCAACCAAAAGTGTGCAATGGAACGCGTTTGGTGATAAGAAAGCTGTTGAGCAATGTGATTCATGCGTCAATACTCAAAGGAAAATTTAAAGATGAAGTTCTTATTCCAAGGATTCCTACGATCCCAACAGACATGCTCACGTGTTGACAAACCATCCGCATTATTTGTTCTTCCACTTGACCAAAAACCGAATAATGTCGTTTACCACAAGGTGCATGAATGAAAATCCGAACAACATAGTATTCAATGATTTTTTCCCTAGAAATAATGGATAGAGCAAGGCAACGTTTGCCTGGTCAGCTAGTAATAAAATATTACATGTTGTGTATTCAACAAAATAATCGTGAATAAAACAATTTTTTTACAAAATATATAAACAATTTTTTAAACGCAACATGAAAATGCCTGCATCTTCTATACTATATAAGGGTAATAAAAACCAACTTTAAATAAAATAATACCAAAAATATAAATAGTCATATTTTAGGAAATGCTAGCAAAATCTGCTCCTTAATTGGAATGCTATTCGGATTTTGTGTGCTTATATCTTATATGACTATGTCTGAAGATAGCAAATCTATCAATACTTTAACCACCAATGAGCTACACATGGAGCAGCCGAGCAACGATGATGAAATACCAAACTTAGATGTGATCGAACACGAACATCCACACGATAATACGTCGCTCGCTGATCAGCTGAAGAGGGAGGTGCGAGTGCTCTGTTGGGTAATGACCAATCCCAACAATCATAAGAAGAAGGCTCGCCACGTGAAACGCACCTGGGGCAAACGCTGCAACATTTTGCTATTCATGAGCTCCGCGGCAGATGATGAGCTGCCCACAGTCAAGTTGGATGTGGAAGAGGGTCGGCCGAATTTGTGGAGGAAAGTAAAAGAGGCCTTCAAGTATGTCTACAAGCATCACTATAATGATGCCGATTGGTTCTATAAGGCTGACGACGACACCTATGCAGTCGTTGAGAATCTGCGATATATGCTATATCCCTATAGTCCAGAGACGCCCGTGCACTTTGGCATCAAGTTCAAGCCCTTCGTTAAGCAGGGATATATGTCGGGCGGTGCTGGTTATGTGCTCAGCAAGGAGGCACTACGAAGGTTTGTGGTCGAGGGCATACCCGATCCCAAGATCTGTCTACCTGGCACCGTTATCAACGAGGATATTGAGATTGGGAAATGCATGGAGAATCTCAATGTGACAGCAGGCGATTCTCGTGATGTGAATGGGCGTGGTCGCATGTTTCCCTTTACACCGGAGCAAATGTTAATACCGTACAAAGATCCGAATTTTTGGTACTGGAGGTATCTCTACTACAAGACAGACGATGTGAGTTGTGGAAGTGGAATATAATTACTTTTTATACCCTGAACCCATTGAAAATGGGAAATCAGGGTATAATGGTTTTGTGAAAAGTATGTAACAGGCAGAAGGAATCATCGCAGACTCCATAAAGTATATATATTCTTGATCAGGGCGATGAGCTGAGTCGATATAGCCCTGTCCGTCCGTCCGTCCGTCTGACCGTCCGTATGAGCAAAACGATCACAGAAGTTATAAGAGCTAGAGAGCTGAAATTTGGCATGCATACTCGTGTATACCATAGGCAGTGCAAGTTTATCATATTTTTACGATAATTCATTCTATATCTTTTTTATCGAGGATAATCGATAAGTTGATATTGTTTTTTCAGCCTTATTTGAACATTATTAGACCTAGAGACTTCAGATTTACTTCAGATATACATTTGATGGATACACATATTTTGTAATTTACAGATTTGGGATACCACGCCCCCTTCGCCACCAATTTGTAAAAAACGTATATCAAGTTCTAGAGACTTGTGCTTTGGAATGTACACATATTTACACATTATGATTACGTTCTGAGTTTCATTAAGATTGTACGTCTACAAACGGGAGTGTTCAGGGTATCTCCAAGTCGAGCAGTCTCGACTAGAGCCTTCTTACTTGTGTTCCTATATATATGTATCTTTTATCTTTTAGGGTGTCGATTGCTGTTCGGATAATGCGATTTCGTTTCACTATGTACCGCCGAATTTCATGTATGTGTTGGAATATCTGATCTATCACTTGAAACCATTTGGTGTGTTGAGAACAGAGCAATTGCCCGCAAAACTAAAAGTAGGTGAGCTCATGCCGCCGCCAAATGAAGAACCCGCCAACAGCAACGAGGACTCTGTGGATGACTATGACAGATTATATACAACTGAACAGCCAATAGAACCAGATTCAAGAGAAGTGGACAAAATCGACGGCAAGGAGGAGGAGCTCAAAACGAGAAATAATGTGCGAACGGCGAGAAAGTTTCAAGTGCTCAGAAGAGAAATAAAACATTAAATAAAGGAATATGAACAGCAATCAGATATATAATACTTAAGACATATTCCAGGTTGAAAATCTTACATTTAGATAGGTGACAGAATTTCCCTAAACAGAAGTATATGTTAAGTTAGTGTTAAAAAATGTTATGATAAAATTTTGGAAAAATAAAAACATTATAATCTAATTTCAATAAATATTTCAAACTAGAATTAGCTCAGATAATTTAATTTCAATAACAATAATCTTAAAAAACACGGACATTTCACAAAACCAATATACTCATTTAACTTTCGATGAGTATAACAATTTTAACAAGTGAAACGAATTAGTCACATAGACATCTGTTACCATAATATTTTCCACTTGTTGGAACAAGGGTGTCGGTCTTTAAGTATGTTCTGAAATTCCCAGTCATAGTTAAAAGTTCATAATGACGACATCACGTTTACTGCTAAGACAAGGTATTGAAATGATAATAATAAAAGTAAATATTATTTATTTAATTAAATTAAAACAATTTTGTACATCGTAAAATTTGTACGATTGCTGTCGGCTTGATTAACTTTATTAATTAAACTCTACTCAGTTTTACAACACTGCTTGTCAAATGCAGATGTGTAAATTTTGTCTGTAACAAAAAAAAAAAAAAAAAAAAAAAAACTGAAGTTATTATTATTAAAATCTTAAGTTATTCATCACATACGACAATAACACTCGCGTCGGTAGGTTCGGTGCTATCTGCCTAACTTTACGCACATAAAAGCGCATCGCGAAAGTGACATTCTTTATCTCTCATATCGACTTAAAACAAAAGCAAAATAAAGAGAAAAAATAGTTTGGCTGGCGTCGCCATGTCGCCAACACAGAGCAGAAAAGTTCCAAAAACGGACACTGGTCAACGGCAGAGCAACAACAACTATTATCAACCGTTACAAGCGCTGGATGACGAAACTGATAACGACAACTGTGAGGAAGTAATTGTCAACAAAACCAAAACTCACATTCCTCCTATTACGGTACTTAAAACTACTGCTGAACAACTGCATGGTATTTGCAAATTACTAAATGTCAAAGACTACTCAATTAGAAAAATTTCTATTGGAGTTAAATTACACTGCGAAGAAGAGGTGGATTTTGCCAATGTCTGCACCCACCTGCAAAACTCTAAAAATGAGTTTTTCTCCTTTGCAAAAAACACAATAAACCATACAAAGCGGTGCTTACGGGACTTGATGACACTCCGGCTGATGAGGTTAGGAACAAGCTTACACAAATGGGACTTCAATGTACAGATGTCAAGTTTATTCAAAGGAAACGAGCCAACAATAGTAATTTCTCGCTGTATGTAGTTTACTTTGTCAACAAATCAACAAGTCTAAACGAGCTGAAGAAAAACTACTCTGTCATTGACCATATCAGAGTCAAATGGGACTACCAAAGACGCAGACCAAACACCGTGACTCAGTGCTATAACTGCCAGATGTTCGGGCACGGATCTTCCTATTGTAGTGTAAAACCATACTGTATGAATTGCGCAGGAAACCATAAAACTATTGAGTGTTCAGAAAAGTTACCTGTTAAGTGTGCAAATTGTCACGGCTCTCATAAGTCTAATTCAGTGGAGTGCCCAGGCAGAATAAATTACATAAAGTCAAGGGATAGGGGCGTCACCAAAGCACGGGTAGTCAGAACACCATTACAGTCTCCACAGATAAACTGCGTAAAAACCTTCCCAACTCTTAATGGACAGATATCTGAACCATTAAAGACAACCTGGGCCAGGCAACCAGAGTTAAGCAGTGATCTCTTTTCGCTAGACGAGCTAAAAAGTCTTACTTTTGAGCTCATTAGTAATCTCAGAAATTGTAAATCCAAGACTGATCAGTTTGAGGTAATAACCTCACTTGCCTTCAAATTTCTTTCTTAATGTTAGACAAAGTAAAGATCATTGCGTGGAATGCCAGGGGCATTCAAAACAAAAAAGAAGAATTTTGTCACTTCCTGTTTAACAACGACATTGACATCTGCCTTGTATCTGAAACCTGGTTAAAAAATAGTATTTTTCTCAAGATTCGTAATTATAGCTGTTACAGAAACGACCGTACGACTAGTAGAGGAGGAGGGGTAGCAATCTTTATTAAAAAAAATATCCGCCACTCTTTGCTACCTCTCCCAAATACTAAAATTATTGAAACAATTGGCGTAAAAATCTTCATTAGTGATGGCACTGAGACGTCCATTTACTCATGCTATTTCCCAGGGGGCCGCGAAAATTCCTCGAAAAAACAGCTTTTTCAGGCCGATTTACATAAGTTGTGTAGTGCAAATGGAACATTTATTCTGGGAGGGGATTTTAATTGCAGACATCAGTCGTGGGGATGCTCTAGAGCGAACTCGTGGGGTAATCTACTCAAATCTAAGGTAGACTGCAGGAACTTTTATCTAATGCATCCCTCTGAACATACATATTACCCTGCAGGAAGTCACGGGCAACCCTCAACTTTAGATTTTTTCCTTACTAATCGTCCTGGTTATCTAGCTAGCCCACGTGTGCTACACACATTAAACTCTGATCACCTTCCAGTGCTGCTTGAGGTATCTGTCAATTCTGCCATTACCGCAAACTACTTTTACTTCGATGTAAAAAGAGCAAACTGGGTAAGATTCGCCCGTTTTGTCAAAAATTCGCTTCCACCCCTAAACTCCAACTTAATGTGCCGCACAGAAGATGTTGATGATATGATTAATGTTTTTAGTGATGTCCTTCGCGAAGCCAAAGATATTAGCATCCCAAAAAAACAAATCAAATTTTCTCCAAAACCACTGCCGCAAAACATTCTCAACCTTATAAAGAGTAGGAACATACGACGGCGCACCTGGCTGAGATATCGTCACCAGTCCGATCTCATCCTTTTAAAATGGTTAAATAAACTAATCACCAAAGCGATACTAGAATTTAGAAATAAATCCTGGAATATCACTCTTGCAGCCTTAGATAAAGGTTCTTCCCCTTTTTGGAAACTCTCCAAAATTGTTAGAAAGAAACACTTAAATATCCCAACATTAGTCAATAATAACATCAGTCACACGACAGAAGAAGAAAAGGCTGAGGCGTTAGCTCAATCCTTTCGACTAAATCATATCGTAGCTGCTGGGCTCGGTGATCCGCTAACTAAAGCCGCTGTCGATGCCTCAATCCTCTCAGTCGCGCAATTATCTATAGAGCCGCTGAATGACTACTTTGTTAGCTCCAGCGTCATAAAAGGTATACTGAAAAAGCTGAAGAAGAAGAAATCTCCAGGTATTGACAAAATTGACAATATATGCTTAAAAACCCTACCTACGAAGGGAATAAAGTTTATTACTTACATAGTCAATAAATGCCTAGAGCTATGCTATTTCCCTTCTGTCTGGAAATGTGCTAAAGTTGTTCCTATTCCAAAACAAAATAAGCCTGTCGAGTTGCTCTCGTCATACAGACCTATTAGTCTTTTGTCGGCAGTCAGCAAAATACTAGAGAAGGTTATCCAAGATAAATTAACTCATTTTGTTGAATCCAATAATATCCTTCCAAGTCACCAGTTTGGATTCAGAAGCGAACACAATACTGTTCAGCCCCTTTATAGAATTAAAAAAATCATTAAAGATAATTTTTCTAGCTCTATGTCAACGGGAATGGTACTGCTAGATATCAAAGCCGCATTTGATTCAGTGTGGCATGACGGCCTAATACACAAAATGCTACATCTTAATTTCCCACCTGCGGCCATAAAGATAATCCAAAGTTATCTAAAAAACAGATCTTTTATTGTATATTTAGGTAATGCTTCATCCACAGCAGTTAACATCTCAGCAGGCTGTCCCCAAGGCTCATGCCTATCCCCTATTCTATATAATATATATACCTCTGATCTCCCAATATTACCTCATTGCACTACCTCGGTCTTTGCGGACGATACAGCAATTCTTTGTGGTGGAATTCTTTCTGCAGATATAGTTCGAAACCTCCAAACAGCATATGACTCTTTAGGTACATATTTCTCTCAATGGAAAATTTTAGTCTGCCCAGAAAAGACCAAGGCTATATTCTTCACAAAAAAACGAAAGGACATCTACGTGCCAATAACAGACATCAGATTGGGCTCGGAATATATAAAGTGGGATCCAAATGTCAGGTACTTGGGTATTACACTGGACAGAAGACTTACATTCAAGGACCATATAACCAATACAAACAAAAAGCTCAAACATATACTTCGTACGTTATATCCCTTTATAAATAGAAACTCGAGGCTAAGCATAGAAAACAAAATGTTCTTGTATAGGTCAATTTTCCAATCAGTTACTTTTTACGGTGCACCTGTCTGGTCAGATATAGCCAAATGTCACATAAGTCAATTGCAAATCGCACAAAATAAAATCTTGAAGCTTATTTTGAATCTTCCTTGGCATCATTCCACGTTAGATCTACACTGTCGAGCCAATGTTGAATTGGTAGATATTAGATTATCGCGACTATCGCAAAATTTCATAGCCAAATGTCATGAATCAACATATTCACATATAAATGAACTGGCATAGCCATTTAATTTTAAGTATTATTTAGTGTTTAAGTTAGTTTGTAATAAATAACCTCGGGGTTTTCTATTTCTTTGATTTTTCCCCCAAATAATTAAGTCATATTATATACCATGTCATATCTCTAAGTAAATATCTAAGCAGAAAAGGCCTAGTTCCTAGTCTAAACTCTTTAATTATTGTAAGATACCATTCACAAAAAAACTGTAATTACAACAAAGAGTGAAATAAATTGAAATTGAAATTGAAAATTGAAATTAAACTCTACTCAGCACAGCTTCAAATTGATGTCTTTGACAGTTTAAGCAGCAATGAATTTAATGTCAAACTTGATTAGGATATTAAGGAGAAAATAGTAGTGGAAAATGATATAAGATGAGCAGAGCGACTAAACTACAAATAATATCTCACAATGATAATTTATTTAAATATTCTGTTGATATGTACTGCGAATTCGTTGGTATTCAGATAGTGAAAAAAACATTGTGAAACAGAGAGCAAGCTAAACAGTAATGACTATAAGATAAATAACATTATTTGATATCAGCATTCATAAAAGGTGTTTTCACAGATGTTGTCTAATAATTCAGCCTATTGACAACTATATCTCATATAACTCTTATTATGCCCGCTTAGTTGAGCCGGTAACGTGAGATACTTCAGTTCATTTTCGTCTCAGAGTTTTACAATTTATATTAAAAAAGTTCTAAAAAACTATTAAAAAAATAAGTGTATAAAATAATTTATATAAATAATAATAAAATATAACATTTTGTGTACTCAACAAAATAATTATGAATAAAACAATTTTTTTACAAAATATATAAACAATTTTTTAAACGCAACATGAAAATGCCTGCATCTTCTATACTATATAAGGGTAATAAAAACCAACTTTAAATAAAATAATACCAAACATATATAAATAGTAATATTTTAGGAAATGCTAGCAAAATCTGCTCCTTAATTGGAATGCTATTCGGATTTTGTGTGGCTCAGCTTATATCTTATATGACTATATCTGAAGATATCGAATCCATCAATACTTTAGCCACCAATGAGCTACACATGGAGCAGCCGAGCAACGATGATGAAATACCAAACTTAGATGTGATCGAACACGAACACCCACACGATAATACGTCGCTCGCTGATCAGCTGAAGAGGGACGTGCGAGTGCTCTGTTGGATAATGACCAATCCCAACAATCATAAGAAGAAGGCGCGCCACGTGAAACGCACCTGGGGCAAACGCTGCAACATTTTGCTATTCATGAGCTCCGCGGCAGATGATGAGCTGCCGACAGTCAAGTTGGATGTGGAAGAGGGTCGGCCGAATTTGTGGAGGAAAGTAAAAGAGGCCTTCAAGTATGTCTACAAGCATCACTATAATGATGCCGATTGGTTCTATAAGGCTGACGACGACACCTATGCAGTCGTTGAGAATCTGCGATATATGCTATATCCCTATAGTCCAGAGACGCCCGTGCACTTTGGCTTTAAATTCAAACCCTTTGTTAAGCAGGGTTTCATGTCGGGCGGTGCTGGTTATGTGCTCAGCAAGGAGGCACTGCGAAGGTTGGTGGTCAATGGCATACCCGATTCCAAGATCTGTCTACCTACCAGTGTTAGCAGTGAGGATGTCGAGATTAGCAAATGCATGGCGTATCTGGAAGTGACAGCAGGCGATTCTCGTGATGTGAATGGGCGTGGTCGCATGTTTCCCTTTACACCTGAGCAAATATTAATACCGAACAAAGATCCGCGTTTTTGGTATTGGAAATATTTGTATTACCAGACAGATGATGTGAGTTACGGAATTTAAATGCTATTACTTTTTATACACATTCCGAATGTAAATTCAATTTATAAAGTATTAGAATTTTCATGAACCGTTTAGTAGGGGCGAGGTAAATCGGAAAATGCATTTTCTGGTATGGCAGAAATCTTTTTTTTTTTTTTGACAAGCTAGAAAGCCGAAATTTTCAATGATTTTTCAAATTCTGCTATATTTTGAACACTATTGACGCTAAAGATCTGAAATTCGTTATATAAACGCGGGTTAACCCAAGACCAACCATTTATGGCGGATATATCTACGCTCACAGAAGGATGGCAAAAAAACAAAAATTTTATCTCCTATTGCTTAAGAGCTAGCTTCAAATTTTGAATTACAATGATTTACTGGTAAGAATCCATACCTGGCTAAAAATTATGTGTCTACACATGCACTTTCTACAGTATTAGAAACTTATAGCTTAGCGACCTCTAATAAAGAACATATATGTATATATCAAATGGGGCAAATCGGATAACGAATCGGTAATGAGTATTCTGTCGTCGGTAACACTCGTACTTGTTGTATTCATCTCTCTTTTAGGGTCTCGATTGTTGTTCGGATAATGCGATTTCTTTTCACTATGTACCGCCCAATTTCATGTATGTTTTGGACTATCTGATCTATCACTTGAAACCATTTGGTGTGTTGAGAACAGAGCAATTGCCCGCCAAACTAAAAGTAGGTGAACTCATGCCGCCGCCAAAGGAAGAACCCGCCAACAGCAACGAGGACTCTGTGGATGACTATGACAGATTATATACACCTGAACAGCCAATAGAACCAGATTCAAGAGAAGAGGACAAAATCGAAGGCGACTACGAGGAGGCGCTCAAAAACGAAAAAGAACCTATGAGCGGCGAGAAAGATTCAAGTACTTGAAAATCGTTTTTTTTTTTTAGCAGAATCTCAATGAACAGAAGTATTAATTTTCAAATTGACAGTAATAAAGGTATATATATATATATATAATGAAATATAAAAAATAAAGTGATATGAAAAAAAAATATATAGTTTTCGGTTTTATCTCCTGAAATTTACTAATTTCAATAAGTATTTCAAACTGAAATGATCTGAATATTCCAATGAAGCATAAAGTTCAAAACATGAAATAATAATAATTAAAATATATGATATTAAAATATATAATGATGAAAAGAATAAATAAATGAAACATTTTAATATCAATTACAAGTTAAACTCAAATATATTATTATATACATATTTTCAAAATATTTGAAATGGGAATATAATTTTATAGTACTAATTAAATAATTAATTGTAATTTTTTATAATCATATTTGAAATATTTCATAACTTACATTTGCACTATTCACTGATATTTGCTTTATTATATAATTGTTATCACTTTTCACTTCGCGAACACGCACTTCATTATAAAACATTTTTAAGTATATTTGGTTAGCATATATCGCACGAATTCGTCATATTTGTTCATATTCCATCTCTAATTCTACTTATCGGTGCCAATCGATATTTTGGAGCTTAACGTGAAGACGATAAAAACCAATGATATTAAATGCATTAGCTAAAGATTGTTAATATTTCGGTGAATCTTTCACTTTAGTTAATAAAAACAAGTAAATGTCAGCGCAAAGAGTTATTCAACTATTCATTTTCCTTTGCATAGCCATAACAAAGCCATTCCGAGCGCAGCCGCAGCAGTTCATGCGCTTTTGCGTGTGCGTGGGTGTGTATGTTTGCGCTGATTGTATGTGTGCGCCGGTGATAGGTTTGGACAATAAACATAGAATGAGAATTAGAAGCTCTGCGCACTCGAGCACTGCCGACTACAACTTTTACACTTTTCCTTATATTGTTTGCATATACATACATATATTCACTTTTAATTTTACTACATTTCTGACGCGTGGTAGTCAAAACAACCGCAATTAATAAACGCACTCGCAGCGATCTCAACGAGAACACACTAGTTCAGTTGGCACTAGTTCTAAACAGAATCAAGCTCCACCAAAATATATAACGGTTTAGCTTTAATTAATTAACAACATTCTTTAATTTGCTGCTATGCTTAGGAGATGTAAGTTTTATAAATCCTATTTTTGTACTTACATACTTTATACTCTTCTATACTACAATGCGATACATCAACTAAAGATCAGTTAAAATATTCACGCAGCGCAATAATTTCAAACGAATGCCAATTGAGCAATCTGGCAGCGCTGTGCTCATTTGACAACTCACGGAACCAGTGAATGAAAAGTTGAGCTCACTTAACCAGTCTGGCAGCACGAGAAAATAACTGATTTGAAATTCGCGAAAACTAAATTTGGAAATGTTGCTGGAACGTTTAAAGCGCATTTTGGGCCCTACGCTTTTCTCAATACTTATTTGGAGCTTCATTTGTTTTGCTTTCGTCGAATTTTACCTATTTATATTCAGTTCTGCAAGCATTGCCCTACAAAACTACCTGCAGCCGCCCTACAAAGAGAACATTCGAGACGTCCAAGTGGGCAATCGGAACGAAACGTGGGACAACCACAGCATTGCCAATGAGCTCTATCATAAGGTGCGCATCCACTGTCTGCTCCACCTAACTAACGATCGTGAGCGCCTTAAGGCCAAACACATCCTGAAAACTTGGGGCACTCGCTGCAATCGAATGCACATCAGCGAGGTGTCCAATGTGAACAGTGCATATCGACGCCTTGCCAGGACACAGTATGACGACTTGGATTGGCTGCTGCACGTGCACGTGGATAGCTATGTGATTATGGAAAATTTGCGCTATAAACTGGCGAGCTATCGGCCAGAACGAATAATCTACTTCAGCGGCTCCCATTCCGCCTATCCGTATGCCCACGTTAGCTTGAAGGACACCACAGATTATATATTCAGTCGCAGTGCACTGCAAGAGATGTTGAGAGCATCAAATGATGGTTACCTTGCCAACATGGAGCAGGGCCCCAACGAACAGCTATTTCCCTTTCAGGTGCCTGCAGAGATTCTGCCCTTTGCGCTGCGCCGTTACTTTTGGAACTGGCCTTTAATCTATCGAGCCGTATACTCCGGACAGGTGAGTATATCTGATATACGTCTTTCTACTTATATTTAATCATTTCTCTGGCTACGCAGGGCTTCACTAGCAACATGGAAATGCCTATAATTCTACCCTATGTCGATGTGGATCAGTTTTATGTGCTGGAGTTCATGCTTTATCATTTGCGTCCGTATGGCCATGTCAATGGCATGCCCGCATTGCCGACAGGATCTGTTATGCAGCAGCCGGCGCTGCCCATCAATGATAAAGTTAAAATACGGCTCTACAGAGAGGTGCGCATTCTCTGCATGGTGTTCACCTATCCACACAAGTACGAACAAGTTGTGCGCACCATACGCAAGACCTGGGCCAGGAACTGCAACAAGCTGATTGTGTTCAGCACTCAAGAGCCGAAGCGTCAGGGCTTTGAGGAGGCATATACCATAGCCTTGAATGTCACCGAGAGCTATGAGCATTTGTGGGGCAAGACGAAAGCGGCCTTTAGGCATGTCTACACCCACCATTTGCACGAGGCAGATTGGTTCTATAAAGTGGATGATGATACCTATGCCATTCTGGATAATATGCGCTTTATGCTGATTAACCATGATGCCGACGAGCCCATTTACTTTGGCTGCAATTTCCAGAAGGAGCACCGAGGACCCACGTATATGTCCGGCGGTGCTGGATATGTGCTTAGCAGTGAGGCAGTGCGTCGCCTGGTTGAAAATGGAATCTATAAAAGTCAATGCAATCCCGACTCAATTGGCTCCGAGGATTTCGAAATGGGCGTTTGCTTACACAAGTTGAATGTAACTGCTGGTGATTCGAGAGATAAATTTAATCGATATCGTTTTCTTCCCATTGGATTGCCCAAAATGCTAGTGCCGGGCATCATAGATAAACAGTTTTGGCTATATCATTATGTCTACTTCGTATTTAAGGAGGTATGCGCTGTAATCATTTTCGTATTGTATTATTATTTTATAATAAATCCATTATTTTAGGGTATTGAATGCTGCTCATCCTACATCATTGCCATACACTATGTGGTCTACTATCAGATGTATATATTTGAGTATTTTCTATATAAAATGCGTCCATATGGTATTATACTGGGTCATGAGCCGCTTGCCAATCGTAGTTTATATGGAAATTAGATGTGGAAGGTGTGAATGAGCATACATTTCAAAAAGAAAAACTACTACAGTTTACTTGTATATATTTCTATATATATTCTAATAGCTTACTATTTCTAGAGGGAGTTTCACATTATATACTATATATGTAATGTAATCAAGACAACTTTAAATGAGGCTTTGTCTTTGGCATAGTTTGCTGCAGCCTTTTCCTTGAGATGCCCATTCATTCAAATCAAGCCAAACGGACGTAAATTATAAATCATATATTCCATGACATAGAAACAGTTAATATTCACACAGTTAAATGTTATTGCCGACTTTGAGCAGCAGCCGAGTGTAATCTGTAAGTGTATGTGAAATTCGTATAGATATTTTAATATTAGCTTGATTTATTTTAGTTGGCCTACATTCACAAGTTTGTTCACGAACAGCGGCAGTCCGTGCTCATCGTTGCTGTTGCCAACAGCCACGCCCACATTTCGAAAACAGCGCGCAATCTCCACATGCTTAATGCCATAATTGTGACTGCTGCAAATGGTGCTATTACCATGGCCTAGAGTCACAAAACGATGCAGCGCCTCTCTGCTAAACAAATTGCCACCTGAGCCACTTCCTGTATGCTGTTGGATAAAGAATAGGAAATTTTAATATCAGATATTTTTTTAACAAATCTTAGTCAGCAGGAAATTTGAAGTTATTTACGTATGTATGTTCTTATTAATTGTTTAAGGAATATTTTTCAATTTCTATAACTATTTCGAGTATGTATAATTATATATTTTCAATCTTTAACCTTCCGTATGATTACCCTACATTGAACAAATAGTAGACAAAATTTCATTGTAAACGTCAGGAATCAAATTATCCCTACATAAATGCTCTGGTCCAACCAATTAGTTATAACTTATATGTTAGTTTATATTTTATGATAGGGATAATTTATCCTTTGTACACATTATAAGCCCACACACTAATGTTTATGTAGTAAGGGTTAAAATTAACAAGTTTAAAATAAATTAACACGAAATTGCAATATTAAAATTATTTCACTCATATAAATATATTTAATGTCAGTCAAAAGTTAAGTGCTTTAAAGAAATATCCGTTTTAGGTTTATATACTGAATGTAAAATATTTGTAGTAAGAAATTATTGCTTGTAAATTAATATTTTGTATGCATTTCGTAGCTATTTGTTATTCATATTCAATGATAGTATAATATTAGTTAAGAACTTAAGAACTATTAAGTAGCATTATCTTTTGAAATGAGGCTGAAATCTACTCTTGTGTAACTTCTAGCAGAAGTTCAACAATAAGAAGTAATAAGAGATTTATAAGTAGTATAGTCTTCCAGTGTTGTGAAATTTGTGCTAGACCCGAGCTCTGACAACGTGAGCATCGAGTCGGCTTATCATAACCGAGCCGCTGTACCGTGGGAATGAAAATACATTTAAGAACTGGAGAGCATGACCGAAATCTCCTTACATATACATACATATATATTCCCCATGTTGCCATGAGCAGGAATAGCATTTTATTATACTTTAATAAAACAAATTTTAAATATTGTAAAAAAAATTTTAGTTAAAAAAAAAAAATTTGGATACAAAAATTTTAAATAAAAAAAAAAAAGTTAACTAAAACAAAAAATTAGTTAAAAAATAAAACACTTCACTGCATTGCCCTGCACGTACGACCGACCCCACCGGTTCTGGCCGACTGATTAAATGCCGCATCTGCTGCCCTTCCACTCAAAGCCTGCGTGGCACTCAAATTTTGAGCAGGGCGCCAGGTAGAGATCAATGGGAACTTTCTCTGCTGCTGCAGGCATTTTCTAAATGATCTCCTGGAGTTCTTCTGCATCCCTTGCTCTTCTTAGGCAGGCGGACAGAGATACAGACTGTGAGATAGCATATATAAATATGTATGCATATATCATCTATAGGCCACTCCAAAGGTCTTACATTAAGCCATCTTTAATATTGTGTCTTCCATTATCAAGTTTCTCTCTTTAATTTCAGTCTATACTATATAGAGGACTAATTTTAGTTATTTGCTAAATCTACTCACATTTTGCTTGTGCGCATAAGTAAAGCTGTCAAAGTAGATGGGAAGTTCGGGCGAGTAGTGGATCAGCAAATGTTGCAGATTCTCCATGATCACATAGCTAACAGGGAAATATGCCAAGTTTAGCATTAGCGATGAGCAGAACTCTCGATGGCATTTACATACGTTTCATCGGTCACCATGAGGAACCAGTCATATTGCCTATGATAATGCATATAGACATAATGCAGATATTCCCGAGTGCGACCCCAAGAGACGGTGCTGCTGCTACTGCTGCTGCTCCTTGTGCTCCACCTCGTGCTGCTGCTGCTGCTGCTACTGTTGTTGTTGGTTTGCTGCTTGGGCATGGCATTCAGGATGAGCAGCTTGTGGCATCGCTTGCCCCAGGTGTTCTCAATATGCACTTGTCGCTTCTCACCCACCGGTCGCACCGTCACCATGCAGAGTATCCGCTGACTCACATTCTGATCGGAGGGCATCTTCCAACGCCACAGGGTATCTGCAATCTGTCCGTTGCTGCTGGCATCAGTTGATGCGCTGCCATTGCTGTAGAATTCGTGCCGTGCCAGCTGCAGCAGACGTGAGATGCCACTGCCAAAGATGAGGCCCAGCAGCAGCATCAGCGGCAGCTGCAGTCGATGCTCTTGCTGCTTAACGACATTTTTGAACATTTTGCTTTGTTCTTCTTCTGGTTTGGTTAACGGTATGCTGGGCTTTTGTTAACGCACGTTTGTAGGCTATTCGTTAAGAAAGAAGGAAAAGGGGAGAGTAAAAGAAAGCGAGAGGGAGACAAAGCAAGTGAAAGAGATAGACAGTTGATGGTCGACAGATGGAACGAGAGAGGGAGAGTATGTGCTTTAGTTATGTACAGTAATTGGTAGGGCGCAGTTATAAAGTCACTGCAAGCAATGTATTTACAATATAGAGTACAGTTGTAGAGCCATTGCTTATAGTCACAATTTCGGAGTCATTCACTCAAATCGATTTCTTTATATGGATTTAGCCATAGCTCATAAATTTATAGATCTATGCATTTTAAAACTTACAACAGTTTTAAAGTAATTTCTTTTAAAATTTAACATATTCTAGCCAAAGTTCCATTCATCAACACAATTTACAGTTTTAAGTCATAGATCTCAGATTACAGTTTTAGTTAAAATGTTAAAATGTTTCTTTTATTTGTTTTTTTTTTTCATTTGTACTTGTATTAACATTTATGCGGCGTTATCTAGCCAGTTTCGCAGTTTCAGAGTCACTGTGAGCACTGTGACACAGCATTACACAGTTTTAGAGTCCGTTACTCCACATAGTTTTACGGGAATTAGAGCAGTCACTCTTCACTCTGAGAGCTCTTTGCAACACTGGCAAAGTGTATTGTGCAGTCGGCTTAGAGCTGTGTTTTTGCTTCTTGCTTATTATTGTATTTCTATTTTCTGTTTTGTTAAGCTTTTTATGCAAATACAACAATGTTTATGTTTATGTAGATGCCGACATCGCGACGTTGTTGTTGCGGCCTATGCTATTGTTGTTGTTGTTGTTGTTGTTGGTGTGATTGTTGAAATACCAAATTAACACATTCTTGTGCATTGACGCAGCAGCCGGTAAAGGCAAAAACCAAATAACGAACTTTAATATATAAAAAAAACTTTTTAAAAAAACTTTTAAGATGCGGTTGACCTTCAGGCCAGGTCCGCTCCACACACGCTGCCTGTTGCACCTCTTTATTTATTCGTTTTTGTTTTTGTTTTTCTTTTTTTTTCTTTCGTTGGCACACTTCGATTTGCAATTGCTAAATTGTTAAACTTTTGCTAGCTGTTTGCCGGTTTGGGTCTTATTCTTCTTCTTCGCTTTAGCCGTCACAAATCGCTGGCTCCTCTGCCGCAGAGCAGCGTGCAAGTGTGCGAGCGAGAAAGGAAGAGCGAGGGATCGATTGAGCGAGGGGGTGGGGGAAGTGTGCGCTTTCAATTATGCGACGCTCGTACCGTTTCGTCTTGTTTATTTACCCGTAAAGAGTCGCCACAGCAAACACAAGCACACACACACGTTAAGAATATATGTATGTATGTATATAAAACAAAAATAAATACAAACAACATAAATGTCGCTAACACATATAAACAACGCGGCACAGCGCGACGTCGACTTAACGCCTTGACGATCGTTGACAGACTTGCGATGTGTTTTTGTTTTCTCTCTCTCTGTTTAAGTTTCTGTTTCTTTATGTATTTTTGTTTTTGTTTTTTGGTACGTGCGCGCTACGATCCAAACGACACTTGACTTGCGAGCCAGTGTGACCATAATGTTAAAGTTTAGAGATGTGCAGCTATGCAAGTGATGGCAGTCTGGGTGGGAGTAACAGTTAGTCATGGCTCACACGTACAGTGGAAATTGGTACTCAAAATAGCCCGAAATGTGTTGCGGAAATAAAAGTTTAAAAATAATAAATTAAATTCAAGTTCATATTAAGTTCAATATAAAAAATAAAATAAGGTTTTAATTGCAAGTATTTGAAATTAAATTAAATAATAAAGAAAATATTCCATTAAATTTAAATTATTATAACTCAAATTAATATAATTTATTTGACATTAAGTTAGGTAATGTTGGATTGGTAACTGAACAAAACTTAAGTTTTATTTAAATAGATTTTCAAAAAATTTTTAATTTAATTTACCTTTTTTACCAATTATTAATTTATTACTAATTATTAAACTAGAATGAGCGAATTCTTGAATGCGTTCAATTTTAAAAGGTTATCGATACTTTTTATTTGATTACAAAATTTTTATGTGATTTCCTGTTATCTTTAGCACCTGACAAACAGGTCTAAATGCTATGTTTATGTGTTTCGTATTTCTTATTGGTGTTTTCTTTACTCTCTGAAATTCCACTGGACTGCTCAAAGTCCAAAGCCCGATTTTTCGTTTTCTCTTTGCACGCGGGACTATTTATTATAAAAGAATATAAATAATTCGAATAATGTTTTTGTTTTGGGGAAGTCTTAATATAAATATGAAAATATATATATACAAATATATATATAAAAAAATATATATAAAGATTTCTACGCAAAAATAAAATAAAACCTAGTCAAGGTGTTATTATCGACCGCCTAAAAGTATGCTGTGAAGCGCAAAACTTTTAAGCTGCATTTAAAATTTAAAAATAACATGATTTATATTTATTTATTTTGAATTATTTTTAGTATTATCATATTAAATAAAAAGTTCCAAAAATATTATAATAAGAAATATTTTATTTTGTTGTCAAATTTAATGTAATAATATTAATGTATAATATTATTTAGTTATATAAATGCTAATTTGTCGACCTCGAACCGCTTTCAACTTAGAGATAAATGCCAGCATTCGTGTCACGATTATTCGCCGCATTCACATAACTGTCGGCTGAGACGGCTTTCAGCGAATTATCCAAGGACTTTATAGCCTCTGCGCTCACTGAAACCTGGGCAACGGGTGAGCGATCGTCCAGCTGCACATTCGACGAAGCTAAAGCCAGTTTCTTCAGCACATAGGGCACCCGGCTGACAACAGCATTAAAGCCATGCACATCGTCCGCCGTATAGGTAACGGTTCTCTTATAGCCATCGGGATCGATGAGGCTATACGAGCCGCGCACCGAATAACCATCGCGTGTCTCCCGATGATCCTTGATGTCGCCCGTGCTCTGATCATTGACGGCATAGTCGTAGCTGTAGCTGGCCGGTGGAAAGATTTCCGGCTGCCTCGGCTCGTGCAGCACGGGCAACGGCTGTGGGAACAGCGGAGCAGATGCACTTGCTCCTACCGCCACGGCACTATTGCCATTCACCTGCTGGGCATTGTAATCGTAGCCAGTGGGCGTGGCCTGCGAATTTTCAGCAGATGTGCGCGTTGCCTGGTAATCGGTTTGGTAATCCTCGACAGAGTTGGACGCAGACTGATCCAATGAGTTGATATCATTTACATTTAGTTTTCCATTATTATAATTATTATCATTATTATTTATATTATTATTATTATTATTATTATTGTTGTTGTTGTTGTTGTTGTAGGCGTACTCCGCTTGAGCAATTCCAATTAGCGCCAAGGCAAGCAGCAGCAACTGCAAGGAATTCGGTGAAAAAAACTGATGGAAATTTACTTCAAATTCAAAACTAACCTTAAAATCCATTATAATTTAATTTTGTTTATTTTTTGCGCTCTTCCGCTTGTCTGTACTCACAAATTGTCAGCTAACTACATTTTGAATTGACGTAGCTCAAGGTTTTTATACCTCATTGCTCGACATATTACTTCATATCTATCATCACTTACCGTTATACAATATCATGCACATCAATGAAGTGATTATATGTACTTTCGTTTTTTTCAGTTTTTCTGTCTACGAATTATTTTTTGTGCTGCGTAAGCGTTTAAAAATTGTGTGAAATGGCAATAAATGAAAACAGAACTGCGCGACATCCAATTAGCTGAGGGAAACAAAACTATTGATCAATATTTAAATTCGCCTTTGAAATTGACAAAATTATCTTTTCGCTGGTACTGCCACTTGTGAAAATAATTATAAAAGCTATTAAAATGAATTTTTAATTTATTTTCCTGAGCTGACCTGCCAAAATCGAATAAAATAGTGAATATTTTGTCAAAAAATATAAAATATGCTATACGAAAAATTTGTGTACTGCTTTGAAATATTTGAATATACTTGGTTTTTTTTAATAATCATATCAGATCAAAATAAGACATTACTATTATTTAAATGGTGTTGTGTTTATAATAGATTGTATTACTGTTTTGTTCTATAAATATTTGACGAAATTACAGTTTACGTGTAGTAAAGTGTAAAGTGTTTACAGTGTAATAAAAAAAATTAAAATTTAATCATTATCTTTGCTAATCTGCTATTAAAAAGTCCTTAAACAAAGATAATGATTAAATTTTAATTTCTTTATTACACTGTAAACACTTTGCACTTTATTATGTTTTAATCATGATTGGTCTTGATATGAAGAAAGGATCATAGGCAAATGTTTGATTCATAACTGAATAAATAAATAATCAAAATAGTTCGTGAGCTACTAAACAGCGGGCCTTATGCACGAACTACTTAGCCCAGTGTCAAATATTCAATGTGAACCAGTGGAGCTTATTCAAATCGCACTGAAATTGAGCAGTTCGCTGGCGTTGCCACCTAACAAATGTATGAAAGATTAAATCCATCATGCAAACGAAAGGGCAATTTGAATGATATGCATATATGGTCACACTGTCGACGCGCCTATGTATATTACCGTGAAACGTTAAATTGTTTTAAATAATACATAGGTCAATATTATCACTTTCGACTTTCATAGACATCACGTCTATTCAGTTGAGCTTCTCTATAAAAAATGTTTGTTATTTTAATTTCCTTATTTAGTCAAAATATGTTAATTTTTAAAAAGAAATATTTTTGCATATTTTTTTGACATATATAAAGTTATTGACCTTCTCAAAAACTGAAATTGAAAGCGAAGCGAGGTGAGACACGTGTTCAAATATTTCTTTACTATAGATTTTGATTAGTTCTATTTAAGGAGATAAGACTTTTAACTTTTGCGGCTTTTATCATAATTTAACAAATGCTATTCATCTTCAACTAATTTTCGGCTAGAGTTACATGTCCGGGGGCGCTTCGTATGTGCTCAGTCGTGAGGCACTGCGTCGCTTTATGAGCGAGGCCCACAGCTTGCAGGATATCTGTTCGGCAGTCAAGGATTGGGGCGCTGAGGATTTCTGTATGGGAATTTGCCTACTGAATGTGGGCGTGCATTTCTTCCACTCGATATCTTGAACTGTTTGTACCCTTATAATGGCAGCATTCCAGACTGGTTGCGGCGGGTAAGAGTCTCACGGATAGTAACCGTATGTGTTCCACTTGCAATTTTTAAATATGTGTATATACATAATCTCATATATTCATTATCATTCTACAGGGCAAAGATTGTTGCTCGTTCCGTTCTCGAATTTTTGCTATATAAATTGCGAATCTTTGACCGCAAATACGAGGTGCAGCGACCAGCGCGACTTACAAATGACGAGGTGTTTGAACGATTTCCACTTGAAAATAATTCCGAAAATTATAGATTTGATCAATATGCGCGATAAGCCAGATAATTTTTTAATTTGATAAGTTAAGCTTGGTTTGATATACATATATAGTAGAATCTGGTTATATGACACTTAGGGGACCACCGTTATATCCAGAAGACGCTATAACAATCAAAGTTTGTCTTGAGACCAGAATTTAATACGCACATATTCTGCTATATATCCACCTTCGGTTTTGTAATTTAATTATAGATAAATATATATAGTATAGTTCGAATATTATTAATAAGTCAATCTAGATATTGTTTTGTGCTCTTCAAACTGTAGCTGAAAGCTTGTGGCTCTCAAACTGTTTGGTAAATCGAAAGACTTAAGCAACATACTTGTTTGGGCGGCGACTGAAAGCTGTTGCCTACTTTTAGGCGATACATTTAAATATGAACTTACGAAAAAATCTTACAAATTGTAGCATTATGTGTGTTAATAGTGAACGTAAACATAATATAGAAATGGTTTAAGTCTAAAATAAAATTTTAACTACAAGACTACAACACAAAATAAAATTTTAATTGTTTCTAGAGTATCCATTCTTTGTGCTAGAAATATTAAATATTTTTTAAATCTGAAGTGTTAAATATAGCAAATTAGATTAAATAAAAGAGTGATAAAAAATGTACTATTTTTTTTTTAATCAGCTGAATAAGAGTATAATTTCCTTGTTCTACAGTGGGGTAAGTTAAGTATTATTATTTAGTAAACTAAAAAAATTAATAAAATAAAATTGTAATATATTTAAAAATATAATTCGATTTCATTTGAAAATATATAAAAATAAATAATAGTGAGTATATTTTAAAAAACTAAATTGTAGATATAATAAAATATGAAAAAAAAAACGCAAAATAGATTAAAATAAACAACGTAATTTTAACTAAATACGATTTCAAATTGAATATAATTATATATTCAATGACATTCGAGCTGCAAAAAAAAAAAGAAAGAATTTTAAGTTTCAGAATAAAATATAAATTTGTGTTATTTTATAAATTTTCTTTTCTCCATTTATATATTTATATATATATATATAAATAAAATATTTATTAATAACAAGCCAGAGAAATTTATTTAATTCATAAAACATATAAATGTTTTATTTATTTCTCTCTCTCTCTCTCTCAATAATTTTTTTTTAGTTTGCTCGTGTACAATTTATTTGCAATTACCTTGCGGCTTGAGTGTTTAATTAATTGTGCAGCCAATAAATGTGCAGCGAGCAGCTGCCTGTCTTTAGTCAGTCAATGAATCATTTCACTTTATTGATAGTTTTATTAAAGCTCAAGCATGCGCAGATCCTTCAGCTGTGAGGCATTCTTGCATGAAGGGCCTTAATAATGAATGCATTGTATTTTCATTGCCAAAGTCAATGTCAAAGCCAGAGCCAGCCACAAAATGAGCCGCGTCAGTGGGCCACAATTACTTAGCTTGGCCAAGTGCAGTTAATTAAGGCCAGAATCACGTACGCATTGATTGAGATGTACGAATGGCTTGTTATGGCCAAATTGCATTAGATAAATCAAATACCTATATAATTATATATATTGCTGCAGCATGCGAATTGATAAGTGAAAGGGAATTCGTTGCTATAGTTAGGCATGAGCTCAGTTTATTAATGAATCTCTTAAAGACGTATCATTGAACTTAAAAGCTGTGCACCTGACGGCGAGGAAGAGCACTTGGCACTTGACGCGCTCAACACTGAATCAACTTTTAATCTATATACTATATTCGATATATCGATATTTGTGTCATGCATTTCAAGTGACATTTCCGACTAATTCGTCGAGTTGAGGCTTAAGTGTAATAAGTTTGTAGTACTTTTTAATTATGCTCATTCATGAAAGTTAAATGAGTATATTGGTTTTCTCTGTCCGTCTGTTCCTAAGAATACAATGAATGGAACGAGCTGAGCACTGTCCGTCTATGAGACATATTTAAAAGATAGAGAGAGAGAGAGAGAGAGAGAGTTATGAGAGCTCGTAGTTTTTGGAAGCTTGTAGTTTGCTTGATAAAATCACTATTTATGCCCTGAACCCATTAAAAATAGGAAATCAGGCTGAAGGAGGCCTGGCATACCCCACAAAGTATATATATTCTTGATCAGGGCGACGAGCTGAGTCCTGTCCGTCCGTCCATGTCTTCTGTTTCTTATGTAAGCAGAAAAGAAGCGATGAATTAGCAGCTTGTCTTATCTGATAAATTGAGAGTAATAACGTAATTTTTATTTAATTTTTCCAATGTCAATATTTGTTATACAGTAAATATGTTGCAGTTGTTTTTATTTGTTTGTTTGTTTTGTGTGTTAATTCATATATTAAAATTTAATTGACAATCTTGAATGGCACGAGCAAAAAAAGGTGACTTCAATCAAATTGATTCAGTTTATGAGCGACGCGACGACGCACTCGCACACAAACTGTTTGCTAACAAGCTGAGCAAATAGCTACCGTTTGCTAGCTAGCTATTTACTAGCTGCTGCTTAGTTAGTTAACTTACTTAGCTTTAGTTTTTAGTTTTCCATGTGTGTGTGTGTGTGTGTGTGTGTGTTGGTTTTTGCTAGCCAGCCGCAGTGTCTAACCATTCCAACGGCCGTCAGACGGTGCGTATGCGCAATGGCGCGTGTTCCATTTTGTTGTTGTTGTTGTTGTTATGTTTGAGCCGACACACGCTACACACAAGTGGGTTAAATTGTTGTTCGCCGCTGCTCTTGTTATTGTCACCTGTCTGATTAATATTTTATATATGTATATATACATACATTTATATGTGTGTGTGTGTGTATATGGTTTTTTGTTATAATAAAATTGTGCGTCGAGTCATGGCATGTAGTTGGGGAGCATTCGCCTGACCTTCGACGTTGTCAAATGTGAGCTGTAAACTGCGTCGCTCTCGATTTGCAAGACATTCAAAAAAAAAAAAATATATATATATATATATATAAAATAAAAAAATGTAGGTAACACACACTCACACACAAATAATAATAATCAAAATAAATCCAAATTGAAATTGCATTAAATTCAAAATTGAAACCATAAAAAATCGTTTACTCAGCTATGCACAGCTCTTGCCATTGCGCAAATTATTTTCAGTTCAATTTATCCATGCTTTAATTTTTTACCTCTAAACTCAATTACCACGCACTTAATATTATATACATATATACAATGTATGTATTGTATTTTCAATTTTTTTGCTGCTTAATTAATAAAAATTCCGCAACAAGTTGTATTTCTTTCTCGGAAAATTTATATCTCTATATAGATTGCCAGATAAAGCTTGTCAATTTATTATACCCTTCACTTTTGTTGCCAGGCGCATTAAAAAAATAATGGAAAAAAGTAGAACCCAATTTTGTTTATTTTTTTTTTCATGTTTTTCTACTCGTTTCTTAAGACTTTATTCTTGAATTCTCTGTGCGTAGCTCTTGAAGTTGGCTTCGAGCATTTGCGGGCACTCGAGACTCGGAATGCCATAATTAGCACAATGTCGTGGTCTTTTGCTTTCTCGTTTCTGTATCTGTATTTAAATGGCTCAAGTACATTTCTGGATAACAAGTTAATGTTGAATGAGCGGGAAGAATAATAATAATGGGAGTGACGGATAGAAGAACAATGTCTATTTTAGACAGTTGGACATAATTATGTTTAAAATGTCAGACTGAAAGTGAAGTGAATTAAAATATTTATTAATTATATTAATATATTAATTATATATTTATTAATTATAATATTAATTTATATAAATGGTAGCAGAGTTAAAAAGAAAAATAAATTGTTGTAAAATAATGCATATTACTACAGTAACACATGAATGTTAATTTTTTACGAAAATATGAATAAATTTGCATACTATATTTAAAAAAAAAAAAAAAAGAAAATTAGAATCTTTAGAATTCATGATTTGAATATAAATATTTAAAAAAATATATATAAATATCTATTTATCTAACATACTTATTTATTTATCTAATTAATTACAACAAGTTTGAATTATGTACATAACTTGTGCAAATATAAATATTAAAATAGGCATTTTAAAATATGAAAACAATGTGCAAAAAAAAGGTGCATAAGAAATGGATAAAAGTAATATATAACTTTTTTTCTATTTATATAGTAACTGAATAAAAATACGTTGCTGTAAAATAATAACACATGAATGTTAATTTGTTGCGAAAATATGGAGAAATTTGCATACTAGATTACATAATTTTTTATTTTCAACTGATGGGAATAATTAGAATTCATAATTTGAATATAAATATTTAAATAAGTGAAATATCTATTTATCTAACATACCTATTTATTTATCTAATTAATTATGAATAAAAAATTTGTATTATGTAATATGTACTTGCAGAAATATATAAATATTAAAATAGGCATTTTAAAATATTAATTATTTTATAAGTAAAATTATTAAACTATATCAAATATTATTATACATACATATTACATAGTTTAGTCTTTATTTTATTTAATTTAAATAACTCAAATCTCTTGGAAACTTTTCGTTTACAGAACTATTTAGTAGATGTATATATAAATTATTAAAACTTGTTCGGCGATTTTCTATCGCTTTTATATAGAATCAGCGATTGTCAACCAGTTGGCCAAAGTTCAGGCAGCACAATTCAATCATTATTTTGAGACAGACGTTTGCGGATAATGTAAAGACGATATTTTATGTCAATTTTTCTATGGGTATGTCAACAGCTCGATCGACTGGCACCTCCGGAGCCCTCTTCCCCGCGCCGTCTCTTCCCCTATGCATATGCATGCTGTGCAGCTGTGCACATTAAAATCAATTAAAATTCTTATTTATCTTCTATTCGCGATTCTCAGTTCTCAATTCTCGATGTGCCTAACAAGTGCAGCGTGCTGCGAGCTCATCTATAAATATTTATTAATGTTTCACAACGTTCGCAAAAATTGCAAAAATAAAAATATGAAAAAAAATAAATAAATATATACAAATTACACGCATTGAATGACATTCTTGAATTTAAAGTGCACTTCAAGAAGAAGAAGAAATAATTATTTATTATGTTAGTCTATGGGAATTGTTTCAAGTTTTCTAACTATTTCATGTTCGGCATTAAAAAAATAAATAAAAATAAATCACATACTTTTACGTTTTTTTTAGTTCTCTTTTAGCACTCGCTAGATAAGTAATTAAATTAATTAAGTTTTATATGCTAGCTAAAGTCGATGCACGCTGCCAATCGCTACACTCAAAATTAGTTATGTAGAGGCCTTCCACTGGAGCGTTCATATCGTTTATCGAGTTAAGATTGACTTAAGTCGATTGCTATCGGTGTGCAGCTGCTGCTGTTTTTGGTCAACTCAATTGAGCGTTCAACATTTATGACACAAACACGATAAGCTCTAGTCAAAATAAAAACAGAAAAAAAAATAATAAAATGATATAATTAAGTACAGTGAGCATTCAATGGAATGATTGTTTGGAATAGTTATATGAGTTTATATTTAGCTAATATACAAAAATATGCTTAAAATAGATATTAATCATGATGATCATGATGATCATGATGATGAGTTTGTATATAAAATTATAAAAAAAGTTTAATATAAATATTTCGATTTGTTTAGAACAGCTAAAAAAGTTCATATGCACCCAATCTCAGGATTATAGAAGTTTAAAAACTATATTGAATTGTTTATAATATAGTTTAGCTACAATATTCCTAAATTAAAGATATTTTCAATTACTTTTCGAAATATCTTTATACACAAAAATTCATTTAAGATGGTATCTAAAATTTGCTGAAAATAAAGTCTAGCATTGTCAATTTATATAGCAATGTTTAGAATATTTAAATATTGTCTAAGTTTTGTAAAAGATATACAAACTTAAATAATAGTATTTTGCTTCATTTTTAAAAAATATATTAGCATAAACTAATTAATTAGAGTTAAAATAAATCAAAAACTGTTAAATGCAGTGAAAATTTTATTTTTTTTTTTTAGAGAAAAACAAATGTTTGGCTAAAATTAATGAAAAATTAAATACATCTAAAATTAAGCTTGCCCTCTATTTCAAACTTCTTTAACATTAACGAAAACTAAACTAATTTTTATAAATTGCATAATTTGATAAAGTCAACTGCACTGCCACCCAACAATTATACGATTTGGCTAAAATAAATCGCCCAATCATAAATCTTCATAAACAAGCCATTAACCACATGAAGAACGCATAAAACAAATATAATAAAAAACTGAAATATTATAGCACATTTACATAGCAAACAGCTGATGGCGATTGTTGCAGCCCAAATGACTTGACTGCTTAATTAGCGAGAAGAGCGACGATTTGGTCACTCTCTTAGTGCGTGCGAACGGTCGAACAGCTGAAGATGTTGCGAAGATGCTCACTCTTTAGCACATTCCAGCTAGCTGCTCTTTGCATACATCCGTTTGTGGTGTACGCTCTTTGGAACGGATTGGAAATGCCCATATGACAACAATGCTCACATATATATGTTTGCGTTCCTGTGGGAAACGTTGACATGACAATGATTAATAAGAGCCGTTGTCAATAATGATAATGACGAAACTCATTTAAAAACGGATCTGGAGACGGAGATCAAGCTCATACAACGAAATGGAGCATGAGCCTACCCGGTGGGGGGACGAAAACTGTGAACAAATAATGCGAGAGAAAGAGAGAAGGTGAGGCAGAGGCAGAGAGTGAGAGAGAGAGAGTTCGCACGAGCGTTTTTAAAGACAGCGGCGTTGTCTTCGACCGGTTTCTTTGAAGAGCGCGAGGGGAGGTCGATTAACAGTGTTTGGTGGCACAGCGGCTGGCGTGCTGCTTGCTCCCTAGCCCAGCTGAGGTGCCAGGCACCAGCAGATATTTCAGTACTCAACGAACTCTTGGCGGCTACGGACGTTTGGCGCTCTCCTTGCTGCATGGGCAAACTTGGTGAGCACGACGTGGGGACGAGCAAGCGACGCTCGTAGTGAGAGTGAATGTAAACGTGTCGCGCATGCGTTCGTCGTCGTCTTCAGTTGTTGTTGCTTAGTGCTGACTTGTTCGGTTCGGTTTCGTCTTCACCGTTATTATAATTTGTGTGCTGCGTGTTTTATCTATGCAAAATGACGAGCTGAGCTATGTGTGGATGGCAAATAGTTGAAATTGTTTGTCGAAAATTGCAAATAGGAAGAAAAACTAAGCGACCAAAAACAACAAAAATACTCCACCCGCTGCAATGTTTTAAAATAGTCTTCAAGTAGCTTGTTGTTGTTGCTTCATTTTTGTTTTTGGTGTGCTGTTGTTGTTATTGTTGTTTTTTTGGGTCGACGTTTCGTCGGTTTGCCATCTCTTTTACGCACACGCAAATTCGTCGTGTGCTCGTTTTGTGTCTTTTCGCCTCTGCTTTGTTCGCTTTGAGCGTCGTCTTCTTGTCTTTTGCTTATGTACGTTTTCGTTCATGAATATAATTTATATTCGTGTTTATTTCTGCGGCTGCTGCGGCTCTTCTTCTCCTTCTTCTTCATCATCATCATCATCTTCTTCTTCTTCAACTTTAAACCTCCTCTACACAATCTTCCCACTCTCCGCCTCGTCGTTGCAACAACAACTAAAAACAATTCACAAAACTTATTTGTCGCTTGCGCAATTTTTGCGCTAAACTGAAAATTATTAGCAAAACCAAAATAAAAATCAAGTACGAAAATTAAATACATACATAGCGGAAGTGCAAAGCTAACGGTTAAATGTGTGTGCAAAAATCATAAGTGAACAAGATAATTGAAAAAAATAAAAATAAATAAAAAATACAAATAAAAATAAATAAATAAGGAAATTAAATAAAATGAAAGTTGCAAACATCGCCGCGTCAAGCTTATAAATCAGGTCTTTGACTATATCTTTTAGAGATTTGCATACATATTATAATAAACTAGTTGACATAAAGAGACGATAAATTCCCAGGGCCTCAAGAGCTCAATTTTGTCTAAGAACTTAAATAGTTGCCAAGCGTCTAGGCATTGAGCTGCAGAAGAAGAAGAGCAGTCTGAAGAGAGACGAGAGCACTGAGAAGAGCTTGAGCTAAGGACGAAATCGTTTGATCACTCAATTCCTTTTTAATTGGCAATTATTCAGCCGTTGTCGAAAACCGCATAATTTTCTTTCTTTTCTTATCTTTACATTCCACTATAATTATGGCTTTCAACTTCTCCACGCTTTCTTGCATTTCTATTGCTACAGCTCTCACGCTCGCCCGCTCTTACTCGCGCGCTCTCACTCAGCTAGCTATTCGCTATCTCTCTCGCTCTCTCTTATAGGCGACTTATTACAGTTACTAAGCAAATGCCTGCTGTATAATTTTTGTATAGAAAAAAACTCTTTTTTGGGTGTCTCTTTGGTTTTATGATTTTGCTGCTGCTGTTGTTGTTGTTATTATAATGGAATTGTTAATTGTTTGCAGTTGTGCAATGGATTTTTTTTATTTTGTAGCAGCGTTGAGCTTATGTTGTTGTCGTTGCCGTTGTCTGTATTTTTTTTCGGCTTCTTTCTCGACGTCTCTTTGACTCTGTTGCCGATTATGACTAATGGACGGACATTTGTCGGTTTTGCTTGTAAGCCCGCAGAAGGTCAATTGTTTTGTGGGTAATTCCGTTTATATGATATACGCACACACACATATGTATATGTATGTATGCGATTTTTCAAATTCTTCACGCTTTGCCATTTATTTTGTTGTATCCATTGCATTTATTAAACTTATTGCTTATTTCCTTTTTTTGTTCTCTTGCCTTACTTTATGCAATATAATTAATTTGAAACATTAACGAACCATTTCGTCATTTACTTAAGCCTTTTGTATTGCGGTTTTGATTTCCGTTTTTTCTTTGTTTTTGTTTTTTTGTTTATTATTGTTTTGTTTCATTGTAAAATATAATGAACTTAAATGCTGTTAAATTTTTGTTTTGTTAAGTGGTATTTAATGGAGCTTTTGGTTTGCCTGAGGTATTTTTGGAATCATTATTACATATGTATATAGGTACAAAACATCTTTTCGAAGTGTTTAAATGTAGATCATATACATATTTATGTGTGTATGTATTTGTACATATATTTAGATATTTTTAACAGTGAAAACACACATTTTGATATAAAGCTTCAAAGTATTCTTATATTCCTGATTCAAACAGGCTTAAGTCTTTGAAATCCTAAAATCTTAGCAGCAAAAATATAATTTATTTCTAATATTAGATAATAGCTCTAGCCTACTCTTAAATAGGTTAGTGCTCCTATTAAATGTATGTACTTTTCCTACTCACATTTCACTATCACTTCGGAATATGCCAAATTATATAAATGTATGTATAATATACTACATCTCGATAATCATTCCTTTATCTATTTTGAAAATGTTTTCAATGTCAACTGCTATGCCAACTTTCGGATTCGCTCAAGTTCTAACAACCCCAGACCGCACTCGAAATGAAGTCAAACAACTAGGCAAACATTTCGAAGTTCGAATGGCCATTAAAAACAAATACTCATATATCAATAGTATCAAGAAATCTCATACAAATTTCACGATAAATAAATAAATAAATAAAACGTGTATTCCGTAACGGTATAAATTATTTAAATAAACAACAAAAATCCTAGTGATAAATTTGTTGACTAAGAATCGCCGGTTATAAAAGAAAAACACAATTCGTTTTTAAATGAATCAATAGTTTTCTTTACTAAAGTTTTGCATATTTGCAGTGCTGATTCGGAAATATTCGTGGAAAAGATGAGCAAACGCTGAAAGTCAGCCAATGTGGCGTGTGATAATCGATATATATGTATATATAGAGATAAAGTAATATATACTATATGTATATGTATATGATGCAAAATTGTAGCGCCTGAAGCTAAACCAATCCAATCCAATCGATCCCCTTTCCCCCAGTGTGCTATACATAGTTTTGTTTAATTAATTTCACAATACAATCAATCCGAAAACCTTAAAAAAAAAAATAAATAAAATAAAGTAAAAAGAAATAGAAAAATTTGCTTCCAACAATAACTCACATTATTACGGCTATATAAATATGAGTGTTCCAAGCGTGCCCCAACAGCGGGCATCAAAATATTCAAACTCAACGCGACTCCCGCCTAGCTGGAGATCGTGTCTAACGCCCAGGGCATTAGCCCCCCTATTGTTACTGATTAGTCTGGGCCTCAGTCTGGGCTTTGTGCATTGTTATGGTGAGTACTTTTTGCATATGCCTCAAACAAAACAAAACAAATTCAATTAGTCTAGGTTTCATACGAAATTCCATTGTCATAAATGAGATGAAAAAAAAAAAACATGCAAAGTATATTTTTGCATATATAAGAAGAAACTAGGCTATAAATACGTAAGAAAGCGCATAAACAGCTGTATAATATAGACATATTCTTAAAAGTATAAATTATTATTTATTTATTCATAAGAAATATTTATGTCTTATTTTTTAATATTTTACCGAATTAATTGTTGTATAGTACTGAAAGTACTTTAAATATTATTATTTATTATTTATATTGATCAATAAGTTTTTTTAAACGTAATTTAAGTTCTATTAAATTTACAGATTTCAGATTTAATGTGTAATCAATACAAAAATATATTAAGATCAACTTAGTTCTTTAATTACAATAATTTGTTTTAATTGTTAATTGTTGTTAATTGTTAATACAACAGCTCTCACATAATACTTGACTCCAATTCTCCATAAAAACAACTTTGTGTATTTATTTATTTACCATACTTTCAAATAAATCTAAAAGTATATAAATAAGCTTCCACTCAACTTTCACGCTAATGAGTGATTGACAATCAAATAGTCAATAACAAAGTATTGTTATAACAATTTTGAAAGATTCACTGTGCAATTTTTTCATCTTTAGCAAGAAACAAATACAAATAACAATAATTTAATATAACATCTTGAAAAAATGTTTACAAAAACGAAACAAACAGCAATCGCTAATGGGGGGAAGCATAATGCAATTGGCAAAGAAAGGAGGAAAACAAATCGTTTACACAGATCAAGCGATTCAATGCCTTACCACATGTGGAGGGGGCGAGGTTTCTATTTATATATGTAGGTATATATATTTATAAACAATGGATAATAATGTACATTGTTTGCAATAATTTCATTACTGCTCGACAACAACAGAGAAGCTAACGATCCGTGCATAAATCAAATGATTAGCAAAAATCAAAAGAAAATAATAAAAAAAAATAAAATAAAATAAATTAAACATATACAAAAAATAAAAAATACTATATAAATTAAAACGATCCATGAAATTGAGAGAGGAAATAAATCTCTATCTGGCTTGTTGGCTGCTTGGGCGTGCATTGACATTTGACTTGGTCCACACCCACAAAACTAACCGTTTATACGCGAAGCAATGTACGTGACCGCCGGCTGCAACATCTGTTAGGCAACTAAGAGAAACAGAAAGATAGATAAAGAGTCAGACAGAGAGAGAGAGAGAGAGGCGAATCGATATCTAAGGAAATACTCGTATTAATGCCCATGCATAATAAATTAGCAAAGCCAAGCCGCTTCGAGTTTATCGGTCAGTCGATGCCACGAGATCTCGACATGTCTGCCGATGTGCTGTCAATCAACCAGACAGAGTAGAGAGACATTGCAAGACTTAGGAGAGCTGTATCTGTCTGTCTACCCTTTTCCCTCTGCGCCCGCTCCATAGTTTTGATGCACGCTTATGACGTCAAACCAAAATGTTAACTGGTTAACCGATTCTGTCATTATGATGGGTTTATTTTGTTGTAATTGCAATCAATTTGCCTAGAGGGGCAGGAACATTAAATGGATATTTGTCTCTGTTAATGCTCAGCTAGTCAAATGCAGCTAACAGCCATACCTACATATGCGAGTGTGTGCTGGTTAGCACGTCTCTTCTGAATGACCCCATAATTAGAGTTAGAAAGTTCCGGGTTTCAGTATCAGCCTAATGTGTGAGCATTTAGTGCTTAACTAAACTGAAGATCGCATTTAGTTAGTTAGTATTGATTATAGATTTCTCTCTGCTTGTTTAGAATTGGCATCAAAATTGATTGCTAGCTAATGTGCGAAAAATGGGCTTAAGGTAATATATGATTTTTTATACTCAAAATATATCTGTATATAAAAATTGTAAATATAAAAAAATACTATATATAAATATTAGATAAAATAAAACAGTAAATGCAAATAATTAATCAAAATAAATGAATACAAAAATGAATTCAAATTATACATATATTGTAAAAAATAAAAATTGTAACGCTTTTAAAATATAACAATAACATTTTCATTATATTTACTCTCATTAATAAAGTCTGAGTTATGCATAATAAAATTGTATTTCTTGTTTGAACTTTTAATTACAAATTTCTTAACTATATAACTTTAACTAGAATTAATTGACAATTTATTAGTATGTAAAGGAATGTTGTACCTTCCACTCGTTAATTATTTCTATTTCTTCATATTCTAGCTTTAGAATAAGAAATAAATGTTCTTGAAATTTCATGAATACAATTTCTAGAACTACTTTTCAAATAATGCAAATATTTGCTACTATGTACCATGTATATACATATTAATGTTCACTAACTTGATCATTTTTTGCCATTTGCAAATCTTGTTTAATTCTATAAACTAATTTGCAAAAATTGTTTATGGACACTTGGCACGCCGATAACTGTCGCAATTTATTTCAAATGATTTTTGTTATTTTATGCGTGCAAATTACGCATTAAATTGTGCTAGTTAAGATCTGAGAATGCCATAAATGTTGCGTAATGCGTGAGCAATACAGAGCAGAATAAAATGAAATAAATAAATGCTAACTAACTGAAGCATTTGTTGCCGATAGACTAAGCCAGTTTACCTCTTTGTTTATACCCTGAAAATGTTAGAAATGAGAAATCAGGGTATATTCGTTTTGATAAAACGTATGTAATAGGCAGAAAGAGGCGTAGCTCCATGAAGTAAATATATTCTTGCTCAGGATGACGGAGGAAGTGAGGAGTTGAGACGACAACAGCTAAAGACTTGGAATTTTACATGTATACACGACTATACCATACGTAGTAAGAGCTTACAATATATTTATACCGATAGCTCATACCATTTCTTTTTATCGATAATAATATATATCTTAAGTTTATTTGTTATTAACTAGAATAATTGGAATACCAGCTCATTGCGGGATGCAGGTGTTCTCCCAGTCGAGCATTCTCAACTCTTACAAGTTACATATTGAATCTAAGCTGAATATTTTCTGTACCGAAGAGCGATTGCTTTAATTGACTTTTAAATTGATTGGGCAGCGGTCAGGGCTTTAATGGGCCACGCCCCGTTTGTTAACAATATTTTGGTCCGATTAACATATTTGTTTGCCATTTAGCGCTAGGCTTGATCGTTTTGCAATGACAAACTGTTTCTATTTGAAATAAATCGAGTTTTACTTTTCTCTATACTTGAAATATTTTCATATATTAGGCACTTAATTTGAATTTAATATTTATTTATTGTTTCAGCATTTTTTAAAACTCGATCTAAATTTGTTTTTTTTTTTTTGCTTAATTTATTTTGTTTTTTCAATTATTTAGCGCCATGCAAACCAAGTGTCATTAAGCTACAGATGTTGTATTTATTTATGCACTAATTAGTAAATTAACATTTTTTGCTTTACTTCAATGTACGTATATTGTGAATCACAAATTAAAAGTGCAAAAGTGCACGAAGTGTGATGCCTTGTATACAAACATGTATGAAATATATAAAGTCAATATAAAATGCTAAATAAATAAATTTAAATTTATTTGAATTGTATTTATTGATTATCTTTATATACATATATATTCTTCTAAAACAGAGTATGCCTTAGTCGTACCTGAATCAATTTCTATTTAGTTATATTTTTAACGCGAAACACCCACTATAAAGATGGTTTCTGCAAACCCGTTTTAACAATTAATGGCAACGGCCGCTATTCGCAAACCAAACTGAAGCATGGGATTTAAGGCATTTATTATAGTTAACAACAACAACAGCAAAAAACTGACACATTTAACAGCAGACAAAAATTGAAATTTGCTGTGCTTAGTTTTAATTATTTGTTATTCGTGTTTTATTTTAGTGCCCACTCGAAATGCCCAACCTTTTATTTTGACAATGAAACAAAAGATGCGCTCAAATCGTTTTCAGACGAAAACCACTATTAAAATCATGACGTTGACAGCAAAGAGTCAGAGACTACAACAGCAACAACAATACGGATCATGACTATATTTTGTGCCATTTTCGAGAGCAATGCTCGCACGTGTGTACATGTATGCAAGTGTATATAAATGCGTGTGTGTGTATATGTGTGAGGAATGATGGATGGAAACAACGACTGACGACGACGACGTCGATGAGAATCTATATTTAAACAGCACAGAGTCAAAGGCAGAGCCAGAGGCAGAGCCAGAGCCAGAGCCAGAGTCGGAGCTCAGAGCTCAGAGCGGCAACAATTATTCAGAATCAGATCCGGTTAACCAAAAACGTAGCTAGCTAAACGCCAACAGCAATAACAGCAGCAGTAATAATTCTACCGAAGATTTACTCATCGGAAGACTCAGCTGACTTTATGTCTATATATGTTGTACACACACATATACATATATATATAGTTATTGCGTTGGTGAGCTTGGAATGCCAGAGGCAAACACCTGCTTCATAGCTCGAAAGCAAACTTTGGCATAATATGTTTGGAAAAACATTCACGACATACCACGGATGCACAAAGAAACAAAAAATAATAATAAAATAAAAAAAAACAAGAGTGCCAAATAAGAGTATGCTTTAGACTAGAAGATACCCTATACTCTGCGTTGCTCAAATTATTTAGATAATTCTGTTGCTAGTTTATTGTACTTTTTTTATTGAAGTCAATTTCATAATCAGAAAAATGGGACGAATTTTCGATTTTTTTAAAATTAAAAATGCAGCTACTCATGCTTCGAACATATAATACATAAGTCTTCATAAGAAATATTAATTCTCTATATATTGTTAATCCTGATAAACAATATAAAATTTATAGTTTAAGTCACGACTTTCTATGTAAATAGATTTTTTGCGGAAATTTATTTATTCAATTTGAGCTAAATTTTACCAAAAATACATTTTCGCATAGACTTAAAAATATAATAATTTTATTCTTTATAATATTAATATAAAATAAACAGCAATATTTTAACATCCAGATATAAATGTTATAGAAAAAAAGAATGTAAATCAAAAAATTTCACTTTAAGCAATTAATACTGAATATTTGTTTAAAATATATATGTATATTGAAAAATTATAAATATTTTCTTGCAGTGTTTGTATATACATCATATACAACAATATATACATATTATACATACATACGTATATAGTACTTATATAAAACGGCAATTGTTGTTGCTATCCCCACGTTTCGGCTCGTCATCATTTATCGCATTATTGTTGTTATTGTCATTACTGTTGTTGTTGTTTTTAGCTTTTCTAACGTCAACGATTTCACGTTCGTTTTCTTAGTCTTTTGATTTTTGCTTTTTGCTCGTCTTTCACTTTCATGCGCAGGTCCAATGCGTGACATTGGCCAATTAGATGGTTTATTGCAATTGGGCTATCGCTGTATAATATATTCGTGGGTAATCTATATATATCTATGTAGGCACATTATCTGTATACGAATTGTGTTAATGTGAGTTAAAACTGCTGGAGAAACTTTTAAAAGCCTTGAACTAAATAAAAGTGCGATACTCTTGCAGTCATGTGAAAACAAATTGTTAAGCTTTTAGGTTAAAGACTTGAAAAGTATAGGTCTTAGATAAACACCCCCATAAGTACATACATTAGTTGTTAAAAAGAGAGCTTTTAAAAACATAATATCTACCCAAACTACTCTATATTTCCGACAAACTATAACATTATTGTTGTGAAAAAAGCATGATGCACACATTTATTATCTAATGCTTCCATAATAGAGCAATATATATAGGCAGATAATGATGATTATCATGATTCTTGTCAATCAAAGCCAATATTATTCAGTTGCTCGTGGAGATCAATTAGCGTTTGATATATGTAAGTAATACACTAAATAGTTCCCCTAATTCTCTTTAGTACCTACCTCAAATGCAATTAAGAGATGATCTGAGTAACTTAGTAGCTTTCACTCATTCCTGTACTAAAGAAGAAAATAACTCAATGCATAGTGGAAGCTTGGATTGTAATTTCGAAAGTTGACTGTCTTGTGGAAGTTATATTAAGCAACAGAGTGGAACTTAATTTTTACATGAATTCCACTCATTGAGCGTTGAGCTGGGCGCTTTCATAAAAATCTAGATATTCAGTCGAATAGCACTCAAGAAAACAGAAAAGAACATTTGGCACCTTCTTACGGATGTAATGGTGTGAGTGCGTGGGAACTTATTTATAGTTGGGCTTCTTTAGCTGTTCTTGCATTAGGGCTAATGCCGAGCTTGACGACAGTCGCGAACGTTTGATTTAACTGCAGTCGCTGTATAATCCTCTTTTACTATAATATAATTATTGAGAGTGATTTTTCTTTGCTTGCAATTATAATTGCTAAAAATCTGATGACATTAAAATGAATGAGAAATATATAAATGCATACATATGTATTATAAATTTATATTATATTTTGTATTTTTTTGTGTGTTCATTTGCTTAATTTTTCGTATTAATAAATGCACGAGATTGAAGTATTGCTTTACAGTGGCCTAGCATATATGTATGTATGTACAATATATTGCATGGTATAAATCTATGTGCTTATGGTTTTTATTCCACTTAAGAGATCAAAAGGTCATTAGGCTTAGCTCGGCAATGCTTACACAGATGTTTGTATGTATGTATATGATCTGAGTGCAGTTAAGGGAGAAAACGATAGAATCCACAAGGCGCACAGAATTCGTAAGACGTTGCTAACCGGTAAGAGCTGAAGAGAGCGCTTATCTAAAAGTTGAGTGGATTGTAAAATTGTGGACATTTGTGTGTCAATGGTGTGGATAATGAGAGCGTGGGAATTTAGGGAAGAGTGGAGTGCTTATTCGGGTTATTATTGTATTAGTGCAACTGCTCTACTTACACACGCACATTTTGCGTAATGCAAGTCAGTTGCTTACGAGCAGTTGTTATCGGAGCTGACACGCAGTGCGCATTTTTATGCTTTGTGATACATGTACACACATTCCCATCATATTATTATTAATGTTTATATTAATTTAAATGTATGCGTATTTTTTTTTATATTTTTAACGTAAGCAGAGTCAATCAGTAGATCAATCATTGTTTCACGTCCTCCTACTATCTTGAATTCTGATTTAAAGTTTGAATGATAACCAATTGATTATCGGCTCCCTTTTACTTCTGCTCTTTGGTCCCATTTTTTTTTTTTGCAATGAAATAGCGAACCTTGACTATTGAAATAAATAATGATTTTATTTTCATTTAAATTAACTATAAACAAAAGCAATTCGATACTCCATTATTGTGAAGGTTTTACGCAGCCGGAAATCTGTTAGCAGACTTTACGATAATATCTATCATAAGATACCGAGTATCTCTATTATACATATTATGATTTATAGCTAGAACTATACCTAAACTCATATATATTTATACGAGCGGCAAAAAGTTAACCCAAACAATTTGTCAAAGGCGCCAAGCAAAAAGTTTTTGATTCATTGACATAAAAAAAAAAAAAATTATTTATATACGACAATGAAGTCTATTTGTTAGCTGTTAATTGGTCGCCGATTTGAGTACAAAAATAGATATATACAAAAACGAAAAACAACTATATATATCAAACTAGAAAATACCCTGGAATAACAGGGGATTGAACAGGGGTATCAAATAGTTTATTAGAGCTACGCTACGTGACAAAGAAACAATATACCCTCTGTATTAATAATTTTGTGGTATACAAAAAAAAATACACGCATGGCTTATTTTCATCTAAAATCAATTAACACTATCCATATAGCTATATAGTCATTTAACTTTACGCCAGTCCAAAAACTCAATCGTCTAATGAAGCCCAAAAATTCTTTTTCATCTTTTGCGGCTTAATTAGACAACGAGAAAAAGTTGTCAGCATCTCAAATAGTTGGCCAAGAATGCAGTCGCTCCAAGCGTTGTCCATATGCATTGTTGTTGCTTTTTTTCTTCACTCTCAATTATTTTTGGCTAACTATTTTGCTTACAGGCAGCTTAACGTTCGTAAGATTTTGGCATTTTGATGTCATTAAAGCAAATGCCATTAGTTTAATTAAAACTTCCAATATTGGCATTTCTATAACATAAATGTAAATACTTAAATAAAACTAATTTGATATATTTTGAGATCATGGCAAGAACTACAAAAGTGTGACAAATCTGATTTATAAGCTGTGATTTGTGGCTTATTAAGGAATAAAATAAATATACAAACTAAATATGGCCACAAATTATATTAAATTGTCTTCAATTAAATGCTTTTTTACTTATTTATCAATAGTTGTCTTGAGTACATAAATAGTAGAGATCTAGAAAAATAAATTATCCATGGATTTATTATTTAACTCAATTGAGTAAATTAAGTTATATATTAAATACTACATATATGCATAAATATAAACACCTTTCTTAGTCTATATTAAGAGATTTACAGAGTTTCTCTTTGAGCTAAGTATTTTAAGCTGAGAGCAGCTAAAGGAGAGAACAATAGAATCCACAAAGGGCAAACGGAACTCATAAATAGTCAAATCAAAATTGAGTGCTTCATGAATTGAGTTGATCCACATTTCGGCATTTCTCTATCAATCGTGTTGTCAAGAGCGTGGGAATTTCTGGAAGATTAAGCTGTTAGTGTATTAGTGCAAATGCTTTGCTTAAGTGCGACAGTTTCGACTAATTCAGGTCAGTTGCTTACGCGCAGTCGGTCTAATCGGAGGTGACTCATCGCACGCATTTTTGTGTCATTTCATTTGCATTTACATTTATTCAACGCAATTTATTTTATTAATATGATATCTATTTATTTATTAAAAATTATTATTATTTAATTATTATTATTATTTAATTATTATTATTATTTAATTATTATTATTATTTAATTATTATTATTTAATTATTATTAATATTATATTTACGAAGTTAACATTAAGTTTTTATATTTTTAATTTCAACTCATTTATTTTTATTTTATATTTACTAGATATTTTTATTAAATGTGTGTTTATATATATTTATTGAACAAAATCGATATCTATATCGATATCTATAAGACTATAGTCATTTGCATTTCTATTATTTATATATAAAATATATATACATATATACAATTATAAAAAATATTTTCAAATTTAACTTTAAAGTTATGTTATTATATTTTTATTAAGTTTAGTGCATATTGAATATAATATTATTTATTATAAATTTCTTATATTTTGATATTCTTTTCATTTTCAGAGAAAATGTATAGTCAGACTGAGAAACAGCGCTACGACGGCTGGTATAATAACCTGGCCCATCCCGACTGGGGCTCTGTGGGTAGGTGCCATATCGAATACGATATTATTAGAATATTATCTAAGCATGTGAATGCAACAACTTTCTAAATGTGTTTGCTTAGAGGGCGGCACCCTGGTTTAAATTAGATTTGCCACGTTTAATCGCAGCTATTTGCATTGACACGACATACGATTTGCATATAGTGAATACTGAAAATTTCAAAACTATTTCCAGACAGCCATCTGGTGCGCAAAGCACCGCCCTCGTATTCAGATGGAGTCTACTCGATGGCAGGTGCTAATCGGCCGTCGACTAGGCGATTAAGTCGTCTATTTATGCGGGGACGCGATGGTCTCGGCTCGAAGTTCAATCGAACTGCATTGCTGGCGTTCTTCGGCCAGGTGGTGGCCAATGAGATTGTGATGGCGTCCGAGTCCGGTTGCCCCATCGAGATGCATCGCATCGAGATCGAGAAGTGTGATGAGATGTACGATCGTGAGTGTCGTGGCGATAAATATATACCGTTCCATAGGGCGGCCTATGATCGCAGCACGGGCCAGAGTCCGAATGCGCCAAGGGAACAGGTGGGTGTGAACACGTGGGTGTTGATTGTGTGGGCGTTGGGTTAGTGATTAGCCTTTGCCAAACTGGTGTACAAATGTCGACAATAAAACCTACTCCGCAGATAAATCAAATGACTGCTTGGATTGATGGCAGTTTCATTTACAGCACCTCCGAGGCATGGCTCAATGCCATGCGATCCTTTCACAATGGCACTCTGCTCACCCAGAAGGATGGCAAGCTGCCCGTACGAAATACGATGCGTGTGCCGCTCTTCAATAATCCGGTGCCAAATGTCATGAAAATGCTAAGCCCGGAACGTTTGTTCTGTAAGTTTTTATACGATCATATGAGAGGTATTTGTAGTAAGTACTTAATTAACTCCCACATCATATTTCACATTTCAGTGCTGGGTGATCCGCGCACAAATCAAAATCCTGCCTTGCTCTCCTTCGCCATACTCTTTCTGCGCTGGCATAATACCCTGGCGCAGCGTATAAAACGCTTGAATCCCACTTGGTGTGACGAGGATATCTTTCAGCGTGCCCGGCACACGGTCATTGCCAGCCTGCAGAATGTCATCGTCTATGAGTATTTGCCGGCATTTCTGGGCTCTTCGATTCCGCCGTATGAAGGCTACAAGCAGGACGTACATCCAGGCATTGGGCACATCTTTCAGGCGGCTGCCTTTCGCTTTGGCCATACCATGATACCGCCGGGCATCTATAGGCGCGATGGCGAATGTAATTTCAAGCAGACGCCAATGGGTTATCCGGCAATACGTTTGTGCTCCACGTGGTGGGACTCCAGTGTAACTATATACATAAATATTCGCAAATTTTGTAGAAATATTTATTGAACCTAAATCGCTTGCAGGGCTTCTTTACCGACACGAGCGTGGAGGAGGTGCTGATGGGTCTTGCATCGCAAATTTCCGAGCGCGAAGATCCAGTTTTGTGCTCAGATGTGCGGGATAAGCTGTTCGGGCCCATGGAGTTTACGCGCCGAGATCTGGGCGCTCTGAACATAATGCGTGGACGTGATAATGGTTTGCCCGATTACAATACAGCCAGAGAAGCGTATGGCCTGCGCAGGCATAAGACCTGGACGGACATCAATCCACAATTGTTCGAAGCGCAGCCCGAACTCTTGGAGTAAGATCGAAATAGAGTTTAATATATATTCCTTGTAATTCCTATAGTAATTCAAATTATTTCCACTCACAGCATGCTCAAGGAGGCTTACAATAATCAGCTGGACGATGTAGATGTCTATGTGGGTGGCATGCTGGAGTCCTACGGCCAGCCGGGCGAGCTTTTTAGCAGTGTGATCAAGGAGCAATTTCAACGCTTGCGTGATTCGGACCGGTTTTGGTTCGAGAACGAACGCAATGGCATTTTCACGGCCGAGGAGATTGCCGAGCTGCGCAAGATCACGCTGTGGGACATCATCATAAATAGCACGGACATAGCAGAGGACGAGATACAGCGTGATGTGTTCATGTGGCGCGCCGGTGATCCCTGTCCGCAGCCCATGCAGCTGAATGCCACAGAGCTGGAGCCATGCAACTATTTGGAGGGCTACGATTACTTCTCGGGATCGGAGCTAATGTTCATCTATGTGTGTGTTTTCCTTGGCTTTGTGCCCATACTCTGCGCCGCTGCCGGCTATTGTGTGGTGAAGCTGCAGAACAGCAAACGGCGCAAGCTGAAGATACGCCAGGAGGCGTTGCGTGCTCCACAGCAAAAGGGCTCCGTGGACAAGATGTTGGCGCGTGAGTGGCTGCATGCGAACCACAAGCGTCTGGTCACAGTTAAATTCGGACCCGAGGCGGCTATCTATACGGTGGATCGTAAGGGAGAGAAGTTGCGCACATTTAATCTGCAGCACGTGGACGTGGTCAGCGTGGAGGAGTCTGCGACCAATCATATCAAGAAGAAGCCCTATCTGCTGCTCCGTGTGCCCAGCGATCATGACCTAGTGCTGGAGCTGGAGTCGTATGGAGCACGTCGCAAGTTTGTCAAGAAGCTGGAGGATTTCCTGCTGCTGCACAAAAAGGAACTGACACTGATGGAGGTGAATCGCGACATAATGCTGGCCAGAGCTGAGACTCGAGAGCGACGCCAGAAGCGGCTCGAGTACTTCTTTAGGGAAGCCTATGCGCTCACCTTTGGCTTGCGGCCGGGCGAGCGTAGACGCCGCTCGGATGCATCGAGCGATGGTGAGGTGATGACTGTAATGCGCACCAGTCTGTCCAAGGCTGAATTCGCGGCCGCGTTGGGCATGAAGCCGAACGATATGTTTGTGCGCAAGATGTTCAATATTGTGGACAAGGATCAGGATGGACGAATTAGTTTCCAGGAGTTTCTCGAAACCGTGGTGCTCTTCTCGCGCGGCAAGACGGACGACAAGCTGCGCATCATCTTTGATATGTGCGACAATGATCGCAATGGGGTCATCGACAAGGGCGAACTGAGCGAAATGATGCGTTCGCTGGTGGAGATTGCGCGCACCACTAGCCTGGGCGATGATCAGGTGACCGAACTGATCGATGGCATGTTCCAGGATGTGGGACTCGAGCATAAGAATCATCTGACCTATCAGGACTTCAAGCTCATGATGAAGGAGTACAAGGGTGACTTTGTTGCCATCGGGCTGGACTGCAAGGGTGCGAAGCAGAACTTCCTGGACACGTCCACAAATGTGGCCCGGATGACCTCCTTCAATATTGAGCCCATGCAGGATAAGCCACGTCACTGGTTGCTCGCCAAATGGGACGCGTACATTACGTTTCTGGAGGAGAATCGCCAGAACATCTTTTATCTATTTCTATTCTATGTGGTTACGATTGTGCTCTTCGTGGAGCGTTTCATACACTATTCCTTTATGGCCGAGCACACCGATCTGCGTCACATTATGGGCGTGGGCATTGCCATTACTCGCGGATCTGCTGCCTCTCTATCCTTTTGCTATTCGTTGTTGTTGCTGACAATGTCGAGGTGAGAGCTGACATTCGAATAGATAAATATTCACTCAACCAATGTATATATTCTTAATCAGGACAACCCGCTGTATCGATCTAGCATTGTCCGTCCCTCTGTCCGCCCTTATGCTAGAGCTAGAAGTATCTTAAATTGATTTTAGGTGTCCCTATGTAGTAGATGTTGATGGATATAGTTAAATTATTAAAATATCTATTATTCTCGTCTTCATTGAAGAGAACTATATAGAAAATTAGCAATTAAATTTTATCTCATAGGCTTTTATAGCTGGATTTTATGTTTTTAGTTTCATGTGTCTTTAATATTCTTGTAAAAGAAGATCAGTTGAAAAACTATAGCCAATATATAATATATTTAGTAGCAAATTTAGCTTATGTGATGAGAATTTCATTGCAATCCATTCAGTAAGACGAAAGCTATTAAGAAACGTTTAGCCAACTAGCAAAATGGCTGTGGGAAACGTTTTTCTAGACCCTTTGTTAATTTTGATGTAATGCTTTTTGAATGTTCGAATGTTTAATTTAATTTTCTTTATGTACATTTACAAGAGAATTCCCTAGACTAGCATTTCCGACTAGAGCTCTTCTACTTGTTTATATAATGCTAAAATCAACTTTGCTTTCTCCTTGCAGAAATCTCATTACCAAACTGAAGGAGTTTCCCATTCAGCAATATATTCCCTTGGACTCGCACATCCAATTCCACAAGATTGCCGCCTGCACTGCGCTGTTCTTCTCGGTGCTGCATACGGTGGGGCATATCGTTAACTTCTACCATGTGTCCACACAGTCGCACGAGAATCTGCGCTGTCTGACGCGTGAGGTGCACTTTGCCTCGGACTACAAGCCGGACATTACCTTCTGGCTATTCCAAACGGTCACCGGGACAACGGGTGTGCTGCTCTTCATCATCATGTGCGTGATATTTGTGTTCGCCCATCCGACTATACGCAAGAGAGCTTACAACTTCTTCTGGAACATGCACACGCTCTACATTGGGCTCTATTTGCTGAGCTTGATACATGGCCTGGCGCGTCTGACGGGTCCGCCACGCTTCTGGATGTTCTTCTTGGGGCCGGGAGTTATCTACACTCTGGACAAGATTGTCTCGCTGCGCACCAAGTATATGGCACTGGATGTCATCGACACGGACTTGCTGCCCTCGGATGTGATCAAGGTCAAGTTCTATAGGCCGCCCAATCTCAAGTACTTGTCTGGGCAGTGGGTGCGTCTGTCCTGCACCGCCTTCAGGCCACAGGAGATGCACAGCTTCACACTGACCTCGGCGCCGCACGAGAACTTCCTCAGCTGTCACATCAAGGCGCAGGGACCCTGGACATGGAAGCTGCGCAACTATTTCGATCCGTGCAACTACAATCCGGAGGATCAGCCCAAGATACGCATCGAGGGCCCGTTCGGTGGTGGCAATCAGGACTGGTACAAGTTCGAGGTGGCTGTCATGGTGGGCGGTGGCATTGGCGTTACCCCCTATGCCTCCATACTAAACGATTTGGTGTTTGGCACCAGCACGAATCGCTACTCAGGCGTTGCCTGCAAGAAGGTTTATTTCCTGTGGATTTGCCCATCGCACAAGCACTTCGAGTGGTTCATCGATGTGCTGCGCGACGTGGAGAAGAAGGATGTGACCAATGTGCTGGAGATCCACATTTTCATAACGCAGTTCTTCCACAAATTCGATCTGCGTACGACTATGCTGGTGAGCTGTAGAGAATTCATACATCTTCTGGGTCAATTTGTCATTGAATTTTTCTCTGTTGCTTCCAGTACATTTGTGAGAATCACTTTCAGCGCCTCTCAAAGACATCCATATTCACGGGTCTCAAGGCTGTCAATCATTTCGGACGCCCCGACATGTCCAGTTTTCTTAAGTTTGTGCAGAAGAAGCACTCCTATGTGAGTGGTCGGAAATTCATTGTGTTGATATTCGAATGCAATTAATTAATTTTTGAATTTCCCCTTACAGGTATCTAAAATAGGCGTCTTCTCTTGTGGCCCCAGGCCGCTTACAAAGAGCGTCATGTCCGCCTGTGATGAAGTGAATAAAACACGCAAATTGCCCTATTTCATACATCATTTCGAGAATTTCGGCTAAGGCCAGTGTCTTAGGCCAGGTCTTAATCAACTCTACAATTATCTGCCAACTACAAAAATCATAACACTCATACACACCCGGATTACTGTACGAATATTATACGCATAGTATTTAGTTTCATTCATTCAGCATTTAAGCGAATTTAGTTTTCCCCTGCCCCTCCCCTACGACCCAGACCCTGTCCCTATCTAGCCACAAATATCTCTCACATAATCTGTAACTTCATAAATTAGTCATGTTCTACAATTTAGTGCATTATGAAAATTTCCATTGATATTTAGCTACAATCACAACAACAACAACAACAACAACAAAAAGGATGAACAAACAAAAGAAGAAGAAAAAAACGGCCCTTTTACTTTATATGCATATACTTGTGTATGTGTATGTGTGTATGTATATGTGTATTTATTGAAAATATGATTTGTTATCAGTTTTTGTAAACCGTTCGCATTATTTATTAAAATTTACAATTTAATTGAAACAATGTATGTATATTTTGAGTTTATTTTTATATGATGGTTATGTTTATGTATGTATATCTATATATAATGGTTATGTATATGTATATATTTATATTACATTTTAATTTGTATAGAGATTTGCGCACAAATTTCATGTATGTATGAGTTCATATATTTGAATTTATTAACTAATTTCTTATATTTAGCTCACATAATTATTGCGTGGTTGAATGACGTCTGTATAAGTAAGTTTTTTTTCAATATTTAATTCGCTTAAACTTTATATATATTTATTTCTTTTTTTTTTTCATTCAAGATAAACATAAAGTTGCTGGGAAAGCTTTTTATTTTTTTGCATAAATATATAGTTATGCTTATAAATAATATAATAATAATATTAAATTGAATTTAACTGTAACAAATAACGCACAGCCGAGTTCAGCAGCTTGTTAAGCAGTGCATCAAGCAGTTGCTCGAGCACTTACACAAGCAGTTCAACACAAGCAGTTCAACACAAGCTATGTCCAATATCTCATGCCTCCACTGTAAGCAGATCGTGCGCCTGCGTCAGCTACAGCTGTTTGCTGGCAAACTGAAATGGAAACAGGATTCGCACAGTAAACACATATCCTGGATGAAATATTAACTAAATCGCTAGTTAAGCAACAATAATATTAAATGGAGCTGGATGTGCTGCGCCTAACGGCGGACTATTACCACAAATTGCTCGATGCGGAGCTGCATATCAACGAATGGGTTCAGGATAGGCAAGTCAATAGAAACTCGCAAGCAAATCTGGCATATAATAATATACATATATACATTTCCTGCAGACTATTCATTGCGGAGCCCTTTTTTCGTTTTATCAGCGTTTACCTGGAGCCCAGCAATCTGTTCAATGTGCTGATACCCCTGCTGGGCATCTGCGGACAGGATTTGCTCACTCATCTGGTTTGCGCGCTGAGTTTGGTCAGTGCCGTGAGCTCCTTCGAGAAGTGGCAAGTGCTGCAGCTGCAAAATCGTTGTAATTGTAATTTAATGTTTATTTACACCTCATGTACAGGATCTATCCGGAATGGCGACCCCTTTGGCGCCTGCGGGAGCTCTATGCCAATGAGTACGCCAGTCGGCCGGGCGTTGCCTTGCAGAGTCACGATCTGAGCTGCGAGACGAGCGGCGGATTGCCATGTGCCCATAGCATGGCATGGACGGCGCTGCTAATGGTGGTCAGCATGCATCTGCCCATGAAGAGTCGCTGCTCCAGCTGGCGCCTGGCCATGTATGGCCTAATTGGCTGCTGCATCTTGAGCATGTGGCTGAGTCGCCTCTACCTGGCCACCGAGTATCTGCATCAGTGCCTCCTATCCACTTATCTGGCGATAAGTCTCTTGGCCAGCTGCCAAAGGCATTTGCATTCCCTGTATAGCCAGCGATGCAGTTGGGCGGTGTTGATGGTGCTGCTGCTTGGCTGCCTCGCCATCGCCGTTTACTTCCTTAAGCTACACCTGGACATTGATCCGCATTGGTCTGTGCGGCAGGTGAGTGATTCAAGACTTTGAACTGCAGTGATTTCATTTATTAAACTACATTTTCTTCTGCAGGCCTTTAAATGGTGTTCCGAGCCCACATACATGCGACATGAGAGCAGTCCCATCTTTCTGCTGGCACGAGATCTGGGCAATCTAATGGGCGTGGCACTTGCCTTACCTGTAGAGCAACTGTATGTCTACAAGTTATCCGACTTTGCGGCTTATTTGTATTAAAATTGTCTTCACTTTTATCCTTAGAAGAAACTACGATTCGAAATGTTCACATCGATTTCTTGGCATTGCCATTGTAGAGTTGCTTAACTACATCCTGCGCCTTGGCACACCCAAACAGCATGGACGCTTCCTCTTTCTGGCCTACGAGTTTATACGCAATGCCCTGCACTCACTGATACTCGTTAAGCTACTGCCGAAGCTCTTAAGTAGATTGAGTTGAATTATGTAAAATAATGTATACGTTGTTTTTCTAATCTCTTAAGATTTTAATTCAAACGAGCGCAAGCCGCGCTCTTAAGCTTCATATTTTTTCATAATAAATTCTCAAATACAATCAAAAAAACCAAACCTATTTACAATTTTCTCTTTTTGTTACTTGAAGCTAAATAACAGCTGCGGCTGCAACTCAGAGGACTGCGTAGCTGACTTAACTTAAAATCGCTCAATTATTGAGTGCTTTTAATTAACAGCAAGCTTACGTTCCACTCTGTTAGTTAACATAATTGAGAAATTATACATTTGCCATATTGAAGGGCACTGATTCGCATTTCTGTTCGCCTGGTAATTCGACCAGATTTTCGGGCAAAATTGACGACGAATTGAATCAGCGGCGGCTGCCCCGTGAAGTTATGCAACGATTTTTTTTGTATGTAAGTGGACTCATTGAATTGGCGTTTATTTTACAATATTGTTTATTACTGAAATACAAACGTTGACCGATATGCAAAAACATTTTTTTTTTTTTGCATTTTATATGTTTTATTTTCATTAATAAATTTGTTTTGTAGTTTCATTTTATTACCATTTTTTATTTGTTTCAATAAAATACAATAAAAATAAATATAAAACTTTGACCTTAGAATCTGGAAGTTAGTTTTTCTTTGTATTTTAAGTAATTTTTTGCTCTAAAGAAATTAATAAAAATCATTAACAGTTTTTACTATTTATGTGGACTGAATCTGAATATATTTCCAAGGAAGAACATGTCTTAGGATTGTGCGGATGAATTTGCAAGGAACTGCTATTAGGATCCGAAGAAGAGCGCAGTCGAATCCAAAACAGCGGCATATTTTAAGAATAATATTTAAAACATGAAACATTGGCAGAATTTAAAACATAACACACTTACTTGTATGAAAGCAATTCGCTTAACAGAACTTCAACCGACTGACCAGAGCGAATGCTAGCGAATAACTGAACGATGCAGCCTGCAGACAAAAGGTATCAATGCAGAATCGCTACGGGCATTAATAGAATCAGAAAGTTTCTCTCCCTCTCACATATACCAATACAATGGCGCGCATGAATTCGGCTCACGCCATTGATCCGTTATTGCATGAGTGTGCGCACTCTGTTTAACATTCAGAAAATCACTCAAAAGCTTCTTTTCTAGAAAGCATATTTCTCTCCTTCTCACACATACAACTAAACCAACGCAATCAGCAGGCATGACGCATGTATGCATAGGCCGTCCCATTCACGCCATTGCTGTTCTAAATTATTGCAGACTTCGGTCCACATGCATGCGTGTGTATAGAAGGTGCTCAACTCAAGCACACTGCTTCTCCTACGATCCAATCACAGTTCTTCTCTCCTTTTTCACTCTATTGGGTGGATATATGTACATATAAAACTTACTCTTACGCTTACTCAAAAATAAGAGAAGGGAGCTCAAGTGTGAGTAAAATCTTCAAATCATTAGAAGGAGGCACTCAAGTGCCTCACTTGAGTGAGAGAGTGTTCTCGCCAGCTTGGCTTACTCACAAACACACCTATCCACACCCACTGCAGCAGATCCGAATTCTTACTCTTGCAAGATTTTTAAACAATATTTATTCTGTTATTTCACTTTGCTTGTTTTTTCGGGTTCTTACAATATTTAAGCAGTTGCTTTCGTATTACATTTTACAATGTTTTCGCAGTTGCTTAAAATAATTTATTTATTTTTTGCATTTTTTTTGTTTTATTTTATTTATTTTTATATAATGCTATTTTATGTGTATGTAAATTGTTATGTATATTTGTGTGTGTTGTATGTTTATGTTTGTGTTTGTGTATGTTTAACATTGGTTATGGTATGCATTTTAATTAGTTTGTATATGTATTTTTTTATATAATCTTTACTTAACAAGTTAAATATTCGATTTTCGTTTCGTTTGCTTTTAACATTTGTTGCTTTTTTTGGTTTATAAGTATTTTTAGTTAGCAGCTAACGGGTTTACGTTTTATCTTTGCATTTAGTTGATACATGTATATTTATTTATTTATTTATATAAAACAAGTTGTTGTTTTTTTAATACAAAATATAAACTAATTACAAATAGTATATATTTATATAAATATATTTATGTATTTATATATAATAACATTTATGCGTGTAAATAAAATGTTTATTTACAATAACTGGACTTTTGAATTTTGAATAGCTTTTGTTGTTTTTCTGTTGTTTTTAAATGCGCAAGAGGAAAATTGTTTTTCATTTTTCATAAGTTAATTAACATATTTTTCTAATCAGAATTGATCTCCAAAACAAAATTAGCTGAACTTAGCTTTTAGTATTTGCTAGAATATTTACATAATGTATTTAGTTTGTATACTTTTACATATATATATGTATATATTGGTAAGTGTTTACCAATATATATACAGATATATTTTTGTATGTATTTGTATAATATGTCTTTCCACATTAGGTAACAGTGCATTATTTTCATTCAATATTTTGCTGGGTTAGTTTTGTGTCTTATTTGAAGTTACAGTTACAAATGGCAAGTGTTTCGGGGGCATTTGGAACATTTATTCTCGCTTCTATTTTTTATTTATTAGTATTAGTTTTTTTTTTCGTATTCGTATTTTCCATTAGCTCACTAACATTATATCGATTGTTAAGTTATCTAAACTGCAAATTGTTGCTTATCTTTCCACGGTTTCCCAAGTAGCGCCGCCCTATTTTTAATTATTAACTGTTTTTATTTCGTTATTTTAATTTTGTTGGTTAGCAACATTTTGGGATTTGGTTGCGTATGATTCTTCAGTATTTATTTGCAATATTGCTTAAATACTTTTGGTATTTAATTCTGAAATTGCTTAAAGCAAAGCCGTCAATCAAATGCTAGCAAATCAAATGCTACAAATTACATTTATCTATAATAATAATAATAATAATAATATTAATAAAATATCATTATTATGTTATATTATGGGATCTTAGCTTTCATTCGCATTGGCCAGCATGGCTTGCATCTATCTGGGCATATTTAAACATAATTTGCGCTTAGTTTACGAATAGTTGTAAATATTTGCTCACATCATATATATATATATATATATATATATATATATATATATATATATATATGTATGTATATGCTTATCATTATCTGTAGATATATGCTGATGCATCTGTGTATTTGTTGCTTATTAATGTAGACAAAAATTGAAACGAAATTACTGTGCATTCTTTTTACTAGAATTGATCTGCGTATTCCAATTACATTTAACTATGCCTTACATATCCAAGTCAACTAAATTGCACTCGTCCTTAGTCATAATAGATTCATGGAGTTATTGATTCATTGAATAGTTGATTCATAGATTCATAGATTCAATTACTTAAATACTCATTGATTCAGTAATTCATAGATTCAGTGATTCAGTGACTCATTGATTCATAGACTCATAAATTAATTGATTCAATGATTCAATAAATATATATACTTCAATGATTCATAGATTCATAGATTTAATAAATCATTGGCTTATTGATTCATATTCGTATCTTTCAGTGAGTGTACTCTCCATGTACTTATAGTAATTGCTTGCTTGATATCGTCCACTTCTATGTTGTGTCGGATCTATTGAAGCTCTTCGAGTTGGGGCTGACAGGAGCCGCAGCACTTCTCCTTATAGCGATGCAGTCGACAGAGGCCCATAGAGCGGGCATTCCGACAATAGCGAGAGCTATCACGACAGCCAGCCGAAGTTTTGCCCACTGTTCATAATATACATACATATACAAATATCGTTCAGGACTCATTCGATTGATGGGCATGTAAATTGAGTATGAGGCATAGAACTTACCCTTGGATTGACATGGCGGACTTTTGCACACCTTCATGACCGCTGGGCGTGGCTGATGCTTGCACACATTGCCCGCGGGTCGACGGCTACCATACCAGACGCACTGCAGAATGCGGAATTTGATGCCCTGACGACCGCAGGGCGCATTGCACTGTGTGAACAGAAAGCAAAGCAGAAAGCCATTGCAATTGACATTAATAAAAGATGCACTATGCCATAGCCATGGCTATCCATAGCTGTAGCCATAGCCATAGCCATGCCATAGCCATGACTGTAGCTGTTGTATTACCACCTACCTCAGACCAGGGCTCCACACGCCAGACGCCCTTGCAGCGCTCGTTGTAGCATTCTTGCCGTGCCGCCGGCCTCTCGTACTCGTCGCAGGCGGTGCCCGCGCTGCCGTTCTGATAGCGGCAGTGGACCTCGCGCCGTTGCACGGCCGTATTGCGGCCATGGCAGCGCGACTGGTGGCAGAGAGTCCAGTCGCCCTTGGTCCAGTGCGGACAGGGCTCGTTGCCGCAGCTCTGGAACGTGTCGGGCATGTCCAGCCCCTGGCTACGGCATTGCGCATTCTCGACGATGTCGACGACGCTGCCATCGGTGGCATTTGACATCGTCGTCTTCTTTGTTGCCACACGCCGGCAGCTCAGCGTGCGCCGCTATGGAGGTGGCAAAAGAAACAATGTTTACTGTTATTTTCTTCTCTCTTACACCCCCTCTACCACTACCTCTAGCTCTAGCTATGCCTCTATCTCTACATCACTGCCTTCGTGCCACACATAAAACAATGGACGACGGCAGCCAGGCCAACCCTGCCTGCTAAAATATTTAAACTCGTCCTCAATCTCTGCTTCTACTTCTACATCTACTTCTTCCTTTTACGGACCCTGACTTGGGTTTTGGGCTTGAACAAGTTGAATCTGTGCAGCCAAGGCAAAGCCAAGCATTCGGCTAATTATTATATAAGTGTTGTCTGTGGCTTGGGGAGTTCCATTTCTACTGCCTCTACTTCTGTCTCTACATCTACTTCTGCCTCTGTTTCTACTTCTTCTGTTTTCTTCTTTTCCCAGCCCCTAACAAAGCTAATTTGGTAAAGCTTGTTTGAATGGCAACTTTAGAGGATTGTTGTAGCAAATATTTGACTTTAGTTAACTGAAGACATTTAGATTAGGAATAGCTCAAAATCAAATTTGTTACATTAAGATGAAAGAGTTAACTGACTACGGCGGATAGAGTTCAGAGTTATTTGCGCTGACAGATGAGAACTTTATTAGTTATGCTCGCCTATGAAGTGAGAAGAGTATATTTGTTATATAGAATTCAATTCTACGTTTTAAAGGAAGCATAGAAAAAGCTGAAGTGCGTAAAGGAAGCATATATTGATGTCTCTAGTAAGTCTCTGTGGGAATTTCATTCATAATGTTATTGTGTCCACAAATGAATTCATTCATATCTTCTACTGTTTTATATGTATGTAGTATATATTGAGCTTATTCAATAAATAATAATATGTAGCCACTGGTCTATCAAATAAATAATTCACCTATTTTTTACAGCTAATTCATTTTAATTGTCAGTTATTGATGGATATCGATACTCGAAATACCATTCAAAAATCAGCTTAAAAATTCCTCCAGCTGTCATTCAGTCAGAGTTAAAAATTCCTCCATTTTTTGTGGTCGACCTGATTTTTATTTAACAATAATTATTTGGGGTTAGATTACATTGATGCCAAAATGGTATAATTTAATGAGTGAAAGTTTTGAATCTATCGATTGATTTACAAATTATAGGGCAATTTCATATATTGGAGTAAGAGAATTGTGAAAATATTAAAGACACTTAGATTGAATGTAATACATATATATTCACTGAGCAAGGAAACTCCTACTTCTTTCTCAGCCATGCTGCTCTATAATAAATCTAATATATATACACATATATATATATATCTAAAGTCTTTTCCTTAGCTTTTTGCAGTCAGCTGAACTCCGTTTTATGGGATTTATTTATTGATCAGGCAATTGCTAGATTTTACTTAGATTTCAGCATGATTCAATATATATGTATACATTTAACAAATACATTCTTAATGAAGGCACACTCTTTTCTTCTTCTTCCATAACATGGCTCTTCCATAATAATAATTCGAATACTAATTATTATTATTTTTTGCCTTTTCTTTAGTATTTTGCACTCACCTGCAATCCGCTGCCCGCGGCTCCACATTCCTGCGAGCACTTGGACCACTCGCCCACCTGCCAGCTGTAGACGTAGTCCTGTTCCGCCTCCTCCATATCCCTGCTGCTCGTCCGACTGCTGCTCGACGTGCTGGTGGGCGGCAGTGACACTGTCGTGGCCGTTTCCCAGCGTGCGTGTGGCATATGCGGCGGCACATTGTCCGGCTCCTCGAGGGGCTCGCGGTGTTGTTCCAGGTGCGGCTGCTGCAGGTGCTGGCTGGGCGCGGCGAGTATGCGACCTGCCTCGGTGTGGTGCAGCTCTTTGGTCAGCACGCGGGCCGGCTCGTCCTGTTCGTAGCGCTGCGGCGGCAATGGCGATGGCGACAGCGACGGTGGCTCCAAATCGAGGCCATAATTGAGCGCCTCGCGCTGCAGCAGATGCTGTCCGCGTGAGTCCTTAAAACGCTGCAGCGGCCAAAGCAACTGCCATTGGGATAGCGAGGGAATAAACATAAAGCAAAGGGTTTAACGTATGAGAAATGTTAGCTGCAAAAGCAAAAATAGTTTTTGGCACGGAAAATAGATTGCAATAGAGCCCGCATGCAGCATGTGCCATGCAGCCGGCAGCAGGCAGCAGGCAGCAGGCAGCAAAGCGGCAGAGAGCAGCATCCAGGCAGGCAGGCAGCATCAATTTGGTGCTGTGTTGTGCTATGCTACGGTAAATTTGCACGGCCGTCAACGCGTTTCCGTTTCCGCTTTCATAACGTGTGCGCTATCAGTTCGTATAGGGGCGTAGCTATATTGGTGTGTATGTGTATGTGTCTGTGTGTGTGCTGTTCATGCATGCACACTTGAATTGCCCTCATCAATTGCTTCACGTTGACTGACTACGTACTGCAAAATCCGATTAGCCATTGAACTCAGCTGCCACAGTTGACTCACTACCCACACACACACCGCCTCAGTGGCCCCCGCCCACGCCCAGCTTAACCCAAACTTCACCCATTTAGCATACCGGCCCTCCCCCCGCACAACTTTCAAAGCACTCACACAATGCCGCTGCTTGGCACTCGGGCTACATGCAAAAATTTGACTACCAAATGCATTTTTGGCCAACAATTTTCTAGTGCATATGCAACGCATTTGGTTTTTGACTTTTGTAAAGCTTCTCATTCCATATAGCACTTTCAATGCTGTTGCTGTTGTTGTTGTTGTTATACCCTGAACCCATTGAAAATGGGAAATCAGGGTATAATGGTTTTGTTAAAAGTATGTAACAGGGAGAAGGAGGCGTGGCAGACCCCACAAAGTATATATATTCTTGATCAGGGCGACGAGAGAAGTTGATTTAGCCCTGTCCGTCTGTCTGTCCGTCCGTCCGTCCGTCCGTCCGTCCGTCCGTCCGTCCGTCCGTCCGTCCGTATGTATGAACGCGTCGATTTCCGAAGATATACGAGCTAGAGACTTGAACTTTTTTTTAAAATGACCGTATATACAGCGCGCATATCAAGTTTATCACTAAAAATCGATAACTCATCCCGTTATTTTTTTATCGATCAAAAACCTTATCGAAATGCAGTTATAAAATTATATCTCCTACATCTTTAGAGCTAGAGTATCCAAATTTTAAATGTAGATTGATATGTACGTTATAGAATTTCGATTTTTGTTTAATTTCACCCCCCACCCTTATATCCACCCCCTCACCCATAAGTTTGTAAAAGGCGTATTTCAAATACTAGAGACTTGAGCTTTGGCAATTATACGCATAGTAATGATAAAACCACAATCTGAAAGTTTCATGGAGAACGTACGTCCAGAAAAAAAGTTATTAAACAATTAAGTTCCCATAGTAAGCCCACACTGCAGCCCATGCGTGCGCGCCTATGGGTGTCTATGTATGTGTGTTTGCGTGTGTATGTGTGTGTTTGTGTAAGCAGAGAGACGCTAAAAATGATTGAAATGGCTGTTGCTTGAAGGGTTCAGGGGATCTCGTAGTCGAGCACTCTCGACTAGAGTTTTGTTACTTGTTGTTGTTGTTGTTGTTGCTGATGCTGTGGGCCAGCATTGTCTCACTGTCAACATCATCGTCGCTGGTCGTTTTCATTTACTGCAGCCCACCCCCCCAGCCGCAGCGCCCGCCTCCTGCCATTGGGTCGTTGCACAAGCGAAAAGATGATTTCCCAAGTGCCACCCGAAACCGACAAATACGTTTCGCTGTTTGCTGTTGTTGTTGCTGGTGTTGCATCTGCTGCGCTTTTATGTGCAGCTGCTAGGCTAGGCTTCTGTAGCTGCATCTGTATGTGTGTGTGTGTGTGCGTCTGTGTGCCGTTGTCATTTGTAGCTCGACACTAACGCCAACGCCTCCTTATATAGCCTTTTATTGTCACCGCAATCGCAATTGCAATCGGCATTGCTGTTGTTGTTGTTGTTGTTGCTGTTGTTGTTACTGCTGAGCTGCTGTCAATAGGTATACCGTAGGCAGCATGACCAAAACTGTTGGCAACCATTTACAGCAGCTCTCAGCCCTTATAGCAAACCCCAAGCTCTTCACGTTGCAGTCGTTAAACGAAACTTTTGCCAGCTCTCTCTCTCTTTCTCTTTCTCTCGCTGCGTGTGTGTTTGTATGTGTGTGTTTTTTGTAGCTCAGGAAGCTAATGCCAATACGGTAATTAGTGCCGTACCGAGAGAGAGAAAGAGCGAGGAAGCGAGAGGCAGAGCAAGTGTGAGTGAGACAGAGAGCAAATTTCAGCTTTTCTTTACTCTTCTATTCGTTGTCAATTCTGTCTTGCTTTAAAGCTCAGCATTTACGTAATTTATGCAAACAAACTTTGATTGAAAAACAGTTGAAATAAATGAAAATTTAGATTTGTGGCATATATCGGTAATACAATATTGTTGACAATTGATGCAGTAGTTGAATTATTTAACCAAATTTCTGGATAGGCAACAGGAAATGGAGCTTATATTTTAGCATAGTATGAATTGCTGATATATGTATGTATTTTGTGTTTATCCAAGTTTTTTAATTCAGACTTTCTAATGGAAAACTACATTTGCAATGTAGACATTACACATTTGTATTTATTAAATTAATTTACCGAATAGTGCCAATAATTAATATAAATATATTTTAAATAAATATAAATACATATAAAAATGAATATATATATATTACATTTATTTAAAATATTTAAGCTTCCATTTGGTTAAAATTAAATAATTGCAAATCTTTAATAGTTTTTGTATACTATGTGGCTATGCTAATGCATATTTACAGATACGCGCTGCTCTATATAGGCATTTTTCAATTGGGATTGAGATAAGTTTTGTTTTGCTTAAGTAATAATGATAATATTAAAATTATTAAGATTATTATTATATATTTATTATTATTATTATTATTATTTTTTATATAATTTGACTCATTTCCAATATACAATATATTATATGTTGTAGTTTAATTTAATGTAATTTATTTATACCTAAAGTCATATTGTTTTTCACCTCAAGTGAATTGACTTTTGAATAGTTAAATTTAAACTGCAGAGATTAGATTTTGTTACATGGGATGTCGAATAGAAGTCTGAGGGGTACAGTTTGCTTAGGCTCGTCTTTCGTGTCACGAGCAATGGGACGATTTATCTTTTAGATTTGTAATACAAATCCAATGCATAACACAAATTCAAATTGCTATTCCCCATTTCAATAGACACTCACTCATCCATATTCCGTTAGTACATTTTGAAGTTTGCGCAACTTCCGTCGAGCGAATATCGCACTAATTACAAATCTATAATTAAATCGGCTTCTCTTTTCATTCAGCACATTTTTCGCTCTAATTAGCGAATGCTGCCATTTATTTAAAATATATATGAATTTATATATATGTATAGACATATTTACATTTTTTATTTGCACAAAAAGAAAATACTTTGAGGCACGCACATCGTTAAATTCTCACGCCTGACAAGCGGAGGAAACGTTGCCAGAGACAACCAGTTAACCAAACAGCAGTAAACCAACAATCAGACCAAAAAAATGACGAGACAGCCGGGAGGGAACAACTAGAAGATGCCCTGCTTTAAGTACATTTAGATAATGAAATATATGCCTCCATTTGTTGGTTAATTCCTGAGCATTCGGGCTGAATATACGGTAATATGGCTTAATCAAAGATGTTTTGAAAAGCGAAAATGCTGAGCATATTTAGACCTCCGTTTTATCTCTGTCACACCAACACATCATACCCAATGCAACCATACTATAGGTCGTAAAAGGCAACTCATAAAATGTGTAACATATTTTTTTCATTTTTTATTTTATATATATTTTATTTATTTTATTTCCTTAACTTAAATTAATTTGAGTTTAAATGTTGCATTTAACAAACGCAACGAGTGCTGCAAATTACATTGCAGCTTAAATGGAGCGCAGCGCCGCAGAGCCGGTGGTGGCTGCCCCGAGGGCGTGGCTATCCTGTGAGCCTGCCAACATCCTGCGAGCGGAGCATTAATAAATAGTCGCAATCAAAATTAAAAGGGCTGCAAAACTGTGCAAACATTTCGCTTCTTTAAATCATTTTGCTCTGCGCGTAGAAGAGGGAAAGAGAAAGCGTGCGAGAGAATGGGCGCGAGTGGGAGGGAGAGGGCACAGCTGCAGGATGCAGTATATGGCAGGATATAGTGTTGCCTAGCTCGGCAGCTAGGCAATGTCTGTGCAAATTTATTAACGCGCTTCGACTGAGCTTTAGCTAAAATGCGATTTTTGGTCTCTCCAGTTATATAAATTTGTCTGGCATGTCCGGGACCTACGCCAGTCGCATAATTAATAGGCCAAAAATGCTGAGCAATAAATTTTTGGGGCGCAGGCCCCCCCCAAGCCGAGCCGAGCATTGATGAAGTCGAGTCTGGGCTCTCGACTGCTTCGCCATGGCTGCCGGCTGCTGTTCTTGGCTAATTGGTAGTCGCAATGTAAGCAGTTCAATTACATGCAAAATGGCCAAAATGCATTAGCCTGGCCAACAGCCAATTGCATAATAATGCGCATAAAAGCCAAAAGAGCCAACTGGCAATTGGCAATCAATGAAATGAAACTGATTTACCCAAAGACAAACTGCCTGCCTAATGAGCAGCGCTCCTTCAGATGCCGACGAAACTATGTAATTAAAAATTAAATCACCTGGATTTACTCAGGTATTTATATGTATGTATGTATGGGAAGATATACAAGTATATAGCAGGAGAGCTCAAGTTGGCCATAAAACCAACTCGCTCATAAAAGCAGCAAAATATTGAATAGCATTAAAAGGTAGAGCTGAGGGTGTTGACTGACTTGAAGATACCCTGCACTAGACTTGAAGGTACCCTGTACAGGAAAGTTAAATCTACTCTCTTTGGTTGATGTCAAATATCTAGAACAGAATATATTTCATATATTCATAGAATTCAACTGCACTCTTAAAGTATTATTAGAGAGGTAAGAGTGTTGACTGAGTTGAAGATACCCGGACTCCCCTACCTCTTAGTCAATGACAAATATCTAGAAGAGAATATATTTCACATATTCAACGATCTCATATACTCTTAAATTCATGGAATTAAATAGATAGCAATGACTTGAAGATACCCTGATTAGATTAAACTAAAAGGCGAAGTCTACTTTTTATTAATATCAAATATATTTCATATATTCAACTATCTCGCAGACTCTAACATTCATTGATTTAAGTAGACAGCAGGAAACTGCAAAGCATACCCACATCTACCCCATTCAAGTAGACTCTTAAACAGAGTATTTAATGCAACTCGACTGGCTTGGCTTAAAAGACAATGATATCAGCTGCGGCATTTCATTAGCATTTAATTAGCTACCTGCGCCAGGCGGCCGCATCGAATGTTTTAAGCTGAGTGAAGCATACCTTGAGGCAACTCAGGGCTGTTAACTAAGACGAGCTGCTGTTTACGACTGTCAAATGGCTCTAAATAGTTGGCATTGCCAAGAATTCTATTAAAATAATTACCTCACTGTATATATATCTATGTGAGGTAGATGAAATGAACTAAATATAAATTATTTATTATATTTAATTGATTTTTGTCGCTTTATAAATTTGAGTAGATTTAATGCAGGTGCGCTTCTATATTTGAATTACCATACTTGTATAGCAAATGGTTAAATTCGACTTCGATTTTGTTGTTTATGCATTGATTTTCCATTATTCATACTCTATTGTAATGTGATAAAACATTGCACTAATTGTGAAGCATTAACATATGTCAAATAGTTTTATGTGACGCGTTGGCTGGAGCTGAAATTAGTCAGCGAGCAAATAGCACGCCTGCATAAATATGAGATAAATATGGCACAGTGGTAGCGCATATTATTATTTTTTATTTATTTATATATGCGTTTGTCATATATGTTTATATTGACCAGATATATACACTAGCAGGAATAGAGATATTAAACTGAAATTTATTGGAATAAATATTTTGAATAGAATAAATATATATATGAAATAATATTAATAGAAGATGGGCTCTGCAATATCTCTAAATATTTATAATAAATAAACGCATTTATAAGATATATAATTAGCTATAAAAATATATATCTTTAAGATACATAATCTGATAGTTACAAAAATAGTTACAATATTTGAAAGTATTTATTCTAATTATGCGCATTTATATTTGAATGGAATAAAAGTATTCAAAGAATATGATCTTAAGCAATAAACGATATAAGCAATGAACGATAATATTCTAGGCACACATAAGACACTGAATGCGCGTATCTGTAAGATGCAAAATTTATAATATATACTCAAGTATTTGTCGGATCTAAAAGTATCTGTAGGATACAAAATGTATCTAAATGGAGCAAAAACATTCAAAGAATGTGTTCATAAGTAATGCAAGATATAAATGTATCTCTTAGCTATATCACACATAAGATACTGACTGTGAGTATCTGTTAAATACAAAGGTTTGTATAATATATAATAAAGTGTTTGCCAGATCTAGAAGTATCTGTAAGTTACAAAATGTATCTGAATAGAATAAAAGTATTCAAAGATTTTTTTGGCATATTTCTAACGATTCGAAAGTTTGCAGATATACATTCAATCTATTTATAATACCGAATTTTGGGCGCGTGGGCCACAAAATATTATTATTATATCGTAAATAAATATTTTAAGCAACATCACCTTGAATTTGGACCACAGTGGCTGACAACTAAATGAAATGCAAATATATTTTATTTCTAATAATAATGGAAACTGAATATTATATTGTGAGCAGTCGGGCGATGTTGCCGCAAAGAGTTAATCAATGCGCCGCAAGCGCTCGACCCCAAATAACAGTTATCATTCCGCCAATCGCACACATACATATGCAGATATACAAATATGTTTGTGTGTGTGGCTGAAATGCAGACAGCTAAAAGCTGCCGGCCAATATACAAAATGGCCGTCTACATAATCCAATGCACATATATTTGCTGCACTTGTATAAATATATATACATATATACATATATACATATAGTTCGAGAGAGATATGTATATGCATATAGTTTTTGCGGTTCAGGAAATGCGCAGCAACAAAAATGTTTGGAAATTAGATAAAAATCGCTTTGGCAACTATTTAAGTGTGTGTTTTGGTGGGCTGCTGCGTTCGGTTGTGGCTTACAATTTAACGGTAACTAGCTGAGATAAATGTGCACCGAAACAGCACTTAAAGCGGGTGGCATTGGCTCGCGCTAAGGCTGAGGTTGAGGCTGGAGCTGCAGTTGGAGTTGAGTGTGGGGCCTGAGACTGCGTTGCGCTTGGCTGTGCATCATAAATTATTTTTGCCTAATCTGCATATGGCATAGGGATATGGAAAATCGGCTACCGCGCTGCTGCTGCTGCTGCTGCTGCTTTCTGGTTGCTGGCGGTGCAAATTTCGGCTAGAGTCTGTTTAAGCAGTATGTGGGAAGCAGCTGGTATGCTTAAGTCTCGGCGGCTTTATTTGGTATATTTTCATAACCAAAAACCGCGACACTATATCACAGCAGACCAGCACACCCACACACACCCACACACATCCACACACAGCATTCGCTTGGCCCCACGTCGGCAGGTGTAAAAGGCAACTTTTGTGCAGGGCCGCGTCGACAACGTTGACTGAAAGCTAATTTTCTATGCCAAAAATTTGTTTGCGCTTTATATAACTTTTATGAGCAGCACTGTGATTGGAGCTGAAGCTGGTTGTTGGCGGGGCTCTCAGTGCTGAAGGGGCTGCTGAAGGGGCTGCGGGGCAATAGCAGCCAGAGGTAAACATTGCAATGAACTCGCGCGGCAAAAAACTTTTCAATTAATAAATTAAGTTTGTGGCGAAAAAAAATGTTTGTTGCTAATTGTTTGTTGGCTTGTGCACACTTACACACACACACACACACACACACGTATATTGAGGAGAAATGCTTGACGTTGAGGGCGCGGCACTTACCAAGCCAGCATACCAACAAAAACTTGTGGCAAGTTCTATTCTGCCACGTTGCCGCTGCCGCTGCTGCTTTTGCTGCTTTTTCTGCTGCTGCTGCTTCTGCTGCTGGCATTGAATGCCAGCGAGAACAGCTCATTAAAAACTTTTTGAAATGCATAAATGAATAAGTTAAATATTTCACATGTACCACATATATATTCATATGAGTGTGTGCATGTATATAGATCATTGAATTTGATATGCATTGATTAAAATTATAGCATGCAAATATTCAAGTAAATTTGAATTAAATTAAAATCGTTTATCATGCTTTCTAAAAATAAGAGTTCATTTGATTTATACATTGGCTATTTGTTCCGAGTGCAGACATTATTAAGCCATTTGTTAGTATTATATTATTGTATGTATTTATATTAAATATTATGTATACTTTAAGCACTGACTGCCATGCGTCAAAGGCAAAGCCAAAAGTGTCGAAGAGCATTTGAAAGGGAATTTAAAAGTTTGTTTACTAATCTCAGTGACTTTGAATCTAATGAAAAATTAATTTGTATGATTATTGCAAAATTCTTTAAGCTCTTAAATATTTTGCAACAAATTTATTTTATGGATTATTTCAATTAGTTTTATGGCAAATTTCATTAAACGTGTAAACGTTGCTAAACGATACAATTTTCAATAATTTAAATATCATATATATATAATATATATGTATATAGCTAAAGTCTAGGTGCATATTTTTCGCTTGAAGCTCAAAGCCGCATTTTACATTTTTAATTATTTTCAAATTTTGTTTGTGTCGAAATAAATTAAAATTATTTTCCATAGGAATTTCTGGCATTTTTAAAAGATTGCCCTAAAATTTATAATATATATAAAATGTACATTAATAACATAAATAAAATAAATATAAGTTTATGAAAATCTAGGCATCTCATCATGCTCTCCAAAGGGAATTCAACTACATGGAATAGCATTGCTTGAACAGATTATATGTGGTTGAAGAAAGTCTCTATACTTGAGAGAATACTTTTAGAAAATTTCAAGACAATTTGACAAGTTGTCAATGGTAGAGCAGTAACTCTATAAAAGTTAACTATATAACCATTCCTTATCAAGTAATATACCAGGCTATATAGCTTATATTTTTACTCATCTCACTTCAATGGCATTAAGTTTGCTTGGAAAGAGTCTATGTGGCTAAGGAAAATTCTCCTATTCGCCTATATTTTATATCACAAACTTTATAGAGTAAACTTTATAACCGCATCTCATCCAATACTAGAATCTATAGTCTGCCTACCCACCTCATTCTATAGAGTAAACTGTATATCTCTACCTTACCCAATGACATACATACTACACTCTATAGCACTCATCCAATGATATACTAGACCCATCTCACATTTTCTACTCCAACAGAAGCTCACTAGCTTTCATTTTACTTTTAACAGGGCATTGCCAGTTCGACCCTGCCCTAGTATGAATTTAATTTTCTATCTTTTATCTCTTCCGTAGAGTGTTCGCATATTGTTTGTTTTAAAATTTGTTAACAGATTTACGTGAATCCCAGTCCTGACCACAAAAATGACAGAAATAATGTGAAATGTTTTCCAACTTTCGCAGTATATAATCAAATACTATATAATTGTTGTCTTTCGCTCAGCGGGTGCGTATGTATGTGTGTGTGTGTGTGTATTATAATAATTAAATTAAATTGTCGTGCATATCGGTTGACCATAAATTTTATTTATACAAATTAAAATTTAATTAAGTGCTTTGTTTCGCTGTTCATCTCTTGTTGTTGTTGTCGTGTTTGTTTTTGTTTATAGTCGGAGGCTGCTTATGGGTTTTTAACGTTGCAGCATATTTTGTAGTTCACAATTCATAGTTTACGTTGAATGGCATTTTAATTGCATTGCTGCGTTTTAAAACGCAACTAATTTCAGTTATGGAATTTAATTTTATTCAAGTTTTTTTTATGTAGCAAATTATTTGATGAGAGATATTTTAATCAATTGAAGTACTAAATATAGAATTCCTAAATGTATAAATAGTGGAAATTGATTTTATAGCGAGTTAAATGGTTATGTCTAAATTATTTCATATCGAATTTCAGTTGTAATTTTTTTAATTTTTGTAATTTTGTCTAGCTGCTTTTAGATTGAGAAAAGCCAATCTTTATTGATTGGATATTCCAATAGGTATATATATATATATATATATATATATATATATATATATATATATATATATATATATATATATATATATATATATATATATATATATATATATATATATATATATATATATATATATATATATATATATATATATATATATATATATATATATATATATATATATAGTATAAATTTGGTTTCATCACTCAAAGTGTAACCTATTGCAAATGCCATCAATTCACTTTGGGAATTTTTTTTATATTTTGTTTAAAGTAAGAAATATGAGATTTAATAAAACATATAAATATAATATAAATCTAGAATAAATTCATTTCGTCCACAGCATCGTATATATAGAAGCTGTTTGAAATCGTGGCCCATTGAAAGAAAATTTTTTTTTTTAATTTTGAAATTCAATTATGATAATAATGATAATGTAATAATAATAAGCAATCTGCAATTGAGATTTTTGATAAATTTACTAAAAATTATGCCTTTTGATGCTGGATAAGTCGGAAAACATTAAATTGTTTATCATTTTAGAATTATAATATTTAAATATATTTTTATTTTATATATTTAAATAAATTTCTAATAAAAAATATAAAATCTGAATTATTAAAATATTGTTAATATTATCGAATTCTTGTAAGTATAAATAACGAATTAAATACGCTGCTACTTTTGCTAAAAATTGTCAGATTGAAAAGCTAAACAGTTTCTCTATAAATAGCCAAAATATCAATTGATTTAGGCATATTATGTTCATTTGCATACTACACAAACAAACTGGAAACTAGAGCTCAACTAGAGTGGCTAAAGTGATTTGTATATTCCCAGGCAACAGCTGTCAATTAACGAAGCATTCAAATGCGCTGAACATTTACAAAACTTTGACCCAAATATTAACCCAAATTAGAGTCGACGTACAGCTGATTTCCATTAAATGGAGTTAAATGCCATAAAAGTTGCAACACGTTTGTGCCACATATCAAATATGCAATTATATAAAACGTGCTAGGCGATTAAGTATGCAGAATCAAGCACTTCACTCAAATGCAATTGGCCATCACAATTCATTCAATCATTCATTCAATCATTTCACTCATGCATTCTGTTCATCCGCTCAATAATAATAAGCATTAGCTTGCGGAATTTCATGCTAATTTAAGATTAAATATATTCATATAGGCCTTTTATTTAATTTTATCGTATTGAATTTTTTAAAATGAATTTTACTTTGATTAAATGAGTTGGATTTATGCATACATTGCTTAATTTGCTGCTTGCACTTGATGCAATATATATATGGAATATTCTTTTTTTTTTCTCTTTTTTTTTTTTTTTTTTTTTTTTTTTGGTTTTATGCTTTGTGCATGCTTTGCTTGGACTTTTAGCATTCAGCCTTTGCACTTTTGGGCTTTGGGTTGTAGCTCTTGTTTGTTTTGCTGGACCATTATGCCAATTGTTTGCCCATTTCAGCAAAATGCACGAAATGCAAATAAAAGTCAGCGGAAAGTGTCTTTGATAGCAAATAGTATGGCGAATTGCGAGTGGCAGAGCGAAGCGCTCAAAAAGTTCGCCTCGAGCACGACCTTTGACCAATTTTTTAATTGAAGAAACGAAAGAAGCGCTAGAAAATATATAGTTAAAAACTATTATCTGTGATTAAACAATAAGAATTTTTTCTTGGTCGAGGGCGTAACTATTTAGGCGCTCACTGCCTCAAATTTATAGACAGAGAGTGAGTGAGAGAGAGAGAGAGAGAGTGAGAAAGAGAGCGAGATAGAGATGTATATGCATATATCGTAGTTAAAATGGAATGGAGTAGCATAGCTTGTAGTATTTCAGTAATATTTGATATATTTTACCTACATTGCACATTATTCAGTTAACAATTGTATTTGTGTTTCCATTGGTGTTTTGTTTTTGTTTTATTTTGTTTTTTATTGTGTTGTAAATGGGGTTTGGTTTGACATTAAGCATCGCAACATCAACCCCACCGAAAAAGCGAGCACGAAACAAAAATGAATTGTTTCCGGTTTACGTATACGTTGAAAAGAAAGATTAAATAGTGTTGAAAAGAAGTCCAAAGTCAACAAGTGAGAACGAATTCGAAATTTCATGCAACGAAGTGCTAGCTAAGTAAACGAAATGAGAAGGCATGCAAAATAAAAATGAAGAAAACACCTATAAAAAATACGAGGAACGCAAATAAGTTGAAAATAACTGCGAAACGAAAAATAAGGGCAAATTAATTAGTGTTTAAATGAGCTCCCTTTGTGGCCTTGCAGTAAACGAAGTAAATTGAAAAGCTAATGGAATTCAGCTGTTCCACAGTTGTAGTGCGTGGGGTATGCAGCTCTGCGTCGCCGAAATTTGCAAAGGGTAGCATGAAAGTTATTAAATCCCAAGAAAAGTGTCTTGAAAAGCTGGAAATGCATTCAAGAATTTGCAACCTAACATCAACTGCCCTTTAAACTACAAACAGAGACTAAAATTAAGCAACTGCCAAACAACTTCTTTAACTAGTGTTTTTTATAGCTCTTGATTAGCACTATAATTGATGAGTTTACAAAAAACCCTGGAGAAATACCCATACCTATATAATAATTTAATTGATTAATTTATGTTTGTTTCTAAATTATTTTTGTGGACTATTTATAAATTTGTTTTACTTAAATTTGTTTATTTATAAATTTTTTTTTTATCTTAAAAAAATGTCTGCTAACATTCGGCGCAAACAAATTTAATTTGTGAATTTCTAGCTCAATTTGATGCACACTTATCATTTTTTTGTTGCATTGAATACTAAATTTATTATGTTGCTATAGTCTTTATATTTACAATAACAGCTAAATAAAAGAAATTTACTGAAAAGATTTTATACAACATTTTCCTTCTTCTATATAATTTAATAATAATAAAAACTTGTATTTTTGATATCACAGCCTGACTAAACAAATGCAAAAGAAATAAAATTTGAAAGTTGACTTATAGCTGTGTGATATCCTATCTTGATTATAGTTTCCGTTTAAAGTTACACTTATGCCATTTCTTTACACGACTTTCCATAGCAAATAATCGAATGGTGTCAGATGTGTGTCAAATTCACTTTTTCGCTTTAAATAGCTACTGAAATATGTAGATCTAGGCAATGTAAAACTCAGGGTTTGTTCATCCCGTATAATTAAACTGTATCTAATAATAATAATCTATTAAATTCGCTTAGAACAACAACTTTGAGCTCTAATAAATGCCTAGCTACCTGTAAGTACTGTGTAAACAAACACAAAATCCAATAAACCTATTTAATTGAAATTCAAATTAAAATAATTAACTATTTAAAGACTAATTTTCCATAGGCAAAGCAACGTTTTACAGATAACAATAACTCAATTATAGCTAAAGACTAACAAAACAGTGCAACTGAATGTTATCCAGCCGCAAAATTCTAGTTAATTTTAAGGTCGAATTTTGTGGGGTCTTCTCTCATTGACAAATTGCTGCAATTGGTGCGGCGTCTGCGGGGAGCAAGTCCCAATCAGGCTGAAAGACAAATATGCGCAGCCTGTAAATTTATATGCAGAACTTTGGCAATTTACTCTCGCATACAGCCATGCGTTGCGACCACGCCCACGCTCACGTTTACGCCCTTGCCCATGCACAGCAAGTGCACTCACTAATTACACACATGCATTTCGCTGCATTTCGGTGCCTACCTTGGGGCTAACAATTACAATTGCAAACCAACACTGCGATATACATACATACACACATATATGTGCTATATGCAGCGGGGGGCCTTGGGGCTGCACAAATTTTTAACGATTTAAAGAAGAAGTAAACGAAAATTGCAACGGAGAAGAAGAAGCGACAAAAATGAATGCATTTAAATCAAAAACAATCTCAAATGAAAGAATTAATGCGCACAGCAAGTTGAGAAATAAACAAAAAAAAATAAATAAAAATAGAAGGTAACGAAACGAAACGAAATGGAACGAAATGAAACGAAATGAAACGAAATGAAACCAATCCAAAGGATGGGCTCACCTGCAGGTTGCTGAGCAACGCCTGGAAATAGGGCATGGCCAGAAGAGTTTTGGTGCGGCTGCTGCCGCTGCTGGCGCTCGCTGGTTGTGGAATTCGGTCCTGCGATTGCACTAATTGCGAATGCTACACACACACACACACAGACACACACACACACACACACACGCACACATTCACACATAAATATAAATATACCATTTTATTGATGACACACAATTCGCAATCGCAATAAGTGAACGCGACGAAGGTTGGGAAAAAGAAGAATTTGACAAAATATTTATTAATTATGATTTTATCATAGTACGAATCTTAAATAGAGCATGAATCGATGAATATGTATGTAGTTTAGTGTAGTGTATAGATGTATATAGATGAGTTTTGATATAGAGTGAAGAATCTGTACGAAGAAAGCAACTTTTGTGACACTTTAAACCTTAACTTAAAGTGAAAGTTCTAATTTTCATATTTATTTTGTTAACAGATATAAATACATATATAAAATCTCTAATTATAATCATTTTAATTATTATTTATCTTTTTGAATGTCAAGGGGAAAAGAAAGCTGTGAAAGCAAATCCATTTCTTTATTTTAATTCAAAGTCAAAAAAAAAAAAAAAAAAAAAAAATAGTAATAATAATAATAATAATAAATTTATTAAAATAAAATAGAAAAAGGTCAAATTTTCATCTCATTTCCAATATAAATTTTCTAATGTTGATATGGAAAGTCAGTCAACAATATATGCAGTAAATTATTTATTCATTTTGTTATAATCATTCACGAAAGTGAATTGAGTATATTGGTTTTGATTATAATTGCTAACGTTACTTAGAAATATAAATTATTGATATTTTCATTTTATATTTTTAGTAACATTTTTTTTTTTTTTTTTTTTTGTATTTGAAGTTCAATAAATATTCAAATATTTTTGCATTTAAGCCCTTTAAGTTCAGTAACTGTATAAATAAGAAATATTATAAGCCCTGAATAGAATTTCTCTTGGCTCTCACTACACCAAAACTCAACTTGCATATATGTATCTACTGCAGCTTTTGGCTAGAAATCAGCTTTGCAGTTTGAGGACGAGCCAGAGTCACAGCAATGAAGAAGAAAATGCAAAAATACAATTCCCACAGCTTAAGAACTCAATCAAAGCATTTACGCTAATTTCTCTGTTTATACAACTTGACCTGAGCTGGCAAGCAAATTGAAAAAACGAAAAGAATAGAAAAGAAAACAATTTTACTACAGCTACGGTTTGAGCTAGTCAACCTGAAGATGGCAGCGAATGCTCAAACAGGCGTCTCCTGTCCTCTATCAATACGAGAGCAGCATGTGAGCTCCCTTTATGTGGCCCGTTGCTATCCAGCTGCGCTCTGCTGTTGTTCTCTCTTGAGTTGGTTCTGTGGACTGCAGCTGCTGCTGTTGCTGTTGCTGTTGCTGCCAGCAAACGTTACGTATACGTAATTTCATTGCAAAGCGCATTATGTATACGTATGCATGTTTGGCCAGTTGGGCAGATAAAGAGGAAAAGATTTGGTTTTTCAAATCCATAGCCCAAAATGTAGCAACAGAGAAATAGCATACATATAGTACATACATATATACATATATATGCACACAGAGCTATCTAGTTATATTTGTATAGTTGATATAGAGAGCAAAGTAGAAAAACTATCAAATTACGTGGCAGTTGACAGCAAAAGAGGACATGACGGAATGCTGCTACGGATTTGGCAAGACACAAAATCCAAAAAATCCAGCCCCAAATGCTAACAATGTGTGTCCGATCAAGGACTCGAATGTGAAACATATTTAAAGTGTAAACATATGATGGTGATACGTTGGACGACGTCTATCATAATAAACAACAAGTCAACAGACTTGTTCGACTCGCACTCACCTCATCCTCCATAATGCTGCTGTCCGCATGCTGCACACCATCCGATTTGGGGCGACGATTGCGTTCACGTCCATTCTGCATCCTTTCCGACTGGTTCTGTCTGCGACGTGTGGACTGCTGCTGCTGCTGTTGCTGTTGCTGCTGGGAGCTGTAAAAGACCAAATATTGCAATGAAAAACGAATTAAAGCCAGTTAAATACAATAAGAAGAAGCAACTACAAGAAGAAGCAAGCAGGAGTCAGTCGAAAGCGAGGCGACTAGCGGTTGCCCTACAATCGATGAGCAAGATACAAATTTAAAACAATTTATGCACTTCAAATTTATGATATCATAAATTTATGCAATAAAATTACATTTTAATTCATTCGGATTATCAAAAACTATAAAAGCCAACAGTTTTTGGCCAAAAAGAAAACCTAATTCAACAAAAGCCCTCAAGCTGAGGCCACCGGAAATTCGATGTTTGGATTTGTTGAAGTTGTTGTTGCTGCTGCTGTTGTTGTTGCTGTTGTTGTTGTTGTTGTTGTTGCTGCTGCTGTTGCTAGTAGAAAATGTCAAATGCATAGCACATTCAAATTTTTGTGCCACGTGTTCGAATGCAGTCAACACAAAAGCTTCGAATGGGATATTTTGTGTTGGTCAACGCCCCAGGAGCAATTCTTTCCCTCTACAATTTTCAGCTTTGTTATTTTTGGCATTTGCTGTATAGCTGCAGATATATATATGTATATGAATATGTATATACATTTTTATTTATTTATATTATTATTATTTTTTTTTTTGTGTTTTTTGTGGCCTGCCAATATCCTAAAAATTGATAAGTAAATTGCCTGGCTATTGCTTCCCATTGTGTGCAGGTAGATATGTATGTATGTATAATATGTCACATATAAATTCATATAAATTCATAAAATGTATGGAATTTAGTGTAAATGCATTCTAGCAGGTAGCTTGTGCATAAATGGCGTTTCTCACATTTCCTAGAGTCTTCTGTGTGCTTAGTTTTATTTGAAATTCATATCAATTCTCAAGGCTGCAAGTGCCGAATCAAATCGTAAATAAATATAAAAGTATATGTACTTATATACCAAATAAAAAGAGTCAAGACGAGGGACTTGAAGAGACTTTGACTCTTAATACCCTGTTCAAGCATGAACATGAACAATACGACAATAGAATTTTAATCAAGAGAGAGAAAAAGAGACAAAGAGAGAGAGAAGGAGTGAGGACTAACTAGAAATATTGCTCCAGGCATAAAGCTATATGAAAATTGTTTAATAAATTTATATTACAGAACATTTACAGACAATATATTTAATAAATATGAAGAGTATATTTATTAGACAGTATATATCAAAAGTCGCTAGACATGCTTGGCCGACCGGTATGTCAAGCAGTTTGGAAGAGCAGTTTGAATTTTCTTCATTAATAGAGAAAAGTCCTTTAAGCTGTTAAAAGTCATTTGAGTAGTCATAGCTATTTAAATTGTCTAATATTGTTCAAGCTGAATTCAATCAGTATAGTCTCAAAACTCTTTTTAATTTCAATAATACTAAGTAAAATACATTAAACATTTATAACTAAACAAAAATACGAAGATAAATTAAGATGCAAAAATAATTATAATTGAATATACAAATTTGAAAGACATTACTCAGAGCAGTTAAGCAATAATCTTTGTAACTGAAATATTTTCTGCAGCTAATTATTTTCTCTGTATTCTTGATTTCAATAAAGCTGCTTCTAATGCACTGGCTTGAAGGCAACGTTGAATTTTTTCTTTTAAATTAATTGCTGGAAAAATTTCATTTAATATATTTCGATATTACTATTAATAAATCAAAAAAATATATAAATAAATAAATAAAAAAAATGTAATCAAAAGAATGAATTAAGAATTAACATATGCCCATCACTTTAGGTAATTAAACAAAAATTAAACTATTTATTTTAGGTAAGAGTCTGTAATGTTAAACATTACATAAACCATGGGACTATCAGATACAATGAATATGTATAATAAATAATATACAACTTTATACACTCCGTAAAATTAAAACAACAATTTTTTCTAAACGTCTTAAACTGTTTGTTGTATAAATAATTAAGTAACAAAATTATAAAAATTAAAAAAAAAGATGTCTGGAGATACGAATAATCTTCTCAACTCATTATAATAATATTCTATTATATTAATACAGTTCAATGTAGACAACTCATTATCATTTCATTTATTGGCTTAAATGATGTTCTTTTTTGTAGCAAATCAAATCACAAATACAGGGTATCTTCTGCGCAAAAGCTTTTTAACCTGCTGCTGCTTTAGTACATTAATATTTCTGTTGCTCAGTGAGACGTGTTGTAAAATATTTGTACATCCTTTCGGGCTAAGTAAGAATTCACTGAATTTATATAAATATTGTGAAAACAAGTAAAAATCATCCATTAAATTTACATATTCCAGCGTCTCAGATAACAGATATTTACGACATGCACACAGGTACACACACACACACACACACACAGATACAGACAAGTCGTTCCCAGAACAGGTTCTATACCGAATAAGCAACCCAAAAATAAACCATATATTTATCCACCCAACTGGCCAATAATATCAATATTATTGCTCTGCTCCTGCTGCGGCTACACCTCCTGCCGCTCTTTGCTGAGCAGACAAATAATAAATAATAAATGTTGAATAATAAACAAAAACAGTATATCAAAATGGCATTTAATGCAGCCTAAAAACATACAAAATATTGGTCAAAAGACCAAAATGATGCAAATATGCGACCAAAAGCCCTGCTTGCTTTCCCTGCCTCTAATTCCCCCTGCTAGCCACTCTAAATGGAAGCTGCTGCTGGTGCAACACGTATTTTGCATATTTCGTAGATGACACCAAAAATTTGTGCTCCTTTCATACAAAAATAGGCAGAAAATTTTCCACCACCGTGACGTACAAATAATATTTTTTGGGTGTAAACATTTAAAATGCGATAAAATGTGGCCCACACAGGTCCACAATTTAGTAGCCCCTCCCCCTTCACCCATGCAGCAGCTATCAAGTGTTACATGTCAATATATAAATATATATACATACTTATGTATATACACATATGTGATATATATTTTAACAGCCTCCCCCAAAAGTTGGCCAACACTTTGTGAGCATGTTGATGATGCATTTGTAAGCCGCTCTTTGCAATTCTGGGTGTGTGTGGGTGAGTGTGTGTGTGTGTGTGTGTGTGTTGAAGCTTGTGGCTTTGGCCAAAATGCATTTTGCTGTTGGCTGTTTGCTTTTAACCATTAAGCAGGTCGTGCGTGGATCCCGCCACCGCTTGGGCATGGCTCAAACATATGGAATTGTTGTGTGTTTGCAATTTTTGGTATGTTTAAACTTGTGGCCCAACCGAACACGTAACCCAAATTGCAAAATAAACCACACACGCGCCACGTTGCCGACAAGCAACAAGAGGGCGGCCAGGTGTACAGCATGGGGCCAACAACTGAATAGACTTAAGGGTTCAAGTAGCTTAGATAGAGAGAGAGTTGCACAGCAACTAGCAGCAGCAGCAGCAGCAGCAGCAGCAGCAGCAGCAACCAGCAACAGCAACTAGCAGCAGCAACAGCAACCCAATAACAAACAAGCCCAAAAGCTGCTATCCAATATATAAGCCAGAGTTCGACTCTGAATAGGACGAGCACTCGATGCCAAAACAAATGGAGCCAACTTCAAATTTGTGGTCTCTAATCGACTTAGCAATGCTCTGAATCATATTTACAATAGCAACTGGATGGGAAATGCAAACGAGCAACCATAGGAACTGAAATTGGTATGCATGGAAAGTCTCTTGAATGTGATCTATAGAAATATGAAGTGCTATATAGTATTTCATATTTACATTTTGATTAAAGTCTTCCAGTTGGTTTCTTGATTATTGAAATTGATTAGCTTGTCAGAAATTTATATATGTAAAGGGATTTTGGTCATCATTTATTTCTATCAATTATTTACTATAGGCAAATTTGTATTAAGTTTTGAATTATTGGATTTATTTGTTTATTAAACGCTGAGTAATTGTATTTTATATTTATATGAAGGAAAACAAAAAATATATAGAAATTAAATTATATTTATTTATTTATTTATTGTTACCAAGAATTAATTCGAAATAATAATTTTTATTAAGCCAGAGCAACAAAGGCTTTCAGGCAAAGTAAATTATAATAATATATTAATTATTTAAAGATATTACAAAATTTAATAATTTAATTTTTTTTTATATATAAATGCAAGTTTACTCAGTGTTATTTAAATATATCTCAATGCAAATGTCGACTTAATTTTTTTCGACTTTTTATTTTTCTAACTATAAATGTTACTATACTTCATATATTTTCTAACTAGTTCAATTAGTTATTATATTTATATAAAAATTGCTAGTTATTTATAAAAAATAGCAAGTTATTTTTATATAAATATATTATATGTAATTATTATAACTATCGTATTTGTGTTAAGCAACTTTTCCAACAATCTCAATGTTTAATTCAAATAATTCTGAGCAAGGCAATTTATATAATGCAATATATGTATATTAGTTTATACAAAATATTCATTTGAATTCTGTAATATATTCATACTTTAACTTAATTGTCTATATATAGCCTAGAACTTTGTTCCATGGTCGTACCCTAATTTCGTATTTGCTTAATTTTATTCCATTTCTAGCAAAATTATTCTACTTCATCTAGAGAAGTACATCTACTAAATATGCTCCATTCTGCAATTACCCTATTCTTTCATGAGCTGAGCACATTACAAGTTTTGAAAGCGTTTTTGCTGGAAAATCGAGGGGGCTAATGGGGCGGGGGTAGGGCGGAGGGTTGAGCAAAAGGGAAGTGAGCAAAGCAGAGGTAAAACACATTTAAGTAACCATGAAATTTACTTAGAGTTTTCTTCTTATTCCTTTTGTTTTGTGCCCTCTTCCACTTCTTGTTGCATTAAAGCTAGCGGAATTCGAGTGCGAGGCAAATACAAATAAATGTGCTGAGGTGTGTGGTATACAACACTTAAAAGGCGATAACACGCATACGCACACAGCGTGGCTGGTGGGGCAAGTCAAGTGCTTGCAGGGGGGCCAAAAAGGGAGAGCACCGCCAGATAAAGACAAGACAGGAAACAAGCGCATAGCTGACCAGGCTGCCAGGCTGCCAGGCTACATAGCAGACGGCATTTAGCAGAGGAGGAAAACGGGTTGCGCGGCAAGCAACAGACAGACAGATAAGCAAGACACAGCATAGTCATAACCATGGCCAAGGGGCTGACAGCAGTCGAGGCGAAAGCATTCAAATAACAGCTGAGATATGGACTTAATTAGATTTGGCGTAGACTGATGAAATTTAAGAATTGCTCGTAGATCTTCAGCGCGGATTAAATGAAATGCTTTTAGCCCAATCATATTGGCTCAATCAATATTTATGTTTTCTAATGCTGTTTGCATGCATATTAAATAGTTTCCACTCGGGAGCCACTTTTAATTGTGGCTAAAAATTGCTCAACGTTTAGGCCGCGCCTTGGCCTAATTAGCGCCCACTCCGGCGCGGCCAGCAACATCAAGTGAAAAGTTAAAAGCAGTAAAGTTTGGCAAGTTTGCCAGCAGAAAGGTCGAGCGAGTGACCCTCGTTACTTACCCATTAGGGGCCCCCTCTGCCCCACCGGCTGTGGCGCCATTCGACAACGACGACGACGACGTCATGTCCGCTGAGGTAAGCGCCTCAGTGCCGCTGCGCTCACGCACCAGGCGATCTGAATGTAAAGGGACAACCAACAACAGTTTAGCGAATCTCTTGAATATTAATTTAAAGCCAAACCCTTGCACTCACCCGCTTCCTGGCGTTCCAGCTCTTCGGCCTGCTGGCCGGGCTTGGCCTTCACCTCGATGTTAATCTCGGCCGAGCTGAGCCCGGCGTGACACGAATAGATGCCAGCGTCACGGAAGGTGATGTCCAAAATGCGCAGTGCTCCCTTCTTGGACACCTTGAATTTGCGTGAGCGCGCCAAGGGCTTGTGATCCTTGCTCCACTTGATTTTGGTGCGATTGTAGCGCTTCACCGGGCACTTGATCTTGACCTGGGTGCCAAAGAAGACGACTCCGGCGCCGCCTACTTTCAGTGTGATCTTCGTCTTCTTGGGATCGTGCTGGATGTGGGTCGAGTTGCTGATTTGTATCACGGGCTTGGGATCCTCCGGCGGACAGGGCTTCACGTTGCAGGGCTTCTTGTCCGGCGGCTTGACGCTGGGACACATCGATTCGGGCCGTTCGATTTTATGCTCCTGCGCCATTATTTGCTTGCACTCCACTTTGCGATCCTTGATGCCGTAGCCGCAGGTGTGCGAGCACTTCGACCACTCGCCCACCTCCCAGCGCACCGGACAGTCGAGGACATTGCAATACTGGCGGTCCGCGGGCGGCGGCTGGGGGCACATGCTGTTGGGCACGACCATGGTGTTCTCGCCGCCGCGCGTCACCTCATGGATGCACTGCACCTCACGGGTCTTGATGCCAATGCCGCAGCTCTTCGAGCAGGGCGTATAATCCGAATAGTTCCAGCGCGGCGGACACGGCCGATCATTGCAGGTGCGCACACGCGCCTCCGGCTTAGTTTCCGGCGAGCAGAGGAAAGGCGAGACAACGCGCCCATTATCCTCCCTCACACAGTTGATGATTAACTCCTCGACGCCGCCCAAGCAGGACGCACTGCACGAGGTGTAGCCCTGTTCGCGCCACACATAGGTCTTGCCTGGCTCCGACACGCCCACCTTGATGGAGTCACGCGGATATTGATCATCGTAGCCAACGGGCAGGGAGCACACCTCCTCCACGCAGCGCTCCGTCTCATCGTGCGGCTTGGTGCCCTCGCAGAGGCTATCATTCACCGTGGCCACAGTACGTGAGTATTCCAGAAAGATTTTGCATTTATATGCCCGTCGGCGTATGCCCTCGCCGCAGGTGACGCTGCAGGGCGACCACTCGGTGTCCTTGATGAAGCTGCAAGAGGTGAAAAATGAGAGACATTTGAAAATATGTGAAATAAAAATATAAAAAAATGTAAACATTGTAATAAACTTAAACAAAAATAATTTAAGAATTCAAAATCTAAAAATGAAAGTAAATTGAAATTGGAGCTTGTAATATTTAATAATTTTCTTGAATTTAAGATTATTGTAATTAAATTTAATTTATTTACCAGGAATTTTGAGAAGGACTATTGTACTTATAACTCAACTAAAACTAAATTTATTATAAAAAATAATAAAATAATACTATCAATATTCATATCAAACCTGTTAAGCTTATAAATTGATAACATTTCAGTGGATTTATGATCATCTAATATTTACTATAACTTCCGCGCTTAAGACTTTAAGAACTTTGTACATCGCGTCTATTAGATGTGATATTCAAATTGCAGATGCTATTGAAACAAAACACAACTATAAAGCTAAGCTTTATATTCAGCTGACAAACAGATGAGCACAGCACATAAAAGCCAATGGCTACAACTATCTAAAATACTACGACTCCCCTCTGTGTCCCGAGCTGCGGCCGCACCGCCCCTCCCACCCACTCCACCAATTCGTGTGACATTCGAGTGCTAAACAAATGCCATGCGACAATAGTCAACGCCACGTTTTACACATTGTATTTCATTTCATGCTACGCAGCATCCGAGTCGCATTTATTAAGCCTGCCCCGCTGGCAGAGCCCCAAAAACTGTGCTATATGACATGTTCGGCCATCACTGTATGCCCAATCGCCCAATACCCTGTAGTCATAAATGTGCTTAGTAGGGGTAGCATAACGCAAACAGATGGTATGCATACACTATGAATTTTTAGATGATATGATATATACAGAGAGTAACATTAATATTCGTTTTATTTCGGTTTATGTATAATCCTTGTGTTACATATATGTTATGTTACATACATATATCAAAAACTTCAATAGTTATTATATGTTTTATAGGCTTTTGAAGTTTAAAAATAAAAAACCGAATATTAATGTTACTCACTGTAGATGTGAAATGCTTTGAGAGCCGAAGAGAGAGCTATAGGTATTCAGAGAGCTTAGACATAGAAGTGCGAAGAGAGAGCTCTATATTACGGAGTCTGCCTTTAAAATTTTATATACCATCATCAATTTTACTATTGACAGTTATAAATATCTGTGAATAGGTTTTATAAGAGAAAATAGTCAAAGAACCAAGAGAGAGAGAGAGAGCTACAGATATTTGAAATTATTCAGAGAGCGAAGAAACGAGAGAACTATAGATATTATTATATAGACTCTATGCATAGATAATTCTATAGATATGAATATCTAAGAAGAGATTAAATGCTCTTTAGCTGGTTCATCATAAGACAGGGAAGACATAAGACAGGGAAGAGCTATGGATATAACCAGTAGATTAACTCTAACCTGCCTTAACATGAAAAATCTCATATATGTAGCCTCTTTAATTTCTAAAGGTTCGCATACAAATCGCAGTTACACATATCAGAATTATAATAGAGCTCTACATATAGGGCATTCTCTTAGTCATTCACTGCCCTACTACCATATTTGGAATTATTTTACAGCTATTATTGTTGCCTGGGCATTGTTTGTTGGCCGGAGTGGTTTTTATGACCACATTGACAGTCAATAGAAGAGCTTGACACAGCGCATAGTTCTCTGACCGCGCTGGCCAAACGCTCTGCTCCGGCCTCGAGGCCAATTGGTGTCCACCTCCCCCTCCCCCTCCCCTACCACGACCACTCGCAGCGATGACCCGTCCCTCGGCAGCTTATTGATTTGTAGTCAAATTGTTGCCACCGCCAATGCCAGTGGGACCACATCATGCGCATTAAAAGTGGCGCCAATGTTACAGCATCTACAGAAAGGACCTCGGTAAGTAGGTCGCTATTCGTTGATTTCATAACCGGCGCCCGTTGCTCATACGCCGCGTAGGCCAAGTGCCAACCGAAAAACGTTTGAAACTTTTGTTTGCGCTTTATTATCAATTGTTGTTGTTGTCGATGTTGCTGTTGTTGTTTCTGTTGGTTTTGTTTTCTTTGTATTTTATTATTATTATTATTTTTTTTTTTGGCTTGGTTTGTTTGTCTGGCGCGTCGCCAACACATCGCCTTGCGCCTTGCGCCTTGCGCCGAACACAGAGGCCAAGGTTTTTCGGCGGCATCAAGACGCGACTTTATGGCGACAGGCGTCAGGCGACAGGCCGCCAATAGTTTCAGTTTAGTGCCGAGGCCAACATAGATGATAGTATCTCTACTACTCCACATACTATACTATTCTATACTATATACATATATATATAATACAGTATAAGTTAAATTGCCCTCTCAGCGAAAATATAAAAAGCGGCAGTTTGTTTGTTTGCTTGCTTTTTTTCAGCGTCGCACCATTAAGTCGTTGAGCAATGCGCGTCTGGAGCTTGGGTCAATGCACGAACTATTACGAACGGCAAGTAGGCATAAAATGTTGCCATAAACTGTTCAGTTCTCAAGTGGATATCTACACTGCGAAATATAGGGTCAGGTAAACTAACTGAAGGCTTCAATTTATTCTTTCACTTAGTAATACTATCAAGCTACATCTAATTAATATATAATTCTAAGTTCAAGAGCTAATCATCTTTTTAGCTGTTCAGGAACTAGTCATTAGAGTAGAATATGCAGTACAGGTGTACAAAATTCGATTGCTATGCCAGCCCATTAATTGTTTATATTTCTTTTAGCTCCTACAAAACTAGAGATCTATGAGCAATATAGTAGAGCCAAACATGTACTAACTTATTTCATTAAACAGTTCATGAACTACTTGTCATGAACTACTAGTTAGTTTGCATTTTCAGTGTACTGACTCATAAATACAATATGTCTTAGTAAAAAGTTCATGATCTATAAGTTCATTTTAACTACTTTAGTTGTTCATGAACTCGTGATCGGTGAACAGTACCATGTAGTCAGTCAAAAAACTATTTTCTATGCTAAAAAATTCATGAACTACAAGTTCTTTTCAGGTTTTTTAGCACTTCATAAACTAGTGATCAGTGAGCGATGAAAAATCAGATCAATGTGTCACACATATTATTTATATTCCTAGACAGCTCATGAACTCTATAATCTATTCAAGTTCATAGCTATTGATAAAAATTTCTGATACTTGGAAAGAAAAATTGGATTATTGCTTGCTAAATAGAGAAATCTGTCTAAGTTTCAAGATTTCCAGATGGATTACTCGGGCTGATGCTATTTGTTCAGATAAAGAATATAAGAGTACCTTATGAAGATATGCTCATCAATTCAGCCATTATCATTTCTTATAATAAAGATTCATCAAATCATTATTAGCTCAAGTCACTTCCTTAGTTCCTTATATATACTTAAAATATATGCCTAATTACTGCCCATTCAATCTATAAGTTCAATGCACTTGCACACTAATGCAAATAGTATTCAGCTACCAATTATTGTTAATTTCTGTGCCTCCACTCATTTCATCGAACTAAGTATTTAATATTGATTACACTTGGCTGATAAGATGTTCGAGCCTGTCGTTTCCTACTGAATTATATGATTTAGTATTGTTAATAAAATAGTTTAATACCAGCAGAAATCTATGCCAGACGTTAGAGTACGTAAATTGCCAAGCGTCTTCCAACACTCTCGATTTTATTTTGTGTTCTTGAATATTATAGCCAAACAAATCAGAGCAAAGGAAATGGGATACATATAAATTACATGAATAATTGGGTATATTCCTATATAACGAATATTAAATGCCCTTTTTATATAAATTGCAATATATAATATACAGTAGGCTAAAGATTTCAGATTGCTAAGCTATAAGTATTCGTATAACCTACGTTAATTGTTGGATACATATTTAATATAACGAATATCTAATGCTCTTCCAAATAAATTTCGAAATATAATGAATGCTGCAATCAAGATTAAAGATTACTGAGCTATAAGCATTGCGAATACCTAGTAAGCTACTAGGTATACGATGCATTGAGTAATTTGTGCTCAAGGTACTACTTAAGAGTATTATGGATAATTTCAGAACAATTGCAGTGCCAAATCTCAGATTTTCAGGAAATTGTTCTCAAATTCATGACAAGCAATCCACTTTCCTGATTGAAGCGTTTCACATTCCATAGCTAATCTGCATTGCCATGCGTTAGGGTACGGCGAGGACAGCCTGTAAGTCTAACCCAGCCGATTGTTGCCGCGTCGAGCCGTAGTGCGCGCGCTACCCAATCAGAGCTATAATTTATTATTTGGTCTACGACTATTCCCCACATACCAATTAACAGTTAAAAGCATTTGATTTAGCTGGCTCCAAACGATTTCATTAGATGTTCCCCATTCGCCGTATCGAAGCCTAATTAAAGTGTTGGCTTATATGCACTATTCGAGCTCGCCGCATAGCCCCCCCCCCCCAGCCCGACAGCCAATCGGAGAGCTTATCGCGGCTACTTTATCGCTTTCCAATAAACATCAGCAACAACAAAGCACACGACAGCACTTTAATTGTCATTAAGCGTACTTACAACCAACTCGAACAGTTTCATGTTGATGATGATGATGTTGATGATGTCGCTGTCGATAGCCTTAATTTTAGGTGTCGACACGGCTCAAGGACATTATGAGAAGGCATACTACGTGGCCACGCTCAATCTTATTGCTCCTATGTGCGTGTATATGTGTGTGTGTGTATGAGTGTGAGAGTGAGTGTATACAGCTTGTAAGTTCTTGTAAGCCAAGTACTTGAGCTGAAGTCGTGGGCAGAAGGAGTTCCAGCAGTGAGAGTTGAAGCGAGGAAGCGCATGGCACTCGCACTTGAGCTACAGTTCAAATATGTCAAGTACGTCCTGGCTGGGAGCTCTGCCGTCTGAGTTGGAGTCTAGGTCTGAGTCTGCTCTAAGTCTGTGTAATGATGAATTGTGAACAGCGCCTTGGCTGGGTGGAAAATATGCAACTTTGACTACAAAACTGAGAAGAGTTTTAAAGATTCCACAAAAGATAATATATGCATTAAATTATTAATTAAATTTTGTTTGGAATAAGTAAAAAGACAAGTCTATATAAAATTTATAATTAAAAAAAAAAAAAAAATAGCACAATCATCTCAAGGTATTTTTTATTTATTAATTGCTTTAGTATTTATTATTTTATATTTATAAAACAATTAACTGAAAGGTATTTTCAGTTTATTAATTAAGCAAGTATTTATTATTTTATTTTAATAAAACAGTTTAGTCTATTCAGACACTTTCAAGGTATTAATCGATCTAGTAATTATTATTTCTTTCTGTATTTACTTTAATCTGTTTATTAAAATACTTTATTATTTGTCTTGATTATAAATTAAAATAAATTTAAATATTAAAAAAATTAATCAAATAATAAATAAATGAATCCTATAATTTTTACATTGATTATTGACTTATATAAAAAAAACAGCCTTTCTATGCAATTTTCATGTAGGTAAGGTACACCACAACATTCCCATAATTAAATATACATATGTTTATGTATATACATTTATTTATTGCTTACTTAAACGTTTAAAGCAGGCCTCTCTATACGATTCTCATACTTTTAAATTGATCTAGTCGAATGATAAGAATAACGAAATGAGCTTTAATTGTTATTTCTGCTGCAAAATTAACAAATTTCCCACAATTTCTAGATAATTATTTATAAACTAAAAATAATCTGAGCTTATAAGATGCTTCTCTCTACGATTTTCATACTTTCCAGTGCAATTCTCATTCAACCAAACTTTCACCCTCTCCGTCTTTTACTTTGCCTTGTTTACCAACAATTTGAGCCAAATATTTGCCTTAAATTCGAGAAAATATTTCCATATCAACCCGCATTTCTCACTCACCTTGGATCCAGCGAAGGCACATCCGTTCCACCGCTTGCACCACCTCGCGCATTGTTGTGATTCTTGCTGGAGCTGCCACTCATGAGGCGCATGGTGCGTGGCTCCTCGGGCGTCTCGTGATGCAGTCGACTTTGTGTGTGATGCGAATAGCGCATCGGTTGATCGGCATAGGACAGGCCTTCGCCGTCGTCAGTGTCTTGGCCTGATTCCATATCATCATCCATATCTTCAACTTCTTCATCCTCATCGTCGTCGTCCTCATCCAGATCCGAGCTATCCATATGCCGTTCGGTGCGCTGTAAAGACCGATTAACGTTAGCTTTTCCGCTTAAGCCACACAAGTGGCGGCAAATGCCACGGACTCACCTCATTCATGGAGCGACTGCTGCCGACAATAATGGTGCCACCGCCCTTATTTGGGCCACCATCGCAATGGATGCCAGTCGAACACTGCTGCATGCTGCCGGGCTTCGTTAGGGGATCACATTTGGCACTCAGACTGCCATCCGTCGATTTGCACTCGACACCGCGCATCTGAATGCCCTGGCCACATGAAACGGAGCACTAAGAGAAAGAGAAATAGGGAGAGGAGAGAGTTGTTAGGGATCCATAAGCATTATAAATTATTGCAATATGTTTTACGGAGGGCGCAATAAAAATTCATTTGTTTGCGCAAAAGATGACGATGCTTCAGCGCGTGTTGACGAAGTGCTGTCGTGAAAAGTGAGAGAAGTGAAAGTAAAAGTGGACGACGCGTCATTCCGCTAAATGGATAGGGGGGCGGTGCGGGCATGGTCAGACATCCTTCACATGCCCTATCCCATCAACGGTGCGGCACGTGCACGCGCCCACGCATACAAATGCAAATTTTTCATATTGTTTGCGTTTTGTCAGTTGGCGCTGCGTAACGCGGCGTATGCGTAACGTCCTTTTCAAGTGGCTTACCCCATTGTTTATCTGCGCCCCAAGCCCAAGCCCAATCCCAAACCCATTCTCATTCTCATTCACTTTCACATTCCCAGCCATTGCTTTTATGCATTTCATGCGTACTACGGCACCGTCTCTACTCTACTCCTTGCCTCGCGCCTTTGGCTTTTCGCAACTTTTAGCCACTTTTCAGCTCATTTTAATGGCGCTTAATTTTTGTGCCACACATTCATACATGTATATGTATATACATATAGGTATATGCATATGTACATATGTGCATGTGCTTGGCCATACTTATTTTATTAATGTGCAAAAAGCATTAAATGTGTTTTTTTATTGACTCTCGGGGTCGGACTGAGTTGAGCTGAGTTCAGTTGATCTACTCTTGCGAAATATACTGTGAGTTGGCTAACAAATATGACTTGTGACCTACGATCACATTCTCTTCTTGATGCTTAATAGATTGTGGTACTATTATAAAATTTAAAATAATATATTAGAATAAATAAAATATATTATAAAATATCATATATAAATATATTAAAATATATAATATGAATCAAATAAATATGTTAAATTATTAAATCTGTTTGTATATTCCCTTCCAGCTTTTTTTTTTCTAATATTGCATTTTTTAAAATCTGGCTTCAAATTAAAAATCGTTTAAAAATTATAAACAAAAAATATCTAACACTTCGCTCGTATACTAGAACTAACTAAATTTCATATTTGAAGAAATGTTTTTAGTTACTTCTATATTTTTTTAAAATTTCTTTTTAACACATTTTTTATTTAGTGCAAGTTTTTGCTTACTATTTGTTTATATTTATTCGAAATTTAGTTATATTTTATTTTAGTTTTTAATATCAAATAAGTCTCATGCTCATTTACATATCACATTATCTTTTCAATTTTGAATAAGATCTGGAAGTTCTAATAAACAAATTAAAAAATATTTAAAAAAAAAATTAATAAAAATTAAATAAATGTTTAAAAAAAAAAATTTTTTTTTAATTATTTAAAATACTATATATTCTACTTTTAATAATTTCAAAAATCATCACCAATCTAGCTTTGCTTATACGACTATTAGGTAAACTAATGAAATGAATTAAAAATATTAAAGAAAACCCATTTTCAAATGGTATAATTTCAACTTAAAATTTGATATTTATTTAAATTTAACATGCAAATTTTGTTTCGTGCTCTTCGATTGAGATGCCAAGCAGAGCTTCTTTGTAAGTTCATTTAGCATTCGGTTATTTGAGTGCGTGCCACTCACATTTAATTTCATCTTCAGAATCCTCTCAGCCTTTGCCATTAACATGCAAGCCGTTAAATGTGTGTTTGTTTGTTTGTTTTTTACATTTTTTCATTTTTTTGGCTAAAGTTAAATTTTTTCCCTCTCCTGTATTTTAGTTCATAAAGTTCTTAATAGGCTGAAGTTGGAGCTCATTATTTTCAAACATTGTAATCCACTTTGTATTAAAAGCTATAAAACTGACTTTGTTGTGCGTCAAGTGCAGAGGGAGGATGCAGGCGAGCGCACATAAAATCAGCCAGGCAAACAGCACTATCCATATGCCCTTGCGGAGGGGTAACAACACTTTCAGTGAAAGCCAAATAAATACTCAGCCAAACTCAGCTCAAGACAATTCAATTAAGCAACACATAAACTTGACACCCCCGGCAAGACTCTCAGCAGCGCCCCTAACACATATAGAAATCGACGTCGCACATTAATAAACTTGCACTTTAAATGAACAGCAGCGAACTCGATAAGGCCAACTGGGTTTGGGGCAGGGTGGGCCTGAGCGGGCGGGGAAGGGCGCGTTACTTGCGGCCAGACAAACTTAAGCAGCAACAGCAACAGCTACAACGAACCTCCAAGTTGATTAAGTTGTATGGCTATAACCGGGAAGAGGCTTCAGTCTCAAGTCTAGCGGCTTATTACGAGCCAGCAAGCAAAGTAAATTGCAAAAAAATAACACGAGCAAAAGAAACTGAAAAAAACATGCCGACAATTAGATACTCTTGAACTAAACTAAAAGAACTAATGGAAAATTCAATTTCACTGAAATGATCTGTTAAATCTAATAATATATTACTAAGTTACTTAGATACTCTTCTTTTCATTTTTTGAGCAACTCGTACTCATTTAATTTGCATTTTATTTTCAACAAGTACTTAATCATTGTTATAGAATACAAATTCCTATCAAATTATGTAGTAAGGAAGCGAAAATTCGAATTAACTAAAAATATTTAATCTACTTGATCCGACAGATCTGCTGTGTTTGAATATGTTATGGTCATTTCCAGACATAACTACTATTACATTGAATGACATTTCTTTAAACTTTAAGGAAGGAACAAAGGAAAAACTACTCGATGGGTTTAGCCTGCTGAGTTCGGCTGTGATCTCTTTAAAAACTATTTTTACTATTCCTAAAATTAGCTTTAAAATTCATTAACTGTCAGTTCTATAATAATTCCTTAACTGAAACAAATTTCGAAGCCTCAGCAATTTTATAAATATTTCCCATTTTTCTTTTCTAATTTTTTTTTGTTTTATTGAAAGTTTCTTCTCTTATTTAATCGACTCTCTGTCAGGGTATGCCTAACAAGTAGCCGTCTACACATTTAGCTAAGTATACACTACGGCCAGACTTGGCCTCTCATCAACGTCTACGGCTCTGTCGCCCGCTTCCCCTTCCCCTTCCACTGACTCGCTTTTGAAGCCATGTCTGCGTCTTGGTCTTCGTCATGTCTGCGTGGCTGGCAAAAAGTGCATGATTATTACACGAGTTGTTGCTGTTGTTCTTAATGTTGGTGTTGTAGTAGTGTACTTACGCCAGTCCAATCCTCCACCTCCCAGTGTGGGCACTCCTCGATAATGCAGGTCTCCTGAGTTGGCGGCTTTGGAGTGCGGCACATAATATCAGCAACCTGTTACCAAAAGGTCCAAGCATGAAACCCATCCACAAAATGTGAAGAGCAGACAAAAAGTAAAAAAAAAAAAGAAGAAGAAAGAGAGAAAAATGTATATAGATATAGATATAGAGTGTCGGAATACATGGTAATAATATGTCCGTGTGTGTGTGTGTGTGTGTGTGTATGTGTCCATGTCGAGCTGCTACTTTGTATGCAAAATTAGCAGCGTTTAAAAGTGGGCGGCACTTGGGTAATAGCCACTTTCGTTCAACTATTTTGGCCACTAGCATTGCACTTACCCTCGTTTTGATGCCGTTGGTCTCCTCGGCACAGACAACCATCCGTTCACGGTAGCCGTGCCCACAGAGCCGGCTGCAAGTGCTCCAATCGTCGGTTATCCAACTGCGGAAGAGGCGGACAAGTGGTTAGACTATAGACCCAACTATAACATAGAGGCCACTTGCGCGGGCGTTTTGCTGAATTAGTTCAACTAAATTGTTTCAAAAACAAGTTGACCGCCCCTGCGGTTGGAACTCAAAAAAAAAAAAAAAAATGAAAAACCAAAAATAAATAGAAAAAATAAACAAAAAGGCAAAAGAAGGCGTACACGCCCCCCTTTTAAAATGGTGTCGGACACTAAAGGGCATGGCATTTTATGCAGACAGATTATATAGTTGAGTGAATCACTTTGTGCACGTGTTGGGACCAGAAAGCGAGGGTCCAAAAAAGAATTGAGCTGTCAGGGAATAAAGGCAGTTCGCACATTAAAGACCTGCATAGCTCAATTGCGAAAAGGACGAAAAGGACGAAAAGGACTTTGGACTTTCAGCTTACTCCATAGTCATCAGCTCAGTAAAAGGTACGTGACTGAAAATACTGTTCATGCAGATAGATATGTATATGTAGTTATGTCATGTCGAAATAGGATCTCTTAGATCGAATAAATCCTCTCATAGGTATATAAAATATATGCATAACTGGCCTGTTTATATTGCCGTAGATGTCGGTTATCCAAATTATTTTCTAGGAATCAAAATTGATAGAGTTCGGCCCTACTTTTACTTTGTAAATTAAAGTTTCCTCATAGTTCACAGTATCCAGTTTATATCATCAATTGAAGTTGAAAAGAACTAAAGAATCCTTACTTTACATATAGATACAAACTCCCTTCACTGACAATAGTTACAGCCTCCCTATAAGCACCCTGCTCTACTCCAATCCGCCTTAATCGTAATTTACAAACTATTCACTCGCTCAGTTACAGCCAAAAACTCATGTGTCTAGACTTTATCGTCAATTCCAGCTTAAATATCCTTTCTCCCCCTATTTCGCTTAGACGATACAACTCAATTGCACTACGAAACTAACAACTATCATAAGTCTTTGGCAAACACAATGATACTCCACCCCCAGTGCTTTGCCCCAACCAGCTATTAGCCAAGTTCCCAATGCTGCAGTAAGCGTTGCCAAGAACTGAAAACCTCAAGACAGCCAAAATCACAGGCAATAATTGATGTCCCAAACCGACGGCGGCCCAAAGCCGCGAACAGCAATAAACAGACCGAACGCCAGAAAGCAACAGCAAAGAGCAAAAATGGGAAGGCAGACGATAAGCATTGACTGCAAGTTGCCCTAGATATTTACAGTTAGTTCGGTATACCTTAGACGAATATGTTCATAAGCTGATATGGAAATCACTAATAGAAACTATATAGAAATTGCATACTAAATTTCCTTACTTTAGGTTGTATATTACCCGAGTTCACATAGGTAAATAGATGAATAACTGGAATATACTAGATTTTATTTTAAACCTGTATAACATTGTAAAGTAATACTAGAAACTCATCATTTTTAAGAGTATTTATTTATTTATTTTCTGAATATCTCTCTTAGGTATTCGGAAAACACCTGCTTAATATATTCCAGACTTTCAGGGTATTCCGAAAGCGAAAAGCAAAAACAACAATAGGCAACCGCACAGAACGGAGATTAGAATTTGAGGCGCTTCGCGCGAGATACTCGGAAAATTGGCGTAAACTTTCAGTTCGGTTTTTGGAAAATGTCACAGCACGATAAATACAGTGTGGGGGTCGTCTGTGGTGCTATGTACATACATATAGATGTTTGTATATATGTATGTATATACCCTATACACAGGCTGGGCAGACAGAGAAGGCGCCAAACAAGGACAAGACACATCAGAGTCCTCGCTGTGCTGGGCGATAATAGAGCCCGAGTAGGCAATCAAAACGTGCGCACGATAACCAAACGCCATTTAAATTGATAGCTAGCCAGGTGGACGGAGGAATAGGCAGAGAGATGGAGGATGAAGATGGAGAGAAACAAAGGTGTGTGTGTGGGTGGGAGGGAGATGAGTAGGCAGGTGGAACTGCCTGTCTGTCTGTCTGTCTGTTTGGGGAGTTTGGGGGCAACTGTCAAAGCTGTACTTACCGCGGCGGACAGCTATGTGTATTACATGGCACCACCGAATTCTCCGGCCGATTAGCAGCATTGCAGAGCATCGTATCGACATCAGCGCCAGTTAGGCGATTCTTGCACACAGGACGAGACATTTTGTAACCTACGGCACAAGCGAAATAGAAATAGTTAGAAAGAGATAGTCAGAGAGAAAGAGAGAAAAAAATGAAGAAAATAAGTAAAGAAATGCTGAATGGCGTTAGTATTATGGGTAAAGGCTAAAAATTGGAACTGGCAGACGACGTGCATTTGCTGCATTTTAAAATCAATAATAGCCTGAAATGGCTTTCATTGGGTTGGTTGGGTTTTCTCTCTGCACTGCAACTTTAATGTCACTTAGGCACTTAAGACAGTCACGGCCACGCAACGAGCAGACCAAACAGAAAAAGCTTAACCCGAACCATCAAATGCTCTGGGGAAGACGTACAAAGATTTTGAGGCAAGACACATGGCTGAGAGCTTAAATCTTCAAATTAAGTTTTTATAATACGTAATGTTTTGATTATTTAATACTTTAAAATTTACTAAGTGCTAAATACTATTTATTATTGTTATTATGTAGCTATAATAAAATCAAAATTGTTTTAAAACAAATCTTTAAGTTTAAAAAAAGATAAAATAAAAATTAAAACTCTTCTAATGTGCATACAAATATACATATACAAATATATACATATTATATAGCTATAATAAGATCTAGAATTATTTTAATTAAATCTATACGTTCTTAGTTATAGGCAAACGTTTTAAATAAAGATTCCTCTAATATAAAACATATGCAAAGCCGATAAATGAAATTGGTTTATCTATGTCACAAGTTATATTATTTCATTCGATTTTAATGAAAAAATATATTTTTATACAAAAACGAAATGTTGCAGGTCTGTATTTAGAATATAGATTATATATGCTTTAAATTATTTATTCAAGAATATAAATTAAATGCAATATAGGAGAATAGGGTTGTGATATAAAAAACTTATTTTCCACATAATTTTAATTTATAATGTATTTATACATTTTTATTATTTTATTTTTATTATTAGTAATATAAATTTTATATTTATTATTAATACACATTTTTTAAATAATATATATTAGCTTATATTTATTTTTATTGTATATATATTAATTTATATTTTTTATTTATGATTTTTTTTAATTTATTTTTTTAGTTTATTATTTATATTCATTTTTGGGCATTTATAGAAATTGTAATATATGAAATTGTGCTTTATAATTGAATATTTCTTCATTTCTTTTCACTCAACGCATCGACTGCAATGGGTTAACGTTAACAAACAGATGTGAGTTTTCAGCTAAGCCAAATGGCTGCAGCAAATGGGCTGGGCGTTTTCAAATTCTATTTTCTTCTTGCTGTACGACCGGAAATTGGCAGAGCAAACACAGAGCCAGCCAAAGAGGCTGCAGCAGGCAGATACAAAGAGTGAGTGAGTGAGTGAGAGAGAGACAGTGAGATGGAGAGCGTGAGACGGCAAAGTGGCTAGAGAATTTTTGGGGCTGGCGGTGCTTCAGCAAAAATAGTCGCACAATGCATAATGCCATAACGATCTGTCAGTTTGAAAAATAGTGGGAAGCTGGTCTCGAATTTGATAGTGAATAGTTCTCCAACCAATCCCAAGGAGCACAGATGGGACGCCGATTTTCAGCTATTGAATTTCGTTTATAAGCTTCATTGTGTGCGTTCAGGCAACGTCATCGTCATCATCCTTATCCCCTAGCCTTACGCTGAGACGGTGACTACTGCTCCCTCCTCGCGCAGCATCTCGTCCCCTAAACAGCGTCATAGACGTCAGCTGGCGCCGCTGCTACTGCTGCTGCTGCTGCTGCTGCGTATTCATGACACAATTGGCTTAAGGCAATTGGTAATATCCTCTCTTGGCATTTATGTCAATAGTTGTAACGCAAAAAGTCGACTTCATGTTCACGGCAATGATAAAGAGCAATAGAAAAAAAGAAAAGAGCAAGACTCTGAGCCAAGGGAGCCATGGGAGGGTGCGAGAAGTGCGACTGTGTGTGGCATGTGTTGCATAGCTTTTGGCTCAGCATGTTGCTTGGGGATGCATGGCCAGCCAGGGGAGGGCATGGCATGCAGCATCATGGGGTCCGATGAGTGGATTTATAAAGCTCACTGCACCCAGCATGTTGCCCATATTAAGTTACGAGCAACAAAAGGGGCTCCATCCTGTCATTAATATTGATCATAATTTATAGAGCAGCGGAAATGTTAATGTTACTGCGGATTTCTCGTTTTTCAAGTGGCTCCAACATGAGACAACTGATATTTTTTATGAGCTCACTGCACAAACAAAATTGCAAACTTCACTATAATTTATTTAATAAGTATTGACATACTCTAGAAAAAAAATTAAATTTTAGCTAAGGAATCTCTGTTTAATAAAATAGAAATTTAATGCAGTCAAAGATGGGATTTATGCATATTAATATATATGATTTGTTAAGTAAAATCAAAGTTTGGACTATGTAAGATATATTATCTTTATGTATATATATATGATTTGTTTAGTACAAAATTAATGTTCTTGCATAATTTTCCAAGCAATACAAAATTATATTATATTAATAATTAGAACTTAAACTTTCTACTGTCAAAGATTAGATTATTAGTAAAAGCTGAATCTTAGTAATTAATTTCACAAAGCAATAATATTGTATTGTAAATAATATTGTACATAGAACTTGAATGATAAAATATATATTTTTTTCAGAGCTTTTTTCTGAAGTTCTTATGCCGTTAAAGATTCAATTCAACTGCCATCAAAAATATGATCAGTCTCTGCAATTTAAATTGAATAAAAATGAAATGTAAATTTAAACTTTAAGACAATTTTGGAATTTTTGTCTAATAGATGGTAAATGTGTGTGATGTATAATTGTTTTTATATTGCCAAAATTTTATAAATTTTTATATTATAAATGCCGAAAAAAACTAATAATAAACATAAATAAAAATAAACATATTTATATACATATTTATTCAGCACTATTCAGCAAAGATTTTCAATTGCTGCTTGTCTATAAAATATTGAAAAATATTTGTTTAAGCTCAGCTCTTAATTTTAAACATTTTCAATTGCTGCTCATCGCTTTATTAACTCTTGAAGTTTTGTTCACAGCTTTAAGCCGCTTACACAAAATGCCTTTTGGTAGCCCAGCTGCTTGAACATCAATTACAACGAGTGCAGAGGAATTTCAGACGAGTGCTTTCAGCTCACCTTCACTTGCCACCTGCTTAACCTTTGTGCTTGCACACGCACGCATACACACACACTCATATATATGTATGTGTATTTATATATATGTCCATATGTGCTCATTTAGTGCACTTAATTTGGCCATCCAGAGAAAAAGAATATGAAATAAGTTGAATATCAATTTGAGGCAAAGCAGAAGCTAAGAGGCGCTGCAGCGAGCTCCAAATATGTATAATTCGGCATAATTGATTACCTGTAATGTAGACAGTTATGTTTGTCGCTGACGTCGATAAGTGAGTAAAACAAATGACAAGTCGCAGCAGAAACAACAACAAATGGACTGACGGACACCCGGACAGCTAGCCGGATAGTCGAAAGTAGTTTTTATTCGTACTAGTTAGTTGGATGAGTGTGGGAGTGGGGGAGTGGGAGGAGGGGCAACTTTCGTATGTAATGTCGGTGCGTTTATTTGGGTGTCCCCCCTGTGGATAGACGTTAGCCAAACGACAAGCAACGACTGCACTTGACATTTAACTGACATGTGAGGCGGACAGACGCTGAAATGTAATTAAGGCGCAGCGCAATGCTCCATGGTGCCACATGGGGGCGGGGCGAACCGTTGGGGATCAGGGCGGGGTAACGCCTACTTGTAAGGTAGCTAAACGATATTGCAATTAAAATTGAAAAACAAATTGATTTTGCCATTTGCAAGAGACGGCCAGGATAATGACTAAGTAAACTGGCGTTGGGTGCGTTCGACTATTGTCGGAAATTAACAAGTCCCACTTGCTGTGGTTGTTGCTGTTGGTTGTTGGGGACTCTCGTCCCCCTCGTGATGGGGAGAAAAAATATATGCTCTGACATTTATCAAGCGGCAAACCGATTATTTTCATTCGGAATTTTTGACGGCCTAATGGCCGAAAACGCTAGTTGATTAAAAATTCATGAGACCACACCAAAAAAAATGGTAAATATCATAAAAAGTGTAGCTCAAAGTTTGCGCTCTAACCCAGAAAATTGACAGGAAATATTTGTTTTGGTTTAACGCCATCATCATCAGCTTTTGCGTGTCCCCAAATTGTTGTGTGAGTGTGTGCGCGTGTGTGTGTGCATTTGAAATTTGCTTTCGATCGATTTCTCTTTTAAGATTAATTACGATTCGTATTTCGTTTAGGTGACAATTTGTTTCTATTTTTTGATAGCTTATGGAAATATACCCTGCTTGTATATAAACAATAAGGTATGCATGGGTTGAAATTCCTTTATTATGCAATTGTATTATCACAATATTATTATAATATTATACTATTATATTATTATGTTATATTATAATACCAACAGTGATTATTATTATTTATTTTATTATTTATTAAATTATTTTATTATTCTATTATTATTAATTATATTTATTTAAATATTTTTTTATTTATTTATTATTAAATTATTTTTCTATTACATTTTACATTTACATTTTGTTCAGCTCAGACAACTTTTAATAATAGAAGCCAGCTTAAACAACAAATTATTATTGTAATTATATTAAAGCGTAGCATTTGTATTTCACTCCATCGTAGACATGTAATTTATTTTTAATTTTAAAAAGCTTTTTTTTTTTCATTTTTGCTTAATTGAATTGAGCAGATATGTATGGCTTAGCTTTATTTTATAATAAAAATAATAATTACCTATCATCAATTAAATATACTTGCAAATTCTTTCTATGTTTATTTATTTATTTTTACTCTACTTATTTTATTTACCCAAATCACATACACATAAGCATACGGAATGCACATCAGCGCTTACATACGCTTCCCACAAATAATAATAATGAAAACGCAAATATTTTGCTTGAGCATGTAATCCCATGCACTCTTCACTCAGAAGGGAAGAGAAGTGATCGTCGTGATCAGAAGTGATCGTTGCTAATACTTGTGCGCACGTAGAGAGAGAGAGAGAGAGAGAGTAACGCAACATATTTATTTTTTTGTTTTTTTATAAAGTTTTATATTTTATTAACGAGTTTACTGCTACCTTTAATGGCAGCTTAATCTTGCTTTACATTAAAAATAAGCAATAACAAAATCGAATTTCTATTTAAAGTACCTTGCCGAACATAACTGTAGGACATCTCCCACCTGTGAGACCTTTATTTACCTATATAAAAGGCAGCAGATGAAGCATTTCTTCAGTCTGTCGCCAGGCCTGGTAGGGGTCAGTCGTGCAGTGCAGTAAGTGAAGTAAAGTGTGATCGTGATCGTGATGGTCAGCAACTGAGTAACTGAGCGACTGAGCAACTGAACAACTCAGTAACTGAGTAACTGAGCGACTGAGCATTTGAACAACTAACTGAGTAACTGAGTAACTGAGCGACTGCGCGACTGAGTAACTGAGCAATTGAGCAACTGATCAAATGAGCAACTGAGCAAGTGAGCAACTGAGCAACTGAGAAACTGAGCAATTGATCAAATGAGCAACTGAGCAAGTGAGCAACTGAGCAACTTAGTAACTGAGTAACTGAGTAACTGAGCAACTCAGTAACTGAGCAACTGAGCAACTGAGCAACTGAGCAACTGAGCGACTGAGCATTTGAACAACTAACTGAGTAACTGAGTAACTGAGCGACTGAGCGACTGAGCGACTGAGTAACTGAGCAATTGAGCAACTGATCAACTGAGCAACTGAGCAACTGAGCAACTCAGTTACTGAGTAACTGAGCGACTGAGTAACTGAGCAACTGAGCAACTGAGCAACTGAGCAACTGAGCAACTCAGTAACTGAGCGACTGAGCGAATGAGTAACTGAACAGCTGAGCAATTGATCAACTGAGCAACTGAGCAACTCAGTTACTGAGTAACTGAGCGACTGAGTAACTGAGCAACTGAGCAACTGAGCAACTGAGCAACTGAGCAACTGAGCAACTGAGCAACTCAGTAACTGAGCGACTAAGCAACTGAGCAACTGAGCAACTCAGTAACTGAGCAACTGAACAACTGAGCAACTGATCAAATGAGCAACTGAACAAGTGAGCAACTGAGCAACTGAGCAACTTAGTAATTGAGTAACTGAGCAACTGATCAACTGAGCAACTGAGCATTTGAACAACTAACTGAGTAACTGAGTAACTGAGCGACTGAGCGACTGAGTAACTGAGCAATTGAGCAACTTAGTAATTGAGTAACTGAGCAACTGATCAACTGTGCAACTGAGCAACTGAGCAATAATTGGTCAATTAGTCAATCTATCAATCTGTCATATTGTCAATCTGTCAATGTGTCAATTTGCCAATCTGTCAATCTGTCAATATGTCAAATTGTCAATTTGTCAATCTGTCAATCTGTCAATTTGTCAATTTGTCAATCTGTCATGTTGTCAATCTGTCAATCTGTCAATCTATCAATTTGTCAATTAATCATTTTGTCAATCTGTCAATTTGGCAATTATTCAATTTGTCAATCTGTCAATTTGTCAATCTGTCAATCTGTCAATTTGTCAATCTGTCAATTTGTCAATCTGTCAATTTGTCAATTAATCAATTTTTTAATCTGTCAATCTGTCAATTTGTCAATTAATCAATTTGTCAATCTGTCAATTTCTCAATTGATAAATTGACAAATTGACTGATTGACAGATTGACAGAAATTGACAAATAAAGTAACAAAAAATTACAAAAGATGACAAATTGACAGAATAACAGAGCCACTGAGCAACAGAACGATTGAGCAACATATGAATATGTGATCAATTCGGTTTGAATATGTCGGGACTTATTTTCACTGACCGGGCCACAAGCAACCAAGCCGAGCAAATACGAAGTGATAATAAGAAGTAGGCAACGCTCTGAAGTTTTAATCATTCCGTTTTAAGAATTAATTTATTCTCGCTCATTTGAATGGAGGAAGTAAGCTATGACTCAATGGAAATGGAAATACTAAATACTGCTAACAAAATAAATAAGTCTCACCAGCCGCAATATCAAACTACAATTTTAATTTAGCTAATTTAATTAACTTAATTGTCATTATGCTAAGCTTGGTTTCATACAAAATCTATTCAAAAGAATTCGGCTACATACATATAATATGAACTGTGTATGTATGTATTGAAGACAACAAATGCCAAGACTAATTATCTACATCAATAGACATATTTGATTAAGTAAATACGTACAACTAAATATCTCAATTTGCTTAATAACAGAAAGTAATAATATTAGTCAGTCGCAAAACTGAATGGAAATTATTGCACATTCAATGGAAAACATATGCAACTGGCGAAAGCTCTAGTTAGAGTGCTGGCTGAAATGTAATGCAATTTAAATGTAATAATAAAATTTATATCCATACTAATTAGAAGCTTTTTGCCATAGCGATTGATTATTGTTGTTGTTGTTGTAGTTGTAGTACTTCAACCCAGCGAACACTCATTCAGAGACAGGTAACTATGCTATTTGGTAAGAGGACACCAAACTTATATTACCTCATGTCGCTCATCACGTTACATGCACGCACACTTGTGAACTTTTGTGAATTGAATCGGAAAACTTCTGGCTTAAGCTTTCAGCTGCTGCTGTTGCTGCCACTGCTGCATGCAAAGCAATTTATGAACCCACATAGAGGGCAGAAAACAGAAGTTAACCTTAGGCTTTGGCTAGCAACAAAGTTGGCTCGCGGGCTAATCGACAAACTTTAGTTGCAAATATATTATTTCGACAGCACTATTAATCATGCCTCTATATATAATATATAGTTGTAAGTATGATAGTAGAGCAAATATATAATGCCAACAGTAAAAAGAGAAAAATTTAACAAAAAGAGAGCAAAAACTTTAAGCATTTAGCCAGGAAATTTGCAGAACTGTCTTTCTTCTTTTTTTTTTTTTTTGTTGCTTCAACAAGGGGCACGAAGACAGCGCGCAACTGCCACTCGATTACCATGCAAACATTCAATCGAAACAAATTCCAATTCAATGAAAATAAATGAGCACGACAAATAGCTGCTTACAACACACACACACACTACACTCACATACACACTCACACAAGTGGGGGGGTCAGGCATGGGAGGCACGTAAAAAATTTGACAGCATTTTTCGCGTAAGGGAAAAGATTACAAACGGCGGCGAGGCACGCCAATGCCTGCGGCAATGTTCTTGACATATTCCACTTGTTTATTTACACTAGAGACTAGCCGACTGGCAGCAGCTCCCGAACCAGTCGCCCAACTACATAAGTACATGCATAAGGACCCAAAGACATAAGGACGATGAGGCCTGTGGATTGAGGATTGACGATTGTGGATTGAGCACTAAGGACTAAGGACTTACCGCCGCCGCAGGTGACGGAGCATTGCGACATCGCCGACATCTCCCAATAATAGAGCGGTTGCGAACAGGAGTTGCCATCGCCTCCGCAAACGCCGCAGCCGTCAATTTTCTTCGTTGAGCCTATTTTCAAATCGCAGCCAACGCGCTGAAAAGAGAAGCACAAACCCAAATAAATATCTGTAGATATGTATATACACATGTATATTTGTGTATATGTATTAAAGCGAGCAGTTTGATAAAAGAGCAGTCGAAAATGTGGCGGAATAGTTAGCGAAGTATTGAAGGAACCTAAATGCCCTTACATATTTACATTTAGATACATTTTTTTTTAATTTTTTAATAACATATTTATACATATATGTATATAATTTCTTTTTTAAGCAGTTTTCAATTATAACTATTGAAAATCGACAATAAATCCATCTTTTAAAAAAATTAAAAATAAATAAATCATATAATAATGAATATAATATCAGTTTAATTTATATATGTCATATTATTGAATTGAAAAAATAAGAATTAATATTTTTCAAACCTGTTTCAATTATTGCTAACAATATATGCTAGCTATACGAATTTTTTATTATAGATAAACATTGTTTGTCATAGTTCTATACATTTTTCACATATTTCTTATTTTATTTCGAATTACTAAAGAATTAAAATAACTAGAAACAATCATCTAATCTATCTATTTCTCTATGTAAATATAAACTATATTTTATCAGCTGCCTCAGTTTTGATTTTATTAACACCAATTTTATTTTCTTCAAGGCGTTACGCAAACATTATCAAAAACTCCAACTACCCAATGCTAGTGTATGCAAACGATAGAAGAACAAATAAAAAATGCTACGTAAATAAGTGTAAATCAACTGTTAGCGGTATCATATCGTAACCTATTGGCAAACAGGAACACACATATACAAAGTAATACACACAGACACACACTCACTCACTCTGTGGCAACAGTAATAAATAAAATATGGAAATCAATGAGAATTCGTTGCATAAGCCCAGGCGCACGCCCACACCCACACACACAGACGCACACACTTGTATCTACTTATGATGTATTTGCCAAGACATGTGTGCGTGTGTGTGAGTATGTATAACTATATACTGCTACTATGTATGTATTTGTGATTGATATGCAGCTGGTGCCTCATGGCACTTGCTACGCAGTTGTCAGGCTGCGTATTGAGCTCGAGCTGATTTCGCTCACTGCCAAAGGAATATTATTTAAGGAATTGCTTTAGATTAACTCAAGTCAAGTTCGACTAGTGGAAGCCGTCGACGTGCTCAGTTAGCGTATGCTAATTGGTATAAGTAGAGAAAAATTTTTATAAAGAATATATAGATAAAACTATTTGATAGCTTATACATATTTCATATTAAATAATATTCGTTTAACTGATTAAAATAGTTGTTAAATTTCAAATATTATATATATGTCATGTTTCAATTATTAAAATTGCATAGTTGTTAAATAACAAATATTAGTATATGTATACAATATTTCAATTATTAAAATTCTTAAACTATTTTCTTCGGTTTCATAAAGTCGTATTTATTATTATTATCAAATATTCCCTTAAGTTAAAATCATGTTTTCATATGTAAAATCAAAATGTGCATTTGCTTGAATGTAATTAAATATGCACAAAAGCTCTAGACAAACAATTTACTAAATGCAAATTTATTAGCATATATTTGAGCAGCTTATTGTAATAATTTGTATGCATAGATATTGTTGTGCACGTACAGCAAGTGAAACTAAATTATACAAATTCATGACATTCTCATTTCTGTTCGAATTTCATAAATAATATTTAATTACCAGCATACTAGCTCTAATTATTTTTGGAAATCAAATGTGAATGTGCATATATATTTGTTGTATAATCATCATATTGGATCATTTTGACCTATTAGCAAGTTCTAAAATACACTTGAAGCAATTAAAATACATGTATGTATTTTTCAAAGAAATTTTTAAATATTTAATAAGCATCAAGTTAAGTTCCCTTAGGGGTAAGATTTCTATACAAATCGCTGGGTATTCTGAGATATTATATTAGAGATGATAGAATAATAGTTTATTGTCCATATCAGGAAAAATATATATATATAATTTTAAGTATATATCAAGCAAATTATTTGTTAAAAACAAAATTAATATTTATTTACAAGCACGTTTCATACAGAGCAAAACTTCTTATAACTTTTTCTATGAATATCAATCAAGCCCTCACATATGTAGCTATTTACGATTTCTTCAATTTCAAATACTTGAACCAATTTAAGGTGTGTCTACTACAACTTATAGCATTATATTTAATTAGCAATAGTTTTCTTGAATGACTAAGCTATCTATAATAATTCATATGCATTCTCCAATATTAAATACGAATGTATTTACATATATCTAATTATATGATGATTAGCCGTGAATATCTTATATGGTAATATACAATTTCCTCTATTGCATTTATTTATAGAAATTCATGAATGTTAATTTAACCGCTTTTCTTCGGTTGCTTAGCTTTTGTAAATTCCTAGAAATCAACCAGAAATATCAACAAATAAGCTCTGTCTTGGAATTCATAGGAATTTTCCCCGCAATCCATATATTTGTTTCTTCTGTTAGCCTTCACTAAAATATTAACCCAAATATCTCACAATGTATTTGGACAGTGTCCTTTAGCATTTCAGTAATTTAGCATTCGGAAGAATTGCCCAACAGCCAAATGACAGATGGCCATTTGAAAATTAATCCAGTGTTCTCTTAACGGCAAATGTGTTGGATTCTAACCCATGTCAAGATCTCGTTTTCTCTCTCTATGCCTCTCTCTCCGTCCCTCTCGACTAGCAAAGAAGAAATGTATTGCGGTTATTGCTGGGTTTCAATGTGTATAGCTGTATATGAATATTTATTTATGTGTGTGTGTGTGTGTGTGTGTGTGGGTGTGGGTGTGTATCTGTTTTTTTGATTTTAGGTCTCAACCACAAGCCCAACAGAGCTGGTGAGAAATAAGCCCGCGGGCCGCATTAAAACCCACAAAACTGGCAACTTGCTATTTGATTTATTTGCAACGGATACAGATATAAACATACAAATATATATCTATATATATATATTAGTACATACATATGTGTGTTGCTGGCAGCTGCCACGGCTGCTGCTGCTGCTGCTACTGCTGCAACATCTACTTGGCCGCCCAACTCGTGGCAGACAAATAAAACACAATGTAAACCACATGACATATTGGCGTTTATTACAACAAATTGGGGTGACGATTTGGCGGCATTACAAAGGCAGCAAGAGCTCCAAACTAGGCGAAAAGTCGGATAAGGCGCGACACCCACACTCACACACACACACACACTCAGACACACAACTGCACTCGAAACAAATTGAACTGAAACTCAAACAAACCACGGGTAGCTAGAGCAAGCACAAGAGAAACACTGGGTAAGCCAAAGCGTGGGGAATTGAGGGGGCTGATGGGGCTGTGGGGTTTGGGGTAGGGTAAGGGGGTCTCGCAGCTGTGCCCACGTTTTCTTCATATTGTTGCTGTTGTTGTTTTTGTTAGTGTTGTTTTTTGCTGCTGTCGCCAACTTCGTTTGACATTATTGTAGTTGTAAGCCTGCCAAACAGCGGACGCACATTTTACACACGAGGGTTGCCACAGAAGTGGAGCATTTAAATAAAATTTAGAGAGTTAGATTCAGGCTAAGCTAAACATTTATTATCTTAATATTAAAGAAAAACTTTAAAATATTTTAAAAACAGCTAGAAATTTAAATTGAATTTAACTGGCTTCAAATATTGTATAACAAAACAAAAAAAGAATATTATTTGAGATAATATGCTGGCTAAAAGAAAACTAATATTGAACAGATACAAAATTATATAATAACTGGCCAAAAAAATTGAAATTACTTAAAGAGAGCTGACTAAAAAATAAAATTAAAATTAAAAAATTATTGTAAAATAATACGAACATATATGCATAATAATCAAATAAGCAAATAATATTATTTACTTTATATTTTATTAATTATTATCAAGTCCAATTTAAGTTATATTTTTGTTTTATTTTATTATTTTATTTGTTATTTTAAAATTTATTATTTTCCTATATTATATTTTTTATAAAAATTAAATAAATTAATATTTTCCATTATTTATGGTATTTTATAAGTTCAATGTTATAAAAAATGTCATTTAATATTTTTGATATTATTATTTAATATTTATGATATTAAATTTAATAAATAAATTTACAACCATTTTCTGCCTTTTCAAATACAATGAAAACGTAGCTCACTGGATTTATACAATCTAGATAATGTTCCATTTTCATTTCCATTTGAATTTCCAATTATTCAACCTACTTTTCCAACGAATCGACAAACGTATCTAACACCTCTCCCATGTCTCATGTCAGCATTGCATAGCATACTTTGTAGCGCGCGGGTTTCATTCCTGTGTCAACGACTGAGTTTCGTGAAGTGGTAAGCAGGGGGAGAGGCAGTCAGGCGGGCAGGCGCGCAGGCAGAGAGGCCCCCAGCAAGCAGCATGCTTTATTGGCATTTCAATAGTTGGCCTTTGACGCTGAAGTGGCAGCCCTTGCCGCCGCATTCACTTATATATCAAACTCCGTCAGATCGGCCAACCAGGCCGCCGCCCCACATTATGATTTATTTATGTTCACGTTCATAATGATACAAAGGCGCTTGCGTTATGCAATCTGCATATATATGCATACGTAAGTACGTATTACATTGGCCGGGCCGGTAAGCTGCAGTGCCTTTTGTTTTTGTCATGCTCACGAGCCACGACCACGGCCACGCCCACACGCTCAGGCAGCCTACATGCCTACATGCCTACATGCCAGCATGCCCACCTGCGCTGACAACATCGACGTAATTTATCATCTTTTCGTTTTGGAGCGCACAGGAAGGAAGGAAGCTAACAAGGCTCACACGCACACACCTCCATATCGTTGGCTAAACATTATGATTACATCGATAGAGCATATTTATATGCAAGAGAAGGAGAAGCAGAAGCAGCGGCTGTAGAAGAAGTTGGAGACGAAGACTCACCTGACATTTGCCCTGAATGCACATATCTAAACTCCCAGAGCGACAGCGCGTTCCATCCTGCACCCGCGCCGACAGCTGCACAATGACGCTCTGCTCATCGTAATGCTCCGATTCCTCGGCATTAGTCGCTCCCGATTCCGGTGAGATGTCCTCCGTGAGATGAGCCGGGTGTCCCCTGATTGGAATTGAGAAAGCATTTAGTTGAAGGATTATTCAAGATTGATCGATGGTTATGATTGGCTTGATAGTTCGCTTTGAAGATGACTTAACTCTTAGATAAAGATTTATCTGTGGTTTTACAAATCCCCAAATTTAAAGGCAAAACCCAATTAAGTTTAATTCCTCCAGCTGCTGTTTTACATAATACTTTGTACAATTTTTCAGCTTGGTTTCTCAGCTCAGCTTTCTTTCCTATTTGCTATTTTATAATTCCCTTAGCCATTTTATTAGCTGTATTCAGCTTTTATCTAACGAGATCCTCTTGGCCAAAACCCACTTCATTTGCAACTAAATTGCAGAATTTTGACGCTTAGCAAATGATTTATATAGCCCGCATATGTATGCTATATGTAAATGGCCAGGCGAGGCGTGGCTAAGCGAGTCGCTGCAAAGCGAAATATGAAATCTAACCCAAATGGATTAACCACAAAACCGGCTACCGCAAAAGCCACAGGAAAAAACACTGCGCCACGGCTGCCACTAATTTAAGCCACAAATACAAAGTAAGCTATCAAAAAAAAAAAAAAAAAAAAGAGTAGAGTAGAGGATAGAAAAAAGTGTGTAGGAAATGTGAGAATAAACTAGACTTACTAGATACCCTGTGTATGTTGGGAATGTTGAGGACGAAAGAAAATAAGTGTAAAAGAGAGAAGGACAGACAGAGAGACAGAGAGAGAGGACAGAAAGAGATAGAGCGAACACTTAAAAATAGAAAGAGAGAGAAAGAATAGATTATTTGTTGACTAAATAAATCATTTATCTTGAATATAATTGGCAGGGAGAGAGAGGGAGATAAACAGATAAACAGTAAAAGAAAGAGAATAAAAAAGATACAGAGAGTAGGAGTAGGAAGAGAATGAGAAAGACAGAGAGAGAGAGAGAGAGAGAGAGAGGGATAGAGAATGAGAGAGAGAAAGAGCGAAGTTTTATATTTCGTTAATCTTAATCTTGATTGATTATTATTATTTATTTGTTATTAGTTTTAGTGCAATATAAATGCATCCAACATTTAATTAGGAACAGAACCTACAACAATTTTAATCATATTCTTCTTTCTAATAAAGCTGCTGCTGGATATGGACAGCCGCTGCTGCCGCGCTGAACGGAAGCCATGATGAATAATGAGTGGACAGCAGTGTAACAGGAGCTGGGTCATCTGGCCACTTTGGCCCATAAGCGCATCGCTGTCGACTTTAGTTTAGTATGCAACAAAACTCACCTGCATGTGAGGGCACAGGGCTCGACATAATCATAGTGAGGCGTCCACTTGTATAGGGTGCCGTCGTAGGGAACGTCATTGTAGGCGGCACACTGGTTCGCACGGAAGTCCTGCTGCTCGGGACATGGCTGCATGTTGCAGATGCGATAGCGAGCGCTCTCGCCGCGACAGCTGCCGGTTGTGCTGCAGCGACGTATTTGCTGCATGATGCCGCCATCGCAGGTGCGCGAACATGTTGACCATTCCGACCAGCCGGACCATTGGCCGGAGCCAGAGCCGGAGCTAGACCCAGAGCCGGAGCTGGAGCCCGCGCCTTTTGAACGTTTCTGTTGCTGCAATTGTAGGATAAGGATTTGCGTATTGAACTTTGCTAATTGAAATGCCAAACGTTGGCATATGCTAGTGTATGAATGTGTGTGTGTGTGTGTGTGTGCGTGTGTGTGGGTAGGTGAAATTGTGAGCTAGACTGGAATTAGTGAAATTCGGTACTCACCTCCAGCTCATTTTCCAAATCGGATGCTGTGTTCCATGTGTCGTCAAACGCTTGACTTGCATTCAATTTCTTTGCCCAAGCGGCATGTGAAACTAATAGGCAGAAGCTCGTCTGAAATGAAGAATAATGCAAATTTAGAAATGTTTAAGGTCATTTTATAATTATAATTGGTTTTGTATGGAAGCATATCTAATTGTTTATTCATTTATTGTGTCAGCAGTTGAGCTGGTTACATTAAATATTTACCAAGAGAATTGACTTGAAATAAGAAAAACCAAAAAATATAATATAATAAAAATATAATCCTTTAACTTTTTACCTTAGGAAATTTAAAATTTACATACAGAACATTAAAATTCTCAAATAAGATTAAAACTAAGTGGTTGTAGAAATTTAGGAAAATATTTTCACATAATTCCTAGTAAAATATTAAGTCTTTATATACACAACGTGATAAACACGTAGCCCAAGCTTCATATGAAAATAGAATGAGAGTGGGGAACTCTAATCCTAGGACAACAAATAATCCTTCTATATCCACCTGACTTTCTTGGGAGAGATGACGTTTATATTTGTAAAAGATTTAACCATATATATATGTATATATATTTTTTTTTCGGCAGCAGCATCGCACGCGGCTTTTACGTTAGTCACGTTAACAATTTGCATTTTGGCTGGGGATTTTGGTTTTTATATCGACAGCGCATTAACCTTTAGGACACGCGTCACGTATGCCCCACGGGCATTGAAAACAATCTCGACTGGCGTGTCAAGGGTTATGCCACACGAACGGAGGCGTTTAGAGGGGCGTGGACCAAGTCGTATGTCGTGTATCTGCTGCTGCTGCTGCTGCTGCTGCTACTACTTCTTTTCGTGCTGCTGCTTAATGGCGTGTCGTATGCCACGTGCCCACGCCTTTTTTTTCTGCCAACAACACGTAATCGGGTTTCAACTGGGTTAAGCGTTTTACTAAAATAGACTACCCCATAAGAGCAGACAGTTAGCTAAGTATTTATGTGCTAAATCTCTTTCTCTCTTTAGGCTAAGTACGGCAGACTTAAGTGAACGACTTTATTTTATTTTTTTTTTCTTTTTCCCTGCGAGATTTATTTGCCTTCTTGGCCCACCTCGAAAATTGAACTGAAGATACAATTTCGTAACAGACAATTCCTTGACTACATACATTTGTTTTAATTGCCAAATTTATTGAAGACGCTTTGGGTATTTTATTTTTAGTTCTGCACCACCTAGAAATACTGTGTAATAAGTCTTTGTGTGTTTCAAATAGTTTTTGTGGAACTTTAGCTGGAAGTTTTTAAATATATTTACTCTCACACAGTTACATCAATATTATATTTATATTTCTTTATTTGCATTTTAATTATTTGTTCACTTATTATTATTTATTGCTTTATAAATTGATTATTATTTATACTTTTACTTATATTCTACGTCGTTTATTATTCTGTTAATGATTTTTATTTTTAAATATTTTATTTCTCGGTAAATATTTATTTTATTTTTTGTTTTAATTTTATGGTATTACATTTTTTATACTTTTACTTATATTTTACTTCATTTATTATTCTGTTTAATGATTTTTATTTTTAAATATTTCAATTCTCGGTAAATATTTATTTTATTTTTTTATTTAATTTTGTGGTATTAAATTTTTTTTTATGTTTTTTTATTTATTGTTTTTTTTTTTTTTATTTATTTTTTATATATATTTAATTTTTATTAATTATTTCTTTTAATGCATCTTTATTCATTGCTTTATTGTTTTTATCACTAAAATTAACTAATTATTTGCTTAATTAATTAATTTAATATCAAATTCAAACCATTTTAAGCTAAATTCACCATAGTTCATACAATTTGTTTGTTGATACTTGGATATATTATATACTTTATTAATGCTCGTCTAAATCATTCTGAAATCTGTTTCCAGCAATTAAGCAACTTTCAGCCTTCATAATAACTGTGACTACCCAAAAGCGGACTTAACAACTTGTTTAAGCCAAGGCCTAACATGCACACACACGCACACACATGGACAGCTACAGCATCTGATGCTGTGATCCTCTTGTTCAGGACATCGAGCAATAAACAGCCGACATATGAAAGGCTAATCTTAAAGGCAAATCAATGGCAAATGGACCACAGCCGCAGCCAAGGCAAAAGCAAATGAACAGCCGCGCACACACACACACACACACATGTATAGACTACACAAATAGTCTACTGCATGAAACATGATCCTACTATGCCTAGCTTTATGCACCGTTCCACAACGAATCGTAGCTTAAGACAAAAACCATTTTATAGCAGTTTAGCTGAGAATATGTAAAAACCCAACACGCAGAGAGAGACAGAGGAAGATAGCAGAGAGAGGCAGAAAGAGAAAGAGAGGAAGGGAGAGTGAAATGTAGGAGCTGACAGCAAGATGAAATGTCTGATAAAGCAAGTGTAGTGCAATAAAGGCTGTAAAAGAAACACACACACACACATGAACACACACACACACAACTGCACACACATGAGTGTGTTTGCCTTCCACACAGACGGCAACTGAAGCAAACTCTTAGCAAAATCGGCGTAAAATCTCATATGTCCATCCATGCGGTTACAAAAGCTACTAAATTACTATTTAAGTATCTATTACCACGTTTCAAGTGTCTGAGGTCCGGCTCCTAGCCAAACTCTGGCCCTGTCCCCTTAATGGAAATGCCCAGCTAACAACCCTGACGACCCTAAAGCAAACATTAGAAAAACAAATAACAAATAACTAAAGAGTGTATGCCCAGACCCCAGACCCCAGACCCCAGACCCTAGACCCCTTGAGTCGTGTGACTGCCTGGCTGTCTACCCAGGTGTATTGGTATGTACAGGAAGTCCTGTGGGGAGGAGGTTGCCTGGCAGTCGATTATTGTGGAGGTTGCTTACAGTAGGCACATCTATGAGCCTACTGAATTGTAAGAGGAAAAAAACATTAGCAAACAGCATTGGACAGGCACATTTTATGCGAATCCGGTAATTATTTATTTATGAGTTGAAGCAGTTTCAATAACTCACTTTGCCTTAGCTACGACCAACCAGAGCGAACCTTCTCCTGACTGCCTTGAGCATACGTCAAATGTCGAGCCGAGTCTATATATATACATTTATGTATGTGCGTGTGTGTGTGTATGCGCGTGTGTTCCGAGTACTCAGCGTCATCATCATGACAGGAAGTCGTTGTAGGTAGTTAGTTAATGTGCACAGTGGTGCGAAAATTATGAATTTGTTTCAGCTTTTCAGCTGAAAGGTTAATGGGTAATACGTTATGCTTAATGGTTTTTGTTTAATGCTAAAAACCAGTTAAAGCACAGTGAGCACGGAAGAGTGAGGCAGAGCGAGTATGAGAAATGGCCTGTTATTAAAAGGTCAAATAAATCATGATGTACAGTGTCTGTGCGGTTGGCAAACAGGTGAACAAAGCAAGTGCCACAAGGGTGCCAGAGGGCAGAAAATATATGCACAGCAAGAGCATTTAATTACTACATTTCTCTTTGAAGATGACTATAAATATTATACATATTTTTATGTTCCTTCATGTTATGCATGAGCAAATAAAATTGGTGGGACTTTTTCAAATTTGCTTCATTAATACAAATATTTTAATTTAATGATAAAATATTTTATTGAATACTTTAATAATAATATAATATATATTTTAATTTTAATTAATTTATTATGCTTTTTTTTTTGCTTGACTGAAGTATTTTCATCGCAAGTCAGGTCGTCGCACTGTCTGACATGTCGGACTGTATTATATTATATTTTAATTTGCATTAATTAACATATTATTGTCATGGGTTTATTTTATTTATTTATCAATAAAGTTTATATATGAATTATTTCTATTTCATCTTATTTATGAAATCATACAAATTAAAAATAGGTTTTAAGTAAAAATAAATAAATAAAAAATTAAAAATAAAATAATAAATCGTAAAATATATCAATAAATTTTATATATGAATCATTTCTATTATGAATTATTTCTATTTATATATGAATTATTTCTATATGAATTATTTCTATTTATATATTCAAAAATTTCATATAAAATATATATTTCAAGAATATCGTATAATTTACTTCTTTTTACTTATTAGATCACATCATATACTACTTAATGTAACTTTATTAATAAACTAATAAAATTACAAATCACTTTGAAAATATGATAAATCAATAAGATATATATATATATATTCTTATTGCTCATATTTATATAAATCTTATGTGCAAAGATTTATTAAAGTTCCATTCATAAAATCCTAATTTCTATGCAACGTTGCACCACCGTGCAGCAACGCCGTTGCCAAGGCACAGTTAGATACAGTTGAGTCTATTTCGAGACTCGCAGGAGGGAGTAAATAGAGAGCGGCCTAGAGCAGACGCACATAGATTCTTGAGGCAGGCAATTTTTGCATAAAACCGGGTTAGGTCGACTCATTTAGGGGTGGAAGTTTTGGTTTGGGGCTGGGACTGGTATTGGGATGCTGCTGCGGAGTCGCTCGTCAGTCAGTCACTCAGTCAGCCGGACGATTAGACAGTCAAAAGTAAGCAGCGTTCTGCCAGTTGATTGTTTCGTATTGTAACTGTGTGTATAGCTATATGAGTGTGTAAGTGTGCGTGTGTGTGTGTGTGTGTGCGTTCAGTTGCTGGTAATGTGTCTGTTGCGTCACGTCAGTTATTTATTCAAAGCGACAGGCGGCACAAAACGTCAATGAGCAACGTTTTCTGTATGCGCAAAGGTTGTACGGGCACCTGTACAGGTACAGGTACAGCTAGCTGGGCTGCTGTGCTGGCTGAACAACTGACTAACTGAAACAAAGGTAGACAGCGGCAACAACAATTGGTAAACGCTGCGCTAAACTTTTACAAGGAGTTGCCATAGCAACAATAAGCCCTGAGACAAGGAAACGAACGCGCCTCTGACATGACAAGGGACGGATGGATGGACGCCTGGATGGATGGATGAATGGATGGATGGACGGATGGATGGCTGGTTGACTGACTGACTGGCTCGAGTTGACTGGGGGTTTAGGGATTGAAGCTAAAGTTGGACTTGAATTGATGGTACACATTCGCATATATATATGTATATATATATATATGTTATATACATATATACATATGGCCAGTCAGTCGACTGCTGCTGCTTACCTCGATTCGCTGTCTGTCTGTCTTGTCTGAGCCTGTCTATCCATTTGACTGACATTGCTCTGTCATTAATTTTCGATGGCAGCACTTAACACACATGCAGCATAGGTCAAATGTCAGATTAGTCCTAGCATCCCTAACTGGCCGATCTAAAAATATTTATACTCGTCTATGCATGCTCATAAAATGACACGAACTGACGTCAGCAGCGTAATACAAAAATAAAATTCGCACCTCTTGCGGCCGCACAACCCACTCACACTCATGCCCCCACACGAACACACACACACACACATAGACACTGTCTAATGCCATTTAACAGCCGTAAGTGGCCAGGGGCTTAGCCGTTGTTAACTGTTTCCGGTTTGCAGCTCGTCTCGACCTACGTCGCTTTATCGCTCCATTGCGGCTGTCGCCCAACTGCTAAGGTTTCCCATTCGCTCTGACCCCCAACTTTGCATTGTAACCCGTTCTTTTTTACGGGTTTTTTAGTCTCCTTTTTTTTTTCTTCTTTCTGCTGCCCCCAGTTGGTTTATGTTGCAATAGCAAAGCTTGTGTTGGGTTAGGTTTGGAGCAGCTGTTCTACGCTTGGACCGACATCAACATATTTTACACGCACTTTATTGAGCTCTTTTGATTCAGGAGATGATACTTCACAAGTGTGGAAATTGTACTTTATTTGGGTAATTAAAAGTATGTTCACACTGGCTGAATAAAGTGTTGAGGAAGTTTTTTCCGGAGTTCAATTTGTAAAAAGTCGCATTTGAGGATTATATAATGTCACTTCTATTCATTTAGCTTAAAAATATTTTAAGCTGCTTTATGTATAAAGTGAAAACATGCAAGTGTAGTATATGAAATGAATAAAGTATATTCAAAATATTAAAATATTTTGTATAAAATCTGATGATTTTCCACTCTGTGTTCGGTTTTTATAGATTGAAAATATACATTAAATTAGTTTATATGTATATTAAGTTGCCTAGAAGGTGGAGGAATCCTAAACTGTAAACATTTAATGAAATATATCTTAAAATAAAAAATAATAATAGATAATATTTTTTTTTTTTTTAGAGCATACTTATTGGGGAAAAAATCATACTACGTATATTGAAAACATTTAATAAATATATATATATATATATATATATATATATATATATATATTTTTTTTTATTTTTTTTTTGTTATTGGAGCTGTTAAAAGAGATATGCTTTAGAATATGCGCCTATATAACAAATGAAAACTATTTCATGTGTAATTCCCTTTGAAAAAGACAAAACTTGGAAACCATTTCAGAGGATTTTATGTAGAATATAATAACAATACCTCACACTAGATTTCCCAACTTTTTGAAGCTAAAACCAAATGCTATGCACCCCACTCTAGTTATGTCAATAGAAACTGCAAAAATTTGGGACTAGATCGCAGAGGTTCCTGCATATGAGTCATGCATGTTGGACAACAAATTGTTATAACTCCGGCCTGAACTTTATGTATTTAGTTGAGAACAAATAGAATAAGACGAAAAGGAAAAAAAAAGAAAAAAGATATATAAAATAGCGCATATTTATTTGATGCCAAAAAACTTTCTCAATAAATATCATCGATAGCAAGCCCAAGGCGCGAGTAATCAATTGGCTTATGACAAGCGGAGTGGGGCAGTGTAGGCAGGGCGGATGGGGTGGGCAAACGGAAAAGTTGACTGACAAATAACAAAGACAGAGTTGAAAGTCTTTGGGGCTGGCGGCGTGTCGTGCTGCTTTGCATGTCCTGCAGTCATTAACTCAAAAATGGAATCGAAATGAAATTGAAATAAAATGCACGAATTTCACTGGATAGTTAGGGATGGCAACGCAAACGGAGCCGATGGCAACAAGGCAGATATGCGGACGACAGACAGTCTATCGTCCGATAGAATCGTCCAAACGACCCCACGAATGGATTACAAACAGAGAGTGCTACAAATTCGAGTACATAACACAAAAAAAAAATGCAGGAAGTGTGAGAAAATAGAGGAGTTAAAAGTGAGAGAGAGAAAGAGATGGTGAGCTGACTTAAAAGAGAGAGAGAGAGCAGCAATTGTTGTTATTGTTGTTGTTGTTGTTGTTGCTGCTGTTGTCTTGTACGTTGGTACGTGCCTTTCGGCCAAAGGACCAGCATTTCAAGTGGCAACTGGCAAAATGACATGCTCTCCAACCAGGGCACAGAGTACGAACGGAAACACTCTGTGAGAGCTATATTTTTTTGTTTTTGTATGTATGTTTCCTTTTTTTTTTTTTTTTGCTGCTGGTGTAAGAGAGCACGTGAAATTAAGTTTTCATGTAGACCATTTAAATTTATTAATGGCTGCTTGAACAGCAACATGGAATTGACTGAAGAGCTATTGTAAATATGCGGCATTTAGAATTCACTTTAATTTATACCTTAAATTGATAATAACACCGTTCATTCAATGCGGCTCTCTAAATTGAAAAACCTAATATATTATGATTTCCAAATCTAAGAACCGGGACTTAGTTGTCCTTTTCCTATACAGAGTGGTCCATATTCGACCTAGGGTTGCCGTTTAATATGGACCGCCCAGTCCATTTGACCTTTCTATGCGCTTCTCAAGATATCAAGTTTTATGCAATTTCATTTGCTTCGTTGTTCGTGCGAATTGGCACTGTCAAAAATGCTTTGTGCTTATAAAAAGGATATTTATTAATTAATGCATTTCCAAAACCTTAAATCAATTTTCCCTCAGCTAACTCTCTTTAACCAAGAACCAATAAACTTTTAAAATTTATATTTTTACCACCACATAGTTTCCTTTCGACAACTTCACTTTATGCATTTGCATAGTCTCACGCTTCGCACTTTATCATGCAGTTCAATTTTCTCAAAAGACATCCAGCGAGCCTCCCCCAGTGGGTCACCAAACTAAGAGCTTAAGTTCACACCAGGCCTTCCCCTCTGCCATTAATCATCTCAACAAATAGCACAGCTTCGCTTGTGCTTCATTCTTTTGAGTCGCTCGCAGAGCACTCACCGCAAAACTTGTCAAGCAGTCGTACGCCTAGGCCATTAACACGCCCTCAACACAACAGAAACAACCTAACAAACAAACTACAACCTACAGCCCAAGCAAACAAACAAACAGACGGACGGACAGCCAGACAGACAGGCAAACAAATATCGGTGCCCAGACAGATAGTCAGAGAGACAAACAGACTGATGGTCGGACAGATAGACAAATACTAGAAATAGCAAAGAAACGGCACACGCAAAACCTTGGTCGCAAAGTCAAATTGAAATGGTAGCAGAGTGAGAGAGCAGGGCAGTGAGAGAGTGGGAGAGCACGCGAGCGACAGCCCGAAGAAAGTAACGAAATACGTCGACAATGGGTAAGAAAAATATTTACTACACGTAACAATAAATCCACTCGAGAAACGGGTGAAGAAATACAACCGAAGCATACACAAAACGCACAAAAAAAAAGTAGAAAAAAATGAGGAATAGAAAAAAAAAAAACTTTCGCAGCAAAAGGGAAAATTTCCTACTCGGACCTGCCCCATTTGTAACAAAAGGCTTTCATGTCCTTCAAAGGCACGCAACGAAACCATTTTTTATATACACACACATACATACACATGCATGTATATGCATACATGTATGTATGAAGTGTAACACACACTTCGACAAATTGATACCAAGATTAAATCTTGACGACATGAAGGGCCGCACCGGAGCGAGATGGGCCAGGCTAGACGAGCAGGAAACGTGTATAAATTAGCGCTCTGCTCCAGTCAAAGAGTTGGGATCCAAAATATTTGATTAATATTAAAATATTAAAATAAATTATGAAACTTGCTTCATGTTTTTTTTTTTCTGTGGAGGGTCAACTTACGGAGAAAACTAATTAGTGTCCGAAACCGAAATAAACACTAATCCAACATCAATGGCCAAGCACGAGACAGTTACCAATTTCAGCTGCCAAGTTCCCTGTTGGCTGTTTGGCTCTTAGCCATTTTCTAATTTCAATTTGTCGTTGCGGCTGCTCAGTTTTTCAGCTTATTTTCTGCTTTTTTTTATTAATTTTTTTTTTTTTTTTTTTTGTTATTTGGTTTACCATTGACGACCCGCACAAATGACGACGCCCAATGTCCATTGACATTGCTTTGTGGTGGACAGAAAGAGAGATAGAGAGAGAGAGAGAGAGGGTGAGAGATGGAGAGAGAGTTGCCAGTGTTGTCGCTGTTCCACATTAAAATTAATTACCACAAATGGACAAGTCTCATTACAGGGCGTTTCTTTTTTCGGCGCACTACGACTATGTACACGGTAATATATATATGCTATATACTATATTACACATATACATGTATATAAATGGGTCTCCAGCAACTACTATTGTTTGCGGCCAGCTATTAGGTGACTGTTCTCTCCACTGTGGGGCACTGCGACTGGCACTCGAATGAGCATAAGAACTATACACAAAAGTTGCAAAAGTAAATCATTAATTTTTTTCCTTAGCCAATGACCTACATACATTCCGGTGAAGCATATGAATTTGTTGATTGTTTTGGTACATAGTCAAAGTATATTGGAAATTCATAGACAGTGGAGAATGTAAGGTGAATAAATATAAAAAATAATTAATATAAAATATAATAATAAACAATAAATATAATATATTAGGTATACATATAAAATTACGTATGCAAATATATACAATATGTATATGTTATAATATATAATAACTAAAATAAAATATTCACAAAAAAACTATTATAAAGGTAATAAATAAATACATTTATTTTATTTTATTTTTTTTTTCTTTTTTTTTATTTTTTTTTTATTTTATTTATTTATTTATTTTTTTTTTTTTTTTTTTTGCATTGAAATCAAATGTAAATAATAAAATATTGTATTTTAAGCGTGACATTTAATTATACATATATATTAGCTTTTTAAGAGCTATACATTTAAGATGTATATAATGTTCCATGAGTTCCATTTTCACATTATCCCCCATTAGCTTGAGCTTAAGAAAAAACTAACTCAACAATTCTTTGTTGAAAGAATATATATATTTAAAATTGCTAAATACCTTTAGCTATAATATACTTATAAATATTAATTAAAAAAAAAAAAAATTAATAAATTTCCTTTTCTGTGATAGACTTTGTGGAAATTGTACGAAAAATATACCAGAAATACCCAAAAAAAAAAAAATATCGAACAGCTGTTTCCAAAAAAAATACAATGATAATAAGAAGAAGAATATATACATATATATAAGAATATATTAAATCAAACTAATTATCATAGACTATCGAAATATATAGACCAGAAATAATCATAGTGAATAAAAACCACTATAAAATTGATGAAAAAAAAGTAGAACATTTCTTTCAAGTTGCTTTCTCATTGTCCCAACAGACCCCCAAAACTAAGAAGCGCCGCTTTTTGTTTCTTTTACAGCGCATTGGTCGCAGCGGCCAATTGAATGCATCGTTGCTGACGTCGTCGTTGCCAAGTAGCCCCAAACTCAAGTCTTCCACTGTTAGTTCATCATCCCTCATTACGTCCAAGCTCCAGTCTCTCTCTCTCTCTCTCTCTCTCTCTCTCTCTCTTTCCACCCACACCACCCGCAACAATGCTACAGTTACAAAACCGCGTCACTTTAGCATTGCTTTGCCCATTGTATCGGTGTATGTTTGCGTTGAACTCTGCTGGAAGAGGAGGCGCCGGCAACAAACAAACTGAACTCAGCTGCAAATGAACGAACGAACTGAACCTAAAAGAGTCTTCTACATACAGCACCGAACGGAGTACAGTTCACGAAACAGTGCAATGAAGGCAACGGGGAACGAGCAGCGGGCAAACCGGGTACGAGGAATGGGGAACGGGGAATAAAAACTAAAACTCAAACTGAATGAAATGAATGAATAAAAGAATGCAAGTCTAGTGTGGCATGAAGCAAAGTCAGCAAAGAAAAATATGAACAAATAAGAATTGTTGAGTTGAGTCGGAAATGAGCACAACTGCGGGATGCTCTATACGACAGCATATGGACTAGGTGAACTAGAGAAATTTCCAAAAAGATAGAGTTAACAGCAAGTGAAGAGAAGCTTCTATATATCTAATACAGTGAATTTACCAAAAATTTTGTTAGCAAAATATTATATACAATATTAATAATGTATAATTATAAGATATGAGTAAATTTTTTGAAACTATTTGATTTCTTGATAAGTAAAATTCTGGAAAAACGCACATTTTTATTAACATTGCTATTATGAAAAAAGTTTCTTATAAATCAGATTTTACTAAGGACTTTTTCGTACCATCTTTGAAGAACTATACCCTTTATATCTGTACATAAATTAAAATTATTTAATGAATTATTGAGAAAAATTGTTTCTAGTCAAATGTGAAGGCCTATAAACTATATAAACTTTATATTTACATAAAGCATTATTATTTGAAGACAATCAAATAAACACAGATCAAACGATCTAATTTAAAAAATTCGTTTCTCATCATATTGGAAGAACCATAAACTTGATCTATCCAAAAAGCATTTGAACGGAAAACAAAGAACTTGAAATACAAATCTTAAATACAATTATCATTTATAATAAATTAAAAAAATTAAATTAATTTGCAAGTTGTACTATTTTATTAAGTTGTACTAAATGTCTACTAAAATTTACATAATAATAAGATTTGACTTCATTCGAAATATTAAAAAAAAATATTTAAAAAATGAAAAGGAACCCAATAGCGCATATGCCGCATGTGCGCCAGCGCCAGGGTATAATAAGAAAAACCAACTGCAGAATCATGAAATATTTTGTACATTAGCAATTGTTACACTGCTGCGTTTGTATGTGTGACTGTCTGTGAGGGAGTGTGTCTGTGTGTGTGTGCTTGTGAAGTTGACCCTAACGAAAGCCAATCCCGGCACTCCCTCTACAGCTGCCCCATAACGTGCCAATAATAGTTGAATTTGGCTTTGTTGCAAGGGTAGAGAGAAAGCTCTATATGTTTGTGTATGTCTGTGTGTGTGTGTCTATGGGTAATACAACATCTAACAAACCGAATTCAGTTTATGGTTTTATTTGGCTTAGCCCGTTGCTCCCATTTTGGCTTTATTCCTTCTGCGCTTTTCTTTTGGCAATTACTCAAAGTTTTTGTGCACCGGTCAAATGATTCGAATAGAAACCGAAGCAGAAAAAATGTACACAAAACACACACACAAATATAATAAACATACAAAAGAGAAGGAGCAGAGGAACGAAACAAGCAAACAAACAAAGTTATGCATTTCAATTTCAGTTACAATTGCGAAAATTAATTTATCATATTGCCAAATTCAAGTTGAATTCGCCCTTTGCGGTTGATTTTGCTCAGTTTGCTGCGGCTGCGCTTTTGGGTATTTTCCTCTGTGCCTGAATTGTGGCCGAGATTTGTTGGTTGGCAAATCAGAGCTTGGGTAATTGCATCAAATCAATTCAAGTGCACGACGGCAGTGCATAAAATGGATAGACGCACTGAGTAATTAGAGCACTACATAAATTGCATCAGAGAGTGTGTGTGTGTGTGTGTGTGTGTGTGTGTGTAGGGCATATATCTTGATATTGCTCAGCTTTGACAGTCTAGTCGAAAGAGCTAGACTCAAATATACGCTATGTTTAGTCATTTGAATATTATTTGATAATAAGTAAACGTTTTTTAACAGTGTACAGTGACATCTTCGACTCTTTGCGGACTACGGACTACGGACAGTATAGATTGCTCCGTAGCTGACAGATGCAGCATTCTAGGACACTCTAGGATGCATCAGCAATCACATTGTAATTGCCTCAGACTCATTAAAAATCCTGGCAGACCTCTTCAACTTTTATTTGAGGGCTTACAGGTTTCTTTGAGCTAAGCTTTTAATCTGTGCTCTAGCACAGTTTTGAAAATTACCTAGCCTAGCGAAATCAACGTGAACCTTTGTAACGTAACGTGATGTCGGATTCATTATCATTGTGATCACTATGCCATTATTAGCATGATTATTATTATCTAAAAAAGCAGCTTTCATACCTAATATTTGTAAACATTTACAAAGATTCATAAATAATAAAAATTTAAAAATTTAAATTAAATTTAATTTAAAAAAAGAAATAAACTTTTAACAAACTAATAAAATTCATTTAGTATTTGTCTTAATTTATTTATTTGAATTTAATTCACTGTTTCTTATAATTACAGATTTTTTTGTGAATGGTATCGTACAATAATTAAAGCGTTTAGACTAAGAAATAGGCCTTTAGTATTTTTTTTATAAATAAATATTTTTATTTACTCTCCTACTAAACTTGTAATAATCAAAAAGTCTAACCCATATACGCTGATTACAGCGACTATAAAAAATAAGAATATTTCAAAATTAAACCAGAAAAACTCTGAGCAATCTACATAAATTCATAAAATATTTTTCTTAATTTATTTAATTAAATATTTTCTCATTTTTAACCTTTCAACCTTAACCCACATACGTACGTATGTTAGCTATATCACAATTCGCCAGCAATGATTACAGCGACTCTCAGTGAAATCCATATGAAATTTCCACAGTTACTGGCAGGTTTTACGGCATATTTCGCATGGGGTGCCTAAAATGTTCGCTCGCACGTCTACGCAGAACAGGCGCAAGTTTTTAACAGTTGTTCACGCGTGCCCACTTAAATATGCAACAATTTCCGCATAATTTCGTGCACTCCCTGGGCTAACGGCTCCAGGACACTAACCACACACACACACAAATATATGTATTTACACGTACACATTCACACTTGCATGAGCGTATATGTGCGTGGTGGTGTGTGTGCGGCTAATCACATGACTGACTAACACGAACTATCTATGGCAGGTGTGTGAGTGCGAGTGTGTGCGTGCGTGCGTGTGTGTGCATGAGAAGTTGACGCTGAGCCTATGGCCAAGCAATTATTACGCACCAATGAGCACGCACACGCCCACACCCTCACCCTCACACACACACAAAGAGAGAGACCGAACAGAATACACACATTCGGTGGCCAGTGTTGCGGCATATGCGGGTCCTGGAACCAGCAGCGACGTTGATTAATACGAAGCAATTTGCAGTCCGTGAGATGACGATAGCGATGCGTGAAACTGTCAGGCGATTCACATATGACTCTCAACTGTTGAGCCATCGGACAACAAATTTTGATGACCCATATTCGGGAGTCGCACACAAATGCCTCGTCGCTGCCTGCCACACACCAAATGGTAGCTCAGCTCAGCTCAGCTCGGCGACAGCTCAAATGCCTGAAGCGAAATTTCCAGATATGACAGTGCCACATGATTAACTGACTCAGGGTTGGCCAGATTGTGATTTTCTTCGCCTTAATTTATCTAATTCATTTCATTAGGAATTTATGTATTTAGCTTAAGTAATTATTGGGTTCATTAACTTTTCAGCTCAGATCAAGTGGAATAATTTGTATTAAAAGGTGATTCAACTCACCTTGATGGTTTTTAGTTGCTAGAAATATTATGTACAACTTAAATTTTAAACATAAATATATAAACAAAAACATTATTGATTTATATAAAAAAAAAAACATTTACATTGTAGATATTAAGCTCTATTAATTTACGGATTATAATGATTCTAAACCAAAGACCCAGGTCAATATTTCATAATTAATATTAATTATTCCACAACTTCAAAGCTGTGAAACAGATCATCAATATAAAAATGAAAATGAAAAAATAAAATAAAATAAATTCACTGCACAATTTCAATAATCCTCCATAAATGCATCACTTTAAAGCAATGCTAAATAATAAAACAACAGAACACATATATGCATATACATATATATATAAATTTTTCCCCCGATAAGCACACATATCGATTGTTAAATCAAAACAAATTCGCTGTTTCGCATTTCAATTCCCATTATCAATCGGCATTGGGTATTTGCCATGTTCCTCGCACGAAGAGAGAAGAGAAGTGAGAGAGGGAGCTTAAAAAATGAATAACAAAAGTCCCCATTGGTAAACCTCACAATTTGACTTTTGCCGTCATTTTCCATACCAATCGCAATCCTGGATAACAACGCACAGAGCGCAGAGCGCTGCGTTGGGTAGCTCAGCTAAAGGCAACACATGCATAAATTATGCGCTCAAATAAAAAAGCAAAAATTGTTCAATTCACGCCACACACATACACACACACACACGCACACACAGATGAGCCATCCATGTAACACATACCCACAAACATTTTAAAACAATTAAACAAACTTTTTTCCCATTGTTGGATTTGGGAAAAAAGCGCAGCATTTATTTAAAAGCCTCTACTGCATGAGCTCGGTCAAAAACAAAAAGAGAAATTCCTTTAAAATATGCCAGCCACTAGAATAGAGCAGGCGGACAGATCGTGGCCTGGCATGGTGTGCAACAAAGGTTTAAATATTTCATGAACTGCTAAAAACAGTTGGAAAAACCCCCAACTAAATATGGTCAGCCGAAATCGAACCGAATCGAAATTGTTGCACAGCCCAATGAGGTCAGGCGCATTGCGAAAATCTCTCGATTTTATAACTTCATTAAATATCCATAGAGCTTTTTAATGCTCTTAAATATATAATGCTTGCAAAGAAAAAAACACAATGACAACAAGAACATTTATCATTGTCTATGCAATTGTTAAAAAATTGTAACTATAAAATAATAATAGAATAAAAAAAAAATACAAATAATTACATGAGAAAAAACGTTAAGTGACGGCAAGAGTAATCATTTAAAAATATTCTCTTTTTATTTAGCATTTAAATTGAGTTTAAATAGTTTACAATTTTTTTATATTTTAAAATATATATGCTTTAAATATAATAAAATATCTAATAATAAATCAATAGTAAACCTGCTTAAATATTCATCTATAAATAAAATATTCACCCCACAAAGACAAATATAATAAACAGTCATTTATGTATAAATATTCACTTCATTAGGACAAATATATTAAAAGCTATTCATGTTGGAATATTCGCTTCAGAAAGACTAATTCAATTGGAATTTTCCACAATTTTAACGCATTTTGCAAGCATGAGCATGATTTGACGACCATCTCATTCGGGTCTCTTTATCTACAATATTGAAGCCTTCAGAGAACATTGGGTAATCGAGTAATCGGGGCACATCAGTAAGTAAAACACTTATACCTAATTGCTCCAATTAAAGGAGCATCATAGCAATCGAGGCAAGAGATATTTAACGGAAAAGTACGGATTATTTTAAGTGTTGCTATTTGACGAATCTACTTAAACAATTAGACAAAGGCTTGCTCGCTGAGGTGAAGAATCAATTGAGAATTAATCACTGTACCTCAAACACAAACTAGCAAATGGTAAAGTACTATTATTTCTTAGGAAATTCATCTTATATCTTTATATTCATTATTATGAAGTTTTTTTTTATTATTTACACTTCATTTATCTAAAACGCATATGTATAGAAATCTTATTCATTTCAAATTTTAATTATTTATTCATATCTGTTTGGTCTTTTTCAAAGCACACCCAATCAGATATTAAACACTTGCGCCAACGTTTTGTACCATTATCTCTCTTTGTGATCCCATTCAGTTCCTCATTCTATGCTGTCTTTATCTGCACAATCGTGGCGCAGTCAAGAAAACGTAGGACGGTCGTTTCGTCCTGTCATGTAACCATGTATCTTAGTTTCGAAGAGCAGAAAGAGAGTAATCTGAGCATGCGATAGTTGGGATATTATTCATGTATTGATTTGTGAAAAATATTTGGAATATATTGAATAGGCAAAGAGAGATCAAGGACAACAGGTTCCAAGGTTTCACATAATAATCAAAAGGGCACGAAATTGTTAGGAATAGGATAGGATACCAGCATAGTGCCAAAAAAGAGAGGAATATAGAATTCATTATTTGAGAAAAGATCTTATAAAATTTATTGTATGAAAGAATTCAAAGAAACGATAAATGTAAGGAAGAATGTCATTTGGCAGAGCTTTGTTTTATTATAATAAATAATCAACAAAGCAAACAAAATATATAGAACTGCTTATAGAACCCGTTAACTACATACAATATGTAGTAGGACAATATAAGATATGAGGGACCAGCACTCTGGTTAATCAACGATATTCGATAGTTGAAATGAGTGCGATGATGAGTAATAGCAGAAGAAGAAGAAAAATATCGGCAGCGTTAAGTTGAAGTTTGAAGAGAAAAAAGTAGAGAAGGAATGAGAGATGACGAAGAAATAAGTCTTCTACAAATAAAATTATCCATACATATATTATATGTATATATATATTTTTTTTGTATTTTATTTTAATTATTTATTTTTATTTTTATTTTTTTTTTTTTTTTTTTGATAAGACTATGCTCAATGCTCTGTGTTATAAAAATTACAAGACAAAATTTTTCTAATTTTTTTATACATTTCACCAGAGCCACCCAGTGTAAATATTCGTATTTACTGTGTTACGCTTAGAATAAGAAATAAATAAATAATAAAATAAATAAATATTGATTGCAAAATGTGCATAAACTAAAAGTCATTGCAATAAATCTTTGTCATCTAAGTGGAAGCGCCTATTTGCTATTATTATGTAATACAAAAATAATAACAGAAATTAGCCTCAATTGATGATTAAACAAAATTTTATATAATACTTTTTACATATACATATATATTTTTTGTATACTATCTCATTACCTCAGCATTCAGTAACATTATAATCAACTCTGTCAAAGGCATAATAACAATTCGAACTGCATAGATACACAGTGTACAATATATACAACTGTATAAGTATATATACTGATATATATTATATGTAGGTATATACAAGAAAATATATATGCATGTAATATCCCAAATGAGCTCAGCAAATTTGAGGTTATGCCAAAACTTGCCTCAACATTACTTATTAACATATCGAAACCATTTCGAGGAGCCCAAAACACAGAGCCTGGCAGGGGCTAGTACATAAAATACAGCAAACACACACACGCGCACACACACACACACACAATCCACTGCTGCTGTAGACAATGCCATTTACATAACATCGAACCGTAACGTAAGGCATCGAAGGCAGGCAGGCAGGCAAGCAGGCAAAAATGCGTATAATGCTTAACATTAAATATTTATAAATATTACGTATACGTAATCGAATTGATTGATTTTGCAATTTCACGCAAGTCGAAACAAATGCACAGACAGACACACAAACGGCACAAGGAATGATGAGAACGAGCATGTAAAACCAAAAGCCGGTTGCTAACCGGTCGAAGGAAGACCGAACATCGACCTGGACTGCTTGCTGTCCAGCTCAGGCATGCCAGACAGTCAGTCAACCGAACTGTGGGTAACTTGAAACGAACTAATACCAAAAGAATGGGCAATGGGCATTATTATGTTGGCAGAAGCAGAAGCAGAAGCAGGAGCAGGAGCAGCAGCAGCAGTAGAGCGTCTTAAGTGATTTCTAACTGAGGGGCCGCACAAGTCAGCAGCCAGATAAAATACATTATGGTAATGTGCGCACAGTAACAAGTTGTATGGCCCGCTGCCACGCCCACACATTAAGGAAGGCAAACAGACACACACACCAATACACACATACTCGCACATTCAGTAAACACTCTATAGAGCAGTTTACAAGCAACACGGCCTAATCCTTTGGCTGCCGCCAATGACCAGCCAAATACATTGAACTCGTTGTTAGGGATGGATTTAGAATTGAGATTGGGTTTCGGTTAGGGATTTGGGTTGGCGTTCGGGGTTTGGGGTTTGGGGTTGACCAAACTGGATGCCTCATTGGCGCTATAAAATGCCGACGGGCCGACGAAAAGTATCCGCAATCAGAAAGCGACACGTGTTGCTGTCCAACTTGAGCGAGTCTTGAATGCCGCCTCCCTCGATCCACACCCATCACGGTCAACTCAACTGGGTGAGTGAAAAAAGGATTCAACAGTCCTTTTCCTCTGTCCTAGTCCTCCAAATTATTGGTAATTTGATGTTTTATTACATTTTCCGAAAATTTGATGCGTGTCCCTTTTTTTCTGCCCCTTTTTGTTTTGTTTTGCTTTGTTTTTATTTTATTTTTTGTCCTGCTTTAAAATTTATGAATATTGCCTCAGCCACAGCTCAGTACAGCAGAGGGTTGTATACTTTGATGGCCACATTATTGCTCTGGTTTATAATTGTCGCACAATTTCTGAAAGGCAACTGACTTTAACGATTATGTGACCATATTTAAATTGCATTTAGGGCTGGGGCAAATGTTTACGGTGGCCCAGCAAATTATGATAGCATTTTATGTTTTCTAATTTAGAAAATGATGAGAGCCAAAATGGTTTTAATCATCAAATTAGCAACAGAGAGAAGGAGAGAGAGATAGGAGAGTTAGAGGGATGAAGGGGAGGCAAGCTGGGATTGAAGTAGTAGTTGCTTAACCTGTTAGACATAAAGTGCAAAGGTCAGCTAAGCTTCATATATGTGGAGGGAATTTTATTATTATTTATATTTAAGTATATTTTCTTTTGCATTAAAACTTTTTCCAATTCCTACTTTTCTACATATCTTCAAAACTTAAGTTTAATAAATAACAAAAAAAAAAAAAAAAAAAAAAAAAAAAAAAAATATATATATATATATATATATATATATATATATATATATATATATATATATATATATATATATATATATAAATTAAATAAAATGTATTAATATAAAGTAAATAAATATATTTTAAATAAAATGTATGTTTATATAAATAAACAAAAATTTACTTAATTTATTGGGCATACGAATTCAAAAGTTTCCTTTTATTAATAATAATCGTAATCGAAGAAATGCGAATATTTCAGTTAATTATATATGATCTTCAATAAAAATATATATATCAACTATATACAATATAACTTGGCGAATTTACCAAAACTGATACAGCTTAAACTGCAACTTTCGGTAAGCCGGTTAAATATGTATATATGTATTATGTAATGTCTCGTCAACAACTTCTCGAGTGTTGTCCTCGAGGCATTCCAAAGTGTTTGGTTTGTTAGTGTGAACTGAGGACACGTTGTAGCCCCAGAGCAGCCAATTGAGAGGCGTCAAAGCACATGATCTCATTGGATGAGCGAACCAACTCATCGTGAGGCTAAGTTGCTCAATTTGTACTTTACAGCAAGTAATGCAACAGAGTTAGTTATGACGATAAGCCAGTCTTATAGAATATTTATTATTGATAAGAATTGGAACGAAGCTTAAGCTGAGAAGCGTATTAAATCTATATTCTTTAATCTTGTAGGATTAGATGTGGTTGATGGCTATCAATAGTGACGATAGATATTTGTGAAGCAACAATAGTGAGGATAGTTATTTCAAATTTTAAATTTTAAATTAACATAACATTTATCAATAATACCAAGTGATGTATTATTGATATATATTATGTCACGTCAATTTAAAATTGGAATGAAATAACTATCCTCACTATTTATGTTTCACAAATAAAACAGACCTTTCCATTAGTAGCAATTGCAAAGCAATTTTTGTAAAACTAGAAAACTTGTTTGATATAATATAAAGACTTGGAACTAAAATGAAATAAATAAATTTAAAAAATTTATATATTTGTATATATTTAATATATATACAAAAAATATATATATTTCATATGAATGTTTTACTTTAAAAAACTTAAAAAAATAGATATATATTTGTCAATCTAAATATTTTCAACAACAACTGTGCAGTTCAAGCAACAATTGTTTATAAATACTAATATGAATTTTATGTATTAAGCTGCTCTTATAATTTTCCCAATTAGCGTGGGCAAACTAAATTTCTTAGAATAATATTAATTACTTACCACGAGCAAAGCTGCCCGAATTTGTTTAGTCTTCCAATAAATTTGCGCTGGCATTTTTATCTGTGTTTTCTGGTAATCATGGTTTCCATGCTGCAATTAGAAATCGAAGGTGTTTTAATTGAAATATCATAGGACAATAAACAGTGAGAAAGACAAACAGAAGCATGTAACAAGGCAGCACACAGGTGGAGGCAGGTGAGCAAACAAACACACATAAACCAATACAAATAAGAAGCGCTAACATAAGCACAAACACACACACACACACACCCACACACACGAACACAAACAGGCTAAATAAGCAGTTAAATCAATAAAATGTGTTCCCAGGAATGTTGTTTGCATAATTAAACTAAATATTGTTAAATCTTTGCGTATGCCACGATTAATGAAGGCAACAATACGAAGCGACAGCTGACTGAATGCCCAGAAATGTGGGCGTGGCAGGCGTAGGGTGAGCAGGTTGAAGAGTTTGAAATTATGACAGACTCTGGCGCATCGCCCTGCGCTCAAATAAACAACAACAACAAGAAGATGAAGAAGAAGACGAAGCAGTACGAGTAAGAGCTACAGTGAGCGTAATAAATACGTTTACGGCTCTGAGACATTTGTCATTCAAATTAAGTACAAACGGCATTACTCATTTTATTCAAGGTACCGCCCCACACGCCCCTACGCCCCCACACCTCTAACAGCCAGCATTGTGGGCATGGCACTCGACAACAAATTTCACAAATTATGCTAGCAAACAGTATTTGCTCTTAAATTTCCTGGTTTCTTTTCTCTTGTTTATTTATTTTTATTTTTTTTTTTTAAGGAAAAATTTAATTTAGATTTATGCACGTTAATTTGGTTTGGGCTGACTTCGCTGGCTCGACTTGGGCTGCCTGCTGTTTATTTTGAATTCATTTTATTTTACAGTCAAGCAATTTGTTTGCCCTGAACAGGCAAAGGAGTGACGTGGCACGGGGTGGAGTGTCAGGCAAAATTATTTAATGTATTTTTAAATATACGCACGTAATTGTAGACTGTACAACAGGAAGCTGCCAAAGGGTATGCTTCAATTTGAAAAAAAAACGCTTCGAACTTTATAAAAAAAAAGTCTCTAATGTTCCACTGAATATATTTCAGAGGGAAAAAACATTGCATGCAAATACAAAATATTGGTTGTATAATAACTTTAAAGATTGTAAAAAATATAAAAATTGTTTTTCTTTTTTCTTAGCTATACTTTCCCTAAGTCAATGAAGCTGAATAAATACTTGCGTATATATATTTAAATTTAATGAACATCTTAAGTATATTATATTTTTTAAAAATCTGAAGTATATTATATACATTTTTAAGTAGCACAAAAATCGGAAGTATAATCTATTATTTTCACTAAGCACTTTGCTTAAAAGAAAAGAAGTAATGTAATAAAAATCTGAACTATATTTTATAATTGTTCAACTATGAGAAAAATCTTAACTATATTATATTATTTTTACTAAGCACTTTGCTAAAAAGAACAGCAGAAATGTAATCTCGGTCATTCAAATGCTAATGTAAATGCCAACTTATCAGAAGGCTTATCAAACTATATTTGTTTTCTTTTATTATTTTATTTATATAACTGTATTAATTTAGCTTGAATTTTCTGATATGATTTCTGCCATACACAAAAGTAAATATATGTTTTAATCTGTATATATGCAGATGTATCAATAATACAATTTATTTACATTTCAGATGATTATATTTAATTAATTACTTATACCCTTTAATATAAGTAACAACAAAATTTATAAATAAATAAATATTTTTAAAAATACTGCACTAAAATGTCTTTATATAAGGTATAAAATATAATACGAAATAATTTATGAAAAATATCTATTCTTGTAAGAAAATCTTTATATATATTCTGCATTTACCAGAAATCGAGCATAAAATACATAAATATAGTTGAGATATTCATAGCTTACATCTATTGTGAATGGCATTACAACTTGTTCACATGTACATTAATTCAAGATATTTTTCTTAAATATATTTATCTTTATATATATATATTTATATGCTAAATATTTCTTAGTAGAGCATGAATATAGAAGGTTCTATCTACATATATCTACATATATATCTAGCAAAAAAATATATCTGAAAAAAATACATACAATGAAAAGAGGAATTAAAAACCATAAAAACTATTAATAATAAATTTCAAATAATGTTTCTAGAAATTAACCCAAACTCTACAGTTTCTATGTTTTTATGTTAGTGTATGTATATTTGCATAAGAAAAACATAGCTAAATATATTTATTCCCCGCTACCAGCTCCTTGTAGGGTATTTGATGGTAAAGCAAAAAAACAGCCAGTGCCTTCTGCTTTGAGTTAGCAAATTACATAATTACCCATTAAAAGCCAAACTGCATTAAAAAAAAAAGCTCGTGAAACTTTCGATGATGAAATTAATTAAAAAACTTGCAGCTCTGTAATATGTAGATAAATACATGTATAAATATATACGCTATATAATTACATAGCTATATCTACACTTTTTTCTCACTGCAACATTTCAATTAATAACCATATATGTATATGTGAGTGTGCCAGACAGGGAGAGAGCGAGAGAGAAAGAGACACACACAGAAAAAGAAAGAGCTATTCGCTGTTAACCTAATCAATCCTAAACCATTTGAATGCTCACCAGGGAACACTTAAGGTCGCCGAGCACGTACCACAAATTGGAAAATGCTAAAAATACATGATACCAATTAGTTTTCCTTTTGCTTTGCCCCAGCGATGGGAATATTTTTGGTCGAGCTCAAAGTTTACATCTATTGCGAATGGTATTACAACTTTTTCATGTCTATAATTTAGCTCATGTTCAGGCTCCCATAACATATTTTCTAAAGTAAAAGTTTTATATATTTTTATAGGCGAAGCTTTTGGTGAGGTAATTATGAGCAGATAGCCGTGAAAAATATCACACTGCTTGGGCAAATTCTTCACTGAATGTTGCCCCCTAAGCTTCACACACACACACACACACACACCCACACACAGCTCGCAGCATTGGAATGCGTTGTGACAGCCGCTGCCGCGTTCGTTGCGGTTTTCAACACTTGCGACCTGTGGCAGTCACTCAGCCCGAAACCCCAACCACATCAGCCCCACCCACCACTTCCACAAGCCATATGAAAAATCAAAAATATAACTTCAAATATTACAGACGAGGTCATAAATAAATTGCTGGGTTGGGCCACCTTTCCCTCCCTCTTGCGCTCTCATTCTCTTATTCCTTTCTCCCTGCCCCTCTGTGCGTGAGCCTCGCAGGTGATTTTATGTGGTTTTTATGTGCGTGTGGTTTCTCCTGAATTGGGTAGCTGAAACGTAATGTAATTAGTTGGCACAACCAAATACATAATGAGCATAATTTAAAGATTTATTCGCTTCGGCATATTTAAGCGCATTTTTATACATTTTACGAATGGCGCGCACTTAACATTCATCTGGCATTTAAATGCAGCTGTAATTGCTTTATTTCCCCTATTTAAATCCATAAATAATTTCATATGATTTTTTTAACCATATGCGAACAGCAGCGAAATTTACTTTCCTGACTTCTCGTTTCTTATGCATTGCAATTCGATGGAAATTTCGTCGAGTTTTTCGTTCTCGTTCTCATTTTGCGTTTTTTTTTTTTTTTTTAAGTTTGATTAAAGTTCTCTCGGGCTATTTGCATAACGTTACGCAATTAATTAAATAATTAAAAACTGATTTCGTATGCTCCGCTTTCAAACAGAAACGGCCATCAGACAGACAACTGGCAGCCAGACAAAAAGGGGAGACAAGTAAAGAACGCTTGAAATAAATTAACTATGCTCTTGTTTTGAATACACTAACAAAGAGGTCGAGTGGAGTTACTTAGGGTACTTAGGGTAACACATTCAATTTAATTTTGTAACTGTATAGTGAGTACAGTTATTATTATATTAAAGTATTATGTATATTTTTTGTATATTTATTATATTATCATTTATCAAATACTGTATATATAACTCGTAATTACCTAGAAATCAATAATTATCTATAGACAATCTGTCTTTATTTTGACATGCCTGAATTTACAGATTAATCTTCTTTGTATGTAACAAATTTCATCATACATCAAATTTTATAACACAGAAAATAATCAATGGAAGACGTTCAAGTGACCTGACGTAGTTCCAGACATAATTAATACATATTATTATTATATTACCAGTAAAATACCCTATAAAAACAAATAAAAAAAAAACGGTTGGGGAAAACTTTTGATTTTCTATTTATTTTAATTTATTTATTTATTATTTAACATCAATTTATGTATTTACTACTTATTTCATTTAATTTGATTATTGTTTATTATCTATTTATGTATCTACATACATATGTACAAGAAAGTTGAGTTCTAGGTCCTAATCCAAACTAAAATAAACTTTGAGCTCAAGAAAGAAAGAATAAGTCTTTCAGAAATACAGTTAACTCTGGTTTTAATTAGCCTAATTATTGTAAGAGAAGCTTGAAGTTAGCTAGCAACTAGTTAGGGAATATATCTTGCTTTTTTATGTACATATGTGTATGTGAAGTGAAATCTCTAGTATTTAATTTATTAATGAGTCTCTATCATAAACAGGATGATAATATACCCAAAAATCAGTCGCAGTTGGTTATAGAGTATATCTAATCTACAATACCCATATATTTATCTGTTTATCTCTTATTGATCGCTTTATAGAACAACTCGTTTCTTCTTCTATAACATTTTTTTGTTAATATGCGAACAGGAAAGCCTCAGGAATATTCCCTTGTGAATCTCCCTATAATATCATACTCTTTTAACACACTTTCATTTCAACTTTATTTCATCTCCCTTTGTCTATCTCTCTAATATCTACCTTCCTGTACTACTCTCTTCTTTTTCGGTTAGTGCATTTCAGCTTCGGCTGCAGCCGAATGCCAAAAACAATTCTCTTTTATTGTGCCCTTTATTCGTTCACCTCATTCCCTTTGTCATTGTCATTGGTGTGGTGCTTGTTGTAGTCGATTTGGTTGTTGCTGCTGCTGCTGTTGTAGCTGCTATTGTTGTTGCTGTTGCTGTTGCTGCAAATGTTGCGCATTGAACTTTTAATTAGCAAAAGTGACGTCTGCTCGAGCGAACAACCCCAGCAGAGCGACAGGCCCAGTGCCCGCCTGAAAGGTAAGCCGTGTAAGGTGCCAGCTGTCGGTGGATGGGTTCCGATTCAACTCTGACACAAACCTCAGTCCACCCCCCGCCCAGCGTTCTGCCCGTTCCACAAACACAAATGACAACAAAATGAAATTCATTTCTATGCACAGATTGTTTGGACGGGCGGTTGGGCGGTCGTTTGGACAGGCGTGGCATTGCATAACATTGTGTTTGTTTATGTTTCGGGGCTTTTATGATGTCGTAGCCGTCGACAAGTTCATAAATTATGAACAATTAAAATGTTGTCCGGGAATTGCTTGAGGTCGTGCCTGAATTTCTGGGGCTACCTGCACGGTTAGTTCATCAAAAATGTTTGCATATGTGACAATCCAAGGACAGGAGGCGGAACAGGAGACAATTGAAGCGTGCCACAGTGAAGCCAGGCATCTAGCGGCTTTGCCTCACTTGTCATTTGTTCTCTCTGATTTTATTTCAGTTTTTAGTTTTCTGTCCGCACTCAATGTACATAAATAGTGAATAGCAAAAACAAACAAAAATTTCAAGTCCTAATCAAATCTATGTATAGTCCGTCATTTACGACGTCCGGAGATCCGGCACTTTAGTCAATACAGGATAGAGCGAATTTCAGTGCACACAGTGAACGTAAATACCCTGTAAAACCAGTAAGCGAGAACCTGTCTACTAAATGTCAGCAAGTTCTAAAGCTAAACCCTCCTTATTGGGCTCATACCCAAGAGCATTCGTAGAGTCTAAAATCGTGAGTAGCTCGAAGAGTTCAGATTTATGCATAATTTGTAATCATTTTTATTTTCAATAATTCAAGATATTGTATCATATTTTCTTTTTTGTATCATTTATTTTTCTAGAAATTTATATAGTTTATGTTAAATATCTCATTGCATATTGTTTTGTTATTATTATTTAAGTAAAATATATATATATAATATACATATATTTTTTTTTGGTATATGTATAAAATATTAATATATATTTTTATATATTTAATTATTAAATATATAAAAGTTAAATAAATCTTTTTATACATATTTTTAAAGTATTTATTATTATTATTATTTATTATTTATTTGTTTTAAATTAAATACTACAGTAAATAATTTATTTATTTCTTCAAATATATTTTGATAAAGATATAATTAATTTTAGTTATTATTATGAATTTAAAAATTTATATATATTTTATACAATTATATGAATATATATTTATATTTATTTATTTATATTTATATATATTCATTTATATTTATACACTTTAATATATATTTATATTTCTATTATATTTGCTTTAGCCATTATTATTATAATTTTTTTATGCATTTAACCCTCTTTCTTTACACAGAATTATAACATGTGGAAGCCAGATTTTCCTGATTGGTATTACTGTAATTCGATGCCAACTAACTCCAACGCTCAGTTTACCCATACGCCCTATCCACAACCGCAGCAAACATATATGCAGACTTATTCTTACATTCATCCTCATTATGCTACTCATGAAAATGGCTTGAATGGACTAAGCCGAGCTCCGATGCAGTCACATGCTCTGGCTCAGGTGCAGGCCCAGGCGCAGAAACACGCCTGGTTAGCTTATCAGGCACAGCAATTGAAGCATCACAACTTCAGCTATTGGTATGGCTTGAACCAACAATTGGCCGGAAGAACCTATCATCAGAACGATGCACTCAAACAACAGCCAGCAGTAACTGTGGTGAGAAGCAAACTCTTCCACATCTTTCTGATAACTCTTATCTATCTCCTATTCTCTCTCCTATAGCCGGAAAGACCCACTCGATCGAACGGATCGCAGCCTTATTGCCATGAGACACGCTTGCCTGGCTGTGGTCCGGATCACAGCTTCTATTCGCAACTGAGCGGTGGAGGAAGTCTCAATCGCATCGATAGCATCTCCAGTTTCAAGAATCAACATGGCTTGCATATACGAAACTCTCAACACGATATGCTCACCTATCAACGCATTGCGGAACGCAGACTCAAATCGCCAGCGAATGATATTGAGTCCAATCAAGAACAAGAACAACGAGCTGAAGAGCAACTGAATGATCAGCCAATTGCTGAGCTCAAGCCGCAGGCGAGCAAACTAATACAGCCAACTAAATTAGCCAGCAAAGTGTCTCTGCAGAGCAGAGGCAATAGCTTATTCAAAAAACTTGGACTGGTCAAGCAACGCAAAAACAAATCCAAAGACTTATCTAAATCAGATTCGAATAATACTCAAGAGTGCAGTGCGACCAGCTCACAAAAACCGCGCAAGAAACCAAATCTCTTTAAACGCATTTTTGGTGGCATGCATTATCCTTCAACGGTGCAAGGAAGTGCTCTGACAAAAAAGAATCAACAGGAGGTATTGGAATTCGAGAAGATTCGCCCAAAGCATGAGACAATCAAATGAACCACAAATAGTCTATAGTAAATGTAATAATAGCTTGAAAAAACAACACTGAAATATATACAACAAATTTGTTACTTAAACAGATTAAAAATAAAAAATTAAATACAAAAACAAACTCATTTTTTGGGCATTATGTGCATTATATATATACTAAATAATATATATGCCAAAACAGATATTTATGATTTAAATCCTTTTCTAGTTTTATTTTGAATGTCTTGCTCTTGGATTATATAATTTTTGGGTGGATCTTACTATGTTATTATTATGGGAAATTAATTGATGCATAGCTATTATTCCAGTTGGATTTTTCTAAACACTTCCTAATCAACTGACTATTTTAATCTATCTATAAGAACAGGTCTCCACTCCAGGACTTATCAAATTTAAAAGGAAAGAAGACGCGAGATATTAGAGGGATCTGAATAATAAATATAAAATCTCTGTTTTTGTAGCATTTTTGTTGAGCCTAAAAAACTATTGAATGCCGATAATAAAAATGATAAAAAATAAAATAAAACTAAAAGTGCATCTGAAAATATTTAAAGTGTTAAATCTCTAGCATTTGAGGCACGAAAAGATGACGATATGCCAACATAGTTTATCATACTACTAAAAGCTGCGACATACATTATATAAAAACCATTGTATCTAGATTGCTGTATAAAAAACATTCAACTTTAAAATGATTTCAAATATGCTGCCAATAAGCATATGAAATTAACAGTTTTCATTTTCTATAGAAGACACCCGCGTGAGAACCCACACTCACCTACTTATTCCTAGAAAGAATCGCCCAAATTCCAATCCATGCTGAGTGGACACCATTGATGATTAGCTATGAGCCCACCACAGTCGATCAACCGATCAACCACTCAATGACAGCGGTTTTCATGCATGTCGCAAGCGTTAACGGCGCCTCATTAAACAGCCATCAACGCTTATTAATTTTGACATTTCGATGGTCATTTATCATTATCATCTAACAACTAACAAGCCATACCAGCACCAGCAGCGACCCGTCAACAGCTACAGCCACAGCCACAGCCGCACAGCATTTGCCAGTTAGACGAATTCCGAATTTTCAGAAAAAGAGTGGAAAAAAAGAAATCCACCAAAAATAATTGCGCAGTTAACACGCTAATCAGCTCGTTACCAACTCTTTGATTTGGAACTCTATGAAAAACCATGCCCATATTTATGGGCACATGAGGCCCGCACAAAACACTTTTGAAAAGCTTTCCCGCAGGTTTCCAAATCGAATATGCAGCGAGGCTGGCACGAAGAGCTTTGTTTAATAAAATAGTAGTGTATGACTAAGCACTAACTGCTGAACAACATATTTTAATGTTGAGAAAAATATTTTAACATCAATTTGTAACGAATATAAAATAGTAGCATATTTTTTTAGTTCATGAAAGTAATTGCATTTACTGTTAATGTTAATAAACACAATATTTTAAGAACAATTTCATATGTTAATGCATAGCATTGATATAGGAAACAAGACTTCCAATCAGGTATACAGTCGTGTTCATAGAAATAGTAGCATGGCTTCTATTTATAATAAATTAATTTTCATTTTATTTATTTTGCTATTATTTACAGCACTAAGTGTTGGACAACAGAAATAAAATTACTATAAATTAGTAACATGAATATAAGAAGAATCATTTTCAAAAGTATATACTGTCGTAGTCATTTCATTTCATTTAAAACAACACTACGATTTTTATGAACACAACTGTGTATGAAATATATATAAAGTAAAGTTTTATATTTTATTTCATTTAAAAACTAATTTCCATTACGTTTATGATTTGTGTAAAGGAGCAGTGCTACTGTTGTTATGAACACAGAGGCTAATAAAATATATTAACTAAAGTTTTTAAAGTTTACTTGAGTCAATCAAATTTTTATTAATTTCTATCTGATTCGAGTACTGCTATAAACACAGCTGTATAATAAATATGTAAGGCTAATAATTATAAAGATAAAAAAAAAATGTTTACATAAGATAAGAGAAATTGCTTAATTTAGTAAATTTTCGCCTCTCTTCCAATATTCACTTAGTACCTACATATGTATATATCTCTCACTTTTCAAAACTGACGAAAAGTCTTCGAGGCACCCTCGCGCTTGTCAGCTCATTAACATTTCAATAAATTGTTGTAAATCTTATTGCGAATGGGCGTGGCAATAGTGTTTGCCTATCATTAGTAACGGCTCAGAGCAGAAGGTGCAACAACTGTGACACGGTCAGCGAAAAATGCAACGCTCCATCGCATCCCAAGCACAGAGACAGAGGCATAGGAAGAGCGAGAGAAAGAGAGACTATGAGAGACCCAACCTATATATAGAAGTCAACATAGCTGCATATTCGGTTTTTTTTTTTTGTTTTTGGTACACAAGCTTAACGAGTCGCTTGTAAATGAGGTCGACACGAAACTTGTTGCCCTGTTATGACTTCTTCTCGCAAACATGACGTCAAATCGAATTGGCAGTCATATTATATATACGTATATATACATATATATAGATGTGGATAAGAATTCCAAAAATTGTGTGCACCCATGACCAAAGTCTGAAACCACATTGTCTGCCTGACAGCCACAGCGAGCAATAAGTTTCAAATGGAGCCGACATCGACGACGTCGTCCATGTCAACGCAAAGAGCGATGAGCTGTGCTCCAAGTGGATGGGGAGCGAAGCAGCTAAAGGGTGAGGGGTGTGTAGCCAAAGGAGAGCCTCCGCGCTATCTAGTGCATTGCCATCATTGTCGTTGCAAAACGTTTCGATTTCAACGAATATCATTCAAGTATTTCAGCGTGCACTGAAAGAAATCATTGGAGTGTACTTAAGCAAATTTAATGCTAGAATGCATCTGAGGAACGATATGAATGTGAAAAGGTTAAGAAATGCTTAAGTATGAGCAATATTTAATTTTAAAAATAATCCCTAATTGAAAACATTTAAATTGGAATTGCAAAAATATTAAAAATGTAAATATATATTAATAACGGGAACACCCATTTCTTATTGTAAATATATGAGATATAATTTTTTTTTTTAATATTTACATTTTATTATATTATTTATTATATTATTGCAAAAAAAATTGTATTTTAGCAACTAAAAATTTACAATTAAGCTCGGATTCCTCTAACAAAAAATTGTAGCCACTTAAAATGTTGCAACCGCAGACACCGTAAAAGCACTTGAAAAAAAAAAAAAGAAAGAAAAGTATCAAATAGAGGAATGAGAATTCTTTTCCTTTTTTATTGTTAAACGAATAAATTATTTAGCATGTATAAATCACAGAGGCACGAAACTTGCGCTGAAAACATGTTAAAGCCATTCAAAGATTTATTTCGAGCAGCGGCTCGAGAGGCTGCAGCGGCTCGAGAGTGAAGGGCGTGAGCTGCCGGAGCAGGAAGAGCAGGAGGAGCAGGAGTCAGCGTTGAGAGAAAGCACGCAATAAAATGAATGAATGAATGAATGAGGGAAATACGAAGAAGAAGAAAAATGCAATGCAAGGAAGGCAAGAAAGAAGTAGGCAAAGTTTTGTGGCTGTTAGCATTTTTTTTTTTTACTTTAATTTTTCACTCGTTTCACAAGATTTTCCAAATGCCGAGTGCCGCTTGCCAGTCGCATTCGAGTAGATGTGTGTCAGGCAAGGGCTCGAGCCGAGCTCCGCTGAATTGTGGGAAACTGCAGGTAGATGCACTAGCAGGAATCACCAACCCATTAACCTGCAACACACACACAAACACACGCACACACACACACGCACACACACACACGCACACAACATATTCGCCACTTGGCAACCCCAAACAACTTGCGATAAACTTTGACAACGTGAGACGAAGCGCGTTATTACTTAACTATATATAAACATACATACAGTACTTACATATATGTATATACCCTGCAATTGCTTGAATGAGGTTTGACTATGGAAGGGTTTTATGTATACGTATATAGTATGTACTTATGGCATACCCTGAATTTGCCTTTAATTAACATTTGTTAAGATTCGAGCTAACATAAGTTTCTGTTTACATATTTTCTATTTAAGTTTCTGTTAAATATAAAAAAAAAAGTAATATATATATATATATATATATATATATATATATATATATATATATATATATATATATATTCATATATACTACATATACATATAATACTATATTTATTTAATTTTTTTTATGCGTTAAGAATTACACCAAATTGACACCAAAACCGTTACAAATTATATTTAATTATATAAACATATATAAACTTAAATTTGAAAAAGATTTTAAAATTAAAATATCAAATATTTCAATTCATAGTAAATTCGAAAATAAACTAAACAAATTTATAAATACATTTTTTAATTAAAAACCACAATTAATTAAAATGAAACAACAATGTATAATATCATACACATTCCTTTCACTTTATTTAGCTGATTTTGTTTTTCTGTTTGCTTTTTTTTTTTGTTACATTTAGTACTATTATTTTTTCTATATATATATGTATATATATATATATATATATATATATATATATATATATATTTTTTTTTTTTTTTTTTCTTTAATCTAAAATTTTTTTATATTAATTTTTCTACATATTTTCTTTTTCACATCAAACTTCCTTACAGGGCATACGCCAGTCGAGCAGTCTCATTTAAAGCAATAGAACTACTGGTCTACTGGTTCGCCCCGAAGTGGGACTGGAGCTGGCTCGAGCTGGAGCTGAAGCTGAAGCTAGAGCTGCTGCTCTTTGATTTCGTGGCAGCTTTTAAGTGTTTAACTTCCTCATCTGGCGCTGAGCGTGGCTGAAGGCACAACTTTATGCTGCCTCATAATTCACGGCCCTTTCCCGAATCCAACTTAAGGACTCGGTCGCTGTCTCTAGTACGGGATCGGCTTGCGTCTGCCTGGTAAGCAGTTGCATTAACGTCGCGAAACTTCTTTAAGTTGGATTGGGAATTTCTTTTACTTGTTTTTACTTTCTTTTATTTTCCATAAAGTCCCTAGAAGATACAATCAAATGCTTACTTCAAATACGAAATGGAGCAGAAGTGCGCCAAATAATCATTAGGAGAGCGCATTAAATGCTTTTTTAATGAAGTCACAAATGAGACGATAATCCGCCTTGAGACAATTATTCCCTAATGTGTTATTAAAAAGCTGCTGGACGGCATTAAAGATGCTTTTATGGCTATTATGAAGGAGTTCTGCTTGAGCAGCAAAGACTAGGGAATAACGTATAATATACGTATAATTAAATAATTTTTGTATATATATAAGAGAAAAAACACTTTGCTTTCACTTAAAAATAAAAATAAAATTCATAATGTTAAATGCAAATATATCAAAAATTCAGATTAGAATTTCAAAGATAATTAATTCGTTAAAATTTGAATATCAAATGCTTATAATAATAAATTTAAAGAAATAAAAATTTGCACGCTAAATTCAATCATAGTTAAAATTCTTATTAGAATTACGTAGCTAATATTTGCTTACAATATAATATTTGTTTTCCTCAAAATTAATTTAAAAAATCATCTTCAAATAAAACTAAACCTTATATTTAAGTGCTTTTCAAAAGCACTTCCGAAAAACCTTTCTCCCTAACAGTGCTATAAAATGGTTGCTTTTAGCACATATTAAAAGAGAGTAGGAGAGGGAGGGTGTGAGATTGAGAGAGAACGATATAGTAAGAACAGCCTTTAACTATCCTACAACCATTTTGAATCACTTGGAAACATCTAAAAGCTTTATACACGCACTTAAAGCTCTTTACGATTCTTACGTTTGTTTATTTTCAACTTTTTTTTAGCTGAGAAAACAAACGCCTTCGGTAGACCCCAATAAACACATAAATATAACAGCTGCTTGAGACCAATCGAAATCGCTATAAAGTGTGAGTACTGTATGTAGCGAACCCTCAGTTCGCTCCCCCACACACCGACCACATCAGCTCTTCCTTTCTCTGCCTGTCATACTTACAGCTTAATAACGGCGGCTAATCTGTGAGGCATACATTCACGCACGCACACATACACACGCTAGCGCACACACACGCACGCATATTGTCAGAATTCTTTATAGAAATATTCGCACACAATGGGCGCATTATGTCGCTCGTCTGCGTCGACTTTTTAAGTAAATTATAAAATATTTAAGTATTTTAAAGGCAAATTTCATTGAAATGCGGCAAATAGAGGTATGAGACATGCAAAATAAATATTTAACAACTGCGCAATACTCTGTTGTGCAGAGATGCAGTAAAATATGGAAATGGAATGAAAATGAAATACATGAAAAATGTATATCAAATAATTAACAAAAAAAAATAATAATAATAGTAATTATAAATACTTAGGCGTTACTATTATATTCAAAAATGTAAGAAATATGATGAATAGTATATCAAAAATAGTAGTATAGTAATATTTAACCTACATTTAATTTAATATTAAAAAATAAATAAAGAAAACTAGATGTTTAGGTGTTTTATATACATTAAAAATATTTCGTTTAATAACATAAAAACGGTTGTAATTCCAAAATGAAAATCCAAATGAATAAAACTGATCCAAAATCAGTTTTATATAATTTAAGAATTTCGTTTAATTAAATAAATTTCCTTTGATGCTATAAAAACTGGGTTTTCATTATATTCGTAATCCAAAATTGAGAAAAAACCAATCAATAATGTAAAGGCTATTGTTATGTATTTTATGCGGTTTGAAAAATGAAAAGTAAGATTTTTATTAGATTGTACATTCTATGTATATACATATATGTACATACATATATCAGACTTCAGCCTATGCTCCACACAGCGCATATACCTCTCATCACTTTCTGTACAGTGCTTGGCATAAGTGTATGCAAAAGTCAACGACTGCCAGACAGACGGCCGGACGGTCACACTGGCAGACATGCCCAGACAAGGACTGGCCGCCAGGAAGTTGAAGGAAGCGCACACAATGTGAGAATGTCATTTTGCTACAGAATGTCACAGCCTTTCCATCTCTCTCTATCCCTCTCTCTTCCTTTTTCGCTCACAATTTTATTTCTTTTGCGTGTAAAGGCCTGACGCTTGTTCCAGCTTTCTCTCTGTCCCTCTCCCTCTTTCTACTGTTGTTGGCAGCTGTCATTGCGTCTTGCTCTCTGCTCTCTGCTCTTCATCTTCATCTTTTCTCATTGTGCAAAGTGCATCGCAGAGCGTAGAGCATTTGCCACGGTAAAAGCGAATATCGTTCACATTCAATTGGAACTGATTGCAAAGCGACGTCCTGCGGTTTTTCATTAAGGTTTAAGCTAAGCTAAGGATTATCCTGAGTTGTATATGCTGAGTTGTTAGGTTGCTTAAGCTAAAATTTATGTACAGAAAATTCAAGTTTTAGTTGTTTGCATGGTAAAATTCCGCTTGAGCGAAATGCAATTCAAAAAAGAATTCCCCTTAAGCTGTGCTATGTAAATATACAAATATTTATCTTATTGTATTTCACATGCAATGCAAAACTCTCTCACGCACACTTCCACACACACACACACACAATACATCATGTAGCTGCTGCGTAAATTCCTATGCTCATTTAACACTCTCTCTTTCTCTGTATTCCTCCTCCCACACAGTTACACTGGAGAGGAACGTGTCAAGACCCGTTGAAATAGAATTAAAATGCAGCTATTAAATAAAAATCTCAGCAGTGACCACAGAGCTCTTAACTTAAAATTAATTACAATTAAGCAAAGAAATGGCACACACCGAAAAACACAAAAAAAAGGAGAAGAGAGTGCGAACAAAAGAGCAAAAAATAAAAAATAAAAAATGAAAAAACAACAAAAAACAGGCCAAAAGCCGGGCAACTTACAACAGTCACGAGTTGAAAGACTAACACGCTAAGCGCTTCGCATTAAATCCAAAAGAGCGTCTCAGTCGCTGTCGCAGTCGCAGTCGGAGCACAAAATTTAACACTAACTGCGCTGCCGGCGGCAATGGCGTCTGCTGTTGTTGCTGCTGCTAATCCACTTTTACTGTTCTTCCGCTCACTCCTACATGCACACACTCACACAAATAAACACAAACACACACTTGCACGCGCGCACTTGCACGCTCTCATGTATGCAAGCGAAAAGGTAGCAACGGCGACGCTGCAAATTTTTTTTTCCGTTTTATTTTTTTTTTTTCTTTTTGGTGCTGCGCTTTTGTTGTTTGTGGTTTTTTGCTGCTGTTGTTGCTCTTGTAGCGGCTGCTGCGCTGCCGCTGCTTGGCGCTTTTCGCACTGATTGTTACACACTAAAATCGAATTAAACTTGCGCGCTGTGCAGTTGTTGCGATTGTTGTTGTTGCTTTATTTTTGCCGCACTTTCCGCCAACTTTCGCTCTAACTTTTACTTTGTTTGCAGCGTAGGACACGTTGGCCAACAACAACAAAATAACGGAGTAAAAGCAGAGCGTAGAAAACTTTTAAAAACGTGCAATTTTCGGCTGAATGTTGTTGTTGTTGGTGTTGTTACTCCTCTTCTTTCTCTTCCTTGCTATTTCTCTTCTCTTTTTTGCTAGCTGCAGCGAACCGAACGCGTAAAAGGGATTTTCTAATAAGAAACGCGACAAAAGTTGAGCGTTGCGATCAACGATGCAAGCGTTGAGGGACTTAACGGTTTCTAGCCCATTTCTCTCCGTGCTGTGTATTCATTATAATTATTTTTTGTATTGTTTTATCCGAAATCAAAGGACACGAAACTTTTTCTTAGTCTGCAAAATTTTATACGGCTATAAAACACACAAAAAATTCAATTTTTTAGTTTGTTTTATGCGCTTAAAATTTGAAAATTTATTTCAGATTATTTAAGATTAAAAATTAGCTTTGTTTATTTTTCGTTGCAAGTGCTTAATTGGGCTTGCTTGCACTAATAATTCTGCTAGGCTAATTGGACCAATTAAAAGGCTTTAGTACTGCAGAGAATTTTTGTTCTCTTTTGACTAAAATAAGAAAAGCTAATCCTTTTAAAAACTATTTTATTATTAAATTTAAAACTTTAACTTTCTTTTTTTATGATTTTCCCTTTATCAACATTGTTTTTGATATTTTTATTTAAATTGTATTTTTAATTTAATATTATTTTTTATAATGATTTCATTTTTGCATTATTCCTACAAACTGCAAACCCCATTTACTCCAATTAGAAAAATCCTTCATTACCCAAAAAAATATCCCCAAAAAATTGCAAATAAATCCTTTTCGCCTCTAATTTATTATCTTATTCGATTTCCCAAACTGATCTTTACAATCCTTCTTTGCTTTCAGAAATCTCACTGATGTTTGCATGCAAGTCCAAATTGAGCATTAGCATTCGTTCGGGTTTGTTGTATTTAATTTTTAATTAAATTTGCAAACTTTAATTAATTATATATTTATTTGCACTGTGATGCATCCTTAGTATGCAACACACACTCGCACGTACGCACACACACACCGCATCAATAAAACGCACGAGTGTGTGTGCTCCTTATTAGAATCGGAGCTTCAATTTTACCGTTAGCACAGACCGTACGCACAGAAAATCACTTGAAAACTGTTCGGCCGGCCGCATCGGATGTGCCGAACGGCCAGCCAGTTGGCACAGCCAATGATGTTGCGACAACAATGTTGCTACAACGTACCACACTGCATGCGAGCCGAAGCCAGTTCTGATTGTTGCCATGAGAGCCAGCAATGTAGCAGCAACTGGTTTGAGTGGAATTTGATTGCAGCTCATGCAAGTTGAGGACGAACATGCCGCAGTTGTTTCGAGTTCGCTTGAGCTAGTATGAATTGGTTTGATACAGTTGTGGGGTCACTGAGGTGAATGTTAGTTGAGCAACATTTTGGTATGTTGCTACGATTTGTTGACGCACAGCATGTTGCATGACGTCGACTTCACGAGAATTTCTTATATTTAGACAATAGTCAATCATGACTGAACAAGTTTGGTTGCTTTGACTGCGTGGGTGAGACTCAAACTATTAATTCTGTTCTCTTCACGCATGCCAAATAATTTGAACGAAAAGGCGATTAAAGCGCAGACAAATTGAGCAATTAGGCTGGAAAATCGTCATACATTTACCGTTGCAAAGATAATTTTACTAAAATTGTTCAATATTAAATAATGATAATTATTCTCATTACTAAAGTATTGTTGTCTGATTTCATCAAAGCGTAAAATTAAGTGCTTTAAAGAAAATAAAGGATAAAAGAAAAAGAATAGAATAATAGACATGAATGTAAACATATTAAATGCCTTTGATAATCAGATAAAACAAAGCACACTCGTCCGCTTTGAGTGTCAATGAAACATCAGTTTTTCTTTTCAAATATAAGCAGCAAGCATACATTTTCACAAATCCAATTTTCTCATACAATTTTGAATTTCCATTTTAATTCCGCGCAAATCACAAGCACATTTCCCACTCACATGGTTGCACTATTTATATCGATAGTTTACACCCGACTATCGATTGCTAGCGACAGTCAAATTGCCCATCGATTCCATCGATAGCGCGACCGCCGTTTGACCGTCGCGTCTCTAGCACAACGACTTTGCCCGTTCTTTCCTGTCGATACGCCAGTGCAGGCGTGTAGTGTTTTTAAAGTTGGTCCACGTAAATCAATAAACATCCAAAATGGTAGGTGCCAATAATCTGAAATAATTGCAACAAATGCTGGACAATAAAACGCAGCATTCAAGTGCATCATAATTTTTTGCGTGCGTGTGGCAGACGAGTGGATAAAATGATGCCAAAAAGACTATCTAAAAATTGTAGACGTGACACCGTCTGTCCACTGTATGCGTGTGTGTGTGAGTGCGAGTGTGTGTGAGGCAGTGGTGAAATGCAAGACAAAGAAAATAGCTCAGGGGCCGTCACAATGACGTATGCAACTATTACAAAAAAGAAGAGAGAAATGAAATCGGGCCATAAGATGCAACCAGATGTTTGCTTAATGCATTTGTGTAAGTGATTATATATGTATACATAAATATAGAACTACAAAATTGTGTTGCAAGCAATAGACAACGCAAGTGGTTTTCGGGTTCAGCTCTAACCTCACAAAATATCACATCGCCTGAGCCAAAAATGTGTGCAGGTATCTGTGTGTGTGTGTGTGTGTGTGTGCGAGTGTGAGCATTTGTACAGACATTAAACGCCATTTTTAATAGCAGCGAAGCCTCTCTCACAGCTTAAACATGGATTTAACTCTGATGCCTTTCTTTTTTTTCCTCCTGCTGCTGTTTATAGGTCAACTTCACCGTCGACGAAATCCGTGGCTTGATGGACAAGAAGCGTAATATTCGCAACATGTCCGTCATTGCTCACGTCGATCACGGCAAATCCACCTTGACCGATTCGCTTGTGTCCAAGGCTGGTATCATTGCCGGAGCCAAGGCTGGTGAGACCCGTTTCACCGATACCCGCAAGGATGAGCAGGAGCGTTGCATTACCATCAAGTCAACGTAAGTCTTAGACTTAGCTCTACCCTCAGCCACGCCCTCCAATCTAATATAAACTAACTTCAATTTCTCATTTGCAGTGCCATTTCCATGTACTTTGAGGTTGAGGATAAGGATTTGGTGTTCATCACGCACCCCGATCAGCGTGAGAAGGAATGCAAGGGTTTCTTGATCAATCTGATCGATTCACCCGGTCACGTTGATTTCTCATCTGAGGTGACGGCCGCTCTCCGTGTTACCGACGGTGCCCTCGTCGTTGTGGACTGCGTTTCCGGTGTGTGCGTCCAAACTGAGACTGTGCTCCGTCAGGCCATCGCTGAGCGCATCAAGCCCATTCTGTTCATGAACAAGATGGACCGCGCTCTGTTGGAGCTGCAATTGGATGCTGAGGAGCTGTACCAGACCTTCCAGCGCATCGTGGAGAACGTGAACGTCATCATTGCCACCTACAATGACGATGGCGGCCCAATGGGTGAGGTGCGTGTGGACCCCAGCAAGGGTTCAGTCGGTTTCGGTTCCGGCCTCCACGGCTGGGCCTTCACCCTCAAGCAGTTCTCCGAGATGTACTCTGAGAAGTTCAAGATTGACGTTGTCAAGCTAATGAACCGGTAAGCAAAACTATCACTTTTATATGTCTATATTAGTCAATACGCTTTTAGCACAAAACGTGTGACGCTGAGCGTGCGACTTCTTTTTAGACAGTCACAATCCTGCAAGGGGGCGTGGCTGTTGAGCTAGAACCGCGCGTGCTGATAGCGCCACAAGTGCAATCGAAAATAAAAGCAGATCAAATTATGTAGACGCGGCTGAAACGCTACACCGGAACCTCTTTCCTAATGTTCTAACGGTGCATTTGCTAAGGCAGCGACTCGACAAATTAACAATATATGTACATCTATATAGGGACGGTCATAAAAATAGTTGCACGACTAATAAACTGAATATAAATACATGAATTAATAGCAAATTATGTTAAAATGAATTGAAAATGACAGATTTCATTATAATATTTTTATAACCACTACTGTATTTATGTATTTAAATAAGTACATATGTCTTTATTGCATTTTAATATTTGAAGTAGTAATCACATATACTCAATAACTTATTGTTTTTAAAGCGCTCAAAAGAAAACTCCCAAATTTTACATTAGAATCAATTGCATAAAATCTTTGAAATAGTTCTATATGTGTTGTATGTTGTTTCTGATTTTCTCGTTTTTCATTTCACGGAAAAATGATCTATTCTCACTAAAAATATGCTCCAGCTCGCCTAGCAACACTTAAGTATGACGTCATTTTTTTTTAGCTCTACCTCTAAATTAGTACCGCATAACAATACAACTGAATTAACACGTGAGAAATTTGATTAGAATAGACAGACGACTGTCGTTGCTTTGAAAAGCCGACAAATATATATGTATTCTTCATTATATAAAAATAAAAAAAGCCAAAAATTAAATTAAAAGAAATGAAATCCAGAAGATTAAAGAAAAGGTCAGAATTTGAAAAGTTTGTAAAATATAATGAATATATTAATTACGTTGTGGTAAAATTAACTAAAAGCATTGAAAGAAACAAATAGGTAAATTTAAATATTGAATATAGACAAACTAAATATATAAAGTATATAGTAATTTTTGCATATAACTATGAGTTAAATAATTTTTGTTAATACATAAACAATATACAAAATACCTCAAACTCACCTGGACAAAATTATTAAAGACGTATCCAAAATATGCAATTATTCCTAAAAGTAGATTAGATTAGATAGTGATATTTAATATAAATCATTCAATAAAATTATAAAAACTAAATACCTCAAACTCACCTGGAAAAAGATTGATTCCGAAATAAACATTTATTCCTGAAAGTAGATTAGATTAGTTATAAATAATTAATAAATATCATTAAAAATTCATTTCATGAAATTTATATGGTTGATTGAAGTCACAAATTACTATAAAACTGTCTCCAAAACTCATTAATTAAAATATTTCAATGTCCGTATAAACGGAATTATTCCTTATAAAGATCGTCAAAACTCATTTTTAATTTCTGCTAATTTCTTTTTGTAGTCTGTGGGGTGAGAACTTCTTCAATGCCAAGACCAAGAAGTGGCAGAAGCAAAAGGAGGTGGACAACAAGCGCTCCTTCTGCATGTACATTCTCGATCCCATCTACAAGGTGTTCGATGCTATCATGAACTACAAGAAGGAGGAGATCAGCACGCTGCTGGAGAAGATCGGCGTTACGCTCAAGCACGAGGATAAGGACAAGGATGGCAAGGCGCTGTTGAAGACCGTTATGCGCACCTGGCTGCCAGCCGGTGAGGCACTGCTTCAGATGATTGCCATCCATTTGCCATCGCCCGTGGTTGCCCAGAAGTACCGTATGGAGATGCTGTACGAGGGACCTCATGATGATGAGGCTGCCATCGCTGTCAAGAACTGCGATCCCGATGGTCCATTGATGATGTACATCTCCAAGATGGTACCGACCTCCGATAAGGGTCGTTTCTATGCCTTCGGCCGTGTGTTCTCCGGCAAGGTGGCCACCGGCCAGAAGTGCCGCATCATGGGCCCCAACTACACGCCCGGCAAGAAGGAGGATCTGTACGAGAAGGCCATTCAGCGCACCATCCTGATGATGGGTCGCTATGTGGAGGCTATTGAGGATGTCCCATCCGGCAACATTTGCGGTCTGGTCGGTGTCGATCAGTTCCTGGTCAAGACCGGTACGATCACTACCTTCAAGGATGCCCACAACATGAAGGTAATAAAGACTCGAATCTTCTAATGATAGCTTATATATATTCAACTCGTTGTTTCTCAAATCTCCAGGTGATGAAGTTCTCCGTGTCGCCTGTGGTGCGTGTTGCCGTCGAGCCCAAGAACCCTGCTGATTTGCCCAAGCTGGTGGAGGGTCTGAAGCGTCTGGCCAAGTCTGATCCTATGGTGCAGTGCATCATTGAGGAGTCTGGCGAGCACATCATTGCCGGTGCCGGTGAATTGCATTTGGAAATTTGCCTTAAGGATTTGGAGGAAGATCACGCCTGTATCCCATTGAAGAAGTCCGATCCCGTGGTCTCCTATCGCGAGACCGTCTCCGAGGAATCCAACCAGATGTGCTTGTCCAAGTCGCCCAACAAGCACAACCGTCTGCTGATGAAGGCTTTGCCCATGCCCGATGGTCTGCCCGAGGATATTGATAACGGTGAAGTTAGCGCCAAGGATGATTTCAAGGTTCGCGCCCGTTATCTGGCCGAGAAGTACGACTACGATGTGACCGAAGCCCGTAAGATCTGGTGCTTTGGCCCTGATGGTACCGGCCCCAACTTCATTCTGGACTGCACCAAGTCCGTGCAATATCTAAATGAAATCAAGGATTCCGTTGTCGCTGGCTTCCAGTGGGCCTCCAAGGAGGGTATCTTGGCCGATGAGAATCTGCGCGGTGTTCGCTTCAACATCTATGACGTCACCCTGCACGCTGACGCCATCCATCGCGGTGGTGGACAAATCATTCCCACCACCCGTCGTTGCCTGTACGCCTCTGCCATCACCGCCAGTCCTCGTCTGATGGAGCCCGTCTATCTGTGCGAGATCCAGTGTCCCGAGGTGGCTGTCGGCGGTATTTACGGTGTGTTGAACAGGCGTCGTGGCCATGTGTTCGAGGAGAACCAGGTCGTCGGCACACCCATGTTCGTTGTCAAGGCTTATCTGCCCGTCAACGAGTCGTTCGGCTTCACCGCCGATCTGCGCTCCAACACTGGCGGCCAGGCCTTCCCACAGTGCGTGTTCGACCATTGGCAAGTGCTTCCCGGTGATCCGTGCGAGCCATCCAGCAAGCCCTACCAGATTGTCCAGGATACCCGTAAGCGCAAGGGTCTCAAGGAGGGTCTGCCCGATCTGTCGCAGTATTTGGACAAATTGTAAGCGGCGACTCCAGCAACAACAACATTGGGGGCAACGGGCTGCAGCTGCCTAACTATGAGACAGGTGGAACGAACAAAGATGCATAGACAACAGCAAATAACATCAGCAGCTGTGGCCGCTGGCAGCGTTTAAAAAACAAACACACACAACAACATTTAAAGAAATTTTGATGATTATTAATTGTATAACAGTAAACAACAACAACAAAATAAATCAACTAAATGATTATACTTAAGTTTATATAAAGCAAGAAAACAAATACATACATAGAGAGCGCACTTCAAATGTGCTCGAAACAAAAATAGAAAGCGAAGAGAAGTAGCCAAAAGGGGGAGCAAGTTCTAATTGGAAAATTAACATGCTTACTGTTAACGAAGATCAGACGAGGAGTGCTGTTAAACCAAGAGAAATTTGCATGTTAACATTGCTGAAATTTCTTTCAGTCACTCTTCGAACTGGAACCAACTTGTATGTTAGCTGTTAACGAAGATCAGAAACAAACGGCGCTGTTAAGGCAAGCGGAATTTGAATGTTAGTTAACATTGCCATTGACAAAAGCGGAAAGCATCCGGAGTTGGAGACATGGTGAATCAGCCACCCTTCCAAAACTAACTCATTAGAGCAACACTATTCTGTTAATAGCCGTAACAGCTGTAGTTGCCGCATTGACGTGCAACGCAGGGGTTGCATTTTGGCTTTTATTGTTTTTGTTGTGCGTATAACACGCCGCGTGGCCAAGTGCAAAATCACAAAGCAAAGCACACAAAGCCAATCAATGGTAATGATTACAACAAATGAGCGACATGCGGCGTTTGTCAAACAAAAACAACAGCAGTAGCTCGCTATAAGGTGGCAGCGAGCGAGAGAGTGGGAACCTAAAGAGAGAGCGCAATTGCAACCCAAACAAAAACTCCCACACCAATGCGCGCGCGTTCTGTCTCTCTCTACCACTCTTTTTATAACCCATTGCACTCTCTGCTTTTGTATGGCTGCCGGAGTCTAGATAAATCTAATTTTTTACCCTCGGTAATAAGGAATGTACTAATGTAATGAAGAAAATTCAACAACATATTAAATTACAATTACAACAATCAAAACTATGTTGACAGACAGAGACAGCATGGTCTGCTGAAGAGAGTAAATATTGGCAGATCATTGGATCATGCACACACACATCGAATCCAATGCAACGCTAGCTTATAAGAGCTTGCTCTTTGTTCGCGTTTTGTTTGTGTGTGTGTGTATGTGTGGAGCTTGAGGAATAAGTGACAACAACAAGTACCAATAGTAAGCGAATAACATCCACCAGATACAGTAACAGCATAGAGTAGCCAATTGGCTTCTCTCTCTGTGTGCGGCTCAGTCGTGTTTCGGTGTTCGAGGCAAGCAGACGTGATTGGGCAGTCGCTTCGCGCATCATATCGTATTGCAATATTTTTGTAAATTTTAATAGGTATATGAGCGCGTGTGTGTGTGTACGTTTATATTTGTGTCTATGTGTACGAGCGGTCTGCGGTCTGTGCTGTGCCTGATATTCAAATTCGAAATTAATCGAATTAAATATTGCAAAAATAGTCAACAATTTGCTGAATTCGTTTGTCAAACGAGCGGAACCAACAACAATAACACCAAAATTAGCCTATGCTGTCTGTATGCGTGCGTATGTGTCTATGTGTGTGTTTGTGTGAGTGTAGGTGGAATTGTATGTAATTCATAAGCAAATTGCAAAATGCGCATAGAATTCTCTTGTTCTCGGAAGTCGCCGTCTGTTTTTGTCATCGTCTTAAAAGCCGCTGACGCCGTCGTTACTGCCACCGTTGACGTCGCTGCCGCCGCTTCGTCTGTCATTACAAACATCAGCCCCGCACTTGGGCTCGTCAGCTATCTCGCTCTGGCGCACACGCATACGCGCTCAGAATATTTGCTATATTTAGCAACATTTCCAATTGGAAGATTTCTGATTTGACCTTTTGGCAGTAAAAGCTTTTAACTGTAATTATTATGCGTACAAAAAAACAAACCAAATGGTGAAGCTAAGTGAGTGCGTGTGTGCATGAGTTGGAGTGTGTGCGTCTGCATATGAAAAAATCGATGCCAGACTCCCTGCGACAACGACAACGTCGACGCCAGGCAACTTCATTCAGTAAAGCAAAAGGCAAGAGGCAAAGGCAGCGACGCCAGCGTCGCCGCAGTATATTTTACAGTTAGACAAAGTTGGAGCTTTGCGCTGTCTGTCTATGTGTGCGTGAGTGAGTGTGTAGGTGGCTGGCTGCAGCTGAAGTTTGAAATTCGAATTGGAGCTCTGGCTTAATGGACAGCTACCGATAAGAGCGGAAATGAAATTTGAAACTTAAAAATTGCAAACTTTTCTATTATTTTTAACTATTCTGTTGTTGTTGTTGTTGGGTTTTTGTACTTTGTTGCTGCATCCGTTCGAAATGCGTTTTTGGGGCAGCCAACGCAAACGTTTTTTTTTTTTTCTATTTTTGCACAAAGACGTGCAACGTGCGTGCGTCTGTGTGTGTGAGTTGTTTATGTATAGCTGAATATAAGATATCTTTTATATGTATGCGTTGCAGTGGGCGAGCAGGCAGGCAGGCAGCTAGGCTAATCTGTCGCTATGTCCGTGTGTGTGTGTGTGTGTGTGTGTGTGTGTGTGTGTGTGTGTGTATGAGTGCGAGTATGAGTGCGCCTGAGCTCCACATATACATATGTATATATGTATATATAACTCCTCTCTACAAAGTGTATAGAAAATATGAATGAAGATAGGAAACGCAAGGCAAAGGAGTTAAGAGTAAATTGTCGGCAATGAGCGAAGGGGTAGGGGAAGGGAATCTTTGCAGGAAACAAGGAACGAAAATAGTTTTTACACACACACACACACATAGACTCCCTTTTCCACCATTTTTCACACCTCCTTTGGCTTCCATGTGGGGGCAAAGACACTACGTGAAAAATCAATGCAACAAATTTGTTGTTTAACTTAAACGGAACAAAATTTTAATTGGCTTTTGGCAACGTCTGTCGAAAGTTGGGAAAGTTTGATAAGAAATTGAAATTGAATATACTGGGAATTAATTTGTGGGAATTTTTCGAAAGTGTTTTGTGGCTGGTTTTTCAATGAAACTAGAAAAGTTTGCATTATTCCACAGTGAAAGCTCTAGAGAGTGAATATCAATGAGTCCTTTTGCTTTGCCGATCTCTGGTTGAAGGAGTTTGTAATGAAATTTATACATATCGAAATGAAATCACTATGTGAGCAAATATCTATTTATATATTGCAAATATAATTTCAATTTCCTTATTTATAAATAAGAATATCGACCAAATCTCCAATCACCAGTTTATTCTTTGCAAGAATTTATGATCAATTATAATTATCTATTTTGCATTCTTTTACTTTTGCATTTCCACTAGATAAATATACATACATTTATAAATATGCAAAAATCTATCGAAATATTTCATTAGCACTCCTAACTCAAATATTAACTGTTATTAAAAATACGTATAATTTTTGCTGTTGCTTATCTTTGTCTATTGTTTTTATTTTTTACCTAATCAATGCTTTACCTATAATCTGCAGTTTTTAACGTAATAGCTCACAGAATATATAACTTTCTTCGAGTTTTTTGTTTGTCTCTTGAACAAAAAATAACCAAAATTTGCTAGATTTTAAATTTTAAAAGAAATGTATTAAATTCCCAGGTATCTAAATTTTTGGCTCATAACCGAGCTATCTCAAAAGAAAAACTGTTATTATATTATTATAAAAAAACGTTTTGTTGTTATAAATAAACTGACTTCAAAATTTCAATACTAGAAAATATAATTAACACAAGAATTCATAATATTTTCTATAAACTGAATATTTCATATTGAAACAAAATGATTTAGTGCTATTTTTACTTTCGTTCACTCTAAGCTGCTTTCACTGTACATATTAGAAATGTTTCAACAGTTCGCACACAATTGACATTGATTAAAATGCCTTTTATGGCTTAGAACTCAAGACCCGACCACACACTCAATTATCCCATTAAATAGCTGATTTATTCAGGCGCATCAAACCAATATCCGTTCGTTTGTCGAAAGCTCTAAACAAAATCTAATTGCATGTTACGCAAATCGACGGGAGATTCGATATTAAATATTTATTGAACTTTCGCAGAGCTGAGCAAACACGAACAACTTAAGCCGCTTACGGCGAACTACAGCAACATTTACAACATTTTGATTATTAAAGTAACAGAAAAATACATATATGTATATACGAAAGAAAAAAAGTAATTTTCCCACCCGCTTTAACCATGCCATTTCTCTCTTTCTCTATCTTTGTCTTCCTCAGCATTTGAATGACGAATTTAATGAGCTGAAAAAAACGCCAATCACTTTCACACATTGCATAGATGAAAATTGAAACAGCCGACAACAAAGACGAGCAGCGGCTGTCGACGCCGGCGTCGACTGAGGCAGCGACAGAGACAGAGACAGCGGCAGCGACTGTGGGCGCATTGATTACATTTTCATAATCAACGAAATACAAGCACAACAACAACAACAACAAAAAACTAACAAAAAAAAGTAAAAAATAAAAAAATACGAAAAAAGTTGCAGTTGGTTTCAATGAAAATCGCATAATGGAGACAACACCTGAATCGTGTGGCACAGCACGCGATTCTGTGGAGGCGTTGGAACTGGAGGCGGATACAGCGGAGACAGAGGTAGAGACAGAGGCAGAGGCAGAGGCAGAGGCAACTGAGGCAGCGACAGCGACTGCGATTGCAGCTAACAACATGTCCGAGTCGGAGCCCGCAGCTCTGGATGCTTTGGATGGGGACAACGACCAACAAAAGCAAAAGTATGTCGCAAGCTCTAAATGAAATTAAAATCAAATTGTGAACAAGATAGAGAAAGAGAAGCAGAGAGAGAGAGAGAGAGTTATAAAGAGCGACAGAGCTGATGACTCTTTGCAGCAGTCAAGCCGACACGACGCAGCATAGCCTAATTACATTTTCATTTCGATTTTAGCAACGATTCGCTGCAGCCGCACTCAATGGAGCCCATCTCCATGGACGATATACCGGAGCCCATCAAAGTGCTGGATGATATCATATCGGAGTTCGAGGAGGCAACCACCAAGCCGGCGGCACTGCATTGCAATAGCGGCGAGAATCAATCGGAAGACGATGGCTATATGAGTCTAAGTCGCAAAAAGTGAGTTACGCATTATAGATAATAGATATATAAATAAAAACAATTATATAATTGTTAATTTAATTCATTAATTTTACCTTTGTTGTTGTGTTAAATATTAAGTCAACAACTTTACTGTATAGCAAATATTTATATTGAATCGGGTCTTCATAAATAAATTTAATACTTGTAAAGTAAAGTAAAGTAAAGTTTTTGAACTCTGAGCTATACAAAGAAATCCAAGAAAAATCACACAATCTTGGTGCAACGATATTTGCTAGTTAATTAAAAATTAATTTTAAATCCTATACAAATCAAAATTTTTAAGTTGCATATCATTTTTCTTTTGTATTTTCTAAAGTTAAAAATTTTAGAAAAATGTAAACGTAATGTAAAACTGAAAAATTCCTAGTAATGGCTAATTTATTAGAAAGCTCCCAAAATCTCTGAAATTTTATTTTATGTCAACGAATCAATCTATTTGTATAAAAATATTATTTTCTAAGTTTCGAATTCTATTAATTTTGTTTCAATGAAAAGGTTCGAATTTTGTAAGAAAGTTTTGACTATATATTCTTTAATTTATAAATATATATTTTTAAATTTCATAAAAAAAAATTGTTTTTGTCAGAAAATTATTATTATGCTTTTTGTTTTTAACTTTGCTTTTGCAATTTTCAAAGTTTTTATAAACTATTGAAAGCAATCTTTAGAAAACTTACATAAATTTGAGTATCGAAGCTTTTACGCTTTGAGAAACAGAAAGAGTTATTTTTAGGAAATTAAATAACACTCTAAAATACTAGATATTAAATAAAATACCTGATGCAAATTCAACCATGAAAGAATATTACAGTTGGGCAAGATCGACTGCATACCAATCATATATGATAAAATGGTAATCATTGATACATTTCAAAGTGGAGATATAGTTCCAAGAATTTGACAAAGGTTTTTTTTTTTATTTACATAAATCATAAATATTAAATCAAATTATGAGACCAAAAGATATTATATAATTATAACAAGTAAATTTAGAGTTTCTTAGCTGGAAAGCTATGGGTTTTTCTGACTTTCAATATTCCATATATATAATATATAATTTTTATCTTGTTGTGAATATACGAGTATATATTTCAAATTGAAAGTTTATATTACCTTGAATCAAATCGTTTATGCTATACCATATAAACAATATAAATATATACATATATGTCACATATTCATATAATAGAGTTTTTCTAATCGATAAAAATAATCCTAATTCTTCATAAAACGATATACATATATTCATACATATACTATATATATATATATATATATATATATATATATATATATATATATATATATATATATATATATATATATATATATATATATATATATATATATATATATATATATATATATATATGTATATATATTCACAGTTCAAATAGGTCTATCGGTAAGGCTTTACTCCTGATATTTAATGTAAATTATAATTGAATTACAATTCAATTAATTATGTATATGTATTAATGATCTACCCACTCTATACAACCTAATAAACTGAAATATTGACGCCAAATAATGTTCATAGAGTTGCTAAAACAAAATGTTTTTTTTTTTTTTGTTATTCGTTTTTACAGCATGTCTAAAAAGGACTCGGAGGATGTGCCACAAACACCCAGCACGGACACCGTGCCCGAGGGCAGCTTCAACGAGGTTGACGGCACTGCCGAGAATCTAACCAAATTATCAGAGGCGGAGCACAGCAGCCAGGAAGCGACAACGCCGCTCATACAGACAACGCTGGTGAGTAGGGAGACAGATATACATATATTTACGTGCTGATAAATCAATTAATGCACTCTCTCTCTCGCCCTCTCTCTCTCACACACTATTTACCTTTTAGCCCAAGGCTCGTAGCGCCAATTCGACGCCAGCCACCAGCTCGAACTACTCGAGTCTGCCCTGTTGCGGCGCACGTGCCTCCAATTTGGGGGCCACCTCCACGTGCAGCTCGTCGAACGGGCTGGAGGCAGCCGCCACACGCACCGGCAGCTGCAATGGGGAACGCAATGCGCTGGGCATCGATATCAGTGCCGTGCACAATGCGGTGCTGCGCGGCAATCTGGCCAAGTTGCCGGAGCCGATGCTGAACGAGCATCCGGTGACCATCTATCCGGGTCCCTCGGCCAAGGCCAGTGGCGAGATTGGGGGGCGTGGCAAGCGTTTGGTGGAGAAACACAAGGCCGTCTGTCACATGCTCAATCCACATTCCATTAGCTCCAGCTCGTCGTCGGGCTCATCGGGCTCCCAGCACACGTCTAGCGGCGAAGCCTCGCCAGCGGCGTCCAACATGAATGTGGCCGCAGCCAAGCAGCAGTCGCAGCAGCAGCAGCAGCAGCCGCAGCACCAGCAGCTGGATGACTATTCCGAAGACTCGCTGGAGGAGTCGACCATCTCGACAGACCTGACGCCCGTCAAGCAGAATGGCGTCGCCTGGGAGATACACTTCAAGAGCAATAAGAAGAAGTCGAGCAGTGCAAAGAAATCCAGCTCAGCAGCTGCCAAAAAGGTGAGTGAGCTGCAGTTGCATAACATCAGTCAGATCAGTCCATTAATCTCTAATCTCCTAATATTCTAGCAACAGCATAAGGACAGCACTCTGAGCGATTTCAACAATAGTTTCGCCTGCAACGAACAGAGCATGCTGGGCAAGGGCACCTTTGTCATACGTCGCTCCACGGCCAAGAAGCCGCCGCGTGCCGCCGACATCTTTAGCATACCGAAGCCGCCGCGCACCTCGCACGGCGCCGGCGCCATTAGCAACGACTTCTATACCAGCGACAGCGAGCCGAGCGAGTCGACGTCGTTGCCACCGCCGCCGCCGCCGGCGCCCGCCGAAGCCAATTTCGTCTACAAGGAGTGCGAGGCGGCAGCGGCGCAAACACGTCGTGGCCTGGAAATGGCGGCGGCACACAGAGCTGCGCTCTCCCTGGACATTGCCGAGGCCACCGAGCATCTGATCATCAATAAGCCGATCAAGAGCAAGACGGCCATGCTGACAGAGAAGCGGCTCAGCGCCGAGTCCATGCCGGACAACACCTCCAGCAGCGAGGAGTTCGACGAGGCGCGTCTCAATGGCAACGGCTACGATCTGTTTGGCTACAATGGCAACGGTAAGGGTATTCGCTAGTCGAGCAGTCTCAACTAGAGCATCTAATTTCTCTCTCTCTCTCTTGCTTGCCCGCTCTCTCTCTCTCACTCTCTCAATTTTCATACAGAGCAACGCGTTTCGACCGCAACCACGCCTCACACAGATCTGGCGCCCACCCTGGAGGAGGACGAGGAGTCTGACTTTAGCTACGGCTGTGCCCCACTCAAGCAGATCGAGCATAACATAAGCGCGCTGCTCCGTGGCGATATCCCGCTGCCTGGCCAGCTGCAGTTACAGCCAAATGGCTGCACTGCAGCGTCAGTTGGCTCAGCTGGTACAGCTGCGACTGCTACTGCTGCCGCCGCCGCCGCCGCCGCTGCCGCTGCGGAGCTGCATGCCAAACGTGTGCTGGAGTTCCGTCCGGGCGTGCACAAGTCGGAGAGCGCGAAAGAGATGCTGTTATCGCAGAGCATCGGCTTTGGTCCATTGCCACCGTCGCCGCCCAGCTCCAATCCGGACATGTTCGACTATGATGCACCGTTGCCGCCTTCGCCTGTGGAGCCACGCAAGCCACTCGAGCTGCCGGCCACTGCCGGTAGTGCCAATCGCGGCACTACCGTCGTCGAGGTACATGCCACCGCCTCGGGCGCCGCGGTCCACAGCAGCAACAGCCACACGCGACGCAGTCGCGACAATGTGGCTGCAGTGCGTCATTTCACCGATGAGCTGCCAGCGCCGCCAGCACCGGCCCATCAAACGAACAGCTTTGCCGACGGCTTGCCAGGTCCGCCGTTGGCGCCCGCTGTGCCGCCCCATCGTGCCGGACATTCGTTGAACACAATGAAATCGTGGAGCATTGATTCACAGTATCGCAAGCGTTCGCCCAAATTGTTTGGCTATAGCAGCGGCAGCGGCATCACTACACCCACTGGGCTGGGCGGCATGCCGCCGCTGCCCCAGCCACCGATGGGCACCATCGGCTCCTGTGATGGCGGCTCAGTGGCCGGCACGGGCTCCTATCAGCGGCGCTATATCAACTATGGCACCAAGCGCAGCCTGAAGCAATCGCCACGTGAAGAGCACCGCCTGCAAACCTCATGTAGTCTTCCTGAAACGCCAATCTTTGCCAGAGGGTGAGTAGGGTGAGGGTGTTTGGTACATCTGGATTAGAATCATAGCCTCATCCCATTAAAAATGGGAAATGATTTTGTGAAAATGTAACAAGCGACAGGTGGCAGAGCAGAGGTCATGAGATCGCGAGATCTGGGCGACGAGCTGAGTCGATATAGCCATTAATATAGCTCCTATAAAAGCTGCACATTTTAAATTGTAGGTCGCTGAGCTCAACAGTAATTAAGATCTTTTGTTTAAAAAAACTTCTATAGATATACCCGTTTTAATACAAATGTATCTAAATTTAGTTATAACACTATATCTCGGTTGCCCTTAGAGTCTCCAAAGTTTACATTTAATTCCATGTGTAGTATATACGTTTTTAATATTTGCTATATTTTGGAAATCGCCTCCAAGTTTAACATTTATTTAAATTGAAGTTCAGCTACAATTATAGCCAAAATGTGAATGAGTTTGAATTTTTTCTAAATTGGCAAACATTCAAGGGAATGTTTGGACAATATGCTGAGAATTTCATTAAAATCTATTAAGTAACACAGAAGTTATTAAACAAATTAGCCAATGAGGAGCAGCAGTATCAGGCGTTGTTTCTATACGTGTTCAATTGCCCTGAGCTTGAATGCAGTTTGCATTTGCTAGATGTTTGGCTTAGGTTTGCTAGACTAATTTGGAATTGGAATGCATTGCCTAAGCAGTGAAATGACGGTGTTGGTAGAGGCGCATTATAGATTCGATTGCTCTCAACCGACAAATTGGATAAATTTTCACATTTTACTGCTTGAATAAACACATACCCAGGGATGCAGGGTATCTATTAGTCGAACAATCTTGACCAAAGCACTTTTGTTTATTTATATTCATATATTTTTGCTTATCATTTGCCTTTCATCACAGCTGTGACATACCACGTACGCCATATCGTCGCCAAAATGATCCCATACCTGTGAGTGGCTCCCGCACTGCGCCACGGTCCAGCACATCGAACAGCATCAATATGGGCAACTCCATCCTGGGCATAGGCGGTAAGTTAATTAAGGCATCATAGCCAGCACAGCCAGCATCTGCTCATTCGCACCTCCTCTACGATTAGCTGGCGCCTATGGCACCGCTCAGATCTGCCGACAGCGTTCGATCAATCATGCCTTAGCCTCCAATGAAATGCTGCGCATGACGGGCGCCCCAGCGCGCGGCTGGTATCCGAAGCAGCGCAACATGCGGCCCGCCTCCACGGAGAACATCGATCGTCTGGCCTCGGTGCGTGTCTGGGACAATCCGGCTGGCATGTCCGGCACGGGCCAATCACGCAAGCCGCTCACCCTGCCGCCCAACCTGACGCCCTCCTTCCTGAACAAGTCGCCGCGCGAAGCGCTGCGTCGTGTCACCAGCTTGCTAATCACCAAGAAGAGTAAGTGTGGGAACTAAATGCCGATGGCGATGACTTACTCCCCCCCTCTCTCTTTCTCTCTCTTTCTGCTTATTTTGCTAGAGCATAATAAGGAGCGCAAGCACAAGGCGTACAGTGATCTGCCCATGGACGAAAGCAATAGCAAGCATGCCTATGAATTTGAAACTGGTAAGGCGAGCTCTGGAGATCTTAGATCTTTTCAATGAGACGTAGGCAGCTATACTACAGATCTTAGCTTAAGAGTTCTATAAAGTTTTATAATAACTATGCAGGTTTTCTAACAGAACTTTAGCTCTCCATATGAGAATATAGAGTAAGGCAATTATTACAACGTTATATATCTAAGCTTTCTTATGGCCAAGCGAAAAAGTTTACTTATGAGTCTTATATGCTTATATGCTATAAAGACTTGTATAGTGTCTGATCTTATATCTTTCTATATAAGTCTAAGCCAATGATCCAGTTACAATTTTACATTCTACAATTCGTAATATACAATAAATTCTATTAGTTCTTCCAATACAGCAACACAATTCCAATTTATCTTTACGAATCTCCTGCAATCTCCTGATCGGAATTCGCAGCTATATTATGCCAGTTTGACATGATCGTAAGATCAATTGAATGATTGAAACTAGTTAACAATAAGCTTTTTCACAGATCTTACGAAATTCAAATTTATATAGAGGCGATATTAAAAATATAAAAAGTAGTCGATACTATATATAATATTTAACGTTATATAGACGAGTCTTTACTAATAACTTTCTTTCTGTTTCACTAGGTTCCACAAAACGCAAAGAGAGCAGCAGTCGCAGCAAGGACACTGCTGCCGCCGCTGCTGCTGGTGTTGCTGCCACGCCCAAGGCCAAAAAGAAGGGCCTTTTCAAGACGCTGTGGAAGCGTACGAAAACCGCCTCGCTGGATCAATAGAGCAGCCAAAACAACAATAACAATAAAATATATACCAAACTTGTTGACGAACGAAGCCAAAACACTGCCCCTCCACAACCTCTCCCAAATGATCCACACCCATACATATACGCACATACATATATGTATATGTTTTTAAAGAACGTTGATAATAACCGCACCTCCATATAGGACTCACCTGCTCAGCCATCAATATACATACATATGTATCACAATTCTCACACGCGCGAACGGTTCGCAAAATTTTCACACACGCTCATTCGTTTGTAAATTGCACTCAATATGCAAACAAATGATACATATATGTATATGTATGTGTATATCTATCGTACATATATACATACATATGTATACAACTATATCGGTCATATAATAATGCGAACAGAAACTGAATAATTCATAAATGCACAAAGCCGTGAATCGTAAAGACTGAAAAAAAAAGAAATTAATTAATTAAATGAATAAATAAAATGTAAATGAAATGATGAAAAAATAAAAAACAAATTTTTGGAAATGCCACAACAGACCAGATCAGCTAACAACAAATTTATATACATATGTATATGCATAGATATGAATATCAGCAATGAAATTGAGTTTTTCTTGCAAGCAATTCCATGGCCGAAACACACAATAAACGCACGCAACGATGAGCAAAATAAAATAATAAAAAAAAAAATTAAAAAATTAACAAAAGAAAAAGAAAAAAAAAACATAATTATACAGCACTGAATTTATATCGTATATAAACTCTATATACATAGTTTGGAGTATAACTGAACCGTTTAGGGTTCCACTGGCAGCATAACTTACTTTATATTATGACGTTCGATATACATATATACACACATACGAGAAGCTACTCTTTTTATGGGCTTCCTCTCGGATGCTGGAGCAAAACTCTTCGACTCCAAGCAAAAGTTTTAAGGTAAAAAATATCCAACAATAAAATTAATTTTATTTCGTAAATTCGAGAGACTAGAGAATAGCCGAAACGCCCTCCAAACATTTCCAAGAATATTTGATAAAACAATTTCCAAAATTTTTCTCAAAAAACACTCAAAAACGAAAAACACGAAATATTCAAATGCAATAAATGCTCAATAGAACTTTACCAGGCAGCATTTTGCTTTTTGTAATAAAAAAAAAAAAACAACAACAACAAATTAATGAATTGCAATGAATAACATAAAACAAATAAACAATTGTAAACGTTTACTAGTCATTAAATATATGGAAGTATAAGCGGGCATAAAAATGATTAAATATATGAAATATGTATTTTTTATTAACACGCTGAGAAGTCAAGTGGCCAAATATAAAATTAAAAAATAAAAAAAAGAAAGAAAGTAAAAACAGTCGCCCGCCCCGCAGTTAACGAAAGAGAGAGAAAGAGAGCCAGTTGAAAAGTATTATTAACGAATTATTATATATTATGCTATAGCAAGTTGGTATTTATTATAATTAATTATATTATATGTACAATTACTTGTATTAATTAATATTATTGAATATATTTTTTAGAAAAGTAGTGTGAAAACTAAAAAAAAAATAATAATAATAATAATAAAAAAAACTAACAAAGAAAACAAAAATAAAAGTACTTAAAAAATTGAAACTGGCAAGTTGGGAACTTTATATATACATATATATAAAGATCCATCAAAATTCGAAATTGAAGTTGATAATTATAACAAGCTGAATCACTCAAAAAAGTCGTTTTGTTTTTTTATAGAGATGATTTTTCGTATAGATCTTTCGACACATACTGCATTTGAGCAACATTTCTAAAGCACTAACTAAACAAAATCTCAACAAAAAAAAAAAAAAAAAACAAAAAGAAAAATAAAAAACTATATACAACGTTCATTCTACTACTGCTTGAAGGAAAAACACATAAAGAAAACAGAGAAACTAATAATAATAATGACAAATTACAATAACAATTTGAACACACACATATATGAATAAAAGAGCTATGAAAAAAGTTAAGCACAGACAGAACAAAGCAAATAATATAATTTTTTAGCAAGAACAAAGAATTTTAACAATATATATATTATTTATATATATATATATATATATATAAATAACAAAATTTAACAATTAATGAAATGAAATAAAAATAGCATTGGTCATTTTGAAAAATATTACAAAACTGTTGTTTCATTGAAAAAGTTCGAGTTGAAAATGGTAAGCGCAAGATATATATATTTATTTCTATATAATAAACAAGTAATCAAAGTTTTCAATCAAAATAGAAAATGCAATACATCGCTTTTGTTTATTACACATCTTTAGAAAAAGCACGAAGAAAACTTAGATACGAAAATTAAAATAAGAGATATAGAAAACAGAAATACAAAACTTTATGTGGTACATTAAATGATTAGTTGCAGAGAAACACTAATAAAATCTAAATAGATGAACAGTATATGCTAATCGGGCTTTATAAACATTGATAACATATAAATTGCATGCGGTGCCTGATTAGCCAAACCGCATTATATTTTTTATGAACAACATGTACATGTAAAGACATTTAACACACACACACACACACGTTTGTATATCCTAGCAATGTTTCTGTATTGCGCGTGGCACACTCTATAGCGAGACACAAAATATCCTGAAGTCTCACGTCCGCGAGATACTGGCCAATAAAGAGATGCGACCTATGCCAATAACACGAATAGCAGACCACCCCTATTGCAGCGCTCATATGCCACCTGGAGGGAATACAGCCAGGGCATCAAGTATATTCAGCTTAATTTAAACAATGAAATAGTTAGCTCAACCAATTCATTGAACATTAAGTATTGCTACGGATAGTGGATTACTATAAATACATGACATGACATTGAATATATTGAAAAGTATGAAAGATAAATGTATCATCGACAAAGTTGGAGTTCGATATGGTAAATGAAAGCTAAAACTAAATTTAAAAGCAAACACATACCGTTTAGAGCAGTTTATAGTATTACAACACTAATTTAGGTGCTAATGTAACAGCATTTTTTTTACATTTTTTTTTTTTATTACACATTTGCTCGCAATTCAGTTTGTGTGTTTCTGATAAATATACATTTCTATGCAGGAAAAGAAAGATTTTAAAAGTTTCTAAAACAACACACGCGCCAATAACGAAATAATCATTACAAAACTAAATAAACTAACTAAAAGTATCAGTGATGCGCACAGCTTATACGCCTTCTTCTTTTCCTTTTTTGTATGATTTGTAGGTATAGTAAAAAGTAAACAGAAACCAAATGAAAAAAAAAAGAAAAACGAACAAATATTGTTTAAATTACCTTAAGGTTTTCAATTGAATTACTTAGACAGCTTTGCAGGCCTTACGAGATATTTTAGTTGTAATCGTTGCGTAGTGCTTGTCATGAATTTTAAAAAGATTTAACTAAATATGCCTCGGCGTAATGCATTACAGGGTATTAAAATTACTTATATGCTGTTTGGTTTGTTGTGCATTGTGAATTCAATTAGTGAAGGCTTTTATTTGTTTTTGTTTTGTTTTGCTTTGCTTTTTTTTTTAGTTTTTTATTTTGTTTCTCTTTCTTTCCGCTTGTTTTTTTTTCCGTTGTATTAATCTCTAGTTAGCCGTCTGAGCCATCCGCAGTCTAAGCCATGTAGCTATACTCGTCACCAGAGTTAGCCGTACGCTCAATATATTGTTTGTCAATTAACGATTCAACGCATTTTTTGATCATTGCAATATTGGGCGTAAAACTAACTTTCGATAAAGACAGCACCTGTGGATAGAAGGCATATACAGTTAGTTTATATATAAACAATGTATATAGGATATGGGTATAGTATGTATTCACATACCTCTTGTATCAGAGCGTTGTGCTTTAAGACTTTGCGCGCCTTCATAATACGCACAATGGCAGCTTGCAGAAACAGTTTTCGATCCTCATCCACCGAGTTAATCGTATGCTCCACCTAAGTAATACAATTGAGAGCATTCATTCATATATTATCTATAAGATTCATTGATTTCATTTGCACCGACCTCCTGTGGCGTTTCCTTTTGTAACGCCGAGCTTATCTTAAACTTCGTACGCTTATTGGTATAATCGAAATTCAATTCGATGCGCGTATCACCCGAGAGATTCTCTGAATTGGCATTTAACAATTTGGATTCAATCATCGGCTGCATATGCTTCTGAAACGTTTCATCATTTAATTGCAACGTATTCTGGATCTCTCGACAGCTGAGCTTATCGCAGGTCTCGAAAAGCAATATTATCGCCATTTGATACGTCTGCATTGTCACAATGTAGGACTTTTTGAGGTGACTCAGCTTCAGTTCGCCATGGCACATATGATGCAGCCAGGTCAGTTTGCGACCGCTGAATAAATTATGATAATAGTCCTCAAACTAGAATTGAAAACATCATTTGAAATGAGCTAATTGCTTGATTACTAAGACTAAATTCTGTCAATTCACCATTTTGATGGACTTCTCGAATTCCTGGGGCACTGCAAATGGTATCACCTGTGTCGAGCCCAAGGGCCAAGCGCCCGCCTGCAGCACTTTAATTGACAGATTTATGCCTGAACAATAAATAATAATATTATTTAAGTCAGTATTCAAATCTCTTTTTCAACAATCAATATTTCAAATTCAATATCAAGCAAATACTTCTCGCATACCCAGATCAATATCGTTGTCCTTTAAATGATTGTTGAACTTATTGTTCAAGTCTGTGGAGACTGAAATGTCCGTGAACATGCGATGCAGTTTATTGGTGAATTCATAGCCGCAAGCTTGCTGTAATACATGAATGTTTATACAAATATAAAATATGTTTATACACACATAAAATGAATATGTTTTTGAACACACACACACACCTTTAGGCGATTAATCATGCCCTCCTCGGCATCCATGCTCTGGCTTTGCTCGTGTATAAGACGCTTCGCTAGAAATCGACTGTAGAACTTTTGAAACACATCCTTGTCCTCAATGTATTTGAATATTGTTATACTATTTGTGAGTTTTTGATCGATTTCCGCTTCGCAGGTTTTAGATTTCTTTAACAGTGTATCACAGTATTTGGCCACATATTCAGCGCTACGACATGGCTGCCGTTCGCTGGGACGTCGATTGATAACGCTGGCGCAGGCCTTGTCCAGCGCGCTAAGGAACAACGAATCGTTCTCAAAGACATCGGCAATCAGCTCCTGATACTTGTGATGCACCTTCAGCATATTCTCAACGAAAGAAATGTGTATATTCTCGCCCTTGAGCGCATACACCGTTTCCAGACCCTCGTTCTTGATGTGCTCCAGAAAGGTTTGTATCAGCTCCGCTTTCAGATTATCTGGTATTGGCTTGAGCACAATGTACATATTACGTAGATCCTTACGCCTCTCGTCCGATACCATATCTCGGCACTCTGAGTAAATGTAGCCCAAACGATCGTTAATGAATTTCTCCTCACATTGCTTGCGCAGCTTTGGCAACGAGGTTTTATGAAGAAACTTCTCCGCTCTCTTAGTCTCACACTCCAGTATCTTGATAACCTCTTGCATGTACTGTGAAACGTTGCAATGTTGCAGTTGCTTGTTGGCCTCGATCGTATAGTAGGCGCCGCTCGCCTCCAGCATCGGTCCCTCGAAGTGCTCCTGATACAGTTTTAAATTTAACGAGTCTGGCTTTTGAGTCTTTTCGTTATTCACGTTGTTCACAACGTCATTGATGACCTTCTCATAGTTCTCCACTTCGACAAAGCTGTGTATAACGCCATTAATGACCTGTACACGATGCGAATCGAGTGTACCGTTGCTGGCCCGATCCGCTGCAATGCCCTCCAATATGTGACGCACCAGCTCCTCGGCCAGATACTCGACCATAATCACGCGCCAAATATTCAAGCCAAGCTCACCAATTTCCATTTGCTCGGCCGCACTGGTCTGATTGCTATACATTGTATCCGTATCCGTGATCTTTTGCTTTTTGATGTGCTGCTGGTTTAAGTAACTGCAAAGCAATAAACGATTACCATATAACATTGAACACAATTAATTAGTTAGCCCAACGACTTACTTGTATAATTTATGAAGATACTGGATGCCCTGGCTATATTCCTTCCAGGCGGTATAATAGCGCTGCAGTAGATCTGGTCGGCTATTCGTATTATTCGCATTGGCCGCATCATGCTTCGCCAACACCTTATTGGCCAGCAAATCCCGGACGTGAGACTCCAGGAAATTCTTTGTTTCGGTATAGAGTCGATCCGCCATTGGTTCCGGCTGTGCCACGCACAATGTATAGACATCGCTAGAGGTATGTAAGAACGTGTGTATGTGTATTTTACACACACAGTTTAAAGTTGTATTGAAATCATGTGCATATACTACGTAAATGTTTTTCAAAAAGAAAATCTTTTCCATTTTGGCAAATCATGCTGCGTAGCACAGTGGAACACATGCAATTTATATTTTATCAACAGTCAACATTTTATGAAAGACGAATAACATTTTCTCTATGTGAATTTCTATTGTTTATTAGCAATTTGTTGTTAATATTTTATATATTTAATTATTTTTATTATTATTATTTTTTTTTTTTTAATTTATTTTTTTTATTTGTTAGCTATGTACAGGAGCAAATACTCACGAAAAGCAGGCATTCCAGACTTTGCGATCAACTGCGCGCAGTGTTATCAGTGATTCGACAGTGCGACTCAACGGATTCCAGATCTCACCAAACTCCACTCTTTTTGGCTTAAGCGACATCTCGGCCATCTCGATGTGTGTGTGTGTGTGTGTGTGTGTGTGTGTGGGAGGATGTGGAGTGTTTGCTTAACTGTTTGTTTGTTTATTTTATTTATTTATTTTTTTATTGGTGTTGGTGAGTGAAGGACAAAAGGATTAGCACAATATTATTGAAAACACAATATATTAAAATAAAGAAGAAATGGTCACGAGCGTATACAACTTGAATTTGCCTTTAAACGCGCATTTCGTTATAAATAAAATACAATTGCGTCGCCCCTCGTACGTAGCTGCCACCAGCCATAATCAGCAGAGCCCCAGGCCAAAAAAAAAATAATTAGAGAAATACATATATGTGGGCAACGACGACGACGACGACGACGACGACGTCGACAGCCTCGAGGCGCAACATTGAATGCAGTTGGCCCCCAAAATTTCAGCACTTGCTGTACGCTGCAACGGCAACGCGTGGTACACTTACGCGTTTCTTAATTACACTATATACTAATTATTTATGCGTAGAATTTAGGTTTTTTGCACTTTTTTTACAATCCAAAATGAACTCTTATGTTACGGCGACAAGGCTGCCAGTCCATTTCGACAATGATAGTGATTCTATGCATCCCTGTAACAGCGTAATACGATAACGATAACGACAACGATAGCATACTGTGGGACTGTTGTGAATTCTTCATGTTAACAGTATTAATCAATTTACACGCGATTAACTGATAACACTAGGGGACTCGTGATTACTTTGAATTATTGCGCCCATGTCCGAAACTTACTTCGAAACATGTCAGTCCGAATTGCTTTGAGAAAATGCAAATCAACTATTTCCCACAAGTCTCGAAGCAAGCGGGTTTGCTACTGAAAAGGCAGTGCAGCTTCAAAGGCAATATTTATTGACAAAATATATAAACATTTGGATTGTTTAAATGTTATGTTCTAGCGAGCCTCAGAGATGTACCCTTAGGAAAAATAATGTATTCAGGAAATGAAAATTTTCGAAAATGCTATTAGCTATAAATTTTGTAAGCTATTCTTAAATTTTTGTTAGCTATTTTTTAAGAGACGATTTTGCTATTCTCATGTCTCAAAACCTGGCAACACTGTTGTGCTTGCGTATATTTTCGTAGTGAGGAGCCGAGCAAAAACGAAGTTGGGACGTAACGCTCGAGAAAAAGTGTACAAACAGCTTTACACTACTTGTCCGGTCTAGTGTGTTCTCTGGTCAGTGTTAGTGGCCAAACGGATAACAGAGAACAAGAGAACTGTTAGTTAACATTAACAGAACTGTTCTTTGCATAACCAACTGTGTCTTTTAACAGTGACTCCAGCCACCTGCTGTTAACATGCCCTGTTAGTGCCCGCGTAATTTAAAATGATGTTGAACTGAATGCAAACTTTTGTTGTATGTATTTATGTAGATTTATTAGGCTTTTGTCCTATAATTTGCAATTTTTTTTTTTTGTCATTGAAACTATATAAAAGTGCAATGTTAGCTTTTATGTTAATAGCTTAAAACACAACACTTGAACATTTACTAATGGATCTCTTTTTTTTATCAATTTTGTTAGGTAATTCATAAATATGTAATAACAAAAACAAAATAAAAGAACATAATTTAGATGTTTTTGGCGATTTTGGTTTGATAATTAAACAATCATCGTCATGCTTTTACTTTTACTTACATATTTTTCGTTGATTGTCATGCTTTAAGCCATTAATAACAAAACAATTTAGGTCAGGATAACGAAACCAATGGACAAAAATGCTTATAGACTGGATTTGCCATTCGTTTGTTTTCATAATTTTCTTGTTTTAATATATTCATGTAATTTTCAGTGAGTTTATTTTGCTATGTAAGTTCGTTCGTAGTTTGTTTCTTGACTAATTCGTTGAAGTTCTCTAGTAAACATGCGACGTTTTCTCTATGTATACACGCTAATGTATATGTAGACTATATATATATGCATATGTATATGTTATTATTTATCTATGTTTCCATAAGAATAGTCTATATTCTGTTTATTTAGTTTGTGTAATATGCATGCGAATTCTTCAAATTATTTGCCTACTATTGCTCTTCCACTAGTTTGGGGCATTATTTAATGCTATATATTCACTAATCGTTTATAATTATTTAGCATAAATATAGTACATACAATTTGTTTAACTGCTTCGTTCTTGGACTTGCTTGTGGGTTGCATTTTTGTTGTGTGGTGGGATACGGATTCTCAATTTAATTATCTCGACTTAGTCTACACATATGCATTATTTATGTATTTGCGTTTTTTTGTTTTTGTATCAATTTGTATTATTATATAGTTCACATCGAGAAGTACTTTGTTTGATTTTTTCCACTTGCGAAAATTAATGCAATTAGTTGTATTAGTATATATGTATAATTTAATTTAAGTTCCTAATACTAGAGTTTATAAATTGATGTTATGGATTCTTAATATTTTTGAACTACACATCGACTAATGTTGTTAAGCAAATAATTTATTATATTACAGTTTTTTTTCTACTATATAATTTGTAAATGAAATAACAATTTGTTTAAAACAAAACACTCACAATAAGTTTGAATACTTAAGTTATAGTTATAAATGTTTAAGGTACACAGTTTACAAACTTTTCAAAAGCGAAGACCAGTTACAACTAAAGAGTATAAATTTTCTTATTCTTCTTTTCATTTTTTTGTTTGTTTCAAAGTTGTTCACGTAGCAGAGAATATCACACGAATATAGGCAAACCAAATGTAGCAAGTATAACAGTTGTATAACAGTTAACTATATGTATGTTCACGCTTGCACAAGCACATGCACACGCACACTCACACACTCTAACACACACACACACACACGCCCATACACATTTTCAATATGTCAAAGGTAATACATTCTCAATTCACTCCAACAGGGATTGGGATTCCCCAACGGTTCCGTTGCTCAAACATGTTTCCGCCGCAGCTTCCGTTGCTGCATCCTGTGCCTTGAGCTTCAGCAGTGGTGTCTTTATGTCTGCTTCCAGCTCGGTGCTGCACTCCAAGCTAACTGGCACTGCAGCTGCAGTGGACACCGCCTCCTTCTCATGCAGCTCAACGGCTGCCTTTGCCTCCGCAGCGCTGCTCTCAGTTTTTCCCTGCAATTGGTCAGAGAATTAGGCTTGAGAGTGGACACAGAGTGTTCCTTGTTCCACCCACCTGCAAATAGTAGGTCATCAGCTGGCCTTTGCCCTTTACAGCCACCAGGCCGCGCTGCTGAAACGTGTATCCGAATTGCTGCAGAATGTTACAAGTCTCCTCGGTGACTTGGACGGCGCCCGCTTTACCGGTGCTCTCCATTCTCGAGGCCACATTCACCGTATTACCCCAGATATCGTAGTGTGGCTTCCGGGCGCCAATCACGCCCGCCGTTATCGGGCCATGATTGATGCCCATTTTGAGTACGAAATGATTGAATGATTGCTCATTGATGCCCTGCAGCGCATGCTTTAGCTCCAGGGCGAATTCCACCAGAACCGCCAAATGGGACCAGCGTTCGGTAATGGGCGCATCAGTGCGTAAATTGCGCTGCAAATTAATGCCACTGGCTGCCATATAAGTTGATCCAATTGTCTTTATCTTAATGATGTCCTGAAATTGTGGCAGCTCCAATAGCTAAAAGGAAAACACACAACTATATAGTACTATATAGATCTATATATATTTATATACATTTGTCTTACCGCATCGAAATCGGAAATGACCTCATTCAGAAAGCGCAAGCATTCCAGGCCCTGATTGTTAACTGTTTCCTCCGAATAGAAATCTGCCGAGTATACCAAATATCTGAATTCTATTCCAAACATATAAACAATGCGGATATTTTACCTGAAAAGTTTGGCATGCTGGCAAAGAGCACGCCCACCTCGGCATAGCTCTGCGAGTAGAGATCGTCGTGGGAGCGCTTTGTGTTCTTCATAAAATGCTCGGCCACATGCACGGGCAGCACATTATAGACCAAAGCCTCGTTGCGCTGACGCATATCGTTGGCGGTTTCCTTCTGCTCGGCCACCTCAGTTTTCCATTTGAATATAACGCGATCCTCGTGGTCCATCTGTTTTAATAATGACGAAAATAAGAAATTAATTAAGTTCATTGAAATGTGATAGCTACAGTTTGTTTAGCTTCTTGTGTATATAAAATCCAAAAACACAATTTAATTATTTATTTATTAATATGAAATTAATTATGTACTGAGATTTTGACATAACTGTTGTCAGCTAATAGATTGTCATACATAAGCAATCTTTCGCCATTTTCTACCTTCGCTTATTCAAATATGCCTTGGGAACAGTTTACAGAGAAGAGTAAACTGTATAGAGAAAAGATGTGAGGTGAAATGTGCGCTGGGAACAGAATGCTGCGAAAAGTAAGAGCTGAGGGCTGGCTAAGCCCTATGACATATGCCATGGGAACAGAATACTGAGAAGAGTAAGCATGGTACTTTAATAAATGGGACCTGGGAACACTGCAACCAAGAGCGCACTAGTAAGGAGGAATAGTATAGCAAGCGAGAACAGTAGAACTAGAATCAGCGAACACTAAGAATTGTATTATAACAATTAGGAGCAGTTAGCTAGACTCCAGGTAACCATAAACAGAGAGAGGTATATTATAAATATATATGTACATATATGAAATATAGTCATTAAATATAAGAGCGTGAGGATACACTAATGGCAAGTACTTTAGATACCGAAAACAATGATATTGAAAACATTTGAGTTTATGAAAATACAGTAAAGTTTAATAAATATCAAAAAATGTATGAAATTTTTAGAAATGAGCATGAAATTTCTATGAAATTTTCTTGGTAAGAAATAAAATATAATATAAATATATATACATATGAATGAAGGTACAGTTAAGTAAGACTGGGTTTCATATGTTAGGATCAGTGTGAACGGAAACGGAAATTTTATAGTATTTATTTATAGCAAATGAATAAAACATAATATAATCTATTGTTTTTTATAAAAACTATTTCTGACTGTTAGCTAAGCTAAAGAAATACTTTAAAACTTAAAAATAATGATGACGAATATTTCTTTAAACAGTAAAATAAAATCTATTTTTACAATTTGGGAACCTAAATTGTCGCTCAACTGTATTTTTATTTTCCCAATCTGATATGCTTACATGTCTTGCTAAGAAGCTCAGGGACAACGCCGCCACAAGTAGCAGACCTGAAGCACAATAACGCGTTGATATGAGACTGAAAAAAGAACAATAAATCAATGAATTAATACTCGTATAACACATTTGCTCAATGTCTCTAACTAAACTTACGGCTGGTGTGCCAAATCATCCTCCAGAATGTACAAATCCTGCATAATGCACACATTGAAATAACAATGCAGGGCTGAGAGTAAACAAAAAATAAAATCAATTAGCTTAGCTATAAGAAAGATTTACTATATAAATTCAACTAACAAAGAAAACTCACCCGCAATGGACAAGAGCAACAGGATTTTGGTCAAGTGCGTGAGCTGTGCAATTACAGCAATGGCGATTAGTATGAGGACACTGAAGTTGCTCAAATAGGACGGATATAGGACACGCTCGGTGGGCACCGCTTCACGCATCTGTTCCACAAACGATTCAGGCAGCAGGTGCTCGGCGGTGGCCACCTCCTCTAAGCCGCCCGTGGCATTGAATTCACTCTCGCTAACAATGTGCTCGGTGCGCACGAAGGTGACAAAGAAAAACTGCAACAAACACAGGAAACAATGTTAGAAGTGTGTGCAGATGGATGACTTCAAATATACCCTGCACTGTGTGTAAAGTACATGATGAGAATTGTACGGGAATAGAAATATCACACATATAGTAACAATCACAATATATAGATATAGTTACTAGATGTATTGAAATACTAAATATCAAATAGTTTCGTGAATAAATAGTTTAGTCAATCAAGAAACTACTTGATATATATAACAAATATAGTAAACAATATAGTATATATATAATATATAGTATAAATCTGTTGAACAAGAAACTCTGTGGAGTTGAACAGACGGACAATGTTGACATAACTTAAATTCGAGTGCCTATTAGAAATATACCAACTATTCAATGCTGCATGCAACACTTCCGTATCACATTTACCCAACTACAATATGCTTAGCAAACTTTTACAGGGCAACCGCAAGAAAATCAATAAGGACTTGAGCACGCCCCATGCAGTGAGGTCTAACCGCATACTAACCATGTCGATGACATTGCTGAGGCCAATGGTAAGTGCTATAATTATGGCCGCCAGCTCACGAACGAAGGTAATGTCATTGAAACGCTTGCTCACATCCACAAAGAACTTGGGCAGCATGCCGCTAAAGCTTTCGGCAATGCTAATCGCCACCAGCATGGCGATGGGCACCAGCGGCGCGGCAATGTTAATGAAATGCAGCGTTGAGCGCGGCAACACCAAATAGGAATATAAAACATCGATGCACTGCACCAGCAGGGCGGCCAACAGGGGCAGCGAGCTGTACGGCTCCCGGTAGACGGCATAGGCCTGCTCCAGTTGCGGATTCTTGAAGCGCAAAAATATGTTCGTGTCCTTGGTGAGATTTCTGTGTGAGTATGAGCAAAATGAGTTAATTAGCCTTTGATATGTGATACTCTAAAAGGCAGCTTTTATTCATACTCATGCCCGTCGCGTGTGACCAGCTCATCTTTTAAACGTTGCTTGAAATTCTCCAGCTTTATTTGCTCCTCCTCGTCCTCGGCGGCTGTGGGATTGTGTCCATTGATGACGACACTTTGTGCCAAGAGCTCCTCATCGTCGACTGTGGCATCGTTGTCATCGCCAGCACACTCGTTGCTCTCATTGCTGCTGTTGCTGCTGGGATTCGAGTCGGGACTATGATTGGTATTCTCTGACTTCGATTCGTTGATTTTCTTGCCGCAGGGCGAGGCGAACTAAAAATGTTTACAAATTTACAGAATAGAGCACGTAAAAACCTTAACAATCTGCACTCACCGGTTTAACCACTTTCGTAATAAAATATGTCTTCAGGCCAGCTATGCGCAGCAGCTCCTCCCGCTTCTCGCCAAAGGCCGGCTCCACCTCGAATTCGCCATTGAGGAAGGCCAATGTTTTGTCGGAAATGTGTACACGTCTGCAATGCAAAGCAGAAAATGATAAATTCGAATTGTAAATGCAAGTGTCATAAACTTGTCGACGAGGGTGTGCCCGGGGCCATAAATTTGCATATCGAAGTGACAAGGACAAATCATAACAGCTCGAAACAGCCCCGCCCAGGCAATACGAAGACCAAGAGCAGCCCCTATTTTCTAATTCGATCAATTATGCATTGGACTCACCCGGCTTTGCCGCTGGACTCCATTTTATTAGCCAGCTCAACGTCCTTGGAGTAAACGTCAAATTGCCATTGACGCTGGCCAAGTATCCCGGCCAGGACGGCACCCGTGTGTATGCCCACACGCATATCAACAGGTGAGTTTGCCTTTTGCTGCACATATCTAAAAGAATTAAATGTGTGTGTATAGAGAGAGAAAAAAGTACTATAAAAACCATGTCCTAGACGACACAAAGGGACAACAGGACGACGCGTGGCTAAGTGCAATTGCATTTAATTGAACAAACGTTGATTTGACAACGCCCGTCGGCTGTCGTTGCTGCTGTCCCATGAGTCCACTGCTTGACTGAGTGTCCTGGCACTCTGTCTGCTCTTGTCAGTGCTCAACTCACTTGATGGCCTTCACCATGGAAAGTCCCATGTGAACGCAGAGCACGGCATGATCCGGCCGCTCGTCGGGCGCTCCACTAATGCAATAATAGCAATCACCGAGAATTTTAATGCGCAGTTGTTGGTACTTCTGTATGGGGCAGTAAAGGGTGTTAGTTAGACTCTTTATAGCGAAACGAGCTAATCGAAGCCCTGGGCTCCCTTTTGGGCTGAACGTCGATTGGGTACGACAGCAATGCTTAAATTTCATTAATTGCGGGTCTTCAAATCAATAAAATTAATAGATAATCAAACTACAAAAAATGGGAGTTAATAATAGAGCAGGCAATTAGTTATCTATAAAGAGCCACAAGAGATCAAATCGATAGAAAATGTCATAACGAATAGATAATTAAAATTAAGTATTATAACAAAAGGGCACACAATGTGCAAGATCTGACGTAAAGTGTTAATAATAAAAATATAAATTTTAATCGAAATATAAGGAACAAGTCAGACTATCAGCTAGACTACAATCAGCTTTGTGGAAATAGAACGCTTATAACATTTAGTAAATTAATGGCAATTGTTTTTGGGAAGTACTACAAAACATATTGTTTAATATATTTAATAGTTATTATTTTTATTCGAGACTCGAGCTAATATAAAGTATAACAAAATTAATAATTATATAATTATTTTATTAAAAATAAAAAAAAATCAATAAAATTATTATAATTTAATTATTTTTATTCTTAAAAATTACAAATGAAAATCACGTTCTCTTAAAAAAAAAAAAAAAAAAAAAATTAATTTTATGAATGTTCTCTATAAAAATATATTATTATTTTCTCTTTTACATAAGATTATTTCGCACTTTTTAAGACCGTTAAATGTATTTTATTTTATTTAATTTTTTACATTTTTTTAGTTCATATTTTTAAAAATTATATTTTGTTTGAAAACTATTTTATATATATATATATTTGTTATTATTAATTACTTCACTTTTGTTGATTCAAAAGTATTCAGAATATTACTGAATCGGTTGAACAATGAAAAATAATTATATTAACAGAAGCTGAACAAAGTCCAAACAATATGTAAATTAACAATCTAAGCAAAACAATTAGCTGAAATGTATTAAAACGAGCCCGGGAAAAATACAATAAATATAATTAGCATTAAAAACGATATAGTACATATACATATATGTATATAACCCTAAAATATTCCCTTCAAAAGCCAAACTTAGCTTCCAAATCCCAGCACACAAAACAAATGAACCGAAAACTTGCTGCAAAGCCAATAAAAAACAATAACAAAAAAAAAAAAAAAAAAAAAAAAAGTTTCCACAAGAAAGACTCAGGAAAAAAAAATACTGCAGCAAATTAACTGGGCCTAAATTTAAAGGACCTTTTAGGCAAAACCCCGAAAAGAAAATCGCATGAGAGCAAAAATCAACTCGACACATTTCACACGGCTGACTGAGCGTAACTTTTGTTGCCAGCGCACCGAACTGTCCCGCCTCGCCCCGCCCACTCAGCCGTCCTTTACAAATATAAAACAAGTAAGAAGACTCTAGTCGAGACTGCTCGACTAGGAGATACCCTGAACCCTCCATGCTAATGGTCCAATCATTCTGCAGTTCTTTTAAGCACACACACATACACATGCATCCACCCGCACGCATAGGCCCGCGCTCTGCTAACTGCGCAGTAAGCAGCGACTGCGCTTGGGCTGCGCTGCAGTGTGGGCAATATTACGAGAATTTATTTGTTGAATAATTTCGTTTGTAGACGTACAATCTTAATGAAACTTTCAGAACGTAATCAAAATGTGTAAATGTGTGTAGATTCCAAACCCCAAGTCTCTAGTATTGTGGGCGAAGGGGGCGTGGTATACAAAATCTGTAAATTACAAAATGTGTGTATCCATCAAATGTATATACACAGTAAGTGAAGTCTCCAGGTTTAATAGTGTTCAAATAAGGCGGAAAAAACAATATCAATTTATCGATTATCCTCGATAAAAAGATATCGAATGAGTTATCGAAAAAATATGATAAACTCGTATTGCGTATGGTATACACGAGTCTACATGCAAAATTTCAGTTCTCTAGCTCTTATAACTTCTGAGAACTAGGATGGACGGACGGACGGACGGACAGACAGACGGACAGGGCTATATCGACTCAGCTCATCGTCCTGATCAAGAATATATATACTTGGGGTCTACGATAATTCCTTCTGCCTGTTACATACAAAACACAAAACCATTATACCTTGATTTCCCATTTTCAATGGGTTCAGGGTATAATGAAGATGAATGGCGAAGAGCAAACGCAAGAGGCAGAATTCAAATTTAAGTTCGAAATGCGCAACTGAAGGAAATGAAAAACGAGAACGAAAAAGCAAAAAAAAAAGAGAACAGCAAAATTCTCAGATGCTTATCTTAAACATCATCATCAACATTATTTTAAGAGATTATAACGGGACCGGGCAGGTGAACGAACAGCTGGAAAACACACACAAACAAAGAGAAATACAAAAAAAGAAAAACAGTGCAAGAGAGAAAACAAAAATAAAGAATAGCTGGCGGAACACAAAAGGAAAGTTGTTTCCACTTTACCTCGGCGAGCCTATCGAAGCGTGCGAAGAGCTCGTTTAGCATTTTTACCAGATCTTGGGCGCTATACGTCGAGGAGATGGCGGTAAAGCCGACAATATCCGCATACAGTATGCTTTTGGTGGGTGTGAAAGAGAATATATATTTATATATATTTAGATTTAAATGTGTGCTGAAGAACTCTGTTCTTTCTGGTCGTCTGGTAATGAGCCTATTAAGCAAACACTATACAGTTTAGCCGGACATTATTCAGCGGAACTATTAAAGCTAAAAAGGAGGTGTTAGGAAAATTCCTCGAAACACATTTAAATATCATAATGAAAATGCTCCAAGGCGATATTACAGGTGTTAATATTGTAATAGAGATATTTCTGACTAAACGTAGCGAATATACATTGTAGTCATATCTGTAACTTGTAAGTACTAACGAGTAGTGAATAACAACTAATGAGTAATACAAATGACGACTATCCTTAGAGAATAGACTATAATAGTCAAAACTTATAGTGACTCTAACAAACAGTACCCAAATAGTACGAGTAACTCTTAATAACTTGTTCAGCTTATCAAATGTAACTAACAAATAGGTTGAATTTAATTTATGATAGCTAATGCCTAACATATAATAAACCTATGGCTAACTAACGTAAATGAAATTGCTTCCTTATCTTACTTCTATAAGAAGTTTGGAACTTTAAACTTAAGCTATGTATATATTACATACTAAGCTAGAGAGATGTGAGCAAAGCTATTCATACAATTCGAGGTTCACGTATGTAGGCATGACTTTAACCTAACAGAAAGTTAGATAAAGGATTGTCTGATCATTCTATTGTCATTGGTTGTCGTTGGTAACAGGGAAATTGAACGTACAAGAGGCAGATGTGAAGATAGGAATTTAGCCCACTGATTATTCGTAAGGATAAAGCCTCAATTCAAGAAGATGACTAACCGGTGTTTCCATAGATTAAAAACAAACAGCTTATTATATCAGCCTCATAGAGTTACATACTCTTCACCAATCTTTCGTTGACTTCACCAATCTTTCGTTGCATTTGAAGCAAAAGTTTAGACTTACCTCACATTCTCATGTCGACTCATATAGATCTTTTTGAAGGCCTCTGAACTAGATGAGCCCAAGTCTTCGCGCATCTTGATAGCGACATGCTTGGGCAGCACGGATAGCAGCAAACGTTCCTTCAGATTAAGACAAACGTAAAATTGAACACAATGCAATGAGTTGAGAGTTAAATGCTAAATATGTAGTTATATACCTGTTCTGCCGACTGCTCCTCTATGACCATCTTCACCTCCAGACTCTTTTTGGCCTCCAGGAAGGCGCGCTTCTGCTTCGCCTCGCCCATAAAGTAATATAATAGTCCAATTAACGCTGCAGTGGCTATTAAAACGGCATTAGCCGCCGCCTGATCTGAGATCAAAGGATCTGGACGTGAGAAGCCAACGGGCAGACTCAAGCAGTTGAAGTACGTGCAAAAGCCAATTACCAGGCCCAGAAAAATCAACGGCAATGGCAATGTCACATATATTAGGAAGTTCAATAGGATCGCCCAGCCGAGAACATCTCTAAAATATTAAAGTGTTTATCTATTTACTTTTTAATCAAATTTGAACTAGAACCGTATTTACCGCGGCGAAAAGCTGGCCTGCAGCATCACATAGGCGGCAAAATGGAGCATCGAGAGGAACCACAATGCTCGCGGCACAACTGTCAACAGCGACTGATGGAAGCGTCGCAGGGCAGGCTGCTCCGACTGGCGTCCAATGTGCAGCAGAGCCGTCAGCGCCAAATAGGCCAACAGCATGCTGCAATTGACCACTGAGGGAGAGAATTTTAAAGGAGAGTTAATATAAATTAGATTAAGAATTTAAATAAACTTAATTCTAATACTAATTAAAGAATTACCATATTCACGCTATAATATAATATTAGGTTAGCATAACTTAGAAGATAGTTTTTAAAAGACACATTTTTAATTAAGAAACTAATTAATTAATTAAAGTCAACTTTTCAAATGCAAAAGATTATTAGCTAGCTAACCAAAGAAATCTAATATTACAATTAACTAGTATTCAAATATCATATGACACCATTATCATATACGTAAACCTGAAATTCATTTAAATCTAAACTAAAAAGAAGTTTATTCATTTAAAGTTAAGATCTTCTGGTTTCATAAAGGTATGTTTGATTTATAATATATATACATATATGGTTTATTATAATATAAGATAGTTGATCAATATTTCACTTTTTAATATATTTTTGCCGCTGAATAATAAGTTCGATAAACAAATTGATTATATTGAATAATGTGTATATTTATATATCCTTAATCCATTTTCCGTAATATGTGAAAAATATAAAATAAGTAAACTTAATTAGAATTCTTATAAGATAAGACATCTAGAGCTCTTATTATCTACTTAAAATTAGCTTAGCTCTTAGTATTTAAGATTAAGATTACGATTGAACGAAGTTTAAATGAACGAACTTACCTCTTGTGAGAAACGCCTGCTCCCAGGGTATGCAAATCGTCCAGAGATTAAAGAGCACGGCCGCAAAGAGGAACCACTTAAGACCGCTGCGTCGCTGCTTAATGGAATAGTTGTGATAGAGTTCGTTCAGCACGTGCTGGGGCAGGATGACCACACCGCCGCCGGTGATGCCCACGCCCCCAGCGACGACATCGCCCTCGTTTGGCGGACGTCGACGTGTTGGTGTCCTTTGGCGTTTGGTTTTGCTAGGTGTGGATGCTGCCGTTGTTTGGCCATTCTCGAGATTGGTTGCCTTCTCTTCCGGCATGTTGCGAGGTCTGCTGTTGCACTATTGCAAATTTTTCGTTGATCGGCGCACTTGCTTTGGTATTTTATTTATTATTATTATTTTTTATAATTGAAGTCGGGCCATTTCTGTTAGCCGTCGTGTCTTTACTTATTTATGCTGGATCTGGAGCTGAAGCTGCGAGAGGACCCGTTGGTAAATAGAATAATATGAAACACAAACTCAAATACGAAACTTGTACACAAAACACAAACGTTAACGGTAAATTTGAGGCTTAACATTGTCGATTGCCTCGTGGCGTGCACTCTCTCCCTCTCCCAATCTGTTTCTCTCTCGCTAAATATAAATGTGTGAGTGTGTGGGAGAACGCCAAGGCGGAAGCGTCCTTGTACGAGAGCCATGAGCGTGGCCCTGTGTGCGAGTGCCGCTATGTGTAAGTGTGTGTGTGTGTGTGCTCGTGTGCCTGCCTTAAACAGAAAGCTCCTAACCGTTGTACAGTGTGCTGGAAATAATTAATTAACTAATTGAAGCTGATTTAATTGTTAGCAATTAAAATAAAACGTATTTTCAGCTTTCTTATTATTTAATTCGAAAAGGTTTTAAATTAAATCTTTTATTATATTTGACATATGATTTTAGTGCTTAGTCATATAAATTGTAGTATATTTGTGCTATCATATCTTAGAGCTCGCTGAAAATCAATGAGTTTATTTTATCTAATCATTTTTAAAAATAAAGTTAATAGACTTAGCAAATTCTGCACACTACAAACATTTCTATTGATTGCACTACGAATATAAATCAGATAAGTTAAATTTCATAATATGTATTGACTAACGGAAATTACAATGCAGACCTAAAACGTTTGTTATCTTATCAACTTATGAGTAAATTTGAATGAAACAATCATTATATTTGAAACTATTAATTGAATTGATTTACTTCACTATTAATGAGTACTGCCAGCAACACATGGCTTAGTCTTATCGTTAGATAAGATACAAAAACTTTACGAACAAAAACTAGCAGATATTAATAATTAATATTATTCCAACTCTATTATACTCAAAATTTTCAGTACAGAGGCGATTCCTTGAGTTTTTCTTTTAATTCCCGGCAAAATGTAAGTTGAGTTTATAATAAAAAAATAGCAGAGAAATTTAACCATGTCATTTTTAAAATTCGCCAGCTCTATTATATTCCAAATTCCTTTATTTTAATATATATTTTTTTTTCGTTTTACTTTTAATTTTCTCCCAAATGTAAATTGAGTTGTTAAAATTTCATTCATAGCGCTTAATAACCGTTTGCATAAATTATGATAATATTTTTCAGTCACATTTTACACACACACACACCACAGTGCCCATATTGCCCTGACTTGCTCTCTCTATCTCTATCTCTCTCACTCGCACGCTCGCGAAAAACGCTACTCAGAGTATCTCACATTGGTCGACTGTCCCTCTCTCGCTCCCGCTCTCCCTCTCCCCCTCTCTCTTTCGTTTCAGCTACCTGGCCAACATGCTGTTTCCTCTTCAGTTGGTTGGCGTATCCTTATTGCCGAATTCGTTGCTTCTTTTCTTGGCATACAAAAATCCTTTACTTCAAGCTACGCTAGTGGATATACATATATACATACGTCCGTATGTATATAAGTATATATGTATGCTTGTGTGTGTTTATCTATGTGTGTTTAAGGCTGATTTGCTCAAGGTTCGTTTTAATGCGTTGTGATTTCGATCCTGTGTGTGTGTTTGTGAGTGTGAGTGTTTGTCTTTGCGTTTATGTATGTGTACACACTTTATGCATTTACAGTCAATTTCGGATCTAATTTTAATTTAAATAAACAACGGCTCGCGCACAAAACTAGGCAGCACAGTTTACAGCTTTTTCTGCCTAGCATTCTTTTTTGTATGGAGGCTGCGATAACGATTTAAGCATGTACAGAAAATTCTGCCTGCTGCAGAAGTTTTGACACTTTTTACACGAATAGAATTATATCATGGCACACGCGTTAATTGAATTAACCTTTTTTTAGCTGCTTCGTTGTGGTTTTACAATCTTTTTTTTTTTTTGACTGCCTGCTCTTGCTGCTGCTGGCGCTGCGGCTGCGGCTGCGGCTGCTGCTGCGGACCAATTTTTTTGTCGCAAGCGTCGCGCGAGCTAATTTCTGCGAACTAAACTAAGACGCACGATAAACTTGACTGATTGTTAAGTGAAAATTTTTGACAGTCAACAGCCCAACAGCTCAACAGCAGCAGTAAAAGCAGCACCAGCAGCAGCAGCAAGGACTTTCTATATAAGCGCCAAACATGCACACGCTCTCATTCTCTCTCTCTCTTTTACTCTCTTCAACGTAAGCTGCTCTCGTGAGAGAGCTTTCTGCCGCAAGCTCTGTGAGCGCATGTCATTGAGAGCGCATTGCAACTGATAACGGTACAGCTGTGCAGCTTGATAACGCAACTGTGCAATGGTCGTTCTGAGTGCATATGTGTGTGTATAAAAGGACACCACACTCGCACTTAAGCTTGATTACTCGAATTGCCGCAGGCTCATAAAATTAATTATTAAGAAAAATGTTACTAAAATGGCTATCAACTGTGTCAGTGACGTCGGCAGCGGCAGCAATGTAGACGCCGCCGACAAACACAAAAACAGCACCTGGCCTTGGGCACGCCACAGGATGCAGCTGCGGCTGCCAGAATCGTAAATGTAATGCATGTTAAAGACCAATATGTTGAATGGGATACAGATGATATTTTCAATGGGATGAATAGCTACATATACATATATTAGATAGGAGAAAATAAATAAACTAACCTCAAACGAATACTACTATTATATTATACTAAATATGTGTACATACATATGTATATGGAAAAATAGTAGTAATTTTTCTTATATTATTGCATATACTAAAAATGCTACTACTACATACTTCTTTTTCACTATTGCATTACATACCAAAATTATAACTATTTTATATATTTTGTAATATATACTTACATATACATATACATATGTACAGCTAAAAATCAAATATTAGAAAATGCATTTAATTTGACAGTACACAATCATGAACAGCGCCCACTGTACAAATGCAGCAAAAGGATGTATGTACATGGATGCGAATGAATATGGATGCGCGATGTGTACATACATATGTATGTGTGTATACACGTGTGTATGCTACATATGTATGTATTTTTGTGTATGTTATGCCTATACCATTTTAACGGGACATGAGGGCAAATATTATTGCAATACTAATTAAAATGATGATCTATAAGATCAAAAGTTTGAAATTATATTAGAGCAATACATTTACATATACATACATACATATATACTTATGTACGCTTGTATGTATTTATTTAAATTTCAATATTTATACATGTACTTGCATATACATACATACATATGTATGTATGCATGTACGTATGTATTTACTCACACCTTTTCGAGCACTGCAGTGCAGCTGGGAAACCCATGTAAAAACGCGCGCATACAAAGCAACAGCAACAATTGCGGCACCAGGTAATAAAACAGGGCAAACAGCCGGCTATTTTCTCCTGTAGAGATATATTAAGCCAGGACGTGCACAATGGCACGTGATGTCGCTTAATCCAGCTGCCTCGACTGTGTCAACTGTGAGGTCGCCTATTACTTGCCTGCCTAAGAATTCGGACTACTGCAATTTCCGCTTTATTTTCAAAACTCAGAGCTCGAACAAATTGACAATTACTTTGATTGATTGCTTCAGATTTCCATTTGGCGGGCTAACGTGTATATATTGAATGAAACGTATTTTTACAACTATCGATAGCTTCTACTCGCCGTCGTATTTAACATACATACATATGTACATATATGTATCTAATTGTTGGGATACTCTTGCTGAAAATTCATTTGCATGCATCAATAATATAAAGCCAAAAGAGCTACAGAATTGAGAAATAAAGAGTATGTATGTTCCTCAAAGAGCATTTAAGCGATTTCAATTTTACTAAGTAAAACTAGTTATCTTTAAATTTGTTTATTATTTTTTTTTTTTAACATGAATCTGGAATCAAATTTATTATCTTCAAACATTTACATACATACATACGTATGTATCCTACATCGCATTTCTACATATGTATGTATGTATGTACATACATGTACATGTACAGATGTACATATATACAAAATATATGCAATCTGGGATAAAAATGATCCGTGGATAGGAGCAGATGGTTTCTTAATCCTTTTACTGCGGTAGCCGAAAAATAAATTATTTTCGAAATATGTATGTATGTACATACATTGTATGTACATCCATCCCTCTATAGAGTAAAACCTGAACTATAAAAATGATTTATCTAACATAATACTAACAGAAAAGTCGAGTAAATACGCTATATATTAGATTTCATATTCATATTTAAAAGTAATAGAACAGATGCCGCTTAGACCATGTGTTTAGGAAACTTCCTAAAAAATGTGTCTAAAATACATACATATACATAGATATATAAAAAAAAATGTGTTCAAACTCTAACCGTTGAACAAACTACAACTAGTAAAATGTAGCTAATAATAAAATTATCCACATGATATTTAAATAACTCGTTGTATTAAATATTTGTGTGATTAAACATCGTCACTTACAAGGCTATCGATAAGAAATATATTGCTGCTATATTGAAAGGTAAAGGTATTTTCTCTCACTCTAACATACACTGTTTTTTGAAGGCTGTTGCATTCGCCCTATTCACCACATTCTAGTGCGACGCCATTGTCCCATACAACAGTCCCATTTTGAGCTTAACATTATGTTAATGCTTCAGATTTAATCACAAAGTAATAATCGACAAAGTGGTATTCGTCTTAATGCAGTTAAAATCTGAATTTAAGCATATTTTCCTTTAAGTTAACATGTAACGGTGAATACACATCAATTGCATATATCTATATATTCAATAGCGCATTTTTTGAAAATATTTTGCCGCAAATATATCGATATCTAATTTGGTGTTGGAAATCATCGATGTGAATGGTAATATACCTAGTGTATATAAAGTTACCTCAGCTTCTGTCTCTGTCTCATTCGGCGTTTTTCTGCGTAACTGTGTGGACGTTATTCTGAACGGCAACCAAAAACCCAGCAGGCATTCAACTTTAAAAGCAGCAGAGCTACCTGAAAAAAGTGGTCAAGCAAGAGTAATTGCACAAATTTATGAAATTTGCGAATCTTGTTGTACCTACGTGTTTTGGTTTTAAGTATTAAAAACAAGTCGTGTTTGCGTACGCGTGCTATTTGCAAAAGAGTAAAACTAAACATTTTTCGCGCTTCTCTTTGAAAAGTAATTCTTAAAAAGTTAAAATGGCTGATGTGGCTGAGAAAAAGAAGTGAGTAATTTTATTTGGATTTGTGTGTGATCTAGCCTTTGTTGTATGTGTGTGAATATGTTTAAACAATATATGCAGCAGCAATTGCGGGTAATTTCGCAAGTGATGTACATAATTTTTTTTTCCAACGGTTTGGAAAAAATTTCTTTTTGAATTTCGTGTCTATCCTACGTAAAATGCTTGAACAATCTATAGAGTTGTCTCGCTTACACCAAAGCTGCCCATATGTGCGCGCAAAAAACGACGCCGTTGAAATTGGCGCGGCGTCATGACGCTTTCTCGCTCTCACACTCCGGCCGGCAAACAGCGACAACGGCAGCGGCAGCGACTTCGTCAGCATGCTTGTTGTTGGACATGTTCGTGGTGGCGGCTGCTGGTGAAGGCAAAGAAGTAATATATTGAGCGTACGTGTGTTTGTGTGTATATATACGTACTGTGTGCTGTGTGCAAAGCGGAGTGCGCAAATAAGTATGCATGTATGTATATTTTTGTGAGCGTGTGAGCACACTGCATCAGTGTGTAGCATTCAAGTTGCCGCTCTTTTTTTTTGTGTGCCGTTTGAGTTTCAGCTGTCGTTTTGTCTGTCTCGTCTGTTTGCTTTTGCCGCTGTCGTCTGGCCATTAATTTTTGTCAGTTTTGTCTTGCGCATATTTCGTTTAAAGCTTAAAGCTTGGCATTGTTGGCTTCTTTGCGCTCTTGTTGCGCATTTTTGTGCTAATGAGCTGCTCAAATCCAATTCTGTTTTCAGGTATATTTTGTCATTGCCTAAAATAAACGCAACGCAATGCCGGTTGCTCATACTCGCATTGTCTACGTCTCGCTCTTTGCGTTTTCTTTTAACTGCTCTTGCGACGCAGTTGGAGATAACCGTTAGAAACCTTTTGTCTGTTGTCTGAGGTTGTGTTAGTCGCCGGGGTAGGGGGAAAGCTAAAGTATTGTATTGTAGGTGTTTGTGTGAGTATGCATGTGTATATATATTTTGACCGTTATTTTTGCCGCTTTGCCCTGCAATGCAATTCTTTAAGCGCGCTCTTGCTCGCTCTTTGCTGTTTCGCTTGTGTACGTGACGCGCGCGCATTGTAGCTCACAAATTGTGTGTGCGAGGGAGACATACATAGTGTTGGAAACATAAAAACCAGTTTTTTTTTTTCTTCGTCTGCTCGTTGTATTTCAAGCAAGTCGCGCTTTTTTTTGCACGCTTTGCCTTTGCTCTTTACTCTTCACTCTTTACATTTTATGCTATGTACACCTATTATCCGGATGGTGTATAAAGGAAAAAGCACAATTTTTTTTTATATATCGAGGCGCATGCCGCTCACCTTTTTTGTTTCTTTTTGCGTCGCAGTTTCCACGAGTTGTTGCTCCCATTTATCATTTGCGGCGGCAGATGCTTTTAACAATGTGATTGTGTGTGTGTCTGGCTCTATTCCTACTGAGGGTGGTTGTAGCCAACGCGGAAGCAACGCCGGCTGCGGAGTTAACGGCTTTTGTCGAACTTGTATGCTTGAAAATTTTCTCTCGAATTATTATAGAATTGCGAAATGTTACTTGAATTTCTGCATATTAGAATTTTCTAATTTTGTATGTTTACATAAAATCTATTTGTTTTTGGCTAATCACAGCGAGACCCCCGTGGTTGAGAAAGTTGCCGCTGAAGAAGTTGATGCTGTAAAGAAGGATGCCGTTGCTGCCGACGATGCAGCAGCAGAGACACCGACCACCACAGAGAACGGTGCCGGCGAGGAGTCGAGCAGCAGCGCCGATGGAGCTAAGGAGAACGGTGCTGAGGCCAGCGCCGAAGCTGCGCCCGCTGCCGACGCTGTCGATGGTGAGAAGGCCGACGCCGCAGCACCAGCCGATGAGAAGAAGGTAGAGGAGGAGGCAGAGAAGACAACAGCTGAGGCCAAGCCAAGCAGCGAGGCCGCCGCAGCCGTTGAGAATGGCGCCGATGATGCAGAGGCAGCTAACGGTGACTCAAAAGGTAAATGTGAAAGAATGAACATAACCTCGAAATTTGACATTTAATTTGTATTTTCTTTTCATTTTTGTGCTCCATTTTTAGATGCGCCCTCCGCTGAAGCTGTGAAGCGAAAGGTGGATGATGCCACCGCCAAAGCCGATGAGGTCGTTGCCACGCCGGAGAAGAAGGCGAAGCTGGACGAGGCCAGCTCAAAGGATGAAGTTCAAAATGGTGCCGAAGCCAGTGAGGTGGCTGCCTAAAGAGTCCTGGCTCACTGCATCGCATAGCATCGCCCGCTCAGCCAGCAGCACAGTAATACATTTAAATTTACTAACACACACACACACAAACAAATCACACACAAAATGCGCTCACACACTCATGCACAAACATACGCACACGCACATGCTAAAACTGACTTGAGTTACTCTGTATGTGTGTGTGAGTGTGGGTGTGCATGTGTGTGTGCTGGCGTTTCTAATAACAATCCTGTAAAAAGGGAGCGTAGTCTTAAAATGTACCGATTCTCTCTGACTTTACTAACAAAACAACAAAAAAAAAAAAGAAAAAAAAAAAACAAGCAACAAGAAAGAAATCCATTATCATTTAAAATTTACTTAAAAACAAAAACTTAACTTTAAAGAAAAAAGTATATATATATATAAATACGAAAAAGAAAAAGAAACAATTAAGATGCGTTTTAAGCAGACAAGCAAAAAAAAAAAAAAAGAGTTGTACACAAGGAAAGCATCAAATTTAATAATAATATAATAAAAAGATACAAACTATACAAAAACAACTTGCAAGTCTTGTAAAAGTAAACGAAAACAAATTTAACATAACGCATTTGTCATTTTTAAGATAATTTCTTTTATAATTTTATGTATGATCCTATATTATATATGAGTATTTATATTAAAAGTAAAACAAGCTCTATGTTTAAAGCTCGATAAAACAAAGCAAACAAAAAGAGAAAGAAAACACTCCTAAAGAAGAAACAAGAAGAAATAACAAAAAGCTGCCCGCGCCCCTTCCAAGCTCATCCTCACTTGAATGAATTATAAATAGAAATATGCATATATGAAAGGAATATCAAGTTTTTACACAGCAATGAAATCAACAGCGCCGACTCGCCACACTTAAGGAAATTAAATTAAGTTTAACGACTTTAATGTACAACTATAATTTTTTTGAATTTTTTTATATACTTTTATTTTATTGTGTAACTTGGCTAAGTCTTTCTATTCTTTTTGCGTTTAGCCTGCCTAATTTCGTGTAAAGAGCGTTATATACAAATGTTTGTATATACATATACATATATCTGTGAGTGTGTATTTGGTGGATTGTTATTTACATAGGTTCCTCTTCACCCTCACTTTTATTCAGCGCTCTTGCTCTCTCCCTCGCACTCACGCGCACTCCTTAAGCTTTGACTAAATTGTTTAAAGGTAACAGAAGAGCAGCGAAAAAAGCAACAAGAAAAACAGACCAAACCATAGGCAATAACGCATGCAGAAAAACAGAATGACAAATGAAATAAAAGGTAGACGCAGAACACAATTAAAATTAGAGCAGTGTATGTGAAAGAAGTGGCAAAATTGAAAGAATACAAAACTTTTTTGAAGTAAAGAGCCGCACAGAGCACTCAGCCAAGTTAAACAGCAAGAACAACAAGCAGAAAGCGGCTAATAAATCGTAGCCAGATGCAGAGAAAAAATGATATAAAACCACAAATAAAAACAACATTCGAGAACATTCAAAAATAAATGGAAGAACAAAAACCAAGTTAATTATTCTGTCTACTCTTTGGTTGGGTTTCGGGGGGGCTTTGGGCCTTTCTAGAAACTTCCTAGAACTCCGTCGCATTGTGTTTGTGTTTGCATGCACACGTGGGACGCAACTGTACATCAATAGACATGGCTTATCAGCAGCAACCTTTTTTGGCATTGAAATGCGCCGCGAAAAGCTCCAATGCGGAATTAGCATATTCATTTAAACGAGGCATTTTGTATATGTATATGTATGTATATTTGCATTTAAAATCTAATCTGACAGAAGTTTTTTCTTACATGGCAAAAAGCTCAATATTAATGTACAGTAAATGCACGAAAATAAAAATGATCGCATCCGTGCGGATGTGAGTCACATTTAAAGTACATTTGTAAAGCGTATGCAAAAGCTTTCAGCGACGAAAGCTCTTCCAGTGGTAAGCTAAAATTTCGAGGTAGCTTTCATTGAAAGCTGCCAACTTGTAGAGCATCGTGTTGGCCATGTAAACCGAAAGCTTTTCGGCGAGCGCTGCTCCAGAAGTAGTGGATTTTTTTATTCAGTGTGCTTATTGAAGTGAACACGGCTTGAGCAGCCCTCGTGTAACAATATTTCGGTACTGCGCGCGTGCCAATTGGCATGAATTTTAGAAAACTCTCAATGGAGCTTTGGAAAACATATTTATTTGAAACGTAATAGATTGGCTTTGACCCATAAAAATAGACCGGGTCTAAAAGTAAACAAGTAATAAAAACAACTGCTTCTATTATGTTTTCACAATTAAATTAATCAAAATTAGAGATAATATTAAAATATTATTATTCTATATATGATTCTTTACAATTCAAATAAAAATGTATAGAAGGTGCTGTAGCAGCCAACCTTGAGTCGTTTGGCAGGTTGCGAAAATTCAAACAATGGCAAAATTCTCGATTGTTGTCTGTTGCTGTTCACTTGCAAAAGCTCGTTTGCAGAGCGCTATGAGACTCACCAGCTCAGTTCGAAATGCAAATGCTAGAGAGAGAGAGAGAGAGAGAGAGGAGAATGCAGAGTGCTAAACCAAGGTGATAAGATAACGAAGAGTAGGCGAAAATCACACTGTCCTCTTTTGACACTCTGCAACGACTCAAAGCTTCGATCGCAGTAGCAGTTGAATCGTGCGCGCGAGTGGATGTTAAAGCGGAAAGCAGTGGAACGTTAAACCCGTCAATCAAACAGAAACAGTCAACAGTTCAACTAGTTGTTTTTTTATTTATACGTTTTATTGTAATTATATTTAGTTAACAGTGACGTCGCAGTTTATAACTCAAGTGGATGTGTCTGTAATTGTTTCTGTCAAGTGGAGGTGTAAATAAAAAGAATAATAATTATAAAAAAAAAAATAGGAAAAAAACACAGACAAGCAACAGTAACAACAGGAACTAACGCACACACACACACTCACACATTGTGGTTACGTACCTTTTTGGACATCGTGTCGCGTGTGGAAGGTAGAGCGAGAAAAATAGGAAGAGTGTATGCAGTAAGATGTCCAACAATTTGCAAACGGTAAGAGAATGCAGAATGCAGAGAATGCCTTATAACCCGCTTTATTGCTGTTGTCGCTCTTGGTAGCAGCTTCTCTGCATTATTTTTGTTGCTGTTACGAATTCTCTACGTAATTCGCGAACATTGACCGATACCGCCATTCGTGTGTCATCGCAAAATCTTTGGCGGCTTTCTAGCATTTTCAAAGCGCACCAAGAAGTCTATTAATTTTGCTAACACGTTTGTCGCCTGCAATGTGACTTATTAAAAAAAATACATTGAATTGACTTTTGACAGCTGCTGAAATTAGTTGGCTTTAAAGTTTGTAATGAATAATTGAGCATTTCTTATTGATTTTGATATACAATTTGTTGGTATATACATACATATGTACATACATACATGCGCATGTAATTATATCTATTTTTACTCTACTGGGCTAACTGTTTTAATCGAAAGTGCTAAAAAAAGATGATTACTTTAATTGTTAATGCGTATTCATTCATGTATGTATATGTATTTTAAAAAATAGTTTTTTATATCAAAGCTAATGTTCTACTATGTTAACCGCTTTAATCGAAAGTATTAAGCAAATTATTGCTCTTATTTTCAATGCATATTATACGGCAATAATGCCATCAATCTCAATGAACTGATAAGCTGAAGCAAATACATACATACATATATAGATGTAGAAGTGTTTGGCTCTTATCTGAGAGGGTATTTCAGAGTCGATCTGTTCGGCCACTTCAAGGCTCTTCCGTTGTTGCTTTTGATTTCATTTTTTATTGTAATTTTTTTAATGATGATTCCACGCGTCTAGCTTATTCCTTGTTGGGTTTATCGCACTGTTTATCACATTGTTGTTATACATTGTTGACGTTTGCTCTCTTTATAATACAGCTGGCGGCATTTTTTGATAATCATGTTGCTCTTCTTGTTGTTGTTCTTTCTTCTTCTTTTGTTTTTGTATAAATATTGCTTTTGTTTCACTCTCTCTTCGAGTTTTGCCATATTTTGCTGATTTATTTATGTATGTGTATATTTTGGGATTAAAGCTCGTGTCGCAGAAACTTATCGCAATCGGCGCCACACAGGTTGCTCTGCGCACGGGCAGCACGCGCTGCTTTAGCCAGACGCTGTCGCGCATTTACCGCTACCCGCCCGACTCTAACGGTCGGTGGAGCTGCCAGAGTCGACGCAATAGGTCACGTGCCGTCGCAGCTGCTGCGCAGTTGCGCGGCGAATTGCAGACGCACAGCGTTAGTCAGGTAATTGATTTAAGCCAACTATTATGTACCTAGAAAATACACACACACGCATACACACATACATTTATAGAAATGGGATTTACCCAAGCGCAGTCGTAATTATTCTTGTCAGTTTTCTATAAAGTAACTTTATTATTATAATTCTTTTAATGAATCATCTGAATAATTAGCAAATGCGCGCAACGAGTGAGAAAAATAGAAAAAAATGTAGTAGGGGGAAAACTAAATGAAAACATTTGCAGTTTGAAAAAAATAAATTTTAAAACAATAAGGAAAACCCAAAGTTTAAACCCAAAGATTTAAATAAGAATAATAATAATAATAATAAAAAAAAATAAAATAAAAAAAAACAAAGTTTATATAATTACTCATTTTTATGTTATTTTATAGTATATCATTTTATTTGTTTTTTTATTTTCATATATACATACATACGTATATACATATATATATATTTTGATTTATATTTTAATAATATTTTATTGGTTAGCTTAATTTAGGGTTCATAATAGATATTCCCAAATAAAATCATAATTTAAAAAAAAAACACAAAATCTATTATATAACTGTATATATAAATTGAATTGTAATGTATGAATGACTATTGGATTTGTTATAGCAAAGACATAAATAGTGAGGGATAAGCTAAGAGATAGAAATAATAAGTACTCATGGAAGGTAGCTTAAATTAGTTTTACTAATCAAAATGAAATGAATTTAAAAAATTTGAAAATTTGTATAAATTATAGTCAGTTCAACTTTAAATACTTTAAACTTTTTTTATGCATTCGAATTGCACAAATTATTTAATGTGGCATTAGTAATTCTTTAACCTGATTAAATGTTGAAAATGACTTTACTTATCATTAACATTAAAACAATTTGCTTATCAAATTCCAATTCGTTTGTAATTTATTAATGTTTACAGACCCATCGATAGGCATTTGATAAATGCAAATATATTTTTGAGAGCTTAAACAAATTATTAGTCACATGTTTTACATTAACTATAGAATTGTATTATATTTGTTTTCTATAACTAATATTTCTAAAAGTTTCTTTTCGGCATGCTTTTTATTTTCATTTTCTACTACTTAATAGGTATTTGTATAACACGCGTTTCCAATCTTATCTCTAATTTCGCGTTGCGCAACGAGAACTTTCAACTTATCATTGGCAAACAATATTTAAATTTCGTTGGGTTTTTTTCTGGGAAGCTACCGATGAATACTGACCTACATATAAACATTGTGATTAGAGGAATTTTAAATGTACATATTTAATTGTAATTTAAATATATTATATATAAAAAATCACATAAGTTTATATTGAAAACTTAATTCTACGATGCTAAACATTTTGTTAACATTGAATTAAATAAAATCGTTAATAATAATAATCGACTCTAGTATAATGTGAATTAAATTTTGTAATTTATTTTGTGTACAATTTCGAAGATTTTCATGATCAAAAAGGATTTCAAATAAAAATTTAGAATACATGTATTAAAAATGATTAATATTTAAGTATTTATTTTTAGTTCTTAAGCTTAATGAAAATATTGAACTAAAAATTACCAAGAGCAAGTAAAGTATTTAAATAGAGTATTGCATAGTCACTATCAAACAGTACCTGACTGCAAAGGAAGTACGCATTAAAATACAAATTGTAAAATCTACAATCTGCGTACTTCAAAGATTTACCTTTGGCCCAGCAAAATAATACTGAGAAATAGTTTTCGATTAAATGTTTGCGAGTGGACGCTATATAAAATAGTTCATGATAAGTTTTAATAGAGCTGATAAGGCCCGGAACAGGCTTTGCGAAAATGTCTTATTCGTATTGTTATTGTAATTTTTATAGTTGTCGCTAAAGCTACGATCCATAAAATACCTTAATGGGCTTATCAGGTTTAGGTATAAAACTTTGATATATATACTTGTATATATACTTGTGTGTTCTTCTGGCCATCATTTGTCTCTCTGACATTGTTTTACACATTATATGAAATAATTATATAAGTGGTTTGTCATTCTTACAATATACATATGTATATATTTATTATATTGCTGTTCCACTTGATAAGAGACATGTGCTTTGTGCGTAGATGGAAGATTTTCTTGTTGCGCTGTTTGCGTGGAAAATTCCACAAAATTTACATTGAACTCGTTATATTTACATGTGTGTGGGTGTGTGCATATGTGTGTGCGTGTGTGTGTGTATGTGGGGTGAAAGTTGTCTGCATTGAGATGCATCGATGGATTAAACTAGTTTCTTTTACCACCTAGTTTTAGGATATTCTAACTTGTACAGAATAAAACATGTATGAACGTTACAGTCGGGCGTTATCGACTGCAGTATACTCATTAACAGGTAAAATTTCTATTCTCTAGCTTTGATAGAGTCGAAATAGTTTGTGTTCATACGGACAGCCGAATAGACGGACGGACAGCAAGACATTGCACAAAACCAATAAACTCGTTTCATTTCTGTGAGTAAGCATAGAAATTAAATAATAATTTTAATGGATGATATAGATATGTAAATAAATAGAAGAGAGAGTTGAAAATGTCTCAGGCCACTTAAGAGAGGATAGCAAATGTCAATGTAAAAATAAAGAGAGGAAAATCGAGGGAGAGAGAGAGAAGAGTTAGAGAGAGAAAGCGGACCTAATCCTGAAGGGTTGCAACGGTTCGTGCACCTTAAAGCAAACGAAAAATCGTATAAATAATTGCATACCTGCTGCATAAGGATTAGATCCAACTGGAAGGTTTTACTTGCGAGGAAGTACATATGTATATCTATGTGTACTTATACATATATAATTGTATCTGTAGTTCTAAATTGTAGACAATATCATTTTGTTCAAATTGTATATGGTATATGGTATATTGTATATGGTATATTTATTGAAATATTTAATTTTCCTATTATATCATTTATATACTACGATAAATTTTGAATAGTTGTCTAACTGGAAAACAGGTCAACGAACGTTCATTGATGGTATATGAATATCAAGGCCTTAGTTGTAAGTTTTGAACAACATTTGCAAGTACTCGAATGATATAATCTAATCTTAAATAGGTGCTAGACTACAATGAATTGCCTTTAAACCAGTTTGAAATAGTTTTTATCTACTTAAGTTGTTTTTCTTTCTTTTTTTTTTACCTGTCGTCCAGAAATCGAACATCTGTTGAAAATCGTAGCAGGCAAAGCAAATGACGTATTTGGTAGTTACGTTCGTGGTTTGTGTGCTAGGTGAACATATGCTTTAGCCCTAGCGCAACCCCAAGGCAAGGTGGTTGGTGGCGCAGCAACCACCAAAGACAGAGAGAGAGAGAGAGAGAGAGAGAGAGAGTAAGACATAGCGAAAAAGAGCGAGAGCTGACTAGTTGAGTAGAGTGAGCGAACATCTCAGGGCTACGATGAGTCAGTTTTGTTGTGAGCTGTTTCAGTTTATTATTGAACGCCCAGCTGTGAGGAGCTAATCGACTTAATACGGAACAACATTGAAGACTTGCGTGCATACGGAATTGTTAAATCAGAGTTTTTTTTTATATAATTAGATTTACACACAGTCTTTTATATATAGTATTTGTATATTTATTGTGATTTCTTGTAAAACGGAATAAACGTAGTATGAGACAACGTAAAGGTTGCATTAAACATAAAACTCGTCGTGAAAAGCAGCAGAAATTTCTGGATATTGATCAAAATTGTTGTAAACGTCCACGCTGTAATTATGAGCATATCTGGCAACATTTTCGACGCAATGTAAGCTAACAATATTTAAGTTCATCTAATATTTTTAATATATCTAATATATTTAACATATCTAATATATTCAATTTGATTTTGTTTTTAGACGAATAGATTTGGTACATGGGTTTTTTGCAACATAATATTTTAGTACAAATGTTAGTTTGTAAACAAATATATATATATCTTCTTTTTTTTTTTTTTTTTGCTAAATTGCTATTTTTGTACAAATTTTTTTTTGAGGGTCCTTTACGTTTCATTTAAAATAAAATTGGTAAATGTTAAGATTAGAAACATGTTATGTTAATGTTACATATGGTTACATGGTATATATTAGTTATTTTTAGTTACTCATTCCCTACATTATGGGTATATGTCACATCATATGTTATGTATATGTTAGGTACATGTTGGCTAACATTTAAAAACAGTTTAATTAGATATTAACTAAGAAAAATATATATATATAAATATAAATATTATTTAGCTTACAAATAGTATATAGTAAGTATAGCTAGACATTATATACCTGCTTTTTACCTCATATCAGGTCTATATACATATATACATATATTATATTCGAATTGTATGCCTAGAAACACTTTTAGCACTCTTGCGACCTTGCACTTGTACTAAAAATTGTACGCGAGGCTACTTAGAATTTAGACATTGTTTATTTTCAGTCTTGTGTATATTGCATGCCATTTTTCGTTGTTGTTAGGTATTGAACACTCTGAATTATATTATATTGTATATTATTCTTGTATATGTACATATTTGATATGATTAGTACAACCCACCAATACTCACCCTAGCGAAACCTCTGCCCGGTATGAGTACCCGCATTTGTTTTGTCAATTCGTAAACGTCAAGAGTCCTCTCTCTCGCTGTCTCTCTCGCGCGCGCTCTCTCTTTCTCTATGTCTCTGTGAGGCATACTCACTTCTCTTCTGTTTTACTCAATTTCAATGTCTGCTTCTCTTTGGTTTTTGGTACATTTAACGCTCTTGGCACACATCCAAATAGGCCACACTTGAGGAAATTCGCCAAGCGGCTGCCCGCATTTGCCGTGACTATCTAACCGGACGCTGGAAGGTGGTTGCTCCAGAGCAGTTGGTGGTAAAGCGCATCAGGTGAGTTTCATATTAAATATTTGCATATAATCAATAAACATGAATTAAATCTGTACAAATATGTTATTGCCTTTTAGCGGTGGCCTCTCGAATTTCCTATATTACGTCAGTCTGCCCGACTTGGATGATTTTGATGAACAGCAATTTTTCGAGGTAGCGCAGCAGCAACAGCAGCCAGGAAATGTCAACGTCAACATTGGCAAACACGTCATAGCCGCCTCGGCATTTGCTAAGAATAGCGAAAGCAACAACATTAACAACAATAATAATAATAATAACAACAATAACAACAACAACGATATCAAAAATGTGGCGCCGGAGGTAACAAAAAATCCCCCAGCTACCCCCCACGCCGATGATGATGATGACGATGCGGCGCTGAGCGCTAAACAGGCAAATAAACGACGACGCTTTGATAGCGACAGTGGCGATTCTAGTTTTCTGCGACGTTTGCACAGTCCCAAGCAGGAGCCCCGTGAGGTAGGTCGATCACATTTGACAATCACTTAATAAATGCTAATATTTAAATAAAAATAAACTCTCAACACCATACAGGTGCTGCTGCGCATCTACGGCCAAACGCACGGCGATCATGCCCTGGAGACCATGATAACAGAGTCTGTGGTATTTGCCCTGCTCAGCGAACGTAACTTTGGACCGAAACTGCATGGAATATTTCCCGGTGGACGCATTGAGCAATATATACCGGTAGGTTGGGCAGGCGAAGTAGATAGAACAGAGTCGAAGAGTAGAACAGCTGCAGATTTATTTTGTCTATTAATATTAGTATACAGAGTGATAGACACAGAGATGGACTGAGTGATATATATAGTTGTTATCAATATGTTAATAATAATCGAGTAAATATGTATTGTAAATTATTGGCGCTGAAATAGATTTAGGTATGCAAATATATAGGGAGATAAATGTAGTTATCAATATGTTAATACTGTAATCAAGTTAAGTTCGTTATGTATAGAATACGAAAATATTGATTATGTTCTTATGTTGTATATACTGTTGAAATATTCAAGCATATGAATCCATTTTAGTCTTGCCAAAATAATTATATAAATTTTTAAACTTGACATTCGCTAGAAAATGGTAATATCAGATATATTTATGGATGCTCGAAATGTTCATCTATACAAAAAACATTGGAGCTTAAGAGACTTCAGATTCAGTTCAAGTTTTAAAAAGAAATTTTTTATTCTAATACCCCACTGCTAAGAAATAAGAGCTTCTACACTTTTTTTCGATTTTTCTGCTTTCACTCAATGTGATCGGCTGCAGTTTTAGCTTAGCAAATCAGTACAATATAGGTTATATGTATAATATATAAATGTGTACGACTATTCAATACCCTTTCGCTTAAAATACCTAAAAATAATGTTATATATGCATATGTCTTTCATTCCTATTCCTTTAGGCACGCGCATTGGCCACCACAGAGCTGGGCGATGCACGCATTTCGATGAAGATCGCTGAGAAAATGGGTGAAATACACAGCTTGAATATACCAATGTCGAAGGAACCGGACTGGATATGGAATTGCATGGATCGCTGGCTGGCCAGTTTGGATAGCATTGTAAAGGGCAAAATTGAATCAAAACCGAATTCGGCAGTATTGCAAAAGCAACGAGAACTCATGCGATCCATTGACTATGTTAAGGAGATAGCCTGGCTAAGATCGGTGATTGAAGCGGGAGACTATCCCGTTGTCTTTTGCCACAACGATCTGCAGGAGGGCAACATATTATTGAGGCAATCAAGCAATGATCGTACACCCAGAGAATCGATAAGTAGTCTAAGGTAGATAGATATATTTCATGTTTATGAAAATTGGCGATGCCAATAATGAATTTCAACTCTACCATAGATCCAATTTTGATGAGACCCTGGGCGATAGTCTGGATGGCAACAGTAATTTGGATGCGGATGACAAGTGAGTGAGCTATGTGGCTTAGTAGAAACCATTATTGGACACTAACCCGTATTTATTTGTCAATTGCTAAATTAGTAATTAAGTAATATATACATATACATACATATACATATATATTCCGTATGCTTGTTAAAACTACCTTAAATTCTAGATGCCCGGCCCCATTGCTGCGGTCGTCAAAATGAAATTTAAATTCGGCATAAGCAAATTACCAAATACATACAGGTTATCCATGCCATATCATAAAATCCCTATTGTTAACTGAACTAATCGCATTCCTCTGTCTCTCCCTGAATATATAAATGCAGTAAGTCGCATAGTGCGTCACCCTGCCCGGAATTGGACACCACGGATGATTCCGCACTGGACTCGAGCTTCATGTCCGATCACGAGCCAGATCTCATTATCATTGATTTTGAATATTGCGCCTACAATTATCGTGGCTTCGATTTGGCTAATCATTTCATTGAGTGGACCTTCGACTATACCAATCCTCAATTCCCATACTTTCACCACTACAAGCATCAATATGCAACGGTGCAGCAACGCCGTGATTTTATCGTCAACTACTTGAAGAAATATCACGATGATGAGCAATACGAGCCCCATGTGGAGGAGCTCGATGCAGTCGATGCCGAAATACAACTATTTACAATGCTCTCGCATCTGTTCTGGAGCCTCTGGTCTGTGGTGAATGTTACGTCAGCCATTGAGTTTGGTTATTGGGTATGTTTTTGTTAAATAGATGGATGATATTATAGTTATGTAAATTGAAGGGAATTCAAATTCGCATGTTAGTTCTGTTGGAGGTACTGAGATATATGTATACATATATTTGATATCATTGTTTAATATTTAATTTATGTGTGTATATAACACAGCTTAAAATTGCTTATATTACACTTGATCAAGCAGCCGTGGTTGGGTTGTCAACTAATATATATAGAACTACGATATATATAATCTATATAGAGCTATCGACTCACACACATAGCTACAATATGTGAATGATTTTAGTATTCTATTTAGGTTCGAATTACAAACGCTTAGTCGTCAAGTCACTTAGCGCTCGGAGTGCGCTGAGAGCATGACTGCAATCTCTTTACAACAATATAGATCTATTGAGCACTGCTTCTCTTAAATTAAACTGCTGCGCAACAGATAAACTTAAAATTTAGTTGAGCTTAAAATGTACTTCGTTCTTATTTCTGCTTTCCACTTCTATAGCTATCTATGAAATTAGCATTTTTTATTCATTTCGCAGTACAATGAAAACATTATTAATAATAGAATTTCACCAAATATTATTATTATATAAAATTAACTCAATAATCAATTGCTAAAATTACTTTTTGTGATGAAAGGATAATTTATAATAATTCATAATAATTTCATAAATAATTTAAAAAACAAAAGAAAAAAAGTGAAATATTAAAAAGCTTTAGAGTTCTGATGGAAAGAAAATCTAAGTTTATATGAATGAATCAATAATAATATGAGTAAAGCGAGATTCATATTTAAATTTGGAATAGGTACCGAAAACAGGGAGTTCAAGTAATTTTATTATAAACTATAAATAATAATAGAAATATTAAACAATTTGTTTCATAAATATATGTATACATATATCTTAATATATTTTTTTTTATCAATGTTAGTATATATGTATATAATTTTTTAGTAGATAATAATATAAAAATTTACGCATTTAATTTATTTTTTTATTTCTTGTGTGCTCCTAACTAATAAAGCATTTATCTAAATATAATTAGTTTCCAATTAATATTGCATATATGTATGTCTTTTTGCTAACTTTTCAACTAATCTTTGGTGTCTCTTGCAGGAATATGGCATCGCACGCATTCTGGAGTATCAGCAGTTGAAGTCCGCCTATTTGGCAAAATGAATTGCCGGGACTCGAGGATTAACTTTAAGGCAAAACTATCAGCGCACTTAATTGAATCATTAAGAGTACTTAAGTGGCCTTAATATTAAAACACCAATAATAACTAAAACAAATTACTAAAGAAAAAAAAAAAAAAGCAAAAACAAACAAGAACTAAGAAAAATATTTAGTCAGTAGTTGCTATAACATTCTAGCTTAGTTAATGCAAACATACACTACTCTACACTATGTGCATATGAGCTAAATGACTAGAAATGAGCAGATCTTATACTGACTATGGATATATAGTGATACATGTATGTATCTATCTCTATATACATATATACATGATTTGTGCTGTGCATAGCATGTTTATATATTTTGTATATTATTCAATTTTTATTATCATTTAACGCTGAGAAGAAAAGTCAAAATGTAACAATTGCAGCTGTGATTATTGTGTGAGTTAGGCAGACAACAATAATTATTTCGCTCGTTTAGGGACTTTAGGTAAAGTTTTGATTGAAGTATTAAGACAGCACTAAGTAACTAACACTACTAGCTAATTTGCATACACTCTCCTTACTCAGCTCGGTTCGCATACACACACACACACAGAGCTACCACACTGTTAGCAATTTGTTCGAATTTATTTCTCGTTCGAATTTCTATACACCAACATTTTCATCGAACATCCCCTTTTTGGTTTCCTTTGAAGTATTATTTTCGTTTTCCACTGCATATAACACCTAAATCGATTGTATTCTGAAATAATTAACAAATCAGCAAACAATAAATTGGCCTTTTTGTTCTGTCTTTTGATTGTATCGATCGATATAAATATATATAGTATATATACTCCTTAAATAAATTTAGTTAAATAATATCTATGTATATTTAGTATTTAATGTATTTGCGTCTATTTTTTAATGCAATCAATAAATCAAATATTTAGTTCAAATTACAAATACAATTCATATTGATTCTATATATATAATAAATATACATATATAGGTATATCAAAATATATTTTTGTCTCTTCTGTGTGTGATGGCATTAGCCAATAGATCTATTATTAGAGATTATTTATGTATATATATTATATATTATATATGTATATACATAGTATATGTGACTGTTAATAGGAGATAAGACAACGGAAATTGGTTCGTTATGCAGTACGCTTCTCAGTCCTAAATTTTTTGCAACTGACTAACTTCTAAGAGAATCAATATATATATATTTCGAAACTAATTCTAATTTTCTTGATCTCTGGTAATGGATCCATGGATAAGAAGTGATAGAACCGAGAATTCGGTATGTTTATGAAAGTGAACTGTGCTTGTGATCTATAATTGTGAATTGAATCAATATATATATTTAGTCTGTTGCTATTATGGTCGTAATATCATCGTAAATCCCTGTTCAAATATGCATCTGCTGTGCGATCTAAAGAGAAACAGTTTGTGCAATGAAACAATAAAATATTGAACCTCGAAGCTACTATAAATTTGAGACTTAATTCAAATCATGTAAATCAAATGAGAAATATTGCTTGACCAATCAAGATTTATTGGTCTCCAATAGGGTTTTTCTTGATCAAATTAAAGATTCCAGAAGTTTCACTTGTGACATTAAAGAATAATGATTCGGAAAATGGAAATCAATAATCTCTCTAGCTGCACAGGTAAAGAGACGCGTATATACGAAATATAACTTCATGGATAGAGTGCCTAAAGTTGAAATACAAATTCAAGTTTTTAGGCAAACAATTTGATCGATAATTATCGATTATTAAAGACTTGGGACTTATTGGGACTCAAGCCATGGCACATGTACGAACATATTGTCGGAGAGCTTTCAGCTTTTCAAGCAGCTCATTATTTTGATCAGGAATATATACTTCATGGTGTCTGCCACACCTCTTACTGTCAGTTACAACGATTAGACCCTAGACCGGCGAGTGCCAAGCGTTAGGCTCTGTTGTTAATTTCCTTTGCCAAGGATCTCGTCCAATTGCGTCCAATCCTTTGACAGTAGCTCACAACAATGCAATGAGGTGACGCCAGGAGAATATGCGAGAACACGAATGCCGGAATGCTGGCTGCCAAAGCAATGCAGCGCATCTTTAATTAATGCAACAAACACCGAACAACAGCAGGACTATTTAAATGGCATGGACGGACGGACGAACGGACGAACGGACGCACAGGTGGACAGCTGGACAGCGTGTGTGTCCCTTGTTGCACAATGATTATCTGCATGTCCTTGCGTCATGTTGTGACTGTGTGCGTGTGCTGTGTGTCTTTAGTGCTCTGACCCTATGTCCGCATTGTCTTGCCTTGCGGTTTCGTGCTGCACTTGAAATCAGCTTGTCGAGGGTTCGAGGGGGCAAGCGGCTGGTGCCAGCTTTGTGGGTGGCCTTTCTGCTCGTCTAATGTAATGTACGCCTCGGCGGGCAAAAGCAGTCCAAAGCAATTGTCTGCGGCTGCTGCTGCAGGACGAGTGTTCTGCTAGGGACAACTATTGTTTAAATAAGTACAGCCCCCATTTGCACCCAACTTCACCCCGCCCACCTCGTCCGTTGACAGACGGGCGAATACAAAATAGAAAATGGTTTTCGGATTGCGGACTGCGACAAGACGAGCAAGGCTTCAATATTTCGCCTACAACTGCTACGTGCTGCACTTTGATTTGGATGCTGTTGATGATGACGATGATGATGATGATGATGATGATGATGAATTGTTGTGCAGTCTTGCAACCTGGTCACAAACCATGCCCATGTCCATGTCCAACTGCATGCTCGCCTGCATTTTGACCAAAAACTTAATTGGCATTGAGCTCAGACACGAAATCAAATTAATTAGCAAGCCAAAGTAGCAGCAGCAGCAGGAGCAGGGGCAGCAGGGGAAGCTGGAGTAGCAGGAGCTGATTGGACAGTATTTGTGCCAGTCATAAGTGAATTAGATAAAACGTGATAAGAGCCACAGCTACAGCTCTCAAATTCTCTCACAATCATAGCTTATTAACAAACAAATACACAAACGTTTCTCTAAGTGTATGCCATGCAAGTAAATAGTTTGAATAGTTTGAAATCTAAAATGAACAATATTATAATAATAATAGCACTAATAATAATAATATATTATAGTGAATTTATTGTAGTTTAAGAACTGGGCTCAGATTGAAGAGAAAATCCCTGAAAGTTTTAGTTTAATGATATTAAAAATGGCATACTTATAAATTATTTAAAACAATTTATGTATTATATATACAATATATTATATATTATAAATTACATATATTAAAAATATTATAATTGATTATTATTTTATTTTATTAGTATACTAAAATATATTTATATTTATTATATTTTTATATAGCTCCCAAAGGCTCTGAGATGGATCGAAAAAGGGGAAGGATAGACAGACAGACAGTTGGACCGACGGATAAACTAGAGGACGATTGGAAGAACGGATAGAACATACTGAAGGACAGACGGATGGACAAATAAAAGGACGGTCAGATGAACAGAAGGATTACAAAAAATAGTTTTCATATTTTTGTCGTTTATCATTGTAAAATCCATTTGGCTTTTAGTCTCTTTCTAGACTTTAAGGCTATAAATTTTTGTTATTAACTGCTCACTGCTCTCCCTCACTCTGGTTAAAGAAAGCCTTTATGAAAGCGCAATGAGCAGACCCTTTAGAAATTCGAATTGTTTTGTTTTTTGAGTCAATAAAAATATTTGTATGATAATGTATTGAATATCTTGTGAGCCTGACTCTCCCTGTTGAGAGTCTCTCACTTTCAACTAAAGATTCACTAAGAGTTAGACTGATTTTTGGCTAAAAGTTTCTTATCATTATCATACAAAATGAGTTCACAAAAGCTTTGCAAACTAATTAACGCATTTTTATTTATTAATCATCTAATTTCAGCTAATGAAACTCAATCGAAACGCAATTAAAACACTTAATTATTTGTGAAGCGCTTGTCTCAGCTTGCTCAATATTTATTTTAGTTTCAATTTTAGAGTGTTACCATGTGCGCACATCCTTCCATCCGTGCTTCCTTCCTTCCGTCCGGTCGCTCTTTCTTGGATTGTTTTATTGCTGCTTCTCTTCTTCTCTTGTTTGTTTCTGCGGTCAGTTCTGTGTTAACTTTGCTGCCCGCTCTGTATATAAACTGCTTCTAAATTACTTTGACCAAGTTTTTATTTTGTTGTTTTTGTTGTATTTTTTATAGCCGTCATCTGAGCTGGTTGGGCAAACGCAGCTCTTCCTCTAGCAAGATTTGCACATCCGCTCGCTGAGGACGAGGCACAAGCTGAAACAAAAAGAAGAAAGTGCAAGGAAAATGAAAAACTTTGCCCGGCATTGTCTCTGTCTACGCCTGCAACATGCAACTGTCTGCGTCTATGTCAAATTTGAGACCGCCTGGATGGCCACCCAATGCAAGCTCACTTCGAAATGCCCCAGGGCATGCCCTAACCTACTCGAATACACCGCCACACCGCCACACCGCCGCACCAGTGTCCAATTGCAGCTAAAGTTGATTTATTGTTTGCATTTTTACAACTTTTGCGTCAGTTTCTGTTTGGTTTTTCATTTCGTTTGACTTTGGCATATCTCTCGTTCGCCCCTTACGCATCGTCCCGCCGTCTGCATTTTGTTTTTGCTTTTCTATCATTGCTGCACATATTGAAATTGTCAACTGGGGGCCATTGGTCGAAGGTCCTTGACTGCAGCTCGAGGCAAGAAAAAAGAATAGCAAAGTTCTATGACTTTCAAAATGGTTAAATGATTTATTTGTAAACTTTCTTGATGTACTTAGAGCAGTTGTTGAGGGAACAGATTGCTGGTAAATGATATGTATGTATATTGTATGTAGACTGCAGTTTGAAGATAATTTATATGTTCGTAAGTTCTTTAAGTATTATGTGTGAAATTTTTTAAAATTGCGCAAGTTTCTTAAATAAATAAAAGAGTGCACTAATTAGTTTATTTAATCAAGTTATCACTATCTTAATATTCATCTGAATATGCTAAAATTTAGTGGCACTATCTAACACTTAATTGAATGTATTTTATAAAAATTTTAAATTATATATTAAAATTTTATATAAAAGTAAATAATTTAAAAAAAAATCTGAAATAATTATTGAAAATAAAAAAATAATTATTATATATTATTATGTTTTTAAGTTTTGGATTCCTAATTTGCCTGATTTATATATTATGATATTTATATTTCTATGATATTAAAATAAAATGTGAATATAATTTGTTATTTTTTAGTTTGATTTCAAAACCTTTATTGAACAATGGTATTTATTAATTTTTATTAAAACGTTTTAATGAAAAAAAAAACTAAATATCAAAAAAATGTAATTTATTGTATTATTATTATATTTAAAATGCAAATAAATTTCCAACTACTGTACTAAATATGTACAGATACATATATATGATTTTCCTCAATTGGTTAATATTATTCAGATTTTCTTAGCCTTGAGAGTCCTCTGGTGGTCCTCTCCTAGACAATAATTTTACCTAACTCAAATTCAAATTTATCTGCACATAAAAAACACAAGAGAATATCTCAATAAACATAATTTCTAGTTACCATATGATAATTTGATATATGAGCAAAGTGAGAGAACCTTTCTTACGCTTTCTATCTCTCTCACTTTCTCTCTGCCTCTGCTTTTCGCTCATATGCTAAATGAGAACTGTGTAAATTTTTGTCAGTCCATTTACGCATAGGAAAGATATCCAGTCGAAATTACATATTTCAGTTGCCCTCTTGACTTTTTGCCAAAGCTAATTTTAGAGTCGACAAGTCACAATGCGTCGACCCATCATCAGTCAAAACTGACAGAATTTGGCAGTGAAAAGTGGGCGAGTTTTATTGAGGGTTTACGTATCTTAAAGTCGCGTGGGTAAAATTTATACAAATATTTTCGTTGCGCCTTGTAACGTGCTCGAAATGTTGAACAAAAATCATGAGAAAAATGCTGGCATGCTAATAGGAAAAAAAAAAAACTGTGTAGGTCAAGAAAAAATACGAATTAATTATTTAAAAGCGTCACAAAACAAATGAGCGAACGTGGCGTATGAAAATTGAAATAACAAAAAATGTTGCCTGCTTTTAAGCGCTCTATAAATTTGTTGTGAGATTAGGAGTGAGAAATAGGCATAGAGAATACAGATTGTGTTAGAAGTGAAAAGATAGAGAGAGAGAGTGGGAAACAGAAAGAAAAACTGAAGGCAACAGATATGAAGAGAGAGAGAGAGAGAGAGAGAGAGAGAGAGGGACTGAGAGAGAGAGAGACATACATACTTAACACATGTTTAAGAAATATTCTAAAGTGTGAGAATTAGTGTTTTCAATATGAAATATATGTGAAAATAAAGGCTAGATTATATCTAATATACTATATATTATAGTATATATAAATACTAATTTATATATACTATATTTACTCCATGTCCACTTGACCCTCGAAGCTGTTTAGGGCAAGATCCTTATTCAGACTGACGCTACCAAGCGAGGATTCCAGTGATTGGTCGCTTCTGTTTCTCTAGCTCTCACTCTCCCTCTCCTTCTGACATATAGGGCTGCCAGATGAGTTCGTCGCATATGGACAGCCCTGTATTTCACCTGTGCTTGTAAATGATGTTGGAAAACTATATATCTTCACCTTTGAAGCCACCAATGCAATATAGAAAATACCATTTAGTTTGTTTAAATAAACAAGGCGTCAGTTAAATGCCAGCTAGAGTATTATGTACAATATATTTTGTGTGTTGGCAGTTGGAACGGTGCTGGTAATATCATCTTTTTGCCAAGTGGGCGTAACACGCCCACCAGTAACAGCTCGAGGCGAGTCGAAAGCCACAAACTACCCACGAGTCAAGCCAAACTCACAGTATAATGATAAACATGCATGGGCAGAGAAGACAGAAAGAGAGTGAGAGAGACAGAGTATGCGAGCGAGCTGGAAGAGCAAGAGAAGCATTTCAAGATATTTTCCTTTAGCAATTTCACGCACTATACGTGTCTGTGGCAGGCCATACATAATACAAATACACATACAAATGTCATGAAATACATATAAGTTTTACACACACATAGAGAGACAGACAGAAATAGAGACAGAGAGAGATAGAGTGGGCGAGTAAGATAGACACATATTGCTATCTCCATCTGACGCAATCTTTGCGTGGCATTTTTACGATTTCTGCTCGCCGAGTGTAACTAAGCAAACAGCTCGAGGCGCAACAAATTATAATGTATATAATGGCCATGCAGACACGCATACAAACACAAAAAAAAACACACACACACACACGCACACATACACACTATAGTCTTTAGATAAGCGCAGTGCGTGGCTGTAGGCCAAACAAAGAGGTTGGCGCGTTGACCATGTCGTATACTTGATATTTAATAGAAAACTTTGCATAATATTCCGCACAACTTCTACACATTTTTTCTACATTTTTTCTTCTTCATCTTCTCTGCTTCATTCAGCGCTACTTTCGCTTTGTATTATCACTGACAATTTAGCAGAGGCAAAAGAAAAAAAAAAAAAAAATAGAAGAGATGGGAAGAAAAAAAACTGACGCCAAACGAAGTGTAATCTGATTGCATTTGGCAGCAGCACAAAGCGAGTGAGTCGTTGGGGCCGGGCAGGATCCGGCAGGGCAGCGCAGCAGGATGCGGGGCTTGGTTTAGCTGTCGGTGTCATGTCCTGGCATCTGCCAAAGGCGTTTTGCTTAATCAAACGCCGCTCTTTGTGTCAGCGCGATGTCAGTGAAGCGCTTTACACCTGTCTATGCTGCGTCTTGCTCGCACCCAGTCGCACTCACTCGCTCGCCCTCTCTTCCTTCCACACTCTGGCCAATAGTCGCCTCCAGTTGTCAGTCAGCGTGCGAGGCAATCGCTGAGATTGATTATGTCTGCTTTAATCTTGCAAATGTAATCAACATGTTTATGGGTTTTTAGACGTTCTCTCCATGCCATTCCCGCACCATACCATTCCCAATCCTATCCCTTTACCTGCTTGGCTCACCTGCATTGCTGCTTCTACTTCTTTTTCTGTTTGCCAACTTCATTTAGTTTAACATGCTGTGCACGACCAAAAATTGATTGAGCGTTAGAAAATTTGAAAATAAAGTTGAAACTTTTTCGTTGGAGAATGCAGGACTAGCTGCCATTTAAAAATCTGCTTGTAAATGGAAACATATATTTATACATACATTTATAATTGTTAACTTGTACTTAATGAATGTGTTTCAAACCCACAACTTCAATTTTTAAATTGAAGCTCTCTGTTGGAGAGCTGGAATTTTTGTTTGTAAGTCCGCATAGCACGCACAGATCGAGTTTGTTTCTAGAAATCGGTAACTACTCCCGTTTTTCGTTTTTGACTAGAAACCTTATCGAAAGTCAGTTATATAATTATATCTCATACAATTTTAGTCATAGTCTTAAAGCTTTATTTATAGATTGGGGTGTATTTTTATAGAGTTTCGGTTTTTATTATAATCCTTTCCTTTTTACTTTAAAGAATTTCTTTTAAGTATTTCTTTTAAGTACAATATTTCCTCTAAGTATTTCTTTTGAGTATTTCCATTAAGTATTTCTTTTCAGTATTTTGACTAAGTTCACTAAGTCCTTTAAGTACTTTAGGTATTTCATTTTAGTGTTTCCTATAAGTATTTCTTTTGAGTATTTCCATTAAGTATTTCTTTTGAGTATTTTCACTAAGTTCACTAAGTCCTTTAAGTACTGCTTTAGGTATTTCTTTTAGGTATTTCCTATAAGTATTTTTCCAGTATTTATTTTCAGTATTTTCGCTTAATATTTCATCTAAGTAATTCTTCTAGGTATTTCTTCTAAGTATTTCCTCTAAGTATTTCTTCTAAGTATTTCCTCTAAGTATTTCTTTTCAGTATTTTCTTTTAGTATTTCTTCTAAGTAATTCTTTTAGGTATTTCTTTCAGATTTCCTCTTAGTATTTCCTCTAAGTATTTCTTCTAAGTATGTGCACTAAGTATTCCTTCTTAATGCTTAACTGAATGATCAAATACTTCACTGCACTGCACGATTGACCCTTCGATTGACCCTCCGCTGAAGAAATGCTGCAGCTTTTGTCCCTTATATAGGGCGAGTTCCACTCAAACCCTAATTCGCTCTCAAATATTCAGCCCAGTGGACTGGGCATTCCAGTGCCAGGTAGAGGTCGTTGCAGTCGAGCTCTGAGTGACTAATTGGAGCACTCTCTGCTGCTTCAGGCATTCTAGCTTCGTTTTACCTAAATATAAATACCAAATGAATGCTGCTGCATGCATACAGATATCTTAAATGATCTTCTTTAGCTCTTTATCATCCATTGCTCTGCTTAGGCAGATAGTCAGAAAGACAAACTCAGAGAGAGACATGGAGACAGACAGAGAGACGATATACAGACAGACAAACACGCATAGTAAAAAGTTATTCCATCCCATACTAGTCTGTAATGAATTATTGAAATGTCAGTATATAGAAGGATATAAGGGATTTCTTAATCGAGTTCCCCTAAAGTATCCATATTCGTTATATTTAAACGTTTATATACATATCTATATGGATATCTGTGCCCACTTTTTTAAATGATTCTTGAAACGAAACCCATCTGGCTATTGCTGAAATAATTGACACTCGCTGACTTGGCACCAAAGCAAACACATGGAGACCAAACACTGAGCCAGGCAGGAATCCGAGTACCAAATGACAAACACAATTCGAATTGTGAAGCCACTGCGTGTGTAAAGTTTTCAGATCTTGAGCAGCTCAGAGGCGAGTTCAGAGAGAGAGAGAGAGAGGGAGAATGAGAATGAGACTTACAGAGTCCGTCAAACTTTAATGATTGTGCGGTAGTGCATAAAGTGCATAAGCAAAGTACAACATTGAGTGCAGCGGCTGCTGCAATGGGACATACAAAAGGGAGCTGTGAGACTTACGAAGAGCGACAGAGACAGAGACAAAGATTGACAGAGAGAGAGAGAGAGAGTGAAAGAATAAGAGAATGAGCATGACGGCTGGCAAAGTTATTTTGGACGTCGTTTCGTAGAACTTCACACGGTTATGCGGACCTCGGCGAGGCAGAACTTGAACTTTTAATTTGTTCGCAAAGTAAATTTCGGGCTAAAAACTTTAAGTCATATTGGGTAGTTGGGCAGCCCTAGAATTCACATTGGCGCCAGTCTGTGTGCGACATATGTGGCATCAACTAGCAGCTAGATAGATTGGCGATGGAGTGGGCGTGGCGTCTGTTAAAAGGCATTGAACAGACAGAAGAAGGCACCGTCAAACAGTCATCTATGTATGTATATAAGTACTTAAATAGTTCCCATTTTCAATGGGTTCATGAGTTATCGAAAATGGTATAATTGTTGGGCCATCCAATTTGGTGTATTTTCTTTGTACTTATTTTACAGGATATACTTTAAACTATTACAGTCTTACTTGTTTTGTTTTTTTGTTTTAACTAGCCGCAATCGATGCCGCTTGCCACATGCCACTCCCATGCGCAACATCGCGTGGCTCAGGGACAGCCGAAAAAAGGATAAAAACAACAAAAAAAAAAAAAAAGCAGAACTAAAAAGTTTTTCAATTAAATTTATGTGCAAATAAAGTAAAATTTTTGTAATTTTCGTAGTCGAAGCGCGAAAAGCCACGAAAATTGTTTCAACAATTTAGCAACATTGACGAATTGTTCAATTGATGTAATTATTTATGGTTTCGCAGTGAGCTGACAGTGGCAGGAGGGAGCAGGAGGAGGCAGTCGGCAGAGCGTGGATTGGATAGAGTCGCATTGCGAATATCCTGAATAGCGAATCTGTGTGCAATTAGTGAAATTCGATTCATTTTGCATGTTCACTAAGCTACAAGTTGAATGACTGCGTAATTGACATTTCACTGTTGACTTAATTATTTATAGAAATTGAAATATTTGAAACCTACAAAGCACTGGGCAGTAAATTAATGCTAAGCCAAAGAAGATGGCAACAACAACAATTAAATCTTAAGCAATTCTCAATTGTATTTATTACACAAATTCGTTTTAAATATATTTTAAATTTAAAGGCTAGATTAAAGTATTCAAAATACAAATTAACTAAAAATTAATATAAATTTGATATAATTACAATTAGTATTTCTATTATTATATTATTAATATCAATTATTATTTCTGTATTAATTCATTTTATTTAGATTAAAATATACTATATATATACATATATATTAAAAAATAATTTTTTAAACTTTTTTTGCTTTGTTTTTTATTTATTTTACAGTATACAGTTACAGTTATAAAAGTATTATAAAAGTAAGGACTAAGCTGAGTTGAAAAGTCACTGCAGTGGTTTCCGATTTGCGAAATAAAATAAATAATTATTTATCAGCCCAAATTGATTTAAAACTAAAGTTTTGATATTCATAATTTGTAAAGTTTATTAAAATTGTTTTTATTTATAAAATAAATAATTATTTTCAGCCCAAATTGATTTAAAACTAAAGTTTTGATATTTTATATATATTTGAATAGTTTAATAATTTTTTTTTTATTGCGTTTAATTGTAATTTTTACATTTAGTATGGCAAATGCAAAGACTGCATTTGCTACAACTACAAACTAAGATTAAGATAATTTTCCGAACAGACGATCAATATTATTCAATATATGTAATTCTTTGTTTGATTTGATTTCCACTATCAACTTTTCCAACACGTAAAAGAAACGCCATAATACATGTTGCTTAAAACATGCTGCAACTTTTTGTTCTTTTTTGACAAACTTTTAAACTGCGATTAGCCTTTACTTGGTCGATAAAGCAAAATTTGTATCTGTTGCTCGGAAAAATTTAAATAAATGTATGCAAATTTTGGTCAATTTTAAGATTAGTGCAAAACTTTTGTTCATTTCTTATTGCCAACGTTTCTTCTCGAGCTGCATACGTCATCATCATCATCATTATGATCATCGTCATCATGACAAGCATAATCATAAATGATAAATCGTCAATTCCCGCTGGCCATGTCCAAGTGGCTTGTTTTATGCCATGTTGTTGTTGTACATCAATAAAAGAGAAGCCAAGAAATAAACAAGTTTTTCCTTTTCGATTTCATTACTTTTTTCTCATCACAGTTTTTGTTGTTTTGGCCAAGAGCACAGAACTACAAGTCAAATGCCATGTCCCTGGCTGTGGCACTAAAGGGTAGCGTGGCAAACAAAGCCAATGTAATAAAGGAAAACACAACAATCATATTTTTATGGGGAAATGCAAATGCAAAAAGCAAAATAGGGACAACGGAAAAGGCCAGAACGGGACCACCACTAGCCACCCACTTATGACCCTTTGCCTTGTCCTTGTCAACGGCCATTGTCACCCCAGTTGACAGTAAAGCGAAAAAAAGACAAAATATATATATATATATATAAATAAATAATAATAATAAAAAAATAGTGAAGCAAAACGAATGGAAGATACACTAAAAGAATAACTTTGATAGTTATTTATTCTTTATCCCTATGAAAATATTTAATTTAATTATTTTAAATAAATATTACGTTTTTGTTGAAAATGATTTTTACTACTCGAAAACATTGTTTATTTTCATATATAATATATATATATATATATATATATATATATATATATATATATATATATATATATATATATATATATATATATATATATATATATATATATATATATATATATATATATATATATATTTAAGATATATATAATTTTTTACTAACATACATAAAACAATATTAAATTAAAAAAAAATTATTAAAAAAAAAAAAACAATTGTACGCTCAAGAAAAAAGAAATATTTTTAAAATTAGCCTCTTTTTTTTGGGTATACCTAAATTATTTGCAATATTTTGGAAAATGTTAAATGAAATTGCATATATATGTACTTACAAATGACAATAAATAAATAATATATTTTTTTTATAATACACCTTTAAATATATTTTCAAAGAATTAGAGAAATATTAATATTTAGAAGTATTGATAAGATAACATTGTAACAAAATTCACATAGTTATATCATTTTAATGCATATTCATCAAATATTCATATTTTATTATTCAAGAGACTTTTTCTCAAATTTGCTGTTTTAAGTATTTTAAAAATCTTATTAAGAACGTGGAAGGGTTGATAAATTACATTATTAATATACACAATATTTAAAATGTTATTGTTATTTGAAAATTCACAAAATTAAATGATAGCAATGATTGCAAACACTTTATGATTGTATAAATAATCAGTATAATGATATCGGAATGTTAGAGTATACAAAGAGCGAAAAACGAAAATAAAGGATAAACTCATACATTTACCTATTGCGAACGGTAGGTGGCGCTGCGCTGGCGCTGGCCGATAAAATGATTTGCGTACAAATTGGTTCGGGGCAAAATTCGATTGAGCTGTGGGAATATTCAGCGCCCTTTTGTTAACCGGGTTAACGCGCAAAAGGCAAAAGTGGAAAATATGGCAAAAGAACAGCAGCGGCAGAAGCAGCTGCAGGAGCAGCAGCAGGAACAACATCGAAAGAGCTGAGGAAACTGTCGGCCAACGTTTTGCTAACTTCGTAAAGGGCTAAAAGCGATTTGCTCACTGTTGGCCCTGGCCCAGCAGAGAACACTTCAATGCCCAAAAGAAGTTCCCAAAGCTAAAAAAAATGTATATATATAAAAATATTATATTTATATATACATACATACTTTAAGGAAAAACTCCAAAAAGCTTTTGTGCTTATTGAATCTGTGAAGCATTCTTTTGCCTTTTGTTGCGGCCACAATCTCTGATGCTGCTTGCCAAATATGCCGGAAAATTTTAATGATTTCCGCGCATTGAAGACAGCGAACCAGCTGCCAGACTAGATATACGCGCCCACAAACGTCTCAAGTAAATGAAAACAAATCGAAGTCCAGCGAGTCAGCAAAAGTTGCGAATGGGTCGCTCATTAGATGCGGCAACAGTTCTCAACACCCAGTCAGCCAGCCATCCACCCACTCAGTGAAAAGCGCTGACCAAGAGATGGATCAACCAATCGATATGTCATCATTAGTTTTTGGCCAACTCCAGAAGCCCTGCCCCTGCCTTGCCTTGCTTTGCCTCATGACTCAATGCACAAATTATGGGCATTGGATATTTTTATACCCTGAACCCATTGAAAATGGGAAATCAGGGTATAATGGTTTTGTTAAAAGTATGTAACAGGGAGAAGGAGGCGTGGCAGACCCCACAAAGTATATATATTCTTGATCAGGGCGACAAATTGAATCGATTTAGCCATGTCCGTCTGTCCGTCTGTCCGTCTGTCCGTATGTATGAACGCGTCGATTTCTGAAGATATAGAAGCTAGAGACTTCAACTTTTTTTTAAAATGCTCGTATATAGCGCGCGCATATCGAGTTTATCACTAAAAATCGATAACTCATCCCGTTATTTTTTTATCGATCAAAAACCTTATCGAAAACCAGTTATAAAATTATATCTCCTACACCTTTAGAGCTAAAGTCTCCAAATTTTAAATGTAGATTCGACTGCACGTGATAGAATTTCGGTTTTTGTTATAATTCACCCCCCACCCCTATATCCACCCCCTTACCCTCATCTCTGTAAAAGGCGTATTTCAAATACTAGAGACTTGAGCTTTGGCAAATATACGCATAGTAATGATAAAACCACATTCTGAAAGTTTCATGAAGAACGTACGTCCACAAAAAAAGTTATTGAACAATTAAGTTCCCACAGTAAGCCCACACTGCAGCCCATGCCTGTTAATGCGTGCGTGCCTATGGGTGTCTATGTATATGTTTGCGTGTGTGTGTGTTTGTTTAAGCTGAATGACACTATAAATTATTGAAATGGCTGTTGCTCGGAGGGTTCAGGGTATCTCGTAGTCGAGCAGTCTCGACTAGAGCTTTCTTACTTGTTTCATCTTCTTTTTGAATTTATATTTGGAGTTCGTTGTGGCTCATTATTCTACAATTTTTCTTTACTTATTATGCTTGTGCTTAAGGAATTTCTGGTAGTTAGCATTTCCGGATTTATTGATCTATTAGTCAGATGAACTCGTCAAATGCGTTTGGGCAACAATTTTAGTATATAACCTTAATTAATTAAATTTAAATATATTTTTTTTAAGTCTATTAACAAGTTAATGTAGTTGTACAATTTGATATATTATATATTTGATATATTTTTTTATATTTTATATTTCATATTTTATATTTTATATTTTATATTTTATATTTTATATTTTATATTTTATATTTTATATTTTATATTTTATATTTTATATTTTATATTTTATATTTTATATTTTATATTTTATATTTTATATTTTATATTTTATATTTTATATTTTATATTTTATATTTTATATTTTATATTTTATATTTTATATTTTATATTTTATATTTTATATTTTATATTTTATATTTTATATTTTATATTTTATATTTTATATTTTATATTTTATATTTTATATTTTATAATTTATATTTTATATTATATTAATAATATACATAAAAACATTTGCAATTTGTAACATAATAATTAAACAAATGGTATATCTAAAAATTGGAAAACGTATTTTTATATTTCATCTTTGTTTATTTTTAAAATGTTTATGTTCTACTAATAAAATTTATGCAAAAAATTCCGATGAAATTTCGCATAGTTTTTGGCACGTCCCATAAATTGACAAAAAGTTGATTCGGTCAAGAGTTGCGCTGATTCAAACGAGCTTCATTTCTATAATATTTGATGGCATCTGTAAAGGTATTTTTGAATACATGTGTATTTCTCAGACTGTCTCTCTCGCTCGCTTTTACATTTACTGAATGAATATGGACAAACCTTACTTGCTTTTTTTTCGTAATATTAAAGTCAACGTAAAATATGAAATTAATTACGCTAATTGAAGAGAATATATATGAGCTTGTATGTGTTTATGTGTGTGCTTGTATTTATGTGAAAAGTTGACGGTTACGGGCTTTTAGGCAGTTGTACTACATGAAAAGCATAAGAAACTTTTGGGTTGGTTTGCTGCAGAAAAAAAGATAATATAAATCATCGCTATAAATTATTTTAAATAACATAAGAAAGATAATAAGTGTTTAAGAAATGAAATATAAATTTGTATATTATTTACTATACATATTTTTAAGTTTTTATATAATACATTTTATTTTTTTGCCTACGCTATATTCGAGACTTCTCTTTTATGTATATGTCTTTAATCGGAATTCTTTTTGTTGTTAGTTCCATATGTGTCTAGTTCTCTTATATTTGGGCAAATGCAAAATGCATTTGCCGACATTTTTCAAATTCGTAGTAATTAGTATTTAAAAACCTAATTAGGGCTGCAGTTCAAGTTCTTCGAGAAATGCAAACAATGCAAAAATAGTAAATTGCATTTGGGGAAATTTTGTTGGCTTGCCTGAGTTCAATTACGGAGAAACTAACAGGAAAATTCAACTAATTTAAGGTATAATTAAATTATGCTAAAACAAATGAACAGTTCGAGACGTGGAACAGGGAACGATACCAAGACAAGCAGTCAGGCAGGCAGGCAGGCAGCCAAAACAGGAAGTCGAACTTCGAACAAAGTTTGTAAACAAACTGCCAAACTCAAAGGCAATGTCAGTTGCAGCATGTGGGTGAGTCGAGAACTCTATTACAATATGCTAAAACCGAGTCAAGTCCAAGTCCAAGTTCTTGGTTCTTAATGTGAACAATGCAAATTCGATTGGAATGGAAAATCCAAGTCATAATATTTATGCTCGGAAGCTAAAAGGCAAGTTTAGCTTGCGTTTAAATTTTTCACTTAAATTGCAGTCAAGGAGAACGCAATCTAGAGTTGGGCTAAAAGAAAAGCAAAAGAGCGAAAGAGAGAGAGAGAGAGAGAGAAAGACCAAAGTCGGGCAGTAAGTCCTTCCGGAAGTTGACACTTAAGTTTATAAATCCAATAAAAATCACATTAGTCTTGCGGCGGAAACTCGCGTGCAAACAATGAAGAACAAGAGCTGACACTGAACCAAGCAGAGCAGCGCAGCGTGGGCGGGGGTGCGGGCGAGGGCGAGGGAAGCCGAACAAATCCTCGCGACACATTTAGCTAAGCCACTTGAACCGACGCCCCCGGTCATGCCACTACCCCTTGGAAAGGAGAGTAGATATGCTAATGATAAGGCCGCCCGCTAAGCGTTTTAGCCAAAAGTTGAAAGAAAGAGAATATATATATATGTATATATGTGTTTGCCTGGCTTTCAATAATTTAAAAGCGGCTCTAATGGATCGCCAGTCGCTTGCCATATTGACTCAGCGCCAATCGAGCGGACATTGTTTAAGTCTTAAATTGCAAAATTGGCTGCCAGCCGGAAATGGAGGCATAGCTAGAAAATAATAAGACAAGGAAAATTCGATGAGTTCTTTAAAAACTTGAATACAACTGAATCAACTAAATAATAGTAATAAAACTTATAGAAAGTCTTTCACATAAGGGTTAGTTGCATGTCTCAACTCAAATTCAATATACTCTTAATATTCACTACCAAAGAAGCTCAAAACAGAGAGCAGAAATAATTATTTACATATATGTATGTATATATATACATACATGAATGTAGTAGCAAATACAAAAACAAAGGATCATATACGGACATACGAGTTGAGAGCATCGTGGATTTTGTGAGCGTGAGCGTAAGCACAGTTGCTTCATATGCATATACTGTGCGAAGGTGCGAACAGTGCGGAGCGTGTAAGCTCTCTAGTTTCTTGTGTATTCTAAGCTGCTGTTGCGTTAGTGTGAAGTCGGCTTAGCAGAGACGATGGCTGAAACAATTAAATATTATTAATAAAAGTGCACTTTACCGATACAAACTCAGATCACATAAGTGTTGAATTTTCTCAAATGCATTAATAACTACATATAATCAACAAATAATAACTAAACTGAATAGTGGGAGCAACGCGAATCGTTGATGCCAATACAGCGGATCATAAACAGACAAACGGTGTCCACAAGTTGTGCGCTTTGTGGATTCTGTGAGCGTGAGAGTTGTGGACTGAGAGATGCATTCATTTGTGTCTGTGTGCAAGTGTGACCAGTGTATTTTTGTTTTGTTCACTCCCAACTATAGCTGTGTTAGTGTGATGCTATCTTAGCACACATAGTATGTATGTATGTAGATGCTTCGTGTTTTGATCGTTGGTTGGCTTAAATATCGTGAATTATAATCAAATGTTTGCCAAAGAACTAGTAAAGTCCTGCTAGTTTATAAGTGTATCTAGCATAAATTTACATATTACAAATTGTGTTTAATAATAATAAAAGATGATAAATAAAACTGTGGTACAATTTTGAGTCCGAACATGAAAATGGCATACCATAAAATACATTCCACAATCGCCTGCTGAGAATAGAGAGAGATGTGGAGAGAGAGAGAAAGAGGAAGTGGTAAGCGATAATCAGTTTTTTATCAATTATGTTTAATGCATAATTAATTAATTAGGTGTATTTAATAACTGCTGATGAGGCAACTCACTTAACTGCACTACACAACCTATAATGCAAAGCAATAAAATTAACATACCGTTGAAAGGCATTTTCATACACAACTCAAACGGGGTTGAGGCAGAGTGTTTGAGAATTTGAAATGTCTTCAGTGCCATTTCAAGTGCGTGACATTAACAGTTGAATGCAATATTGAAAATGGCATGAATGAATAAAAGACACCGAAAGTGGGGGAATGAAAAAAAAATGAAGTGAAACTGAGTGGGAAAGAGAATAAGAAAGAAGACACTCGTGATGTAAGTTCTTCGCGGCTGCAACTCATCATCAACGTCATTTGCAAAGTTCGCGTTGAAATTTCAAACACCCTGTAGCCACTAAGCGATGGGTATATTGAATGTATATATTATGCGTAGGCTTTATATTTATGCACAAATGAAAAAATTAGGATAACTATATTTTTACCAGCACCTTAAATTTACAGTTTAAAATTTTCGTTGCCTTTGTCAGTTTGAAGATCGACTTTTGCAGGGTATTTATTTGTGAATCTGTTAGGTTACCTTAAAACTTCCACTTGTTTTCTTGCTGCTGCCGTCGGCATCAACGAGTGCAGCAACAGCAACAATCAGGCAACAACTTCAGTTACTTTTGGGGGCATGCCTCATGCCCCACCCCCTGCTATACCATGACATCATTCCCGCCATCTGTGGTAACCTCCCCCCTTGCCTTGTCCTGCCACGTCCTGTCGCGTCCTGCATAAGTGCCGAGTGCTTGCCGCAAATAAATTTGATTTGCATGTGCAAATGAACGTGGAATTGAATTTTCTTATGCATGAAATGTGCGCATAATTGGTCTATGGAACACTCCCACTAACACATACGCACATGCACACGCACACCAACACATGCATTCAAAAGCATTCTAACGGTAGATAGACAGACAGACATATAGTAGAAGAGAGGCCGAAAGCTGTTTAGCCTTTTACCACTTAGACGAGTGCACCAGTTGTGGCATTGGTCGTAATTGCGTAATATACAAAATTCAATTCCATTTGAGAAATATTGGTTTTGGAACCTAATTAGATTGTAGTCAAAAATTAATGTAAATATTTTATAAAGGAATTTTATTGTATCTAATTACTGAAATGTTTGATTTTTTATTAAATACATTTTTTGTATATAGTAAAATCTATTTTCATCCAACGACCAATAATATTATAATATAACATCATCAAATATTACAAATCCTTAATTTGTTTATATATATGAGGGCATGTTCTGAAAGTTGTTATTTATTACAATCCATAATAAATTATCAAACTTTTTGAGCATTAAAAGCTTAAATGAGTTTTTACAGTTTCTCTGTAAAAGATGTTATATAAATTAAATTAAATTACTCGTCTGTCATATACCCTATTTTAAAATATTTGTACAGCTGCAATTAAAATTATATTTAAATTAAATAAAAAATTTGCAGCTGTCATATATCCCAAAATATTCGTAGTTTGTGAATTTCAAACAAATATTTAGCATATTTTGCAGTAGATTCTACAATAGAGTTTCAAACAAATTTTAATTGGTATGCTAGCTGACAGTGACTGACTAAAAAATATCCTATATATGTTTGTATGTAGCATCTGGTCCTGAAGGATTAAGTGGATGTCATTAAATTATACAACAATAGGAATAGACATCTTTATTTAATTATACTGCAAACACAATGAATCAAGTGTCAAGTGTGTTTGACAGTCATTATTTGCAACTTAAGAGGATGTTAAGTAGCCAGAGGAACATAATATATAATGTCCATCGTGCTGCTGCTGCTGCTTCTAATACTAGTGCTGCTGCTGCTGCTGCACAGGGCACTCGACAGACTTGTGGAAATATAATGCCCATTGCAGCGGCGTAGCTTGAATAATTAAAAATACAATATTGTAGTGCAAACAGTTGGGCAGAATGTAGAGCGTTTTGGTTGTTGGCTAACTGTTGGCATCCACCCAGGCTGCACTTAGCCAAAGATATCCACTTACAGGACTCAACAGCTCCCGTATAGCCAAGCCAGCAAGCAGCCAGCTAACACTGACGACTGACAGTGGAAATCCTGACAAGCTGTGCAAACAATCGAAGCAAAAGGCATGACAAAAATGCAGCCTGTACAGTGATTCCTCTGCAGGCGAACGTGAACGCTACGTGCAGATGCGCTCGCTTATAGGTCAGACAGCCCAACAGCCAAAGAGCCAGTCAGCCAGCCAGACAGCCAGAAATGAGACGGACATGTGGGTCGCTGGAGTGGTTGAAATGGCTTTAACTCTAAATAGAGATGACAACGTGATAATGTAGGGGAAAATACACGAAATTAATGAAGTGTGACAGTTAGTGACTATAATGTATGGTAAATAAATCTATTTACGATCTATATATTGAATAAAATATATTATATACTCTATATGTGTAGATATTGTTAAAGTTGCTCATATAAATATAATAATAAATATTTATATTTATATATAAAATTATAAATATAATATTTGTATGATTTCAAGTGACCGCAAAGGTGAAGTCTTATCTAAACTATGGTTGCCTAAATAATTTATGTTAAAAATAATCAATTTAAAAAATTAAATATTTTAAAAAATGTTTGTATATAATTATTTTATTAAAATTTTTATTTTTGTATTTAAAAAAAATGTATTTTGTCATATTTTTCAAATACAATAAATATTTGTATTATTTATTTTAAGTTAAAAAAAGTTTAAGCCGAGTTTTAAGAATTCATTAATAAATATGTAGCTAACTATAGGTATCATAAAATATATAGATATATTTTACTAAAAAATCGAATAATATATTGAAAACAAATATATGTATTTTAATAAAATTATACTTTATTTTTTATAAAATATTTTATTTTTTTACGTACTAAGTTATACTTTTTTTTTTATAAAATAAGAAAAAATATTAGTATATTTTTGAGAGAGTTTCGAGGACTTGTGTGAGCTCTAATGGTTTTTAGTGTTATTTAATCAGCTACGATTTAGCAATATTTTCTATTTAGCTGCAGAGAATCTGAGCGATAACAATCGTCCACTTAGTATTTATCTGTGATCTATTATCTGGCAACTGCCATCGCTAGCTGAAGGGCATTTTGGTTCGTAAGCGCAAAGGCGACATCGTCATTGTCAACGCTTTTTGGCTTTGTTTTGCTCGCTTGGACGACGTACTGCTACGGCTACCGTTAGCATTACCATTCCCCATTTGGCCATTACCCCCCTCTGTTCGCCGTCGCCGTTACTGTTACTGTTTTATTTATTGTTTGCGCTCATTTGAGTCAATTACGACAAACGGAGATTGTTAATTGTTTTGCTGCTACTGCTGCTGCAGCGGCCGCCGCTCAAGTCCAAGACAAACAAGTCACATCCTGTCCAGTAGGCAATGGGGCAGCAGTTGGTGGACGGTGAGTCGTTGGGGCGGTGGTTGTTGGGCTGGAGATGCGCACTCCATTTTGTTTTCTAGTATTTATTCGTTTGCCTCTTTTGCCTTTGTTTCGCTGCTGCTGCGGCTGCTGCTACTCAGCTGCTGCTGCTGCTGCTGCTTATTGTTTGGCTTTTGGTCTCTGTTGGCTTTTGTTTGTTTGCTTTTGGCCAATAAACGGTGTCTCTCCTCGCTCTGCTTCTCCCGGCTCTGATCTGCAGCGCGTTTAATGGCGCGTTGAATGTTACATTTGCTCAACGTCTACCCCTACATCGACACAGTCACCGTTCCCGCCAACGCTCATCCTCCCTCCCTCTCTCCCCCACACTCTCTCGAGAGTCACCTTCTCGTGCACGTTTCAACTGTTTTTCTTGCTGCTCGACTTGTTGTCCGTGTCTCTTGCGTAAACTTTAATTGGCTGTCAGTTCATTGAGGTAAGTTTTAATTAATTTTTTTCGACCATGTTTAATGTGTTCGTGTGTGTGTGTGTGTGTGTGTGTGTGAGGAGGTATCTTTATCACAAATGGCAGCTTCTGCTATAACCAACTGTATGCGAAACTCACCAACAGTAGCAGCAGCAGCAGGAGTCTGGGCAGCTAAGTGGTGCGTTAAGCTAACCACTCAAATGCTTTGCTAATTGTTTTGCCAACATTTTCGGAATTCTAGTTAAAGGTATGTCAATCTTTGGAAAATTACATTTCTTCCATGTACTACTTGGACATACAAGTTTCGTGCGTGGGGGTCATATATACATTTGGTTAATGGAAGTTACATTTACCGTCATCAAGTTATCAATTCGAAATAATTTGGGTTAACTTTGAATCTAAGGATTTTAAGTTAGGGTGTTTAATCAAATTAAGTTCAAGCAGCTATTAGATTCATGTGATTTCAAACCCGCCTATTATATACCAAATCAAGTACAGATTTTCAAAATACATTTGTTTTGGACATTAAATTATAATAATTTTTGAGGATTTATTACAACACGGGGATTTTGCATTACAAAAAATATGTCGATAAACTCTTGAAACATTTTTCAATTTTTTTTTTTTTTTTTTTACTTTCTTTCGTTTTATGTCACAGATAATCAGATCCGATGATAAGCAGAAATACTGCAGTCGGCTTCAACACTTCTAATTGCATTACTTCACAGTTTTACATAGCAGATTTAGTCAATATGTATACATTTATATACATATGTAGTTCCAAAGTTTTTTTTTGACAAACATTGATATCAAAGATGTGCATTTTTTCAATTTAGAACCTAAATTGATGGTCCGCAATATATGTCAGGAATATTTAATTACTCCAACCGTGGAATTTGTCTGGATCCTATAAATATATGTAAATATATTGAATACAAAAATGATGGAATGAATTATCTGCTTGTCCACTTACCAATTTGCCACATTTTCTTAACTCTTTCCCTTTGATGGGCCAGAAGTCTGTGCTCTTTCCGTTCAGTTGGCTTAATTTCGCCATACTTATAGCTATCTGGCGGCTTTAACTCTGTGGCAGCTTTGCGACTACGTCTGGTCGCCAAATAATCATCTAATTCAGGTAGCTCATCCACGTCAGAATTCATCTGCCTACGCTTATGGAGTTTCATATGCCAGTCTTTCATACTGTCACTGTCATCAGTTAAATCATCTTTCGCCTCTGGTCTATAACGTCGCGATGGGTAATCGTCACTGGTTGCCATCATATCAGCACTGACTCTTTTATTAGTATCATCTGTATCTTGAGCCATGATACCCTTGAGTTTTTTCGAAAATTCCGGAATTTGTTTTTTAACATCATAAATTAACGTTCGTAGCATATGACGTCTTTTTAGATAATGATCCTTCAATATTTCATTAGATTGGCGTATACGCTCGGCAGCCAATTGGTTCTCAAATTGTCGTCCATCAAATGGAGCGCCATTTCGTGAGTTTTCCTCATTGACCTGCCTGGTCGCTGAAGTTTTACTTAAGACATTCGAGTAATTTGGCAGGTTACTTTTCTTCTGCGCATGTCTCTTCAGTTGATTACAATATGTGACATTGCGATGTGGAGTCCAACCTAAAGTTGAAGTGTCTTAATTATATATAGATTGATATATCTGCATATGTTCTAATTAGCTACATCGACTAACCTTTTGGGAACCTTTTGATAAATCCAAACAAATTCAAACTATTAATTTTATTAATATTTTTTACAGCCATGGTAAGATTCTACGGCTACACTAGTTACTATGCAATTTTTTTTATGAAAAATTTGTTGTCTGACTGAATTGAAAATTTATACAATGAATATATATAACTACGCCTGCTGTTCTGGCAATAAATAATTTAGAATTTCTACCTATTCCGACGTTTAAAAATCGAATTTGTACATATTAAATCCATTAATTTTCTTTCGATGACCAGCGAATGAGTACTTTCTGCGAGCACTCAACAAATTACGTGTATTGCCTCAATGAACGTCGAATGATAAGAAAAACGTTGCGCTTCATTAGCGAAATATCCCTAATATCGTCTAATGTCTTTTAAGTAGACCCAAAACACTGAAGTGCATTAAGTATTTTGTAATATTTAATGTTTCATCTAAAAAGGTCGACTCACCTAAGTTGTCAAGACTTCAATAATCCTTAACCGACCATTCTAATGATGATGATGATCATCATCATTGTCTCATTGTTGTTGTTGTGGTTTTAGTAGCATGTCCCGGTATTGCAACCGAAACGTGCTGCTGTTGCTGCTGTTGGTCCTACCTGAAGCGACTCGTTTAGAAAAATTGCTCACGCACGGGCTCGTTTTGGATAGGTGAGCAGTTGGGCAATTGAGCAGGTGGGTTGGACTTTAAGTGCCTGCAGTGCTATGCTGTGGCTTTCGTATCCTCTGATTTTGTTTACCATTTACCGTTCGATATTCTCTACTCTGTGTATCGTTCGTCGCCTAAGCGTATTAAAAGTTTTCTCTTCGTTTCTTTTATTTTTGTTTTTTTTTTTTTATACCCTGAACCCATTGAAAATGGGAAATCAGGGTATAATGTTTTTGTTGAAATGTATGTAACAGGCAGAAGGAGGCGTGGCAGACCCCATAAAGTATATATATTCTTGATCAGGGCGACGAACTGAGTCGATTTAGACCTGTCCGTCTGTCTGTCCGTCTGTCCGTATGTTTGAACGCGTCGATTTCAGAAGATATAGAAGCTAGAGACTTAAACTTTTTTTTAAAATGCTCGTATATAGCACGCGGATATCGAGTTTATCACTAAACATCGATAACTCATCCCGTTATTTTTTTATCGAAACCTTATCGAAATGCAGTTATAAAATTATATCTCCTACATCTTTAGAGCTAGAGTATCCAAATTTTAAATGTAGATTGATATGTACGTTATAGAATTTCGATTTTTGTTCAATTTCACCCCCCACCCTTATATCCACCTCCTCACCCATAAGTTTGTAAAAGGCGTATTTCAAATACTAGAGACTTGAGCTTTGGCAATTATACGCATAGTAATGATAAAACCACAATCTGAAAGTTGCATGGAGAACGTACGTCCAGAAAAAAAGTTATTAAACAATTAAGTTCCCATAGTAAGCCCACACTGCAGCCCATGCGTGCGCGCCTATGGGTGTCTATGTATGTGTGTTTGCGTGTGTATGTGTGTGTTTGTGTAAGCAGAGAGACGCTAAAAATGATTGAAATGGCTGTTGCTTGAAGGGTTCAGGGGATCTCGTAGTCGAGCACTCTCGACTAGAGTTTTCTTACTTGTTGTTTTTTGTTTCTTGTCTTCCTTTTTTTCTGCACCGAAGATTTGCTTTATTTCGTGCACTTTATTGAAAGCACATCACGTAGTGCACCTGATTTGCTGACAATCCTTGAACATTCTAAATAGGCGGTCCAGCACAGGCTTAAGACTGGACTCAAAGCAAAACTACCCGAGCTGCATACGAAATTTGTGTAACATTTTGTGGGTGCCTTTTTAATTAAGATTAATTGCTTTCGGTATTTAATAATTTCACACGCCTTTAGAAATATCTCAAAAGTATTTCACTTGAGGACCGCAAACATTAATTTACGCGACCCCAATGATGTCGAATATTTTGTAAAAAAGTTCTTTTAGTCATGATAATAATAATGGTCACCCATTGAAAACGGAATTTCTGGCAGGTTTCCGCTTTTATCATTATACTCATTTAATGGTACCGAGAAGTTAGAAGGGATTTTGAACTAATTGGTTGGAAATTAAAAATTGTAAATAATAAAACAATATAGATACAATTGAAGTAATTTTAAAATTTATTTGAAAATGCATTAAAGTCTTCATTCAGCCATTTGACAAATCTCTGTTCAATGTGCAAAAAACCAAATGATAATCTCACATTGGTCGATTAAAGATCTCAGAAAAATATTAACGACGCTGAAATACTGACATTTAATTGTTCCATCTTTAATTGATTTTCAACAAGAATCTCATTGAAAGCCAATATGTATATAGTTAAAAATAATTTGTGGCATTACATATAAATATGTACAATATTACATATATATTTATTACATACAATTCTTAATGGAAAAATATAGCATATATATACATATGTGGATAGCACTTGGGTTTGACCCAACCCTGTTTAATTTCAAACCACTTGTCATGCCTTAGCTCATGTTTGGCCTAGCACCTGCTTATTGAATTGCAATCAACAAGCTACTGGATGGAGTTCAGTGCAACACCCTCATCAGCCAAGTGCTTTTGTTGACCCTGTTGTGGCAACGCTGTGAACGCCAAACAAAGCTGTGCATCATTTTGGTTAATTGGTTTGATACGTCCTTCAGTTGTGAAACGCGTAGGGTATATGTGTGTGAGGATTCGTATACCTATGCTGATATAATTGAATAGATTTCGCTACTCATTTGCGTTGGCTTTCCTATTCCCTATTCCAGCTTAATTCTTATTTATAAGTTGAGTTGCTAAATATTTACTGAAATAAGTAGCAAGGAATTGTAATAGAAAATAGGTAATATACATTAATTATTTTGTATTTATTTTTCAACCAGTAAAGAATTTTTATTTATATGCCCATATACGTTTATTTAGCATTGTTCAAGTCCATGTCGTAATCTTACGCGGGTATCTACACTTTTGATTGTGAAGTATATCTTCGTGGCATCGTTTGGGCACTCCCCCAGCCTCCTGCATTAGCATCGTCAACAGCAGCATTGTGAGCAGCACGTGGTACAGCAGGGGCTGCAGCACGCGTTGCAACACCGACTGCAAGAACACATAGATGGGACTGCTGCAGGGGCTGCAACACAAGCTGCAGCACGAACTGGAACACGAACTGCAGCACAGACTGTGGCAGGAGTCTAAACAAGGAGATCACATCTTGGCTAGAAATTATAAAATTAAATTAGAATTTTATTATATAAAATTGTGTACATATATGGAAAACCTACCCTTCGAGGAACCACTCCACATAACTAGATACGGCATATTTGCTATCGAATTGTGCGAGTATTAATTCGAGCGTTAAAACGTCTCTTTCGGTTTCACACAAAAACGATCTCACAAATGTATAACTACTCAAAAGACTAAAACCTGCAAGAAGCGTCAGCATAGTTTTTTCTCAATATATATTCATTGAATTACTTACATGCTTACGGACAATAAAAAATATCACAAACACATACTTATATGTAGATGTTTATGGAGCGGCAGTCCAAATAATTATGTTTGAAATTCGTTGTGCTATGCCACATAGTTGAATACCTCATGTCAAGGCCTGCTTATCAGATGATTTTCTGTAATGGCCTTTCAACTGTGAAATATGTATACTCCGATGAGTATGGAAATGGATTTCCGTTCCTAATATAAAGCAAATATTTCATGTTTAAATTTCATTGACCTAAGCAAAGCTAAATAACTGACAGCAGAAATATATAGCCAAGAAACTTTCTTATTTCAAACTGATAAATAGCTAATTATTTGGACAATGTACGATAAATGGAAAATTACATTCCAATTTTTGGTCAGCAATCAGTCATACCTACGGGGACTACTTCCGAGCCAATCAGTGACCTCCCTACTGTCAACGTGCTGCCTAGCAATATGTTCTTCCCTTAAGACATGGACTCATATAAGAAGTAACCTTTCCTTATGGATTCCATTTGACTGCCTTAGTTAAAATGCTAAATATTTTATTGAATATAATAAATCAATCAATATAGGAAATAAAGATTTCAAGCGAAAAAGGATTTTAAATTTTGTTCTACTTAAAGGACCCCACAAATGTATATACATACAAGTATGTACATACAGTGACGAACTTATTGGAACAGCAAACATTTTTAATAAGTAATTAGTAATTTTTTTAAGTCTCTTTGAACGTTTTTATACTTAGCTGCACTGCTGCTAGATTGGAACCGGTATCCAAAATATAACGAAAATCTAAATTTTACAAAATTGATTTGAAGATCCTAGCTCTAAAGATGCACTACATATAAAAGGCAATAGCTATCGATGATTTTTCAATTTTAATAGGATCATGCCCTGTTTTTGTTGCCCTTTCTGGTTGACAGCGTTTGTGGTGTGAATGAGTATTCTGCAATCGGTATCGCCCGACTTGAACGTAATTACTTGTTTTACTCAACAAAAGTTGGCAACACTGACTCGTATATGTCATACGCAGTAAAATGTTGTCATATCGGAAAATGCATTTTCCGCTATTTCAGAAATCATATTAGTGGAAAAGCTAGAAATTTGCAATGTATGCTAGGATTGACTACCCAAGACCAAAAACCTATGACGAATATATCTACGCCCGCAATGGGTGGTAAACCGCAAATGTTAATATCTACTACATTTAGAGAGCTAGAAGCTTCCAATTCGGATAGTTGACTTACTGGTAACTTCCTCTAACGCTAAAATAATCGTTAAGTCTCATTGGGGGCGTGGCATGCAAAAAATACCCTGTTATTTTTCATAAAAAAGTTGAAGTCTCTAGGTTTTATATCTTCTGAAATCAACGCGTTCAAGCATACGGTCAGACGGACAGACAGACAGACGGTCACGGCTAAATCGACTCAGTTCGTCGCCCTGATCAAGAATATATATATACATTGTGGGGTCTGCCACGCCTCCTCTGCCTGTTACATACTTTTACGAAAAACATTATACCCTGATTTCCCATTTTCAATGGGTTCAGGGTATAAATAATTCTAATAATGCTTCGCATCTTTCTGCTTACACAAGAAACACGCACACATATAGGCGCGTAAGCACACCCATTTTATCCATAATATTTTAATGTTTTTTCTTTTTTGGTGGCGCAATCATTTTATATATTTATTAAAATTGAAGTTTTTTTTTGGTTTTTTTATTAAAGAAAAAAGAATATACGTAAGAGTTAATGATTTTGTTGTTTAATATAATAAATACCATATTCTATGTAGATAATTTGTTTTATAAAAAAACTTGTATGTATAAACAATTGTGGGGTCATTTATCAATGCATGATATAAAGTACGGGAACATTTCGCAAAAACCTGGAGGTAGACCCGGTATGGGATTGTTGACGGTGGTGGGATTTGTAGTAGTGGGCGGTGTTATTGTTGTTGTTGTTGTTGGCGCAGTAGTAGTTGTAGTAGTTGGAGTTGTCGTCTTTGTTGAAGGTGTAGTAGAAGTTTGTGGTACTGGAGGTGTTGTACTAATGCAATATATAAAGTACGGGAACATTTCGCAAAAACCTGGAGGTAGACCCGGTATGGGATTGTTGACTGTGGTGGGATTTGTAGTAGTGGGCGGTGTTATTGTTGTTGTTGTTGTTGCTGGCGCAGTAATAGTTGTAGTAGTTGGAGTTGTCGTCGTTGTTGAAGGTGTAGTAGAAGTTTGTGGTACTGGAGGTGTTGTACTAATGCAATATATAAAGTACGGGAACATTTCGCAAAAACCTGGAGGTAGACCCGGTATGGGATTGTTGACTGTGGTGGGATTTGTAGTAGTGGGCGGTGTTATTGTTGTTGTTGTTGTTGTTGGCGCAGTAGTAGTTGGAGTTGTCGTCGTTGTTGAAGGTGTAGTTGTAGGCACTGGAGTTGTCGTTGTTGAAGGTGTAGTAGAAATTGGTGGTACTGGAGTTGTTGTACCAATGCATAATATAAAGTACGGGAACATTTTGCAAAAGCCTGGAGGTAGACACTGTATGGGATTGTTGACTGTGGTGGGATTTGTAGTAGTAGGCGGTGTTATTGTTGTTTTTGTTGTTGGCACAGTAGTAGTTGTCGTCGTAGTTGGAGTTGTCGTCGTTGTTGAGGGTGTAGTTGTAGGCACTGGAGTTGTCGTCGTTGTTGAGGGTGTAGTTGTAGGCAGTGGAGTTGTCGTCGTAGTTGAAGGTGGAGTAGAAGTTGGTGGTAGTGGAGGTGTTGTACTAATGCATAATATAAAGGACGGGAACAGTTCGCAAAAGCCTGGAGGTAGATCCGGTATGGGATTGTTGACTGTGGTGGGATTTGTAGTAGTGGGCGGTGTTATTGTTGTTGTTGTTGTTGGCACAGTAGTAGTTGTCGTCGTAGTTGGAGTTGTCGTCGTTGTTGAGGGTGTAGTTGTAGGCACTGGAGTTGTCGTCGTTGTTGAAGGTGGAGTAGAAATTGGTGGTACTGGAGGTGATGTACTAATGCATAATATAAAGGACGGGAACAGTTCGCAAAAGCCTGGAGGTAGATCCGGTATGGGATTGTTGACTGTGGTGGGATTTTTAGTAGTGGGCGGTGTTATTGTTGTTGTTGTTGTTGGCGCAGTAGTAGTTGTCGTAGCAGTTGGAGTTGTCGTCGTTGTTGAAGGTGTAGTTGTAGGAACTGGAGTTGTCGTCGTTGTTGAAGGTGTAGTTGTAGGCACTGGAGTTGTCGTCGTTGTTGAATGTGTAGTTGTAGGCACTGGAGTTGTCGTCGTTTTTGAAGGTGTAGTAGAAGTTGGTGGTACTGGAGTTGTTGTACTAATGCATAATATAAAGGACGGGAACAGTTCGCAAAAGCCTGGAGGTAGATCCGGTATGGGATTGTTGACTGTGGTGGGATTTGTAGTAGTGGGCGGTGTTATTGTTGTTGTTGTTGTTGGCACAGTAGTAGTTGTCGTCGTAGATTGAGTTGTCGTCGTTGTTGAAGGTGTAGTTGTAGGAACTGGAGTTGTCGTCGTTTTTGAAGGTGTAGTAGAAGTTGGTGGTACTGGAGTTGTTGTACTAATGCATAATATAAAGGACGGGAACAGTTCGCAAAAGCCTGGAGGTAGATCCGGTATGGGATTGTTGACTGTGGTGGGATTTGTAGTAGTGGGCGGTGTTATTGTTGTTGTTGTTGTTGGCGCAGTAGTAGTTGTCGTAGCAGTTGGAGTTGTCGTCGTTGTTGAAGGTGTAGTTGTAGGCGCTGGAGTTGTCGTCGTTGTTGAATGTGTAGTTGCAGGCACTGGAGTTGTCGTCGTTGTTGAAGGTGTAGTTGTAGGCACTGGAGTTGTCGTCGTTGTTGAAGGTGTAGTAGAAGTTGATGGTACTGGAGTTGTTGTACTAATGCATAATATAAAGGACGGGAACAGTTCGCAAAAGCCTGGAGGTAGATCCGGTATGGGATTGTTGACTGTGGTGGGATTTGTAGTAGTGGGCGGTGTTTTTGTTGTTGTTGTTGTTGGCGCAGTAGTAGTTGTCGTCGTAGATTGAGTTGTCGTCGTTGTTGAAGGTGTAGTTGTAGGCACTGGAGTTGTCGTCGTTGTTGAAGGTGTAGTTGTAGGCGCTGGAGTTGTCGTCGTTGTCGAAGGTGTAGTTGTAGGCGCTGGAGTTGTCGTCGTTGTTGAAGGTGTAGTAGAAGTTGGTGGTACTGGAGTTGTTGTACTAATGCATAATATAAAGGATGGGAACAGTTCGCAAAAGCCTGGAGGTAGATCCGGTATGGGATTGTTGACTGTGGTGGGATTTGTAGTAGTTGGCGGTGTTTTTGTTGTTGTTGTTGTTGGCGCATTAGTAGTTGTCGTCGTAGATTGAGTTGTCGTCGTTGTTGAAGGTGTAGTTGTAGGCACTGGAGTTGTCGTCGTTGTTGAAGGTGTAGTTGTAGGCGCTGGAGTTGTCGTCGTTGTTGAAGGTGTAGTAGAAGTTGGTGGTACTGGAGTTGTTGTACTAATGCATAATATAAAGGACGGGAATTGTTCGCAAAAGCCTGGAGGTAGATCCGGTATGGGATTGTTGACTGTGGTGGGATTTTTAGTAGTGGGCGGTGTTATTGTTGTTGTTGTTGTGCTCGGGATTGGAGTTGTTAAGCAAAGAGGAATCATCGGGAACAAAGTGCAGACCTCTGTTGGTCTCTCTCCCTCCCCCATTGTGGGAGAAATCGTTTGATAGATGATAACCAGCAGCAAATACCTAAAAGCCTAGGGATTCTTCATGAAAATTTTGATATTGTAAAGAGCTTGTGAGCAGAACCTACCATAGTGAACGACCAACAATCACTAATTTTATTTAGCTTGACGTTGCTTCTTATATACGAGTTCTTTTACTTATAAGGCTATCGTATGCGTTTCCTGTTCCTCGCTCTATCAATGAGCTCCAATCTCTGAACTAATGCCGACAATGTAATTTATGTGTCTGTCACATATGTACTTATGTCTGAATTTGGAATGTCGTTTTCCATTTGCTGAGCATTGTTCAAATAATTAGGTATTTATCAGTTTCTTGGCTATATGGGAAAGGCTAAAGATGGCTCCAAAAATATATATATTCTTGTTCAAGGCGACGACCAGAGTTTTCATAGTCATCTCGGACTATCCGTCCGCTTGTCCGTCTTTCCGTATGAACGCCAAGATCTCAAAACATGTAAGAGCTTGAGACTTGAAGTTGTACATGTATAGGTGTATCAGTGTTGCCAAATCAGCTTTTTTTTCAAATCTGGCTTTTCTACTTTTAACCCATTTAAAATGGGAAATCTGGATATATTGTTTTTGTGAAAAAGTATGCAACAGGCAGAAGGAAGCATCGAAGAAGCCATAAAGTATATACATCTATTCTTGATCGGGCGATGACGCAAGTCGATATAGCCCTGTCCATCTGTCTGTATGAACGCCGAGATCTCAGAAGCTAGAGAGCTGAGCTAGAGCATGCATACTTGTGTATACCATACGCAGCATGAGTTTAGCATATTTTTTCAATATCTCATCCGATGTCATTTTCATCGAAAATAATAAATAAATTGATTCAGTTTTTTTGTGTACTTTGAATACTATTAGACCTGGAGACTGATTCATTCATTGTGTATATATATTTAATGGATACAAAGATTTTGTAACTTACAGATTTTGGACACCACGTCCTCTTCGCCTTCAATTTAAAAAACAACGCCTTTCAAGTACTAGAGATCTACACACATTTAAATATTATCATTACGTTGTCAAAGATTCTTCAAGATATTCCGTTTACAAAGACATTATTCAACAAACAAATTCTCATAATATTGCCCACAATGCAGCGCAGTCCAAGTTCAAAGTTAACAGTTAATATTTTTTGTTGTTTAATTTAATAATGACCCTATTCTTTGTAGATAATTTGTTGTTATATAAAAACAAGTAAAAACGTTGCAAGCCGGCGATACCGATTGCAGAATACTTATTTACACCCCAAACGCTGTCAACCAGAGTATATAGTGGAATATTCAAGTCTAGTTGTAACGTTCAAGTTGTGGTGTGTATAAAGGCCGACGAGTGCTGTATATGCTGATAAAAGCACTGCTTTGGCTCTATGCATTCCCAGTCCCTGGTCGGGCGCCAACATTCAGATAATGCATAGAGCTAGCCATAGATTTAGAGATAACGGGCGGGATCTTCTGGTCCCTTAGCTCATTCGGGAGTGTGTGTGGGGGGGGGGGGGGGGTTCTTTGTTACCTCTCAAATCTCCGAACACAAATTTTAATTGTTAAGATCCCTAAAGATGGTCCACATGACCGAAGTGAAGGGGAACGGGTGGAAGACGAACACAGAGTTTGTACCTATACCAGACGAAAACAAGTAAGAAAGCTCTAGTCGAGACTGCTCGACTAGGAAATCCCCTGAACCCTTCGGAGAACTGATATTTCAATAATTCTTCCAGTCTTTCTGCTTACAAAAGAAACACACACACTCACACATGCACACGCGGACACACATACATAGACACTCATAGGAACGAACGCATAAACACACATGGGCTGCAGTGTGGACTTATCATGGGAACTTTATTAATTAATAACTTTTTTTGTGGACGTACGTTCTTCATGAAACTTTCAGATTGTTTCATCATTACTAAGCGTGTATTTGCCAAAGCTCAAGTCTCTAGTATTTGAAATACGCCTTTTACAAAGGTGAGGGTAAGGGGGTGGATATAGGGGTGGGGGGGTGAATTATAACAAAAATCGAAATTCTATCACGTGCAGTCGAGTCTACATTTAAAATTTGGAGACTTTAGCTCTAAAGGTGTAGGAGATATAATTTTATAACTGGTTTTCGATAAGGTTTTTGATCGATAAAAAAATAACGGGATAAGTTATCGATTTTTAGTGATAAACTCGATATCCGCGTGCTATATACGAGCATTTTAAAAAAAGTTGAAGTCTCTAGCTTCTATATCTTCTGAAATCGACGCGTTCAAACATACGGACAGACGTACAGACGGACAGACGGTCACGGCTAAATCGACTCAGTTCGTCGCCCTGATCAAGAATATATATATACATTCTGGGGTCTGCCACGCCTCCTCTGCCTGTTACATACTTTTACGAAAAACATTATACCCTGATTTCCCATTTTCAATGGGTTCAGGGTATAAATAATTCTAATAATGCTTCGCATCTTTCTGCTTACACAAGAAACACGCACACATATAGGCGCGTAAGCACACCCATTTTATCCATAATATTTTAATGTTTTTTCTTTTTTGGTGGCGCAATCATTTTATATATTTATTAAAATTGAAGTTTTTTTTTTGGTTTTTTTATTAAAGAAAAAAGAATATACCTAAGAGTTAATGATTTTGTTGTTTAATATAATAAATACCATATTCTATGTAGATAATTTGTTTTATAAAAAAACTTGTATGTATAAACAATTGTGGGGTCATTTATCAATGCATAATATAAAGTACGGGAACATTTCGCAAAAACCTGGAGGTAGACCCGGTATGGGATTGTTGACGGTGGTGGGATTTGTAGTAGTGGGCGGTGTTATTGTTGTTGTTGTTGTTGGCGCAGTAGTAGTTGTAGTAGTTGGAGTTGTCGTCGTTGTTGAAGGTGTAGTAGAAGTTTGTGGTACTGGAGGTGTTGTACTAATGCAATATATAAAGTACGGGAACATTTTGCAAAAACCTGGAGGTAGACCCGGTATGGGATTGTTAACTGTGGTGGGATTTGTAGTAGTGGGCGGTGTTATTGTTGTTGTTGTTGTTGTTGGCGCAGCAGTAGTTGGAGTTGTCGTCGTTGTTGAGGGTGTAGTTGTAGGCACTGGAGTTGTCGTTGTTGAAGGTGTAGTAGAAGTTGGTGGTACTGGAGTTGTTGTACTAATGCATAATATAAAAGACGGGAACAGTTCGCAAAAGCCTGGAGGTAGACACTGTATGGGATTGTTGACTGTGGTGGGATTTATAGTAGTGGGCGGTGTTATTGTTGTTGTTGTTGTTGGCACAGTAGTAGTTGTCGTCGTAGTTGGAGTTGTCGTCGTTGTTGAGGGTGTAGTTGTAGGCACTGGAGTTGTCGTCGTTGTTGAAGGTGGAGTAGAAGTTGGTGGTACTGGAGGTGTTGTACTAATGCATAATATAAAGGACGGGAACAGTTCGCAAAAGCCTGGAGGTAGATCCGGTATGGGATTGTTGACTGTGGTGGGATTTTTAGTAGTGGGTGGTGTTATTGTTGTTGTTGTTGTGCTCGGGATTGGAGTTGTTAAGCAAAGAGGAATCATCGGGAACAAAGTGCAGACCTCTGTTGGTCTCTCTCCCTCCCCCATTGTGGGAGAAATCGTTTGATAGATGATAACCAGCAGCAAATACCTAAAAGCCTAAGGATTCTTCATGAAAATTTTGATATTTTAAAGAGCTTGTGAGCAGAACCTACCATAGCGAACGACCAACAATCACTAATTTTATTTAGCCTGACGTTGCTTCTTATATACGAGTTCTTTTACTTATAAGGCTATCGTATGCGTTTCCTGTTCCTCGCTCTATCAATGAGCTCCAATCTCTGAACTAATGCCGACAATGTAATTTATGTGTCTGTCACATATGTACTTATGTCTGAATTTGGAATGTCGTTTTCCATTTGCTGAGCATTCTTCAAATAATTAGGTATTTATCAGTTTCTTGGCTATATGGGAAAGGCTAAAGATGGCCCCAAAAATGTATATATTCTTGTTCAAGGCGACGACCAGAGTTTTCATAGTCATCTCGGAGTATCCGTCCGCTTGTCCGTCTTTCCGTATGAACGCCAAGATCTCAAAACATGTAAGAGCTTGAGACTTGAAGTTGTACATGTATAGGTGTATCAGTGTTGCCAAATCAGCTTTTTTTTCAAATCTGGCTTTTCTACTTTTAACCCATTTAAAATGGGAAATCTGGATATATTGTTTTTGTGAAAAAGTATGCAACAGGCAGAAGGAAGCATCGAAGAAGCCATAAAGTATATACATCTATTCTTGATCGGGCGATGACCCAAGTCGATATAGCCCTGTCCATCTGTCTGTATGAACGCCGAGATCTCAGAAGCTAGAGAGCTGAGCTAGAGCATGCATACTTGTGTATACCATACGCAGCATGAGTTTAGCATATTTTTTCAATATCTCATCCGATGTCATTTTCATCGAAAATAATAAATAAATTGATTCAGTTTTTTTGTGTACTTTGAATACTATTAGACCTGGAGACTGATTCATTCATTGTGTATATATATTTAATGGATACAAAGATTTTGTAACTTACAGATTTTGGACACCACGTCCTCTTCGCCTTCAATTTAAAAAACAACGCCTTTCAAGTACTAGAGATCTACACACATTTAAATATTATCATTACGTTGTCAAAGATTCTTCAAGATATTCCGTTTACAAAGACATTATTCAACAAACAAATTCTCATAATATTGCCCACAATGCAGCGCAGTCCAAGTTCAAAGTTAACAGTTAATATTTTTTGTTGTTTAATTTAATAATGACCCTATTCTTTGTAGATAATTTGTTGTTATATAAAAACAAGTAAAAACGTTGCAAGCCGGCGATACCGATTGCAGAATACTTATTTACACCCCAAACGCTGTCAACCAGAGTATATAGTGGAATATTCAAGTCTAGTGTGCAACAAAAACAGGGCATGATCCCATTGAAATTGAAAAATCATCGATAGCTATATGTATGTATATGTAGATATATACATAAGTCTGAATGCATAAAATCAAGCATTGCAGCAATTCTTATGTACGCTTACATTTGAATGTGTAAACGTGAATGTATGTACACATAAATGCATACTCTGGCGTTTCTATCAATGCCTATTCCTTCCGTGTTATCAATGCCTATTAAGTCTATTTGTATATACATGTACATACATAGATGGCTCACGCATATAAATGTCGCAATTTGACACTACAAATACCGATTGCCATGCGCCTAGTGGCCTCATTTTTGGCCAGTTCTTAGAACGAGCTAACGGTAATGTAAATGCAAAATTTGAATGGTTACGCTAAAAAAATGTGAAAATTACAGGGTATTTTTCGATATGCCACGCCCCAAATAAGGCGTAACAATTATTTTTGGGACATCGATAGAGGAGGTTATCAGTAACTCAACTATCCAAATATGAAGCTTCTAGCTCTTATAGTTAAAAAGATATAAGCTTTTGCGGTTTGCCATGCCCTCTTTGGACGGAGATATATCCACTATAGCTCGTTGGACTTGGGGTGTCACCCCGGTTATATATATACAAATTTCAGGTCTCTAGCATTAATAGTGCCTAAAATTTCAAGTCAAGTCAATTTCAAGTCTGTAGCTTCAATAGCGCCAAATTGAGCTGCGTTCATACGGATAGACGGACGGACAGCAAGACGGACATTGCACAAAACCAATATACTAATTCCCTTCGTGAATGAGTATAAAAAACAGTTTTTTGTGGGAACATATTGAAAAATACAAGTAGGAAGGCTCTAGTTCAGACTGCTCGACTAGGAGATACTCTGAACTCTCCAATCTGATATCCCAATCATACTGCTTTTCTTCCCTTCTTGCACTTGCATGCAGTTTGCAGCGATTGCGCTTGGGCTGCTCTGCAGTGTGGGACACATTATGAGAATTTATTTGTTTAATGAAACTTTCACAACGTATCCATAATACTTAAATGTGTGTATAATCCGAAGCACAAGTCTTTAGTACTTGAAATAATTTTTTAACAAATTGAAGGGGGCGTGGTGTCCAAAATCTGTAAATTACAAAATGTATCCATTAAATATATATATAGAATGAATGAATAAGTTTCCAGGTCTAATACTATTCAAAGCAGGCTAAGAACAAGTAATCAATTCATCGAAACATTATACCCTGATTTCCCATTTCATATAGGTTCAGGGTATAAAAAGCCAGATTTGACGGAAAAAAGCTGATTTGGCATTATTGAACAATAAAATTTCAAGTCTCAAGCTCTTACATGTTTTGAGATCTTGGCGTTCATACGGAAAGACGGACAAGCGGACGGATACTCCGAGATGACTATAAAAACTCTGGTCGTCGCCTTGAACAAGAATATATACATCTTTGGGGCCATCTTTAGCCTTTCCCATATAGCCAAGAAACTGATAAATACCTAATTATTTGAAGAATGCTCAGCAAATGGAAAACGACATTCCAAATTCAGACATAAGTACATATGTGACAAACACATAAATTACATTGTCGGCATTAGTTCAGAGATTGGAGCTCATTGATAGAGCGAGGAACAGGAAACGCATACGATAGCCTTATAAGTAAAAGAACTCGTATATAAGAAGCAACGTCAAGCTAAATAAAATTAGTGATTGCTGGTCGTTCGCTATGGTAGGTTCTGCTCACAAGCTCTTTACAATATCAAAATTTTCATGAAGAATCCTTAGGCTTTTAGGTATTTGCTGCTAGTTATCATCTATCAAACGATTTCTCCCACAATGGGGCAGGGAGAGAGCCAACTTTTACCGCCAGAGTTCTGCATTTTGTTCCCGATGTATCCTCTTTGCTTAGTAACTCCAATCCCGAGCACAACAATAGCACCACCCACTACTACAAATCCCACCACAGTCAACAATCCCATACCGGATCTACCTCCAGGCTTTTGCGAACTGTTCCCGTCCTCTATATTATGCATAAGTACAACAACTCCAGTACCACCAACTTCTACTACACCTTCAACAACGACGACAACTCCAGTGCCTACAACTACAACTTCAACTACGACGACAACTCCAGTGCCTACAACTACAACTTCAACTACGACGACAACTCCAGTGCCACCGGGTCCACCTCCAGGCTTTTGCGAACTGTTCCCCTCCTTTATATTATGCATAAGTACAACAACTCCAGTACCACCAACTTCTACTACACCTTCAACAACGACGACAACTCCAGTGCCTACAACTACAACTTCAACTACGACGACAACTCCAGGGCCTACAACTACAACTTCAACTACGACGACAACTCCAGTGCCACCGGGTCCACCTCCAGGCTTTTGCGAACTGTTCCCGTCCTTTATATTATGCATAAGTACAACAACTCCAGTACTACCAACTTCTACTACACCTTCAACAACGACGACAACTCCAGTGCCTACAACTACAACTTCAACTACGACGACAACTCCAGTGCCTACAACTACAACTTCAACTACGACGACAACTCCAGTGCCTACAACTACAACTTCAACTACGACGACAACTCCAGTGACTACAACTACAACTTCAACTACGACGACAACTCCAGTGCCACCGGGTCTACCTCCAGGCTTTTGCGAACTGTTCCCGTCCTTTATTTTATGCATAAGTACAACAACTCCAGTACCACCAACTTCTACTACACCTTCAACAACGACGACAACTCCAGTGCATACAACTACAACTTCAACTACGACGACAACTCCAGTGCCTACAACTACAACTTCAACTACGACGACAACTCCAGTGCCTACAACTACAACTTCAACTACGACGACAACTCCAGTGCCTACAACTACAACTTCAACTACGACGACAACTTCAGTGCCTACAACTACTACTACACCTGCAACAACGACGACAACTCCAGTGCCTACAACTACAACTTCAACTACGACGACAACTTCAGTGCCTACAACTACTACTACACCTGCAACAACGACGACAACTCCAGTGCCTACAACTACAACTTCAACAACGACGACAACTCCAGTGCCTACAACTACAACTTCAACTACGACGACAACTCTATCATCAACTACTAAATCAATTTCTGATAATCATCATGTGCACCATTACAATCATATACATCATATTCCTCTGCTTCTTCCGAAACCACCCGCATTTCCACCGCCCCCGAAAATTTCCTTTCCAGATTTACCGACCCCTCCTGATTTTGTAGTTCCTCCTAAGGGTTCTGCCTATCCAGCTCCACCTAGTTTATCGTTACCATCACTTCCTGGTCTACCAAAACCTCCTTCGTTTCCTATGCCTCCTACTCTGCCAACCCCTCCTGGATTACCAATTCCACCTCATCCGATAATTCCTGCACCGCCAGCCCCTCCCAAATTACCAAGTTTACCACACCCGATTATATCATTTCCAGAAATTTCTATTGGCGTACCGGTGACCCAAAAGCTAAAACAACCAGAATATACAGATTTTAGCCCCACTCCTCCAGCACTCCAATTTCCAGGATTTCCTTTTGGCTTGCAATGGAAAAAAGAACAGGCTGCAAGCATTTAAAAATATTAAAGAAGTTTCTCATTTAGTTAATTAACATTTAACTATATATTCATAAATCATTTCGTAATTATCAATACTTCTGCCACAGCAAGATCCACAAGGTGCATAACAAGGTGATCGTCCACATGAACCACATGGCCCACATAGCCCATAACAGGCGCCAAAACAGGGCTCACAACAGGGTTCACAGCATGGTCGTCTGATTGGTATAAAAGTGCATCCACCGCCGCAGCACATCTTGTATTATTATTATTAGTTAATAAATCAAACTCTTCACTGAACCAGAAATGAATAAGATCTGTGGATATGTTTAATCTATTACCATAGCGGCAGGGTAATAACCGTTCACTAAATCAATGATCCCTATATGAAGGTAAAACAAGAATCAATTTTAACATAGTTTTCTCTTTATGAATATACTTACATGGCTAAAAAACAGTTACATGGAATTTACATATAACGTGCCGATGTGTTTCATGTATAACAAGTAAGAAAACTCTAGTCGAGAGTGCTCGACTACGAGATCCCCTGAACCCTTCAAGCAACAGCCATTTCAATCATTTTTAGCGTCTCTCTGCTTACACAAACACACACATACACACGCAAACACACATACATAGACACCCATAGGCGCGCACGCATGGGCTGCAGTGTGGGCTTACTATGGGAACTTAATTGTTTAATAACTTTTTTTCTGGACGTACGTTCTCCATGAAACTTTCAGATTGTGGTTTTATCATTACTATGCGTATAATTGCCAAAGCTCAAGTCTCTAGTATTTGAAATACGCCTTTTACAAACTTATGGGTGAGGGGGTGGATATAGAGGTGGGGGGTGAAATTGAACAAAAATCGAAATTCTATAACGTACATATCAATCTACATTTAAAATTTGGATACTCTAGCTCTAAAGATGTAGGAGATATAATTTTATAACTGCATTTCGATAAGGTTTTTGATCGATAAAAAAATAACGGGATGAGTTATCGATTTTTAGTGATAAACTCGATATCCGCGTGCTATATACGAGCATTTTAAAAAAAAGTTGAAGTCTCTAGCTTCTATATCTTCGGAAATCGACGCGTTCAAACATACGGACAGACGGACAGACGGACAGACGGACAGACAGACGGACAGGGCTAAATCGACTCAGTTCGTCGCCCTGATCAAGAATATATATACTTTATGGGGTCTGCCACGCCTCCTTCTGCCTGTTACATACATTTCAACAAAAACATTATACCCTGATTTCCCATTTTCAATGGGTTCAGGGTATAAAAATGCAAATACGAATGACGAAATGTGTAAATTTTCCTATACCTTGAAAATTTTATGTATTTAGGCCTACTAAAATTGTTTTCTATATATATTTTGAAATACAGTATATAAAAATAAAAAAATAATATGCAATGCTATACTGATCTTCCAACTTTAGAAATGGAGTACCGTTCGTTGACCTATTCGAAGCTAAATAACTGACAGCATAAATGTATAGCCAAGAACCATTTTTATTTTGAACTGATAAATACCTAATTATTTGGACAATGAACGATAAATGGAATGTGACATTCTAAATTCAGATATAAATACATGTGTGACAGATACATAAATTACATTGTCTGCCTTCGTTCAGAGATTGCGGATCATTGATACAGCGAGGAGCTGAAAACGTACATGCTAGCCTTATAAGCAAAAGAACTTGTATATAAGAAGCAAAGTCAAGCTAAATAAAACAAATAAGAAAGCTCTAGTCGAGGCTGCTCGACTACGAGATCCCCTGAACCCTTCGAGCAACAGCCATTTCGATAATTTTTAGGGTCTTTCTGCTTATACAAACACACACATACACACGCAAACACATATACATAGACACACTAGGCGCGCACGCATAAGCACGTATGGGCTGCAGTGTGGGATTACTATGGGCACTTTATTGTTTAATAACTTTTTTTGTGGACGTACGTTCTTCATGAAACTTTCAGATTGTGGTTTTATCATTACTAAGCGTGTATTTGGCAAAGCTCAAGTCTCTAGTATTTGAAATACGTCTTTTAAAAACTTATGGGTGAGGGGGTGGATATAGAGGTGGGGGTGAAATTGTACAAAAACCGAAATTCTATAACGTATATATCAATCTACATTTAAAATTTGGATACTCTAGCTCTAAAGATGTAGGAGATATATTTTTATAATTAACTTTTGATAATGTTATTTATCGATAAAAAAATAACGGAACGAGTTATCGTTTTTTTGTGATAAACTCGATATGCGTGCTGTATATACGGACATTTAAAAAAAAAAGTTGAAGTCTCTAGGTATTATATCTTCTGAAATCGACGCGTTCAAACATGTTACATACATTTTAACAAAACCATTATACCCTGATTTCCCATTTTCAATGGGTTCAGGGTATATTTAATGATTCTTGGTCGTTGCTATGGTTGGTTCTGCTCACAAGTTCTTTACAATACAACTTTCATGAAGAATGCAATCAATTTCTCCAGTAATGGGGGAGGAAGAGAAACAACATCCAGATTTTACATTACCCCCAGAGTTCCACATTCGGTTACCAAGCACAACTACAACTACGACAACACCAACGACACCACCCACGACTACAAATCCCACCACAGTCAACAATACCATACCATGTTTGGCGAATCGTTCCCGCACTTTATATTCCAATTTATAACGACAACTCCAGTGCCTACAACTACAACTACACCTTCAACAACGACGATAATTCCAGTGCCAACAACTCTATCATCAACTACCAAATCAATTTCTCTTAATCACCATGTGCACCATCACAATCATGTATATCATATCTAGCTGCTTCTTCCGAAACTCCCAGCTATTCCACCGCCTCCGAAAATTTATTTTCCAACTTTACCGCCCCATCCCGGTTTTATAGTTCCTAAGGTTTCTGCCTTTCCAGCATTAGCATTTTAGGCCCACCCGTCCAGCACTCCAATTCCCCGGATTTCCCCCGCCCCCGGCTCCATTTCCCAATCCTTTTGGCTTACAATGGAAAGAAAAGAAATTTATCAATTTAGTTAAAATTCAACTATATGTTCATAATCTGAATTAAATCATTTCGTAATTATCAATAATTCCTCGATGCTGTTCTGAAGATAATATTAACAAGAAGGACCGCAACTGCCACAGCAAGATCCACAAGGTGCATAACAAGGTGATCGTCCACATGGACCACATGGCCCACATAGCCCACAACAGGCGCCAAAACAGGGCCCACAACAGGGCTCACAGCATGGTCGTCTGATTGGTATAAGAGTGCAACCACCGCCGCAGCACATCTTGTATTATTATTATTAGTTATTAGATCAAACTTTTCACGGAACCAGAAATAAATACGATCTGTGGATATGTTGTTAATCTATTACCACAGCTGCTGGGTAATAATCCTCCACTAAATCACTGTAGTTGATATCAATGATCCCTATATGAAGATAAAACAAGAATCAATTTTAACATAGTTTTCTCTTTATGAATATACTTACATGACTATAAAACAGTTACTTGAAATTTACATATAACGTGCCGATGTGTTTCATGTATAAACATGCAAATACGAATGACGAAATGTGTAAATTTTCCTATACCTTGAAAATTGTATGTATTTAGGCCTACTACGATTTTCTTCTATATATATATATTTTGAAATTCAATACATAAAAATTAAAAAATAACAAGCAAGAATGCTTTACTCGAGATTGCTCCATTACGGGACCCCCTGTGCCCTTGAAGGAACTGATAATTCAATGATTCTGCGCTGGTGTACTATGGTAACCTAGATAGTGTCTTCATCTTCTTCAGGCCGCGAATTCTGGGGGTATGAATGTATCATAAAATATTCGAAACTATAAAATGCACATGAATATATTCTAAATTCTAAATCGATATCAATACACTGGGTTCCAAAAATTTTCCAAGTCCCTAGCTCTTATATCTGAACGCCCAGGCGTTCACACAAGGACCAACACAGAAAGGGGCACGCCTCAGCTAGTCTCCCTAATCAAGAATATATGTACATATTTCGTATGGGGTCTGCTACGCCCCCTTTTTGCCTGTTACATATATTGAACAAAAGCATTCTACGCTAATTTCCCATTGAAAATGGGCTCAGGGTTAAACAAATATGAAGACAAAAACGAATTAATTATAACAGTAACATTTATTGAATATTTTCCAGCAAGCTCCAATAAAAACCATCATACCATCATCACCATTAAATAACAACTTGATGCCAACTTATTGAAAACCATGCAAATCTGAGTAGGGGAAAACTGATTATAAATGCTTTAGTAATAGTATATGCGACTTACCCAACTTATAATACCAGTACCAGCGATAACTTCCAGTAGATATCATTTTGCATTGTGCTCTGTATCCCTAGTGTGAAGACTAACCTATCCTAATTCCAACATATGGCTAATCTTATTTAAAGAGTGTATTTAACATGGAAAACCTATTTACAAAAACTGAATTATTTAATACATAGAAATGAATATCGTAATGCGATACTTACGTAACATGTCGACATTAAGAACGATGTCGAAAAAAGTAAACATTATGTATTAGTGCCACACAGTGAGGGGAACATAAATTGTGAAGGAGCGCAAGAAAGAAACCACTTATATGTATTATGTATAGTGTACGGGAATTGTGTGCGGTTAGTTAGAATATTGTCGAACTTAGCAAAATGTGTAGTGAATTTGAAAACCGACTTTTAGCCATTTTTTGGAATTAAGATTTACAAACAAATTTTGAGCAACAATTTACATTTGTATTTTATTTTATTTTTATTTTTTGTTCCGAAAAGATGTGGATCTGACAAACTCTAGTTGAATAATGAAAAATTTAATCAATTCGACTCCAAGCCCAGCCGGCCAGGACATAAAAAACTCAAAGCTAGCTGAGTTTTATAAAATTGAGAAAGAAAACTGTTAAATCGGGGCAACAAACGGTATACTACTCATTTATTAATGACCCCAATGAATAGGCTTTTAAGTCGACACACAATTGCGTTGTTTGTATCACATATCATCCGCCTCTTCAGTGACGCCCCCTATACCCCTTCTAGAACTAGCAGAAAAAGCTATGCAAATTATACGCACTGACTATACAAACCATAATAAATCTATAAAATACTAAAAAATAAAATTGTTTTGTTTGCAGTATATTTATTTAGTAAATGTGCTCAATTACAATTATATTGAACGTTGTTTTCTGTGAACATAAATAATTTTGAGAAGGTATACACGATGGTATAGCTGTTAAAGCAATTTTTCCTAGAATTCTTCTGCAACCGAGATCTCACCAACCGCCACAACTGAACCTAAAAGTCAGCCAGTTCTAACATTGTGCTTCTATAGACGACGATAATTGGTTAAATGAGCTCAATAATTATAATCTGCAGACACATACCAAAAAGTATAGAATATTTCCATGGAAAGTATCTTAACACAATCGTCCATGCCAGAAGCCGGGGCCACTTGGGCCGGTACAGCTATTGAATGGTCCTTGGAATGAACAGAAGCAGGGATCATAGAAGCCACCAGGCCCAGCACTGCCGCAGATTCCAATGCAGGCAGCAGGATAGCACGTATAGCCAAACATGATGATTTCGTATGAGCTGGGAAAAATAATGTGGACAATTTAATTTATATATATATTGTATATACAACTTACATTGCTCGCGTTACACGAAAAAAGGAAAATATGCCTGAATTTCAAAAATATTTATTTTCAGAACTGAGTACCGAATGGCTTCAGTGTTGGTGTTACAATGAATGAAATGTCGTACTCAAAACGGCAGGCGATAGCAGAGCTGTGAAAATTAAGGCAAAGGCTACTGAGTGAAATATAAATGAATTTACATTTACATAAATATTTACATTTATATATTTTGTAACATTCTCTGCTGTTACTAAGTCCTCCGACTTAAGTCTGTTAGACCAAACACATGTTAGGCCAAGAATCAAAGGCAGATAAAGAGATGTAGAAGAAAACACTTTGAAATTTGTAGCTCATATCTAATGCATTTACTATTTAAAGTGTACAAAATACCCAAAGATTGTTAATAGCATGATCTACAGAAGGCACGACTACAATTAGCTTCCAGACCATGACGTTTCGCAATAGGACCGGGTGCTTTGGGCGGACAGCAGGGCCCGCAGGGACCACACGGTCCGCAGGGTCCTCCACAAGGGCCACATGGTCCACAGGGTCCGCAGGGTGCTCCGCAACAGGAGCCACAGCAGGGAGTGCAGGGTGAGCCGCAACATGAATAGCATGGATTGCACATCTTGGTTTGTTAAAAATATCAACTGCTATACGATATAGCTATATCAGTTCAAATCGTGCCTTTGGGTATGGAAACAACTATTGATTTTAGAAATGCTGTGAATATTTTCAGTTACTTGGAACAGGCCTCTCGCAGTAAATACTGGAAACTTGGGGAAAATAAAAATAAAGTAGAATAAACATTATTTTACTATCAATAGGAATACATTTATATATGTTCACTTACATGCCTAAAAATAGTCACAGAAATTGATATTGCTTAAAGAGCTCTTTTTTGTAGAAAATTCCAAAAGTGTATGTAGAAATTTTTACGTTTTTGGCAGTTCTTCATTTTTTGGTTTTCAAAGCCTGCTTTCCACAAGTTTTTAAAAATAATCTTTGACTTGATTAATATAATTAATTACAATTTTGTTTTCTATTTTTCAGCAAATTGAAATATCAATAAAATCCAGCCATATTAATATGATATAAAGTGAGTATCTTTAATTTAGTATATGTAACTATTACATTTGGCTACAAATAAAAACAGATTATTCTAAATGTCAGCAGGCAATCATATTGTATATTATTAAATTATGAAAGTTAAATTCTTTCAAGAATTAAATAGCAGATGGTCTCAGATGAAGAATGAATACAGAATTATTAATCAAATTTTTACCATGCATAATTTATTTATTTATTAATTTATTTATTTATTTTTTATTTTATTTACAATTTTATATACGACTCTGTCTTTTTAGGTTGCTCTATTGTATTTTGCACAAATTCAATTCCTTATACTTGACATTAATTAATAGCGCCATTTACCACTTTCAGGACTAAAATAGGGTTCAAGACCATTTCGCTTAAACCACAAACAGTTGCATCGACCATAACATGGTCGAAAGCAAGTAGCTGGAAAATAGCTGGAATAGCAGCATGAATAGCATGAATAGCACATCCTGAGGCACTTTGACTCATACGTTCTTCACGAAAATAGAACTACTGTAATTATTTGTAGTCTTCCAATCTTCAAACAGGCGATAAAGCGCAATATCAAGCACTTGAGTTAAGATTGTCAACTTAAGGAAATAGAAAAATAAGCAGTTTTCCCCCAAAAAACTTCAATGAATTTCGCTTACCCAAAAATATTCACAGAAATTCTTTAGTGGTTTACCTAGTTCTTCTCACTATATGATTTCAAAACTTAATGTCGATTTCAAAATTCCCAATACCCTATATCAAGATAAACCGATTTGGTGTCATCAATTTGCTATTTATTTCATATACAGTTACAAAGCAAGAGGTCTACCTATAATTTTTTATCAGCGCTGCGTTTCTTAAATTTTGCTCCGAAGATATATATATATATATATAAGAAAATTAGCTAGTAACACGATCTACAGAAGCCAGGAGTACATTTCGGTTCAAGGCCATGGCGTTTATAGCAACAAGGGCCGCAGGGACCACAACATGGACCACAAGGTCCACAGGGACCGCAGGGACCGCAGGGACCACAGCAGGGGCCGCAGGAACCGCAACACGGATAGCACATCTTGGCAGATCGAGAAGTTTTTTTACTGTGGGCTGAAAACTATAACCAAAATGATTCATTTTATAATTGAGCGCAATGGATTGTATTAGCACGAACCTTTAATAAATTTCTGTACAGAGTTGTTCAGTTTCCGATATGCAAAACAACTTTAGATTTGACAAATACTGTGATTATTTTCAGCTGTTTAGTCTTTGGAGAGGCGATCTATGTTCAGTTCATATGTCTCATTACATAGACTGAAAACTTTTAAGAAAAAAAAAATAAACAAAAAATGAAATCTTTTTAAAATCAAAAATGTCTTTTTTTTTTTACTTACATGCTCGAAAATAGTCACAGATATTCGGTAACTGTATACTGAGCTCCTTTCTGATTAAGATTATATAAAACAATGAAAACATTTCGTTCGCTTGTGGCTAGACTCTCAAAATTCCATTTCAAGGCCTCCTTTGACGACTTACATTGCCAGTTAGAAGCAAGTAATAGTGTTCGATTAAGAAATACCCTACATCGTCTGTACAGATTTTTGCAAGTAATTACATAGAAAAGTAAAATACCCATAGACACACGAAAGGAATTGAATAAGCGAAAAGATATCAACATAGAAGTATGCACAGTCAATTTAAAGCTCCAGCTTTTGGCAAAATTAAGTTGAGTTTAAAGAACTTAATTAAAACATCTATTGCGAGATTCCACAGCTAATATAATGAAACTGGTGGTTTCTTCAGCTCAAAACGCACTTTACGCACTTTAAAAACGCACTGTGAGCGCATTGAAGTTCCACAGGGAGCGCGAGCATCAGTCGTGAGAGCAAAAAGTCAGCGGCCAGAGGGTAAATGAGCATAGGAAGAGCCAGTGAGCGTAATAACACACAGGTTCTCCCGCTCTCACAGCTTTGACTGCAAATAATGCTCATTAGGCGTGGTAGATCCCAAGAAATATATATATAGTGTTGATCATGGCGAGTTATGTTCATTTAGCACTGTCCGTTCAGCAGTCCGCTCACATGTGTGAACCTTTAAGAGAAACTTCCAATGTTTTTTTTAATAACAGCGCCGAAACTAGACCCTCCCCAATTTCGAGTAAAAAATAAAAACCATTGAAAATGGGAAATAAGGGTATAATGGTTTTGTGAAAAGTATGTAACATGCAGAAGAAATCATCGCAGACCCCATAGTGTATATATTCTTGATCAGGGGGACGAGCTGAGTCGATATAGCCCTGTCCGTCTGTCCGTCCGTCCGTCCGTATGAGGGCGTCGATCTCGATATGTATGTGTGCAGAATGATTGGAACATCAGCATGGAGGGTTAAGGGTATCTCCTAGTCGAGCAGTCTCGACTAAAGTCTTCTTACTTGTTAAATTTATACGTATGGCTTTGCAAATATACACACGAACGCATGATTGCGTATGTATGTATGTGTGGTCATATGTATGTATATTGTTCCTTGTGTTGCACAAAAGAACAAAGTATTATTGGACTATCGCTCAAAGCCCTTTTGTTAATATATGCACAAGGCATAAATAAATATTTCCACAATTATTAAATTATAGATTTATTTTCCGTGTCTAGTTTTTGTTGAAAAATGGCGTTAATGGTGCAACGCCATCTCGATTTATAAATAATTTTGAAACACAATGAAGGCTGGAATTCTTCCTCGACTACTTCCTAGATTTCTTCTGTAAGCCGAATCCTTGATAACCGCCTCGACCATGCCATGTCAGTGTGAACTGCTTCTGCACATCGAGTTTTGAATGTTTATATATACTGATACAAGTATCACTCTCTTTGTTTACTTACCACGGGAAGCGCAAAGGACAATATTCGGAAACAATTGAAATTACCACGACGTTCCCCAGCAGCCATAGTGACAGCCGCCCAAGCCCCGACATGCGCCAGCCATGCAGCCATAGCTGGGATCATAGAAACCGCTCGGGGCGCAGCTGCCGCAGGAGCCGATACAGGCGGCAGGGTAACAGGGCCAGCTACACATGGTGATTTGGTAAGAACTACAAAATGAAATGATTTGAATAGTTAATAATTTCACGTATATATGCAAGTAAAATAAATATTTACATTTATTCGGCTACACGAAAATAGGAAAAACTGTCTAGGTTTTCCAAAGCTATTTATTTTGTGAATTGTTCTCCGAATAGTTAGAAGGATGATGTTAAACTGAATAAGAGAGAACGATTCACACAGGCTGTTCGAGTAGCTTGACTGATTGAGACGTCAGCAACTGCTTTGTTCACGAAAATAATTCAATTTGAAATTTCACATCTTGAAATTTCTCACACAATTTTAATTAAGTTCTTCACATGGTTTTGTTACACCTTACATTTAATGGCTGTCACTCTAAGGCTGCCAAAATATATCTACATACATTTATAAGAAAGACAATGAAAAATCTCTGCTTAAAGTGCCAATAATTAAGTTAAGAACCACATGAATTAAAAACTGCTGAGGCTGAAGGCAAAATGTTGAGTGTATGAAAGACAAAGCGGAAATTAATATCACGCACGCTGTGCGGCAGAGTTGAATAAATTAAATGATATTAGTCGCTACTTTGTGTATATGTATGTATATGTATGGGCTATATATTCTCGTGGTTTACGTTGCTCTTGTTGTTGCGCATACGCAGCGTGTGACAGGCAAAGACGAGCGACTTGTCAATGCTGTCAGACCATCAACTCAATAGCTGTCTCTTTCCTCTCTCCCTCTCTCTCTCCCTCTCTCTCTCTCTCTCTCTGCCTCTCTCCAAAATTAAGTGCGAAAATGTGCAAATTAGATTTTGTGGTTGACGCAAAGACTCCAACACACACACACACACACGCACATCCAACAATGCAGAGCAAATGGGAGAACAACAACTCACCTTTAATTACAGCTAGTCAATGCGGCGTATACGCAACGCGGCATCTAGTAAGCAACAAGAACTTTTTGACACCACGCATATGAATTAATTAGCAATTGCCAACACACTGCCTGCCTGACATGCTCTGCTATTCACAGGCAGCCTTCCCTCTTCACTGACAACTAATACATGGCGGCATTAAATTTATGTAGAAAATAGGCGAAATTCTCTGTGAGATTGTCGACAATTTAATGCACTTGGAAATTTCTTTAAAAATTAGTAAAAATGTACCGAATATTTTATTAATATTAATATTAACAAATATCTAATATTTTTATTTTTTATTAAAAAAATAAACAACTAAAATAGCATTATTCTCTCTGATATATAAATTGTAGCTGTAGGGTTTTTGTTATTTAATTTATTCAATATATATTAGTATTATTTTATTTTTGTATATTTAGTTATTATATTATGTTATTTAATATTTATTTATCTATTTTTTAAATATTTTATTTATTGGTAAATATTTAAAATATTAATGAATAATCTAATATATATAATACGCATATTTTTAATTACCAAATTTTATATATATATTTATAAAATTATTTTTATATATATCAAATGTGAATATTATTGATTCTTAAGATTCGCTAACAAAGTCTGATATAATAATGATATAGCTAATTGAGCGCATAAATAATACCCAAGAAAACACAACTACTATTGCTAATACTCAATGTTAGAGTATAAATTATATTTCTTGTTGGAGCATGCGTAAATTATAATATTATATGTGAATGTATTAAGCCATTTGACTGAAGAGCTTTCAGGGTGAATATTTCAGGTAGGTTGGAGCACATGACTCACTTTGATTGATGCCCAGTTAAGCGACAAATACCAGTTGAGCCTTGGGCTTGACAAAACCTTAAGCGGCATTAACCGCAGTTAAATCCAGTAAACGAATTCTCACTCCTGCTTTGCCATATCCTTGATAGCACTTGCATACAATTATAAAGCCATTAATGTCAATCGGAATGACACAGGACACATTCAGTGTCCACCCAAACACACACGCAAACACACAAACACATTCAAAGAGTTGGGAAGCATTGTAATTGATTACACTTGGGGCCAGCTTCATTTGGACAGAGCCCAACGACAAGCCCCCAAAACTCTGCAGTTAAAAACTATTCTACGGTTTGTTGTTGGGGTAAATTATGGTCTGTGCGTGAGTGTGTGTGGGTGTGTGGGTGTGTGAGTGTGCTGCAACTGTCAATTTAAAATGTCACAACCAATAATAAACAACAAGCCACCCACACACACACACAGACATACCAGAGTAAGGAGGCAGACAGACTATTTATTGGACGCATACAATACAGAAATCAATGTTAATTGTTGACTGAAATCAATTGTTTAAATTGCCGAGCAATTTTTTAAGTGTTTCATTGAATTTCCATTTTTTTTCATTGACTCTCAACTGAATAATAGTGAACATTCGGGGCATAATGGTTTAGTTCGAACGTATGTAACAGGCGGCAGGAAGCGAGACAGTCCCCATAAATATTTAATATATATATATATATACGTGATTATATTTTAGCATTTATACTTTTTAAATTCCAATGAATAGTATATTACTTATTTGCATTTGAAGTAAAAAAAAAAAAACTAATATTAATATTGAAATCTGAGTATATCATGCTCCGCTCATGATTTGCGGTATCTCTCAGTCGTTTACTCCCGACTAGAGTGCTCTTACTACTTTCACATATATTTTTGTTTAAGCCCACCGCTTTAGCTGCTGCCAACAGATTTCATTTGTTTTTATTAAGAATCTGTTCGTGAAGGAAATCATTTATTCAATATTTACACATTCCACTTTGCGACGATTTAATAATGCATTTTAAATTTCTGACTCAGCGAGTTTTTCTTCCATAACCAGCTTTTCAAAAATGCATACTTTTGGGGTTGATTAAGCAAGCATTTTAAAAATACATTTTTTTTATTTTTATTTTTATAAAGTATTAATAAATAGATTTACTTAAAATTAATACATTACAATATTATTTATATATTTTTATATATTTATATATTTTATATATTTTAAATTATTTTTAGAGTAATATTCAACTTAAATTATTTTATATGTGTTATATTTAATTTATTTAATATAAAATAAATATAAAATTTATAGAGAGAATTTGTTATCTTCCTAAAATATTATAGATATTATAGAGTAAAGCAGCAGGTCGTCTGCGGGGAATATGAAGTGAGATTACGTGAGCTTCTTCAAATATGGTTAGGAGAGTTTAGTAACTGGTATATAGGTATATTTTTTCGACAAATTAGCAAATATTCTATATGTTAAATACTGATAGTAAATTGAATTGGAAAAACTTAAAAAAAAACCTTTTAATATTGTATTAAAAATCAGAATAAGGCAAATTACCATTTATTATCATAATTAAATTATCAGCTTAGTTATAGGTCTACTTATAGATATTAATACACATCACTAGTTCAAGCAATCTGGAATTGCAGGGTATTTTTATAGCCTGTCATACCATGTTGACTTTCTGATCACAATTTCGCCTTCGCCTTCGCCGCAGGCGTAACTCAAGTTAATGCCAAACAATTTGTCAACAATTCGTATTATCAGATTTTTGATTGAAAATTTTGTTTACTTTTTGTTGACGTTTTGCTCTGCTTCACTTGCAGTTGAGATGAGTGAAGATTGATTTGCCAGGGCAGCCAACAGACACAGTGAAAACAATAGAACTTGCAGCACAGTCTGCAGTTGAAGATGAAAATGATTGATTCGCCATAATGCGGCAGCCAGAGGAGAAGCGAGCGAAGCGCTTGGACTGAGCATTCACTCAAGAGTTTCCATTTGAGTTGAGTTCTTGTTTTAAACAGAAATATTTTAGTGTGAGTGTGTGTATGTGTGTGTGTGTATTTCTTTATGCTCGCTGGACTAATCATCAATCAATCAATCATATGAACGGCAATTGCTGCTGCCATGCATAAAACAAGAGGCGAAAGCGCTTCAAGTTACAAGCCCAGCAAAGTATGCAACACTTTTGTGCTTCAACTGCACAGTCGCTGTATGTGAGTGTGTGTGTGTGTGTGTGCGTGTTTGTATTTACTTTGTGTTTGCTTTACAACTTAACGGATCAGGCGCAGCCGCAGTTGCTGACTTTATCGCAGTCGCTGAATTTAATTTCAGCTGTCAATCAGCGTTCATTACGCGCTTTAAAACCGCATTTGAAGACTTACCAAAAGAAAATTGCGCATACGTCACGGCACAATGCCAGGTAAACACAAGGCCATTCACACACACACTCACACATTGGCGCACACACACACACACACACAGTGATGCTCACTTAAAAGAGGAGACGCCAAATTGATTGTAATTGACACTTATTGGACAGCAGATGCTGACAGAGTTTCGCCGTGCGGATTGTGAACCTTTGCGCCTTTTGTTTCATTTTATTTATTTTTTGCCGTCTTCTCTTAAATAAGCTCAGCCCGTGCAGAGAGATTGTCTTTGCAGAGAAATCAATAAACAGTAGTCTCTTTAGAGTTTAGAATAGTTACCTGAGAAAATATGATATACATTTATGTGCTACACAAAAATGCACTGAGCTTGGCAATAAGAAATTATTAGCTATTGAGAGTGGGCGATAGCTATTTCATAAACATCGATAGTCGATAATTAATAACCTTAAAATGAAAAACATTTAACAAGTAAGATAGTCGATGGATGTTAAGCGAAGAGGACAGACGCGATAAAGAACACAATCTTGTCAACATCTCCTGGATATAATTATTATAATAATATTTCTATAATAACTATTTCTGTGCATATGAAAATTGTAAAAAAAAAAAAACAGCTATTTTTATTTTTCGATATTTGAACTATATGTATATCAGTGTTTCATTTAATAAACCTGTGTATATTCAAAAAAAAAAAAAAAAAAAAACAAAAAGGAACCTAGAGAAGTCTCTATTTCTCAGCAACCGCACAGAATAGAAGTGAAAGCAAAGACTTTTCCAACTGGACAAAGCATAGTTGGCATATAACTCGATTGAAATAAATTGCAAGAATTTTCTCATTTAAAGCTGGAAAACTGTCGCTCTGCAGTTTTTCACACAAGAATTGCAGACAGAAAAACAAAAAAAGCAAAGAAGAAAAAAATAAAAATAAAACAAAATAATCGACGAAGCGATTTAGCAATTTGAAATTTAGTTTGTGGACTAAAAACGTGTCCAGCATTTTTGATATCTCATTCGGTTTTTTGTTAATGAAACCCAAATCGAGCGAGAGAGAAAGAAGGAGAGAGAGGAAGCTAGAGACACGGAGTCAGAGGGAGAGACTAAGAGAGAGAATCTAGAAAATAAACTGTGTTCGTTGAATTGATTTCGCAGCGGCTCGGCTTTATGTGGTCAACAAATTGTTTTAAATTTCTAACAACAAGTTGAACAGCCTCCTACACACTCACACACACACGCACACACACACACACACCAACACATCCATAGCACACATGGTAGAAAGTTTTGTTGAATTAAGGGCCGACTCACTAGTGGCATCCATAGCACTCACTTACGCCTTCTTCGCTGGCCAACGGAGCATTGGATTTTAGCCGAGCTCTGAACCGATGCCAAGTGCAGTTTTTCTCGCTCCAATTGGAGGTACGTCCCTCCCTCTGCACTTAAAGTTGCGTCAAAGTTTTTCATTTAAATTGAGCAGCGAACGGTAGTCAAGCCAAACGAAGCTGGTGTTTTCAGTACGTTTGATTGACGCACTGAATGATTGCCAGCCCATCGCAGCCGCATTAAAAACTTTAATGCGGCCGTAAATTTTTATGGCCTGCCACTTGCTCTGTCACCTGAGACAATAAATCCCTTTATTTTCGCTTTTTATTTTTGTTTTCGTTTTCCAATATCTTTAATCAGCTTAAGCAGCGCTTAAGAAATTTTCAATTTGAATGAAATTGAAAATGCTTTTGATTTCGTATTTTCACAAAAGTTTAAGCTGCATATGTGTACTGCATATACATGCTTGTTAAGCTGACTGATTCACTAAGAGATTGATTTTTTCTTATTATATTTATTTTTAATTTATTTAATTAAATGAAATATACATTTTTGTGTATCCCAATATTTGTGTTCATTTCATGTTTTGACTTCTAATAAGATAAATTAAATCTTTATACAAACACAAAATTGTAGACAAATTATGGGCGTGAGCCACAAAGAATTAAAGCTACGATTATATTACTTGTTTAAGGTAGATTTTCCTATATTTGTATGAGTGCACTGGGAGTAATCGAGTGCGAAGCCTAAATAGAGCAGATGCACTTGAGAGAGCCTAGCCGAACAGCCTCATTATTCTACTGTGTAATTGATTATTATTAATTAATTATTAATTTCTGCGAATTAAAGTTTCGTTTTTTTGTTGAGAGTTTTTTGATTATGTCGAAAAGCAATTCTGGGTTTCATAGGGTATAACAGAATGAAAATGTCTGCTACTCTCTAAATTAGTTTTTTTTTTTATTTTATTTATTAAGTGTAGAACCGGTTTAACAAAATAGAACCATAACAACACAGGGATTGTAAATTTTGAAGATCCGCGCCCCATTCCGTCTAAATTAGTGCATATGCATTGGAGGTGGAAACCTCATCTCCCAGCTCTTATAATTTAACTAAATTTAAATATCATATTTAATAATAATAATATTTAAAATTAATAATTAATTAATTAATTTTTTATTGATTTCTTGAAAGAGGAAAACCGTTGAACAATATTTGTTTTTAGTTTTTTTTTAACTCAAATTATTTTTGGTTGATCTATTGATTTGTGAATGAAATGTATTTGAAAGCTGCCTTTGAGCCTTTGAGCAGCTGAATATTGCAAAGGTTTTATGCTAATGAGGCCTTAGGTGAATCATCAAGCTTGAGAGAGTTTATTAGATGAGTGAGCGATCTATATATATGACCTCTTAAAACTAACTTTTTGGGGACCATCTTGTCTTGTCTATTCTCATCAATCTGAATGCATCATCTATTCAGTATTTGTTCACATTTAATTTAATTCTATAAAGCTAATGCATGTCAAAGTTTTCATTGGAAATAGACTTTTGGTGAAAAACTCGAAGTCTCGCGGATAGTCAATCCTATTTGACTCTGCTATGTATATATGTATATGTAGCTGCATTATTTATGTATGCCTTGATACAGTTGCTGTTTCAACATTAAAGTATATATACATAGCTGTATTTGCTTTTTGGCTACACAAAAAATGAAAGAATAAATAAATAAAAGCGACAATCAACAGTCAAGCGGACAAAGAGGCAACAAAAAATTATAGAAATATATATACATATATATATATATATATATATATATTGCGTATAGTATATAGTATATATGAAATGCTCATCATATTTTTATAACCACGTAGACATAAAGATTCGTATCGCTACACTTCTAAGGGCCAACATGAACTGGGAACTGGGGAGCTGGGAGCTGGGAGCAGGTCGGCAAATTTGTTGTTTCGTTGTTGCTGTAATCTTTTGTTATGTGACCAATAAAGTAGGCGGCAGTTGGCCCGCAGGCAAACCAAAAAAAAAAGAACAAAAAAAAAAAAGAAAGATATAATATATACATATATACGTACAGCCCGTGCAGGACACTGGCCGATGGGCGATGACTGGGCGCGGGCGTGTTCGTGGGTGGGGGCGTGGAAAATTGGTACGTAAACCCGACATAAGCCAAATGTGCAATAAAAGGATTTGTGTGAGAAATTGCATGAGCACGCATTTTAAATCCACATTAAGTATGTATGGGGCCACGGTGGGCGGCTGGCAATTTGGGGGCGTGCATGGCGTTTAGGTTTCAGCACTAGGGTAGCCTTTTGCTGTGCTGTGTGCTGGACAAGCGTGTATAAATAAACATGAAATAAAAATGCAATGAAAAGCTACACAAAAATGTAGCGTGGCAAATTGTTGAGCTGTTGCGGAAACATGATTGAGAAATGATTTGTCAGCCGGACAGTGCAGGCAGGCTCTATATATTGGCCATATTTCATGTCAAGTTGGGCAGAGCATAAGAGTGCTTGAGTGACTTCAAAGTATTCTTATTTGATATAACTTAGCTTGAATTGAGATTAATTACATCTATCTTCATATCATATTTATCATAAATTTTACTTTGAGCAAAGCTTGGGTGAAAACATATTAATACTTTACATTTATAATATTGCAATAATGTAATAATATATATATAAAAATATCCTAAATATTTATAAAATATTTTATTTTAAATTAATTTGTATTATTAATTTTAAAATATAATAATGTATGAAATTTATTTGTATTATTAACTTCAGTCTATAGGTATTTACCGAATTTCTGTATTTTAAATTTAGTATGTTTGTAAAAACATAATAATAGTTTAAATTTATAATATTGCAATAACATAACATTAATTTCGTAAATATTTATATTTTTTTTTGAGTTTTAAATTTTTTTGTATTATTAATTTTGTTTATAAACATTTTAAAATTTCATATATTTAAAATTAAGTAATATATTAAATTTTAAATGTATTTGTATTATTAATTTCTGTCTATAGGTAATTACAAAATTAATATATTTTAAATTTAATCTATTTGTGAATTGTATTAATGCAATAATATAAGAATTTCGTAAATATTTGTAATTTGTTTTATTTCAAATTTATTAATATTTTAAGTATTAAATTTATTTGTATTTAAAATTTCATTTGTTTTCAATTTATAAATATTTTCAATCAATATTATATGTTTTTAATAAATTAATTTTATTTTTTAAATATTTAATTTTAATAAGTAAATTTTTATTTATTTATATTTCATTAATTTATCTAATATTTATAACTCTGCTCAATTTCCTCTATGCTCTGTTCTCTCCTGCATAGCTTAGAGTATTCAACCGTCGCTTAGCTTACTTTTATTTCATTCATTCATGTTGATTCATAAATTAAACATTGTTAAAAGCTGTTATTAAAGGTAATTTCTATAATCTGAAAAGTAGAAATCGTTACAAGCGGCGCAGTTAACAAAGATCTCAAACGCAGTAAAAAAAAAAAGCCAACAACAAAATAAATAATAAAACAAAAATTGACTTGGCTCAATGGCAATTATGATTATGATTTGAGCCCGAGGCTAATCAGGCAACTGGCCAGAGTTGAGAGTTGAGAGTTGAGGGAGTTGGCGAGACGCAGTGCCACCAAGTGTTGCAGCTACGTGTGGGGCAAGCCGGCAGATAAATCAAGTTTTGTGGTAACAGCCGTCGACGCCTTTTCGCTTCGTTTGCTTGGCCTTACAGTCGTCGTTGAGTTTAGGCGATCTGCTCTGTCTGGGATCGGGAACGGGGCGTGTCTCGCTGAGCTTTCTGTAAGGCATATAAATTGATTAGGGATCAACGGGGTGAAGCTGATTTATCAGGCGCACTCCGTACAGACTTATGCAAACGATGTGTGGGCGCAAAATTTTCACTCAAATATATTAAACTTGAGCTAAGCAAGTATACACATATATCATGGAAAAACAACATTTATTTTGTTCAGATTGCGTCTTAAATTAAATCAAATTATTTGTATTTGCTCTGTTGCTTGGTGTCTCTTTTACAAAAACAATTAACCAAAAGGAAGACATGCTCCCAAGCCGCAACCCAAAAAAAAAAAAAGAAAAGAAAACAAATTCTATGAAAACTTGTTTAACAACTAGAAAACTTTTTGCGAGCAGCGCTAAACATCAACAACAGCTACACACACACACATGCACTCGCACATATGAGTTTTATAGAATATTCTATCTCTGGTGTGCGCTTGCTTTCGTGCAACAAGGCAGCAAATGCCTCCAAAGCGCTGCCTCATGTTTGTTTACTCTCAACTTACAACAGCAACAACAGTAACAACAACTACAACTACAAAACATAGCACAAAGTTTGAAGTGAGCATTTCGCATTTCACCTAATTTCATTTTTGCGCCTCAAGTGTTTTTGCCATATGAAATCAATGTTAGAAAGTCAACTCCAAATTAAATAATTTGACAATTTGCATCACTTTATATAATATACTTGCAGTTAGAGTAGAGCTATGGTTCTTTTAAGCACAAAAAGGTTTAATTTATTATGTTTTTCACATTTACAATGATACATTCATTTAACTTCTTATGTCATATTTATTAACTAGTAGAATATGTACTTGACGTACTGATAATAGTAACAGTAGTAAAGTAAAGTAGTAGCTAGTAGTAGAGGTAAGTAGTATTAAATAGTAGTAGTAGTAAAGTAGCTGTACTCTTAGTATGAGTAGTGATAGTGGATGTAGTAGGACGATTACGAGTAGTTATACTAATAGAAGCACTGTTAGTACAAAAAATAATATAAGCATAAATAGTAATGAAACATGCAGCGATAGTAATATAAGTTATGTTAGTATGAGTAGTAATAGTATTAAAAGTAGTAGCAGTACGAATAGTAATAGTGGAAAAAGTAGTAATAGAAGGAGTAGTAATGGCAGTTAAATTAGTATTAGTTGAGTAGTAATAGAATGAGAAGTTTTAATAGTTAAAGTGGTAATAGCACGACTACTAATAGTAGCAGAAATAGAGTAGGAATAGTAGTAAAAGTACTACCAGTACAAGTAGTAATAAAAATAGTAGTATTACGAGTAGTAATATTAGTAGAAGCTGTAGTATTACGAATAGTAGTAGTATTAGTAAAATAAGTAGTAGCACAAGTAGTGGAACTAGTGTAATAGTATTAAAAGTAGTAGCAGTACGAGTAGTGATAGTACTATTAGAACGAGTAGTAATAGTAGTAAAAGTAGTAGTAGCACGACTAGTAATAGTAGCAAAGTGAAGTAGGAATATAATAATAGTAGTACAAGTAGCAACAATAGTCATAGTAGAAGCTTTAGTACTATGAGTAGTAATAGTCGTAAAATAAGTAGTAGTACAAGTTGTAATAGTAGTAGAAGAAGTATTAATAGAGCTAGTGTAATACTATTAACAGAAGTAACAGTTCGCTTAATAATAGTAGCAGAACTAGTAATTGAACGAGTAGTAATAGTAGTAGAAAAATTAGTAGTAATAGAAATATGCTACATCGACATACAACTTTAACACTGAATGAAGCATCGGCAGTAGTGGTCCCTTAATGTGACATACTACCCGCCAATAGGTAGTATTGGCAGGAATTATCCGTCGTCATGCTCCAAATACACATTGCTACAAGTAAATCCACATTGAAATCCATATCCAAAATCAATAGCCGCAAATCATGTTCGAACTTATTGCCCAATCAATTAAATATTCAGATTTCCGAAGAAAGGCCGCAATCCGAATGCCTAGTCCAAGTGCAGGTCCTGAATGCCTTTTTAGCCAAGTCACACAAAGGCGCTTACTTAAGATTCATTCGCTTGGCTATGGGCTGCAAGTTTTTCTTCCTCTTTTTTTCGCTGGGGCACCCTTTGTGATTGCGTAATTACGTCTAATGAATTCAGCGCAAAACGAAATTGAAAGAGCTCGTCCTGCGCATCCTTCCCAAGGAATTTTATTCTGCTCAACCTTTCTAGCTGATTTTCCTGCAGATGCAGCTGAGGATTCGTTCATGTCGCTTTTCATTTTCATCTCCATTTTTTGTTGTTTTTGTTTTTTGCTTTTTTTCCTTGCTTGTTCCAAAGACATGATGGAATAATACAAATTTAAGGCTGCCGCAAAGCTGTAGAAGGGTTTGCTCACAAAGCCAATTAAATAGCTTTTTGGTCAATCGATTTTGCCTATATACATATATATATATATATGTGTGTGTGTGTGTATGTTAATAAACCCTTAGGCCGGGGCCAGAAGCTGTCAGTTGCTGCCGGTGGCTCGACTCTTTAGCCTTTTCGCCAGCAGCTGCTGCAAGTGCTTTAAGGACATTTTTGGGTAATTGACATTTTGACATCAATTACCGCACTTGCTGGGCGTAAAACTTGTGCTGAAGCAGCTCTTGCTTAGCGCCACCTTCTCCTCCACACCTCCATACCACCATCGACTGCTTCTTCTTCGTTGTAGTTGTTGTTTACCGAAAACTGAATTACGAGTGTCACCTGAGAGCTAACTGCTAATGATTCGAGTGCTTGCCAAATGCGAAACCGAAGAGCACAACTGGAGTGAAAGAAAAGGACAAAAATATATATGTAAGGAATGACTCTTAGGTAAAGAAGTCGAAGAAGCTGATAAATTCTTATCAGAAAACTTCATTAATAGTATATAAGTTATGTATTTATATATCTTTTCAATGGACTGAATGAATGAATGACTTATGCATTGCTAATACAAGAAATAATTGATTGAGAAGTCGACTATTTGATTGATTGATGATTGATTGAATAAATAAAAACCAGATTCTTACTTACAGACAAACCAAATTAGATACTTACTGAGTGCCTGATTGACGGAATTATACTCTTAAATATACTGATTGAAGGACTAATGGAAACATACCTAGACTATACTGGCTGAGCAGCTGATTGACGAAGTAAAACTCAGATACTTACTGTTTGAGTGATTGATTGATTGGCTGAATAACTGAATTGTATTAACAAATTCGCAGACTGATTGATTGGTTGGCAAATAAATACTCTTATAATTATACTAACTGATTGACTGATTAACGAATGTATATACTGATTGACAAATTACAGTATACCAACAAATTAACTGACTGATTGATTGATTGACTAATAAATAATTACCAACTGATTGACTAACTAACGGACAGAGACACTGATTGACCCCTCTATTGACTGAGTGCCTGACTAGTACACATATATATATACATACTAATACTAGTTAGCTGCCTGCTTGTTCGATTGACTAACTAAATTAGGCATAGACCGATAGAAGGAATGAAAGAACTGCCTCAAAGACTGGGATACTATCTGAATGGATATCTAACATATTGATCTTGATTGACTCATGATCAAATTAACAATTGTGTGCTTGGGTAAATGACGGAAAAGCTGCAAAAATAATTGACTGACGGACTGATGTACTGATTGATTACCTGATTGATTACCCTTCCTCATACAAATTTTAAAGAGTCCAACTAGAATACCTGCCAGTCCGCATACTTCTCTCATAGTCTCATTTCCTATCCATCCTTTTATCTAGCGCATACCAGTCTACACTCACTTCTTTATAACACAATGAATATTATTTCTAGATATGAAATGAACAATTTTTAAAACAAACAAACCTACTTCCGACTTAGTTTCGTCGCATTTTATTTATTTAAATTCCCTTAACCTTTACTTTATATTATTCAGTCTATAGTCGCGAAATCCTTACCAATTTCATTTATCTAAATCCTTTAATAGTCTGTTAAAGCGACGTATTTTCTGAGAGCATTCCTGAATATTCCTCACACGTTCTAAAACACACTCGTAGCTTATCGATACTAGCTAAATTCCATATCGTATGTCAAAGTTTTTTGTTAGCCCCAAGCCAAGTGGATGCAACAAACTCCCTTGGCCCGCATTTGGCTCGGCATTTGGCGTCCAAGTGGCGCCTCCCATTTGGGCCAGTCGCAACACAGAAACAATCTCAACTGTCAGTGGGAACTCAATGCGCCAGGGCCAGACTGTCAGGCTGCCAAAAGCGGGTCAAGCAACCAAAGCTACATACATATTGAAATCGCAACAGTGAAAAAAAAAAAAAATCCAATAAGAAGAAAACAAAAAAACTATAAAGAAAGCAGCATTATACGACAATTGAGTACTCTGTAATTATGAACTTTCGATATAATTAAATCTCAAGTAACCAAGTTATATATCGTCAAATTTGAAACGTTGAAAGTGATAAATTTTAAAAGATGTATGAGAAAATCTGTAAACATAGGTATATAAAACTAATTTATATATCAATAATAAAATATAATAAACATATAATTCATAAATTATAATTCATTTTAGGATTTTTTTTTTTAGAATACGAAATAAAAGATCCCGGTCTGAGCCCATGAAATAATATGAATCTACACTCAAGGGTCATAGGCAACACTTTGAGCTGCTTAGTGTTCATATTTTTACAGGGTATATTGCAAGCGGCAACAAAAGGAAATGTCATTGAGTTTTCTACGGCAAATGCAGTGCAACAGCAGCTGTAAAATGGGTAGAGGAAAAATGTTTAACGCTGCTTCCTCGACTTGGTCTTCTTTTATTGTACTTTTTTTTTTTTGGGGGCTGCTAACGTTTTGAAGTCATTTTCGTAATGGAATGACTTTTGAATATTTGAAGAGCTGTTATACAACATTGAAAACTTGACTGGCTGGGCTACACATGATGCTGCTGCTGCTGCTGTTGCTGCTGCTGTTGCTGCTGCTGTTGCTGCTGCTTCTGTGAAATCTTGGGAAATGCCTCGGGACAAGGAACTGGGTGTCAGTGTTGTAACGATTTAGCTCCATGCCGCCTTTTCCTTGCACCCTTTCTTATCTATCGTCGCATTGAAATTTTCATGAAGTCCTACTCCCTGTCTCTCTCTCCCTCTTTCACTCTCTTTCTCTCTTGCCAGTCTCTTCCCCTCACTATGTTTAGCTGCCATCGCAGCAAGTTTCTTTTTAATTTTTAAGCAACTCTTCTCGCACAGTTTTCAATTTGTTCGGCATGCAGCTATATGTCTAACCTAAGCATGTATCCATTTCAACTCGACACTCCAAAGAGAGTGGGAGAGAGGGCGAGAGAGCGAGAGTGGGAGGGGGGGATGCACAGAGAGGTAGATGCAGCATCAATTGCTCAAGTCAAGTGCCAAAGTTTGCGATTGCAGCATAATCGATGATTGGCAACAAGGAGCCAAAGAGGCAGACAGAGAGATAGAGAGAGAGAGAGAGAGATAAAGAGAGATTTGTTGGAGAGACGCGCGAAACAGGTTTAGTCCGCATGTGAATTAATGCCAAATGCTGCAAAAGTTCGAACGTGCAAATGTTTGCAAATATTTGAAGTACAGATTTTCCATCTAGTTACTATTTTCTTTTCTTTTTCCTCCCCTATTGCCAAAAGCAAGCCAAGAAGAAGTCAAAAATACAAAGCCTTTGTCATCTGCTCTTTTTGGCAAAGTACTTTATATATTTAAGAGCTCTGTACGTTTGCAGCTTGAATTTGTATTAATCGTTTATATATATATTTTTAGTTATTTTTTATATAAATAAGCTCTAGTCAATAAATCTTTTCTAATACCTGACAGCTGTTCAAATATGTTTTATATTCAATTTTAGTATTCTTTCCTTTGTTTTTATAGACATTTCACTGTGACATGTATGAACGCTTGTAATTTCGCTACTTGAAGTAAATAACTCTAATCTGTCATTGACTTGAACATAATTCTGAAAGAAGTAACAGGTATGTAACATCACTTGAAAGCAATATATAAAAAAAAAAAGAAAGAAGACTCTAGTCGAGACTGCTCGACTAGGAGATACCCTGAACCCTCCAAGCTGATATTCTAATCATCATGCATTTCTTTTATACACACATACATACACATGCATTCACAAGCACGCATCAGTACGCTCTAGCTCTAAAGATGTAGGAGATATATTTTTATAATTAATTTTTTATCGATAAAAAAAATAACGGGACGAGTTATCGATTTTTGGTGATAAACTCGATATCCGCGCTGTATATACGGTCATTTTAAAAAAGAGTTCAAGTCTCTAGCTCTTATATCTTCTGAAATCGACGCGTTCAAGCATACAGACAGACAGACGGACGGACGGACAGACAGACGGACAGAGCTAAATCGACTCAGGGTAACGACTGATCAAGAATATATATACTTTGTGAGGTCTGCCACGCCTCCTTCTCCCTGTTACATACATTTCAACAAAACCATTATACCCTGATTTCCCATTTTCAATGGGTTCAGGGTATAAAAATACTGAAATACATAAATACAATAAATTAGTTATTGCTCTTGATATTGAACGAGCTTACGAAGTTACAGAGTACATTAAATACATGAGAAATGAGTAGCTACGCTACTGCCCTGATCATCATTTGAACAAATTTAAGGGCATCCAGTGTCCATTCCATATCCGATAATATGGCGATTCGCCGTTTTGTAATCTCCACCTAGATTGCTATGAATACGAAATAAATGATTTACTTTTAGCTAATTATAGAAAATGCAAATTTAGCCTACTGCGACCGCAGCCATCAAAACATCAAACTGAATCAAAAATAATTAATTACATTGAATAATTAATCTTATTTAAGTAATTTGGGCATAGAACAGCTAAGCAGGAATCCCTTGCCTAGCTTGGTACAAACATATTAATAAACAAGTGTTGACTTTATCTATGGCCACAGGCAATGGAAATTGGCCAGATATCTACACGCAGAGTCCATAAATAATTTGATGAGATGAGGCGAGATTTTTATGGCACCCACATGAAGCTACGAACTATGTTTTCGGTGGGGACAAATGTTTGTTAAGAGCGGCGGGGGAGGAGGAAGGAGGAGGCAAGTGTATAAAGCAGAGCTATTCTGTTTTTTTTTTTTTTTTTTTTTTTTTTTTTTTTGACTGGCCAATTCAAATGTTTTTATTTTGTCGCTGGTTTTTGGCGAGCCTATGCTCACATATTTATGATCACTCAATTATGGGTGCGGGCGCAGGGGCGTGGAGTAGCTCACACTCTCTGCGTGTGTGTGTATGTGTGTGTGTGTACTGTGTGTGTGCTTGAGCTTGATATCCATTAGCATTCCATTGCATTCCATTTTCATTTATTTGCCCATATTATTTATGCGTGTTTGTTGCTTTTGTTTAGCTCGAATTGGCATCAATATGCCCAACACACACACACACAAACACACAGGGGACAGCTGGCACGCCCCTTTCCAGTCGCTGACTCGTGTGAGGCATTAATGTTAATAATGGACGAGTCTGTGCGGCCACAGAATGTTGGCCAATGTACTCGTAAATAGTTAAAAATTATATTTGATTACAGTGGCCATTGCCGCAAAATGATGTCCAGGAAACCTAATAAAGGAGGAAAGAGCAAGAGCATTGCTCATTCTCCCTCGCTCCCTCTCTCCCTCTCTCTTTCGCTCTGCCTTGTGCTGGAATTGATTTTGTTTCGTGCCAAAATGGAGATGAATTGTTTAGTAGGCAATTTGTTTAAGTGTTGCGCGAGCGCTGAAATTCTTTGGGGGGCCGAGCCTCGCACTCAAATGGAGCTTAAAAACTGTTTCTTTATGTCTTTGCCCATAAATGTGCATAAACAAATCTTGGCTCACAAGTCGCACAGCGACGTCTTATTCTCCGAGCATTCTAATGCGACTCTCACTAACTGAGTGAAACACTTAATATTCCAGATAGTCTTCTGTGTTAGTGAAATGCTATTGAGTTGCTTTCGTCTCAGCGGATTCAGCTTTGACATTTTAGTAGGAATGTATATTTAAAGAATATCTCATAGAAGGACAACTAATGAAATTCTATAGCATTATTTATAGTATAAAATAAACAATACAATATATAACTATATGAAACAATTATACGAGCCATGTATAAGTAAACAAATAAGTATGCAAATTATGCTGCAGTTAGAGATCTATATACATCCAGATATCCAGATGTACAATATCCATTTAGATGTTGCTATATATGAATTCATATGTATTTATATAAATCTTGCTTAATTGTGTAAACTTAAATAAAAATTAAATTATGATTACACATCTAGATAAATGAGTAGATTAAATTAAATTTAATTAAAATAAAATAAATTTATTTTAAATTTCGTTTAATTTAATAAAAAAAAACAATTAATTAAAGTTAAATTAATAAAAAAATTAATTAATTTAAATGAAAATAATTTAATTGAAAAATTAAACTATAGTAAATTTAATGTAATAAAAAAAATTTAATTTTATTTTAATAAAAAATTAAATGAAATTAAACTTAATTCAAATAAATTAAATTAAATTAAAATAAATGGCATAAATTAATAGTTTTCTCTTATCGAATGCTAGTTTTAGATATTGATGAACTTGTGAAACTTTTTATAGACTATTATATTATCGTAATAAACGAATATTATAATATTTCTATCGCCTTGTGCTGCCAGGCGCAGCATACTAGAAACTTGAATGCATTATAAATCTATGAAATTAGTGAAAAAATAAAAACATAAACATACTTTAGGGCAAAAGCATTATACCCTGATTTCACATTGTCAATGGGCTCAGGCTATTAAAACTGTAATATTAAGAAGAGTATACAAAATATACTGCATAATATACACCTCAAATGTTTTTATCTCATTAACTAATCCCATTCATAATCGTTGCAAATTGATCATCATTCATATCTGTCGTTTGTCTTATTATCGATAAATTCGATCTTTGATTGTGGGTTTCAGTGTAGCTACAATAATAGATAGTGATTTTTAAATTTACTTGAATTTTTGATAATTTCCCCGTATTCTCACATATGTGAAACGTATTTCTATTGAACACATTTCTATAATATTTTAATAGGAAGACTGGAATGGGTATCTGCATGTTGGGCACTCCCGACTGAAGCGCTGAATTTTCTGCATTCATTTCTTATTGTTGCTTGATAAAAAGATAAGCTTTTTTACTAAGGTGAATGATAAATGATAACTAAATAATTTCAAAGTGAATATTTGGCAAATTTTGCTGTTTATACAAATGTATACCCTATATAGCGTACTTAAACAAATTCCTCTGCTCTGCATTAATTTGGTGGCAATTATTTAAATGTCAAGCCGAAAACAAAGTTTCTACTTTAAATTAATAGACTTCAGAATTGGAGGACATTTTATGTTTCTATTTGAGCAACAGCAGTCAGATAAGATAAAGTCGCAGACAAGCAAAGCCTCTTCACCATCGTTGTCTGTTAGCTTTGACCGAGTGCCCAATAATTATTGGACTGACTGACTAAGTGAATGCATTTCCATGAATTTTCAATTAATAACAATCAATAATCAATGCGTACAGGCCGGAAGGCTGCTTTACGTTTGTTAAACTGCCCAAAAAATTAGCATCATTCTACATTGAGATTGTCGGACGTGTGATATATGTATATGTATATATGTGCATACACACACATGTATATATCTGTCTGTATGTACAGTTTAGTGTGTGATCTAAAAAGGTTTGCTACATCTCCAGCTCGAACGGCTAATGCAGTTTTCTTGTTAGCCGCTTGCATTTAAATGCTGGACGGCAGTCACCCCTCCCCCTCTTGACGTGAGAATTTAGCAGAGATCCGCGGCTGAGCATTTCAGGCCAATTAGTCAAATTTGTTGTGCCCTAAAATATATGCACGACTGCTGGCACTGTCGGACGTTTTACATTTATTTATTTATTTTTGTTTTGCTTTTGAAGCCACAAAACCGAAAAACCGGTTCGGACCCTCGTCGTCTGACCCTTGAACGCCGTTTGACCTTTCAACACGATTCGTGCGTGCGTATCGAAATCTTAATTGTTTGACCTCTTCCATCGACCGACAGCGACAGCAGACACCAAACACTAAAGGATAATTTCTTACAAATTCTTACAAATTAAAGAGCGAACACTGACTGCATTAGGCGCGTGTGTGTGTGTGCGTCTGTAGGTGATAAAAGCAATATGTTTTCATCTATCAAGGGTTCTCTGCGCCTAATTGAAAGGCCTCCATCCAGAGAGCGTTCGCAGCTCAAGTTGAAATCCGTGTGCGGTCTCGGCCCGTGCAGCTCCTTGAGCTGTTCAGCTCAAGTGTTGGCCTGGTCCATTAAATGCCTTTGCGGTCAGGTAGAAAATTTTAATTGGTCATGGTCAGATTTCATATATATATATACTTATATTTATATTGTATATGCATAATCAAGTGTGCTGCTACATAATGAAAAGTTATGTGATACTTTCTGGCTACTCATCATTATCAATAATATTATAGCTCGCTACCCTGTAAATTAAATGCATATGAGGTCATATGAAATTGTTGCAAATTTGGGATTTATTTATGAAACAAAAATTGAATTCAACGGATTTCAATATATATTTGGTACATATGTATTTATAAAGTATGTATTTATGTTAATGTTAGAAAATTTATTTATTTTTATTTTATAAAAGGAAAATATATATATATATAAATTAAGTATATAAATGTAGGCATTTATTTTAATAAAAAAAAATATCTATTATTGTTGTTTGAATATATGATATATATTTCATAAAAATAAAAAATAAAAATAAAAAAATATAAATTAAGTATATAAATGTAGGCATTTATTTAATTACAAAAAAAAATAAATATATAAAAATAAATAAACAAAATTGTTTACTATCGTTCTTCGAATATATGATATATATATTTTATAAAAATAAAAAAAATAAAATAAAAAAAAAAAATTAAGTATAAAATAAATTATGGCATTTATTTCATTACAAAAAATAAATAAATAAAGAAAATTGTTTACTATCGTTCTTCGAATATATGATATATATATTTTATAAAAATAAAAAAAATAAAATAAAAAAAATAAATTAAGTATATAAATGTCGGCATTTATTTTATTAAAAAAAAAAAAATTATAAAAAAAATTGTTTACTATCGTCATTCGAATATATGATATATATATTTTATAAAAATAAAATAAAAAAAAATATAAATTAAGTATATAAAGTATTTTATTACAAACAAAATTCTCTACTATCGTTATTCGAATATATGATCATTATTTCATTATGTATTTTGATTTTTTACCCCTTTAATAGATTTTAAGAAGTTATAAACAATAAATAACTTGAATTAAATTTAGTTAATTAAATAAATGACAATAAATATATTTTTGTACTGCAATCTATTAGAGTATATTTCGTTCAAGTTGATTCCATTATGAATTTTTCGCTTACGCAATTCGTTAATAATATTTGTAAGTTCATGAAGTTATTAAACTAAGCTTTGCATTCACATTATTTTAGGGTATTGCCAGGACGAGTTGTTTATGTTATATATCTATTTGTTATTTTTTAAGCACATTTGACATTTTACTGCTTCATTTTTCTTTATATAAAATTTAAATTTCGTTATTTGATTAATCAAACATCTTAGCAGGGTATTTTCAAGTCGAGCTTTTGGCATTTACCCTTATTTAACTTCTTTTATGGTGGGTGTAGCGCATTTTGATTGCTTTGCTGGCATTTTGTTTACCTTTGTTGCCCCAACTCTCAAAAGGGTTCTCGGTTATTATTCTAATGCGCTTGAATGACCGATTCGATTTATGTGAATATCCTATACAAGAATTGAAAGATAACTCAATAAGAGATATTTTTGTGTGTCTAATAGATTTTAATCATTGGTCTTTCATAATGAATCAATTTATTGGAAAATAAAATAATAATGCGGCAGAGAGCTTGAGCCTGGAATAAGTTAAACTAAGCTGATCAAGTTTTTTGCGTAAAGGGTTTTATCGATTTTTGTAGTTCATTTGGATAGTTTGGGAGAATAAATATCTAATATGAATAGTGACATTAAAAATATGTATATTTATTATATCGTGAGATATATGAAATAGAATATATACAAATGTATAGATATTTCAAAATTTGGTTCATACCAATTTAGAAGATAATTGTTAATTTATATATATTTTTTCCTTAGTTAATTATGTGAATAAATGTGAATTTATTTTATATAACTTTTTTCAATCAATTTGAAATTTGTATTTGGTTAGACAAGTATTTTTGTTCTGATTCAGATAGATTATTTTTGGAACTACTTTCTACTAAATGCCATGCCATTATAGCCAGAATTTGTGACTGAAAGACGTTCTCCATTTGCTGAGCATTTCTTCCTCCTCTCAGAAGGCTAAAGTCTAGTATAGCTTGCCAATATATTATACTGAGTATAGAAACTTTGCCTATATCTAAAATGTGTAAGTCTTTGTATAAATATAGCTATGCAGCTTATTAATAATTTGCAGGCTTAAAACTTTATTAGTTGTATTAACATAGCTAGCTAACTAGAAATCAGTAATGCACAGCTAATAGATGATATCGTGTTGGGGTCTATAAATAGTACAGTATATACATATACATATGTCTATTTATATATTTTGCTATATCTGCGCTAACTTAAAGTCAAGTTTTAGTTTCAGTGTTAATATTTAAACTTAAACTGCCTTAAAAAAATAGTTTTTCAATTTTCCAGAATATATTTCAGATAGTTTTATTTCTATATTCACCCATCACGATCTATAGAGCTATCCAATTATATAATCATGTGGCTCAGTCAACCGAAGGCATTTGGTCCATATAAGCATTTAAGCATGGGCATGGCGAGAGGTTTTATGTGCAGTATGCCAAATGTTAATGGCAATAAAAATGTTCGAGTGTGAATGGGAGAGAGCAGGGCAGAGAGAGAGAGAGAGGTATAGGTAACTGGCATACAATCGTATATTGTATTGCTGTTTCAAGCCGGATCTATCTCGCTTGTGCTTTGGGGTTTCGATGTGGCATCAACTTTAAAATGCAATTGCCACACATTTGTAAAATGCCTAGCTGATGCAGTAGCAGTAGCAGTGGCAGTTGCTACTGTTGTTGCATCTCCATATCCTGGGCATATTAACAATTATGTGTTTGCACTGCAACAACAACAGCAGCGGCAGCAGCAGCAGCAGCCACAGCATTCGTCGATTCCGATGGGCTGTAAAAGTGCATTCGATCGAAAAGTTTTCATTATGCTACAGACGGACTCGGACTCGGCACTCTGATTCGCATGCAGACCGACTGAGATAGAGCTAGCGAGCGACAGAGAGAGAGAGAGAGAGGGCAGAGCGAAGGCAGTTGGAACTATCTACGCTTCAGTTCATTTATTTGCAGACTGCACAAGCTGTATTAGTGTGTGTCTGCGTGTGCGTGTGTGAGTGTGTGTGCGTGTGTGCATGTGTGTATAATTCAGTCAACTATTTAGCACTTGCACAGTGCAACGAAATGGCCTACGCACAGAGCCATGAAATTGAATCGCAACTGTGTAAAAAAAGAAGAGCATTAACAACAACAGCAAAAATGAAAGAAAATGTTAAATAAAATATTAGAGCAAGGCCGCAACAGTAAATACACTGCCAATTTTAAAAGAATTCATAAAAAATTAAAATTGAATTGCAATGAATATAAAAAAGTTGAATATAAACTATTTAATTTGCTAAGAATAATTTTAAAGGGAATTTCTGCAGTCACAGAAAACTAAATCACAATTGTAAGCAACAAATCTTATATTATTTTTTAGCACTTGCTGATTTATTTAATAATTATATATACATATATATAATTATATATTGTTAATAAATAAGTTCTATAAAATGAATAATTATAATATTGTTAATAAATACGTTCTATAAAATATACTTGAGTCTATTTAGAAAAAGTCTCTAGCTCTATGAATGTAGGGGGCATAATTTTAAAACTGATTTTCGATAAGTTTAAGGTAACCTAACAAAACGGCACTAGTTATGGAATTTTTGAAACAAACTCGATATGCGCGTGATATACAGGAACCGATCAAAATCAATTTCAATTATCTGGCTCCTATATATTCTAAGATCGACACTTTCAAACATATGGCCTTAATTATTCAGCTCGCGGTCCTGATCAAGAATATATAGTATATCACGCCTCCTTCTGCCTGTTACATACATTTAACAAAACCGTTATACTCCGCTTTCCTATTTTCAATTGGCTTAGGGTAAACAATAAAAACCTGTAGTTAAATCATTCTGAAACAATCATTATTACTGAGATATTTATATTAATTTATAAATTTGTGTATGTGTGTATGTGTTTATATGTTTGTTTTATAAGTATATCAAAAATATATTCTAAACTAATTTACGGAATTGAAATTTCCACAATTTTAGGCAATTTAACATTATTTGAAAATGCATCGACCTTGTTACTCTCCTGACGTGCTCAGGATTTTTAAAAATTTCAAGGAGCATTTAATACCAATATATTTTGCCTTAATTAACTACATTTGCTTGTGAAGCGGAAAACCAATTTTCATATTGCAATGTAGAATGTGTTTAATGTTCAGATCTGTCATCTGAAACGATTCCCCTTTATAAGGTCGTGTTGGCGTTTTAATCGGATTAACCCAAAAGTATAAAAATTTAATTTATCGAACGGCTGCCAAAAATATGTTAAGATATTGATTTTAATGTGCCACCGAAAAGAAAGCGTTGACAAAATATGTCGGAGACCTCCCAAAATGTTACACTTTTTTTTCATTTTTTAAGATTTTAAGCGCATTAGAAAAAGAAGTGAAACAAAAAACAAGTAAGAAAGCTCTAGTCGAGACTGCTCGACTACGAGATACCCTGAACCCTCCGAGCAACAGCCATTTCAATAATTTTTAGTGTCATTCAGCTTAAACAAACACACACACACACGCAAACATATACATAGACACCCATAGGCACGCACGCATTAACAGGCATGGGCTGCAGTGTGGGCTTACTATGGGAACTTAATTGTTTAATAACTTTTTTTCTGGACGTACGTTCTTCATGAAACTTTCAGATTGTGGTTTTATCATTACTATGCGTATAATTGCCAAAGCTCAAGTCTCTAGTATTTGAAATACGCCTTTTACAGAGATGAGGGTAAGGGGGTGGATATAGGGGTGGGGGGTGAATTATAACAAAAATCGAAATTCTATCACGTGTAGTCGAGTCTACATTTAAAATTTGGAGACTTTAGCTCTAAAGGTGTAGGAGATATAATTTTATAACTGGTTTTCGATAAGGTTTTTGATCGATAAAAAAATAACGGGATGAGTTATCGATCTTTTGTGATAAACTCGATATGCGCGCGCTATATACGAGCATTTTAAAAAAAAGTTGAAGTCTCTAGCTTCTATATCTTCGGAAATCGACGCGTTCATACATACGGACAGACGGACAGACGGACAGACGGACAGACGGACAGACGGACAGACGGACATGGCTAAATCGATTCAGTTTGTCGCCCTGATCAAGAATATATATACTTTGTGGGGTCTGCCACGCCTCCTTCTCCCTGTTACATACTTTTAACAAAACCATTATACCCTGATTTCCCATTTTCAATGGGTTCAGGGTATAATGAGTAAGCGCATTTGTTGCCGTGTGTTGCTGCTCGATGGTAGCTCGACGGCACAGCTTCAAACCCACTCAATATGTTGCCAGCAACATGTATGGCCAACATGAAATTCACCACAGAATGGCTGTCAAACTGTGCTGTAGCAGCTGCGCTCGAACCTTTGAGCGTCAGTCTCAAACTGCCGAGCTGCAACATGTTGTAAGCTTTACACTCAAACCGTGCTTGACTCATGTTGCTGCAACATTGGCACGCACTGCAACAATGCTGCTACAGCATTTGGTTAACTTCGTTAAACACGAAGCCAATGCCGAAGCAGAAACGAAGCTGCTTTCAGCTCTAAGCAGAAGAAGTAATAATAATATAGAGCATATTGCGTCTGGAGGAGATGATACGATGTCCAAAAGCTTTTGGCCAAGCAACTCGTGCAGGTCTAAGATTTAGGCTTAAGTACATATATATATACATTTAAGAGTAAAAAATAATTGTTGACTTTTGTAATACATTAAAATTAAAACAAACTCAAATATTTTTAATATTTTATTTGTTACTCTAATTCCAATTATAAAAATTAAAAATAATAGAGTATTATTTTTTCAAATCTAAAGTCAAACATTTTTTTAGCATTAATTTTATTTATTACTATAATTGTTAATGTAGGTTAACATGCATTTAGAAAAGAAAAAAAGATGTTGCCTCTGAATTTTTATTTATTACAATAATTATCATTATATATATGTATAAAAATATATATTAGCTAAAACGCTTGACAGTTTTAAATACAAATATAAATTGTCTTATATATTTTATAAATGCATAAAATAAATTTGAATTTTTTTTTTTAAATGGAAGGATTGAAATCTTTATTCATTAAAAAGACTTAAACTTAAAAAAGTCTACAAATGAAAACATAACGTATATCTATGATTTAATATATTACAATATATTCTAAGGTTACGTTCTTATTTTATACCCTGAACCCATTGAAAATGGGAAATCCGGGTATAATGGTTTTGTGAAAAGTATGTAACAGGCAGAAGGAATTATCGCAGACCCCATAAAGTACATATATATTCTTGATCAGGACGATGCGCTGAGTCGATATAGCCCTGTCCGTCCGTCCATATGAGTGCGTCGATCTCAGAAGTTATAAAAACTAGAGAGCTGAAATGTAGACTCGTGTATACCATACGCAGTACAAGTTTATCATATTTTTTCGATAACTCATTCGATATCTTTTTTATCGAGGATAATCGATAAATTGATATTGTTTTTTTCAGCCTTATTTGAACACTATTAGACCTACAGACTTCAGATTTACTGTGTGTATACATTTGAAAAATACACACATTTTTTAATTTACAGATTTTGGATACCACGCCTTCTTCGCCCCCAATTTGTAAAAAACTTCAAGTACTAGAGATTTGTGCTTTGGAATGTACACACATTTACACATTATGATTACGTTCTGAAAGTCTCATTAAGATTGTACGTCTACAAATGAAATCATTCAACAAATAAATTCTCATAATATTGCCCACACTGCAGCGCAGCCCAAGCGCAGTCGCTGCTTACTTGTTTTTACCTCGATATATTAATATATTAAATTTTAACATAAAAATAAGTCTTTAAATTAAATTAAAACCTTCATAGCTGATCATGAAAATCGAACTATATGTCTTATATATGTCAGATTGTATTTGTAGTATATAAATATTTGATTTTATATTAATATTTTTTGTTATGACGCATTATGGTAAAAAAGATTAAAATCCATATTTTCATAAATAATAAAAAATAATTAATTAATTAAATATTGTATTAAAATATATATATTATTTTTTATATATAATATACATATATAATAATAATACATCATATATATATTTTTTTCTGTTTTTTTTTTTTATTTTATTTATTTTTTTTTTTAACGGGCTAAAATTCATTACGTTCTCTTTGCAATATTCAATATCAATTGTGAATTTTACTATTTGGGTACACCTCAAGGAGTTTTTATCTGTTAAGAAAAATCTGACACTGACAGATCGACTGCAAATCGGGTCGGTGTCCAGGGCGAGCAGTTGGTCAGGTGGAAAAGTTGTTAATTAGCCGAATTTGTTTTGTTTTCTCCGGGCACGAGTCGTCGCGCTCAAAGATGAATTAATTAGTTATTCATACGAAATTTGTAGTCCACAGACCAACGAAACCAGACAACATTTTGAGCTGACGATTTTAATTTTAGTTTGTATATACAGATATATGTATATGTAAATATATGTATGTATGTATGTATCGTCTGGCACGTTTATCTCTGGACTTCTTTGGCCTGAGCTTGAGCCACACTTGGAATCCAGAATACTTTTCGTTTCTACTACGTCCTGGCGCCTTTTCGCTTGGGTCGTGCACAAACAAAATAGCACAACCTTCAATGGGAGCCTTGCAGTCGGGCTTTACCTACTGCAGAATACTCATTCAAGTGGTATATATATGTATATGGGTTTTCTTTGGCTTTAGTAGGTGGGAATATATCCACATCTCGCGTTTTCGATCTCAAAATATATTCCAAGCATCCAGCTCTCTAGCGGTTCATTCTTTTCGCAGTGTCAGAAAATGCATTTCCCGATTTGCCACGCCCCTAGTGGGCGGATCTGGAAAAGCTTAATACTTTATAATGGCAGGGCATGCTCTAGTTGCAATAGGAGAAACGGACAGTGAGACCGTGCAGAAATATGCAACCAATATACCCATTTCGCATACGTGCATGTGTATAAAAAGGCATAAATAAATTTTTGGGTTATGCGTCGTTCGAGAAAAGTGAAATTAGCATAAAGTTTCAGCTGTTTTTTTTTTTTTTTTTTTTGTTTTGTTTCGCGTCTGATATACATATATTTTCGTGGCTTTCTTTCGCTTTTGCTTTCGCTTCGTATTTTTCATTCGCAACTTTTTGTGTAATTTCTCGGGTGTTGTCAGCCTGTTGAGGTTGTTCACGTTGATAGTCCTCAAATTGTTCTTGCCATCAACATTATGGAACAAAGAATAAGAAAAAAACTGTTTAAGAAATTAGTCATAACTTTACTTTTGTGTTTTCTTTATTTGCTCTAATATTGTTGTTCTCTTGTTGAATAAATAATTTACAAGAGTTCTAGTTCTATTTAGTTACCCGGTTGGAGCTTCTATACTAAATATGGAGCTATTTTTGCCTTTTTTTCAGGCATTGTCGATAAAAATACCGTGAAATTCGTTTAATTGTAAAAAGTGCTTGTTTTTTATACTTATTGATTGCTTAATGACCATAATTAGCATTAATTTATTTAGTAATTATGTTTTAATTTTGACTACATGGCAATAACGTCCCCTCACCGAAATATCTATAAATATATATATATGTACATACATATCATTCCATCTATAGGTAATTATATAGTAAAGCGAGGTGTTCAATCGGAATCGTTAATGACACAGATGGCGCAGAGTTCGCTTGCATCTGGTTTACTATAATGTGGATAATTTATTATTAGCGAGAGGGAGAGAGAGAGAGAGAGAGAGAGAGAGAGAGAGAGAGAGAGTGAGTGAGAAAGCGAGTGGGATGTGTGTAAAGAGAATTTGCATGCAAACAATGAATATAAAATTAAAACAACAACATCAAAAATAAGTCAGAATGTTGCAGTCGGGCGTTACCGACTGCAGAATACTCATTTATGGCCCAAACGTTGCCAGATCCATTTTCCGATTTGCCACTTCGTCTATTGAGAATGCCAGCAATAGAGAATGTCAACAATAATTTAGCTACTCAATTTGGATGCTCTAGCTATAAAACTGTAGAATACAACGTTTTTAACGCTTTGCCACGCCCACAATGGACTTAGATATGTCCGCCATATATTTTTGAGCTTCTCTATTCATTTCAAATTTTAACTCTATAGCTATGTATGGCTTCTGAGATACCGGAAATGCACTTTCCCATTTGCCACGCCCTTAGTGGGCGGATCGACACCATACATACACCATAAGTACTTAATAATTCAAGGGCATAGACTTTTATACGGGCGAAATGGCTTCAATTCATAAGCATTGACGGCCAACTAGACAGACATTGCACTAAACCAATATACCCATTTCGTTTTCATGAGTGAACATAAAAAAAAAAAACAAAACCCGACATCATGAACTGAAGCTGAACAGGAACAAGCTGCTTAAATGGGATAAATCAATTGCTAGAACGGGTGAGCAGACAACACGAGCGTTAACATATTTTAATTATATTTATTTACACACATACACATTTATTTCTATATGCAATACACTCAGAGAAAAGCGGGGTATAGTTAATTTTAGTAGGCTACGAGAGATAGAGGGAGATAAAGTGATAGAAAGAGAGAGAGAGAGAGTCACAGAAAGAGAGAGTGAGACTGACAGAGCGAGTGAGTTATACAGAGTGCAAATATAATTAAAAGCAAAGAAAAGAAACAACAATTTATTACTTACACATAGAGAACATAGAGGAGAAATATGAATAATATAACACGTATAAATGTAATAAATATCAAAATACAAAAAATGTTCATTTAGATTAAATAAATTATTATAGTAAATATAGTAAATTGCACAATAAAAAAATGTTCATTTAGCGAGCTATAATAATAAAAACTATAAAAAATCCATACATCATATATCATATATCTTGCTGAAGTAATGCAATTTGATTTTTTCAAAATAATAGGAACAAAATAATATTAAGAAATAAATAAATAATAAATATGTTACAAACAGAAAATTGTTTTGCTTTGATACATTTGAGAATATTACTTGAATTTCAAGCTATTTGTTGAGCTTCTGTAATTTTGCAGCGTGTATGTTGCACAGGCTGACGGCATATTGAGGGACTAATTAAAAGTGCCAACAGTTGAGGAAGCTCAAGCAAATAAGCAAGCAAACATGAGACAAACAAACAAACATGAGACAAACAGACAAACATGCAAACAACTGTGACGACAACAAGTTGATTTCTGAATGGACAATGAGCGAAAGAGGGATGCTGAAGTGGAAGCCAAAGGAACAGCCAAAATAACAAGCTGCAACACACACACACACACAAACACACAACATATATGGCCAAGACTGAAGCGCACAATACAAAATCTGTGTGGAGTTGGCATTGCATTTTAACTGAATTACTCCTCAACTAAATGCTGATTCTATTACCTGGAGCTTGCTAATCTCACAGTTTGCAATGTGTTATCAAGCTCAGGTTAGAGTAGAGACTTTGGTGGGTCGCCATCTAGGGCGGATCCAGCATTATCAGGCATATAATAAGGGCATATAAATAGGGCATATACCCTAGAATTTGTTGTTGCCAACAACAGATCAAGCACATTGCCTAGTTTGTGGTCGTATTATTCTCAGGTGCTGGGATTTGGCTATGTATTTTAATATTCATTGTAGAAGACAGAGTATATTAGTTTCTGTTCGATGTCTGTGCGTTTGCCTTATGAATCTTATTATTTATTATTTATTATTTATTATTTATTATTTATTATTTATTATTTATTATTTATTATTTATTATTTATTATTTATTATTTATTATTTATTATTTATTATTTATTATTTATTATTTATTATTTATTATTTATTATTTATTATTTATTATTTATTATTTATTATTTATTATTTATTATTTATTATTTATTATTTATTATTTATTATTTATTATTTATTATTTATTATTTATTATTTATTATTTATTATTTATTATTTATTATTTATTATTTATTATTTATTATTTATTATTTATTATTTATTATTTATTATTTATTATTTATTATTTATTATTTATTATTTATTATTTATTATTTATTATTTATTATTTATTATTTATTATTTATTATTTATTATTTATTATTTATTATTTATTATTTATTATTTATTATTTATTATTTATTATTTATTATTTATTATTTATTATTTATTATTTATTATTTATTATTTATTATTTATTATTTATTATTTATTATTTATTATTTATTATTTATTATTTATTATTTATTATTTATTATTTATTGTCAATGAATAACTTCTACTTTATATAAAATTATACAAATAAATATAGTATTCCTTATCAGATACTCTATACCCATTGTTCGAGTCGTGGCGGAGGGTATAATGAACTGCTTGACAACGCAAGGGAATGTCAATTGCTGCACCGAACGGTTTCCATTGCATTTTCAGTTAACTGAACTTGGGCTGCGTAGGCGGGGCAATTGGCATGGGGCAAGTTTAATTCTAAACAAATTTAATTGAAAAACTTTTCGGACGCTCCACTGATGGCAATGGTCAGATTTTGGGCAAAGCTGCAGCCATAGCAGTAGCTACTCGAGCCACAAAAGGATACAAATGCATATGAAATTGTTGCAAAGTTGCAGTTGCAGTTGCAGTTGCAGCAGGAGCAGCAGCATTTGCCAATTGCTTCTTGTCCCTGGTCCGTTGCTTGTTTGTCGCGATTCACTTGAGAAACGTTTGGCATTTAGCTTTCAGTTTGCTTTTATTTTTGTACTTTTTTCTTTTATTGAGGGAAAGACTCTCGACTTGGCTGCAGCCAAGGAAGCGAGCCAATTTGTATGCTCGTCCATGTAATGAACTCGAGTGTATTGGCACTTGGCTGTGCCAGTCTCTTATCATGTAGATTTCAAATGTCAAATACGACTCGACGGAATGCTCCGTTTTGGACGCGCATTATGCAGTCGATAGTGCCCGATTGCAGCACAGTTATTTAATAAAATTTAGTTTTATTTGTATTATTTCCTGGCCAAAAGTCATGCGAAGTGCAGCAAAACTTTTGCAGTTCTCGATCTAAATAAAACTCAAATAAAAATATAGTTAAACATATATATATATATATTTTTTTTTTAATTTTTTAGCGACTGCAATTGTTTTTAATATTTTTGATTTTCATTGTTTGACTTTTATATTAAGAGAAAAATCTAATAAATGTAGTTGGCATGATATATAATAATAAATTTTAATAAATTTTTTTATATAAGCTTTTTAGATTAATTTTAGTATTTAATATTCAGAAATTTGTTGTTTACTTTTAATTGTGAAATATTTATATAATATATTATTAATAAATAACATATATATATATATAATATAATAAATTAAAATGGAATTTTTCTTATTTTTGTTTATTAAATTTACATATATTAGCATTACAGATAAAATATATTATTGTTTCGATTTTTATACCAGATAGTTTAAACGTTCTCTACGTATTTTTAATAAAATAAGAAATATAATATATGTATATATGCATTTATATACTTATATTTACAATATGTATATAAATATAATTTAATATCTTTAATGTTTTTTATTTTTTATTTATTTAAGTGTAAATAGTTTTTAAAACTTTAAATAATAAAATAATGTTATTTTATAAATCTATACAATATACCTATTTTAAAATTCAAATATTTAAACACTGGGAAAATAAAATTAAATATATTTAAATAAAATTTTGTATGTTATATTTTCATATTTTAAAATATGATAGAAATGTCTTTTTTAACAAACAATTTTTTTTGTTCTTATTTTTATTTATATATTTATTTTTTGAGAATAATTTACTCTATACTCAAGCTAAGCTTAGCACTGCTATATATTCGATGCTTCCTCTTTTTCTTTTTTTTTTTTCTAATCTTTTTTGTGTCGCATTAGCTAGAAGACTTTCAACATTTTGTTCCTTGAGTGCTTAAAGCTTTGCACACATACCTACTTAGCAGTCGTAGAGATAGAGAAATATATATTTATATTTATACATATATATATATATTTCAGCTTAGTATTATTTTCAATCACACACACACACACACGCACACGCACATTCAATTGAAAGCCAACCAGATCGTTGCGATATGGAAAATGGAGATGAATCGCAGTTATTCAGCTATAAAATGCTGCTAACTATGTGTGTGTGTGTGTGTACAGACAATATGTTGCGTGTGTGTGTGTGTGTGTGTGTGTGTCGCATGACTTTAGATATTTTATTGGTTTCAAGCGGCTGCCGCAGCGCGCACTATTCAAAGATTTATATGAAAGCTCAAGGATCAAGCTGCAAGTGCTGCTGCTGCTGCTGCTTATAAGTAGTTGTGTGTGTCAGTGTGTGCGTGTGTGTGTGTGTGTGTGCGTATCTGTGTAAGCATGACATTTGTCAACTGCAAGTGGCTGCCAAGGAGCAAACTTGCAGCGGCGTATGTTGACGACCAAGTTATGTCCTTGCCACAAATTCATATACTTACACACACACTCACACACGCATACATACACTTACATAACTACAGTGAAGCCTAGCCATGCTTGAAAAATTCTATAGATTGCAATACATATAATGCAACTTTTTTTTAAAAAGCCTTAAAAATCCTTTCATTTTATTTACATTTTATTTAATTCTTTTATCTTTATATTTCTATTGCACTTGGAAATTAATTATCAAATTGGAAACCAATACATTCACACTTGATTAAACTAATAAAACAAATGCTTATTGGGCTCCATTGCTTATTGGAGTGTAGTTTATTTTCATTTGCTGCAACTATTTTAAATGCCTTTGAATTCTATATTTTTAGTTTAAATATTTATGTGATTCCCATTGGAAATTGTTAAACAAATTGAAATCCAATTTATTTACATTTAATAGAACAAATTTAGATATCATATTGGAAACTGCTGAGGTCTACTTTATTAATATTTAATGGAATAATTTGAAATACATATGAATTTTCTTATTGGAAAAATTGCGTCTTATTGGAATTCAGCTTATCTTTTCCAGCTCTAGAGCAAATTATATGAAGGCTGGAGCTAAAATATCTAGGCCTTTTAATTATAGATTCTGTCCCATTGGGGGCGTGGCAAATATGCGGCGATTCGTTATAGCATTGCCAAACTGTGGCGTATGCGTGATATGTTTTACTATCTGCTCGCATTATAGGAATTTTTATTTTAATTTTTGCGCTTTGTATGCTCACTTCAAGTCTTCTGTTTATGCACACACACACACATACACACATACTTACATGAGTGTAAGGTTGTTCGTGTGTGTGTGTGTGCACCTATTGAAGGCAGCTGAGTTTCAGGCCAAGAGCCCAGCAAGAAATATTCGCTTTTTTTCAAGTTTTTTTTCGTCTTCCTTTATTTTTAGTTGTTCTTATATTTCCCTTTTTATTGGGTGCTTCTGTGGCCCACTTTGTCGGTGACTGGCAACTTTTTTGTATGTTTGCTGTTGTTGTTGCTGCTGTTGCTGCTTTTGTTGTTGTTGTCTTTTTACACTTTGTCGCATTGGAAGGAAGTGTGCAGCACTTGAGAACTACTTTTACTTTTGTATACGCAACACTGTACACGTACCGGGCCACGCCCACACCTGCTTTTCAGCTTTCGCTATGTATATATGTATATGAATTTATATGCACATAAATATATATACATATCACACATATCGCATATCGGCATTTGCTGAAGCACCTGCCAGACAAACTAAGTTTTTTGCTGGGCGACGTCTTAAAGCTCTTCATTTCTTTCATTCTTTCTTTCCCATGTCCTTGTGAGTATCCCCAGTGTGTGTGTGTGTGTGCAATTAATGTGACCTCATATGTATGTATGGATGTAAGACCCAGAGTTAACTGGCATGAAATGTGGAAGAACAGATACAAAAGATTTATAATAAGAAATTATAATACCTCAGGGTCAATGGGAAGTTGCAGCAGATTATGATAGAAGCTAGAGGATAAAAGATAAAATATGAAAAATTAAAGAAATAAGAGATAAAATGTAAGAAATAAGTATATAACTAGATGGTTGAAGATTTATTTATAAAATTGATGATAAAAAGATAGCATATAAAAGGGGGCAGATAGAAGATAGTAAATTATGGGAAAAAAAGGAAGATGGAATAAATGGATAGAAATGGAAGATTGACGATAAGAGATAGCAGAAAGTAGATAGCAATAGAGGCTAACAAATAGAAGAATATAAGATCGAAAGTCGAAAGGCTAGACGAAAGAAGACGGTGAGATAGACGATGAATGATGGTGAGGAGACAGAAGAAGAATAGAAGATCGAGCATAGCAAATAGAAGATGGTAGACAGAAGATTGAATATAGGATATAGATAAAAGAAGAAGGAAGGGAATAGAGTATAGAAGGTAGTGTAAAGAAAATGGAAGATAGAATATTGAATGTAGAAGATAGTAGATAGAAAGCTAAAGACAAAAGACAGTAGATAGCAAACATAAAACAGTAAATAGAAGACAGCAAATGAAAGATAGCGAAAGAAAATATAGAAATAGAAGATGCAAGATGGAAGATAGGTTAAAGTAAATAGATATGGAATATAAAATATAGAAGATAATATAGTTAGGTAATAAAGTCGAGGATAGCAAATATATATAAGACTACAAAGAATAGAAGATAAATGATGGAATATAGATAATAGTTGATATAAATAATATTGTATATGAAATGTTGCTTCTTTCAAAGTTGTTTAATATGTTTATTCAACTGCTTCAAAACTATCCCTGACTTGAACCAACTTGTCTTTGGTTCGCTATTCAAGGAATATGAATCAAATTGCGAACAAATGTTTAATGAGTAAACAAAGTGGCTCTAACTCATATTTAAATGTCCAACTGCCACGCCTCTGTTCGATACACACAGACACACAATGGCAATGGAGCCATCATAGGTCTAATTAGACCAAGACTCAAAATATGGGCAATAAAAAACATGGTCCGAACAATGGCAAACAGCAAAGATAATGTCTGTCAATAGAGGAGCGAGCAGTAAGAGTGGGAGAGTAAGAGGCAGCAGTGAAAAGGGTTGAGGGGCAGGTCGAGAGGGAGCGGGACGATTGGTAGGTAAAGTTTTGTGTTGTCAGGTGTTGTGATTGTTGTTGTTGTTGCAGTCGCGACATTATTAACACGTGACTGCAAAATTTTTAATTGCGTTGCCACGTTGATTGAGGGCGCATGGGCGTGGCATGGGCAAGCGGCAAGGCTTGGCGTTGTTAGACACTAAAATAAGAATGATAATGGCAATAATAATAAAATTGTCGCAGCCACAGCCAAGCGAGGCACAAGCAGCTCGTAAAGCTTTCCAACAAGCGCAGTGAAAGTAGTTTAACAACAAGCTGAATAAGAAGAGGAAGAAAATGAAGAACAAAAACAACAACCGCTACAATGAGACACAGCAGCCAGCATCCTCGAGCCACAAGGTAAAGCCATAAAAAGTTAAACATTGCGCATACGCCACATTGGTGGCGCGATTTTTCGTTGTTGTTTTATTTTACATTATTATTATTATTATTATTATTATTCATTCAGTTTGCTTGATTTTGTTGTGCTTTTTATTTTCGTTCGTTTGGGCTGTGTGGTCCATAATAAAGTTGTAAAATGCAACTATATATTTATTGGCCGTAAATAAATTCTTTTATTATACCCTAAGCACATTGAAAATGGGGTATGATGATTTGCTTAAATGTATGTAACATGGCAGATCACATAAAGTATATACATATGTATATACTTGATTTGGGCGAAGATCAGAGTTTATGAAAGAAACTAACAAATGTATTGAGCTCAATTTAAAATAATAAAAACTCAAAGCCAATTCTAACTATTCTGGCATGAATATATAGATACTGATACCAAGTATAACTAAAATTAGCTTGATATGGCATTGCTGAATTCGAGATTTTGAGGGTTTGATATGCAGCACACGCCTCAAGCTTTAAAATAACCTCAGAGACCTGTGTTGTACATATTATAAACTACAGTATTATTAGAGGGAATCCTGTAGTTGAGCAGTCTCCACTAGAGTTTTCTTACTTTTTCTGATATTTTTTTGCTTTATGAAAATTATTATAAAGTTTCGTTTTCAAGTTGTTTACCAGCTGAAGTTTATGTTCATTATTTATTTTATCGGCTTTGAAACCCATCAAATTTGAAGAACTTTAATAATGGAGTTACATTTTGTAAATTATTTTATAGTTTGCTCTTGGCAGATGAAAATATGTAAATGTGCTAGCATAAATATTAAATGACCTAAAATCTGTGTATGTTACAGATTTGATTATTAAATCGAATTACCCTCTATAAAAGAGTTGTAGAACAAAATTCATATACACTGGAAAGTGTATATAAGAGAATCGTTGAGATATTAGTTTTTTCCGTCATTCCGTTTCACAGAAGAAGAGAAAACAAGAGAGTCAGTAAACGGGCGCACAGATGACGTAAGCCGTAGCTGAGTTGAGTCCCTTATTGTAAACTGTTCTAATAGCTGAAGTGAACTGCATGTGTGCATGTGTGTGTTACATACGTTTCGTCTAGTCAAAACTGTACCGAACAATGCTCACGGTGTACGCGTAAGAGAGTGCAGATAATGAGAGAGTAAGCTTAATTTGCGCTCAGCTTGAATAGTGAGCAAATGGACACGATATTTGTATGTATGTATGTGTGAATCGGAGCTTGCTACTTGAAAATGTGCGTAGGAAAGACTATGCATTAGCATATTCTTTATATATACATGCATACATACATAAGTGCGTCTGCAAGCTACGAGTTGTATATCAAATGAGAGCAGAGCGTATGATTAATTTGGTATTGAGGAATGTAAGCTTTAATTTTATTATTATTAGCATGATGTACATACTTACATATAAATGTGGGACAGCGGCTTGCGGCTAAGAATAGATATGCTCATACACACATATATATGTACATACATACATAGCTCGCATATCGTGTAGTTCGATCATGTCTTCGTTCATAAGCAAGGCTCGCGTATATGAAGTTAGAGAGAGTGCTGTAGTAGTAGTAGAGTGCTGTTAAAGGCGCCACTGGAATGGTGTGTAAACGAGAGCGTGGGAATTAGCTGAATTGAGTAATCTTGCGTTAGTAGTGGTGTGTATGCCGAATTTTTTAACGAAAGAATATAACAGCTCCACAGTGAGAGTTTGAAAAGGCGTGAGTGGGAGTAGCTGAGAGAGCGAGTGCTATAAACAATGAGAGCGTGAGAATTACCTAAGTTGAGTACTGCCTTGACATATATAGCTCCATGCCAAATTCAGTGTGTTTAGTCTGCGCGCGCCTGCTCTGCTGATCGGTTAAATCTTCGTGTGTGCAGTTGATTTTTGTTCTTTGAATGTGAAAGTAAAAACAATTAATTATGGAACTTATCGAATAGTTTAAATCACGCAAAATTAATTATAATTAAAATAAATATAAGTAAATAAAAATAAATATAAATTAAAATGTTCAAAAAATTAAGTTTATTAAAATAAATGAAAAGTAATTATATGCCAGGTCAGTTTAATGCATGTTTTTAGACTATTTATAAACTTAATATAATACAATGATTATTAAATGTTTGTTTCTGTATACATATTTATAGTATACATATATTAATTTTAATCTAGTTACATTTCTACAGATAAAGAGTACTCGAATTAATATAGATGCATCATATTGTCGGGCAAAGTACTTAAATAGAGATAAAGATGCTAACATGCCGCATTTTTATGAACATATATAGACACCATATAAATTCCAGCAATGGTAGCATTCATTTATAATAAATCTTGCTCCAAATACAGTCCTAAAGTATTTCTCAGTCATAAAAGTCACACTCTACACAGTGAGAGAGAGAGTGAGAGTGTGTGAGTGAGAGAGTGAGAATCACTTTGCTGCTGGCCACTCATAAAAAGGCGGCGATAACGTGAATTGATTATGCGGCGCCTGCTCGGCCCGTGATCAAATGCTCATTATAAACCACTAAAAGAAAGAAGAAGATGAAGGAGGTGGTGGAGAAGAAGAAGAAGTGCTAGTAGTGTTGGTAGAAAAAAATGCTTAATTACATAGCAAGTCTGGCAGGAAAAACGCGCGTAAAAGTTGTCAACGTAGTCGGAACATTTTCTTTCACCTTTTTTTGTTTTTTATGTAGCACTTAAAAACTTGATGACGAGCCATTGGCCGTTACAGTGGGACGCCGTCAGGCTAAACGTGTGTCTGGTCGGCGGTCGACCAACGCGTTTTGCCGGCCGTTCGCTGCCTGGCATGTTGCATGTTGTGTTGGCCAGCGTCTGGGTCATTTGGCTAGCTGTTCAAAGTACCATAAAAGCCATGCGGCAGCTCGGCTCCAGCTATGCCAGCTCCACCAGCGCGCGCTTCTTCTTCTCCTCATCACCCTCCCCATCCTGCTCCGCCCCATTTGTCGCCAGTTGGCGGGAAAGCGTCACGCGATTTTCCAAACGGCCTTCGCATGCCCGTTGCCCATTTCTGACACGCCGTTTCGTTCTGTCATCCAATTAGGCAAAGAAGTTTCGCTTTCACTCTCTCGACTGCCCATTCCCTGGAGCACTGCGGTATCTGGGCAATTAGCTAACAAATCGCGAACATGATTTGAAGTTTATAAATATATTTAGATAAGACGTTAATTATCTCTTTGCGGCTAAAGCATGGCAAATTGTTAATAGATTTTGTAAGATTGTAGCATGTTGTATCGAGATTTTGGCGCTCAGATGAGGGAATATATTGTACATATATGTATAAATATAAATATATAAATATTTATGTATACATTTATATTGCTTAAACTATTGTTTAAAATAAATGCTTTCTCTTATAAAACTATATTTTTCTGTATAGTATTTTATTATATTAAGATCCATTATTAGAAAAAATCTATTAACCTTTCTTGAAAATCAAAATGCAAGTGACAGCCGATGGCAATTGTTGGGCATGTCATTTGGTTAACAATGAGAGAAATATTTATATCTAGCTCTATTCTTATTGATTCATATTCAAAAGTTTGTCAAGTCAAAGTTTGAGGTAAACCAGACTGGCGACCAGGCTAAAGACAAAAGCATTTGCCACACATTGTCCTGTGGCATGCCACAAGCTATGTCAAAAGCTCGGGCCACAGGCCACACAGTCCCTGTGATGTGAAGGGCTCGGCACAGTTTGAGTTTTCTAGCCAAAGCATTCAAGCATGTTCATTCCATGCATGTATGCCATCTATGTATCTATGTATCCATGTATCCATGTGCCCATGTCAGCAGAACATTAACGCCAACAATAACAAATATGTCGGGCCATCGAAATTGAAGTGATGAGACCGTCCTGCTGTTAGCAGGACTTGCAGCATCGAGCAGAAGCCGCAACATTGACGACCATTGTTAACAGGCGGCGAATATTGTGCTTGACAGGCTGGCTGTGCAAGGAAAGGGCGCCATTTGTGTTTGCCAGTCGAAACAATAAATCCACTCGAGTCGGCACTAAACAAGCACAAAAAACTCAACTCAACCCAAGCCAAGCCAAGCCAAGACCAGCCAAGTCAAGCCAAGTCAAGTCAAGCGCGTCCAGTTCAAACTCAAACCAATCGGGCTAGCATCAAAGCGAAACTCTTGACAAGCCAAAAAGCGAAATGTTAAACAAAAAGAGTTTTGACGCTCAAGCAAGTCAGACCGAGCAGTGTTGGGCAACGCACAAAAGTAACTCGACTTATGGCAATGTAGCAAGGTAACAAGCGCATGGGTTTAACCTCTGTTCCATTGATAGAGTCGATTGGAATTGATTGAATTGTTTTGGCCTGACTTTCGTATAGCTGGATAAGAATAATCTCTTCAGTGCGGATGAATTGATTATGGGATGGGCTTAGTCTAGTTTCATTAGGTTAATGTACAATTGTGAACTATAAATATGAGTTTTGTTTCAAATCAAAATAGTTTAAGGGACTTTATTAAAAGCTTAAAACAAAAACATTTAAAAACTTTTGATAAATATTGATAGAAACTGATCGGATAGTTTTAAATTTAAATCAATTTTATAAAACTTTGATTGAAAGCAGATAAAGATAAATGTATCATCTATTATATATCGATATTAATTATCGATAAATAAACTCATATATTTCATATGACTTGGATTGATTGATTGATTGATTATTAGACATTAAACGAAAAGTGGAGGAATGATTATATAGATTTGTAAATTTATAAACTATTTAAAAACAACTTAGATCAATTATCAATATTGAAGTAGCAAATTGATAACGTCTTATAAAGAAGGAAATTTATTCCTGATAGGCTATGAAGATTTATTTCTTTTCCTATATAATATTCTCTTCATATATAATATTAATTTAAAAAATTAGCTTAAACGATTTTCACATCGATAATTGACGTGGAGGTTCTTAAGGACTTTATTCATTATGTCAACTCATTTTATTTTTAGTTTTTTCTTATAAATCCTTTGCGTCCGCGCTCTTTGCGGTGTTTATTGTGTATTCAGCTGAAGCAAATTAAAAGCGCGATGTGAGAGAAAGGCATCTCATTATGGAAAATCTTGACTTTGTTGGTCGCTTCGAATTTCAGCTGTGCTTAACTTTTTCCAACTAATTTATTAAGCACTAATTGCATTTGGCACTAGAGTCAATTAATCAATACCAGAATTCGAGTATATTTTGCACTTTGATTAATTGGCCCAAAGGAAAATGGGGAAAAGTGCATTCAAAACTGGACAAAGCTGTCCACAACTCGAATCAATCTTCGTTTTCCTTACTTTGACTTATCACGTTTCGTTATTCCACTGGCTCTTCCTACGCCCTCCCTCCTCTTATTTATCCAATCGAAAAGCTCTCCAGTTCCAATGGGCTTCACTTGGATGTATATATATACATATGTACGCATACATACATATGCATAGCTATATAGTTGTGCGGCTCTTCCTTGACTGCAATTGGCGTGGGCCTAGCAATCGATGTCGCCTACAGGCCATCCATTCCATCTGTTATACCGTTTTTATTTATTTATTTATTTATTTATTTGTTTTTTTTAGGTAATAGGCGTGCGAGTTTTGAAATGTGTTATTTGTTAGAGCTGTTATACCCTGTATTTATTTATTTTTGTTTAATACTGTACTACTGGAACATATATTTTATTTCAGTTTGTGTATTTATGCATATGCAGTTATTTGCTGGAAAAATATTTCATCTTGCATACCCTATTTATTGAAAGGAAATGAGAGTATATTCATAAATATGAGTTGCATTTTTACTTTTTGTATATGCCAGTTTTTGCCCATTCTTTAATATCAGTAAAATTTAACATGGATGTAATTTATTGTTTGTTTAAGCTATGATTCAATTTAATTAAATTATTCAAAATAAAATACATGTTTTTATTGTTTGTATATTAATTAAAAAGAAATTGATGATACAAATTTGTTTGTCATTAAAATACATTCCCACGAATTGTCTGTATGAATACAGTTTTTAAACTACTAAGGAATAGATGCATAAGTGTAGACATAAAAAAAATATTATCAAAGAGTATATTCACGAAAATTTATGAATGTATGCAAGTTTTTTTTTTTAAAGATTTTTGCAAATCTTATCGGAAAAGTAATGTCAGGATAAAAAGTTTACTATCGTATTTTATTTTGTATTTTTAAATAATATTTCTATATAATACGCTACTATTACAGCGTATTGCTTAGTCGGTTAACTGTTAAGCTAAATACTTTTGCATATTTTTTTATGCATATTGAATAGATGCGAACAGTTCTGGCTATGTCACTTCCAAGACCATACATGCAGCCGCAGAAGCAACAGCAGCAGCAACAACAACAACAACAACAACAACAACAACAACAACAACAACAACAACAACAACAACAACAACAACAACAACAACAACAGTTAACAGCTTTAAAGGTAGAACCATTCGAGTGGTTGCGTCGTATGTTGTCGTCTGGCTGCGGCACTTGAGACTGACATATAGAGAACATGTCTAGCTGCAAGTGCGTTTGCCAGCAGCTTGTTAGCCAGCCAGGCGCGTTAACTGAAAGACTGAGTGAGCGACAGAGAGAGAGAGATAGTGATAGAGATGAATATAGAGAAAGAAAGATACAAAATATATATATATATACATATATATAGAGAAAGAGAGAGAGAGAGAGGGGCACTGCATGCTCATTGTCACAGCCAATTTGGCGACTGATATTTGCCATTTAGTTCAATCAATTTGCCACAATTTCCGCCGCAGCTCTAGCTCTACCCTATTGAAACCTAATGGCACAGCTCAATAGACCAAACGCTGCCAGCGGCACGTAGGTCATTGATCAGATCTACGCGACAAACATAACAATGCCAGGCAGACCTAGTCCGGAGTCGTACGGAGTCGTCCGGAGTTCGCATTCGTATGCCAGCGACTTTTTGGGCACGTAGCCGTGAGATTTGTAACTTGTTGAGAGCGTTCCGTGGCGCATGCCAGATTTTATACTTTATAAGCATATATATATGTATATAAATATGTATATACATATATATATGATTCTGCTGGCCATGGCCTGGGTTGATTATTTTCTTCATTTTTTTTTTCAAGTCTTGAGTGCAAGCAACCTGCAGCATTTATGAGTTATGACTTAATGTGCCACATTTTTGGCCACCGCATCTTTCATTAAAATTCAAGTGTGTGTCGCCCCTCACCTCTCGTCCCTCGACCGTCCTCCATTGGCGGAAATTACATAGTAAATTTACCACACAAAGTCTACGGAAGCTCTAAAATATTTTTGCCCGTCTGGCAAGCAATTTAATTAAAAAATGAATACGTGGCGACTGCAGCATGAAAATTGGAATACACCGACAGGCAATGCAGTCGAAAAGGGGTTAATTTGTTTATATATTATATATATAGTTATATTTATATACATATATAGATGCATATTAAATATTTCTTGACTCTATACTTTCATCTATTTAGTGACTAATTCAATGGCAACAAGTTAATGGCTTAAGGAAAAGGCGAATAAAGTATTGATTATTTATTTTAAGTAATATTAATAGTCTAGTAGTACATATTTAATATTTAGTAGTATTTAGTATTTCATATTTGCAAATTATTTCAAAATTCGTAGTGGAAATTATAGCAAGAGAAGCAAAAGTTTTTATATATTTTATTTAAGAGGATTTGTTATTGAAAAAAAAACTATAAAGAATCATATATTTTATTTAATAGTAATTATTGCTGAAATATAATGATACTTTAATTTTATTTTAAAAAATGTTTTATAGACTTTTACTGCTATTAATTTGATTAGTATTTAGTTTCTAAGTTTAATATTTTTTTAAGTTTAATATCTCTACTCTATCTACTTGATTCAAAGGCTTTAAATTAATTAAATAAAATAAATAGATAAAATAAAAACATTTTGAGTGCTGCTTAAACTAAAATAAAAAGCGCAAATGCTCTACATATTATGCACGCTCATAAGTTACTATTGGCATGCTGTGAATGTATGTGTGTGTGTGTGTGTGTCTGTGTTGCTTGTTGGCTTGAAATTATTCATAAAGTGTTCATGCCATAAACAAATCTCGATTGTGGTAACAAGGAATTGCAGGTTGCCAGTGCAACTTAAGCAAAGGCAACAACAAGCAGCAAACTATATCAGAAACACAAGCCGACACACACACACATAGCTAGTAGCTAGTAGTATTTGTATCTGTATCTGTATCTGTGCATCTGGGCAACCACAAATAAGCCCAAGACCCATCCAAATCAGCCGCATGCATTTTATGAAAACACAAAAACCCAACTTTCGACTGTCCAATGCCTAGACTTTAGTACACTCACACACACATACACATACACATACACATACACATACGTTTGCTAGTAGTTGTCATGGAACGGAAGACAGTGGCAAATGGTCAGGCAGAAATATGAAAATACAAAATGCGGGCTCATGTGGATGACTGAGTGGGTTTTTGGGGCTGCTGCTGGGTGGTTGAGTGGGTGCACGTTTTGGATTTCTTTATGGTGGGTGGCTGGGAATGAGGGGGCGAGGGGCGTGTTGTTAGTGTGGGGTTGGCCTGGGTTACCCATTTGGCACCTGGGGAAATCAAGCAGCTCTCTCATGCAGGCCTCGTTCTGCCCGGCTTTTGGTGTCGGCTCTGGTCTCTGTTGTTGCCACTTCAACTGTAACTGTAAATGAAATGAAAACGACCACAGACAAATAACAAAACATGACAACAAGTTCCGAATGTTTGTTTGTTTGTCTGTTTGTCTGTTTATTTTGCGCACTCAAAATGCAAGAGGGCGTTAGGCGTTGGAGGTATTGAGTATTTGAACGGGGGCGTGGCCGTCGACTGAGAAAGCGAAAACAACACGAGCGCTCATGCAGCTTGGCCATTTCATTATCGAGAACCTCATGTGAAAGGCAGAGCATAAGCAAAATGCTTTCAAAGCCTTTAAAAAGCCCGAGGTAACATAAATTCAACCAACCTTGATGCATTCCAGCCTTGATACTCTTCATAAAGTTGAACAAATAAAAAAAAAGACATATAAGCAAGGTCAAGCAGAGGCAGAGAGAAAGAAGGGCAAGTGAAGAGAGAAAGGGAAACTATTAATACAGATTCTGTGTGAATATATGCCATATCTATTTATTATGTGTGTGTGTGTGTGTTTGTTTGTATGTTAATATAATGGAGGGTATTTTCAAGTTGAGCCCTTAACACTAGAGCACTTTTATTCATTCACTTTCATATGTACTAATTCTAAACTTATTTCACAAATAAATCAATTAATTAATTCACAAAACGAAATGAGATGAGTTGAGATAAGAATTTAATACTCTAAACGCTAAAATATACATATGTATATTCAATGAACAAATAGCGATCCCGAACACACAGCGAGATCTCCTTCATTATTTAAACATGCGGAACTGTCGCTTCCCTCATTTGTTATATATAGAATAATTCTATTAAACCTCACTTCATATAAATCACAATCACAATTTATGACTGAATTCGCTTGTGTGCCCTCATAACCTCTAATTAGGCATTTATTAATTATTTATTATTTAGGTTAGGTTAGAGATTAGCTTTAGTCGATTCTAGTACGCTGCTCTTATCAGTGTCATTGCTTTTAACAGCAATAACTATTATCAACAGTTCATTCGCTTTGTATGCTTATGCTTGTACCCTGACTCTATTGAAAATCGGAAAACAGAGTGTGAAAGGTTTTGGGAAAATGTTTGTAACCAGTCAAAGCGAACCTTGGCGCGAATACGAACGGCGTCTGTCCGACGTAAACTAACAAATGCATAGCTTAATTTTGCTATCAATTGAAAGCTTGAATGAATATATTTATATACTTGCAGAATATTTAGAAAGGTATAGGTAGATGGTATACAATATATTGGTACCAGCAATACATACAACAATTGGCTATTTCACCTTTGGAATCCTAATTAAGATCTGGGAGATAGATTTACTTCATTTATGGTCCATTTGACCACTTAGTTTCTACTGATAAGTTACCCAATTAATATATCTGTATATATACATATAAATATACCTATGTATATATGTATATCTATATATAAGTATACCCAAAATCGCTTTGGCCATTCTTTAGTTAATATTAATTATTGGCTAGAGGCTGTCATTGACGGCATCTCGACCGCAACTGCCCGAACTGCCGAAGCTCAAGGATCGCCTGAGGCACTTTCGCCTGGTCAGTTGACTCTAGTGGTTTTGTTTGTTGTGGGTTATTTGCTTTGGCTTCGACGAGTGCATGCAAAGATGTGGATCGATGGGCTAGAATATTGAAACAGGGATAGTGACTGCAAAAGTTTGCAAACATTTAAAGCCGCATCAATTAAACGAAATCAAAGAAACTTTTTTTTTTTTTAGAAATTTATAAAATGAACTCGAAAAGTATAGAGATTACAGTACTAAGTAGTTAAAAAATCCTAAAAAACAAAAAATTATAATAAAAATTAAAATCATTAGTAAATTAAATTATAAGTACAGAATTCAAAAATTACTATTTGCTCGAAAAATCTTAAAATAATACAAAAAGTATACACAACTCTGACCAAAATAATAATATTAAATAACTATTAATAATACTAAAATGATTGCAAAACAAGGCAAAATTTTGGGCACTTTAAGCAAGTGAATGAAAAATAAATAATATGCCATAACAATTTTTCATCACAGCTTTAAGCATATATCTTTATGAATTTTTCTAAATATTAAAATTTTAAACAACTTTGTTTCAAACACTTTGTCTTATGCTAAATTATTAATTTTTCCTTAGAATAAACAATTCGAGAATTGCCTTTTTAAAGCTGAAGTCATAAGTTTAGCTCCACTTTTTGCTGCACTCGTCCACAAACACTTGGCACTCAGTGTTGCTTATAAATAAATGCGTTAATCTATTGAGGCCATAACGACATCGTTGGCTCTAACAGCCGGCCCACTCTCTCGCTCGAATGCGCATTGACGCATAGTTAGAAAAAAAAGTGGAGGAGGAATACAAAAACAACAAACACGAGGCTGAGTTGTCGACAGCAAACAATCTGAGTTTCTGCAGGAAAATGCAGACGAGCTTTTCCGACCAAGGAGTGGGCACCACCTTCGAGTGGCGCCCCCGCAAGTAGCGGCCCAGCCGCTTGACGGCTGCTGTTTGTATTAAATAAGCTTTGGGGGTTCAGCTGCCAAAGCAGAGTAGAGCAGAGCCGAGCAGAGAGCTGCTGCCGGGGGCGAGGCTGGAGGCGGGCGTCACTTCTAGCCGCAATTTATGTCGACTTCACTTCCGGTTTGCGGGAAATAACTCTTGTTGGCCAGAAGCCGGACAGGGCCAAACAGGCAGCCAGTAGGTCTGAGCTGTGTATGTACGTGTGTTTGTGTGTGTGTGTGTGCGGGAATTTCTTGTCATCATTTTCCAGCCAGCTGCAAATTAACTTGCATAATTTAAGCGCTAGTCGGAAAATGTTGAGCCCAGTTCATCGGGCGCATTTAAAACCATGATGAAAGCACAAGCATTCGTTGCGCCCTGCGCCCTGCGCCCTGCGGCCTTTGCCTACTCCTCCTAAATTATTTCAAGAGCCTAGCGCATAATAAATCAACCAACGCAAGCCCACTGGCTGGCTATCCAAAAAGTTGGGTCAATCAATAGGCCCTCTGCTCCCTTGCTGGCGGGAATGTGCTGGGCTGTGTGCTTGGGATTTATTAATCAATCTGTTTTCGAGCTAAATTTCATTTATTCACTTTTGTTTACCTTTGATATGTTCTAATTATGTTAGTTGAAGTTCGAGTCTTAGCTTTTTAAACGAATTTTAAATGATCGTTGATTAATTTATTACCTTAAAATTTGCAGATCTTTGGCGTGCATTGATTTCGAATTTGAAACTTATTGATCTACACATTATTAAAATATAAAAGCAACATAATATTACAATTGAAAATTCAAATTAAGGATAATTTAATATGAATGCTGGAAGCTGATGTACTATTTCATTGACTCTGACTGTCATTGTTTATTCATATAAGTTATACATAAATTAATCAATCAATTAGTTGGTCTGTAAATTTATAATTATTCCTCGAATTAATAACACATTTATTGAAATTCTTTAGCTTCCCATAATGCTTTATTTCTAGATGTGCAACGTGTAAAACATCCTTTATTTACTCTATTCATAGCCATCTATAATGAATTGTCAAAAGCGAAATAAATTCGAGAGCATAGCTCCTACAGACCACATTAAAATTATTCCTAATTTAAATATTTCTTATGCTTTTGCCGATTAGATATGAGTCGGCCTCAATTTAAAGATGATCAAGTAGTTGTCCGATAAGAACCGTTCCCGCTGCACTCTCTGTGGGAAGACGCTTAGTGGTCCTGGTCCAGGTCCAGGTCCAGTAAGAAGTAAGCATTATAAAGCGTCACTTTAAACGAATCCATCCGGAAATAGCATTAGAAAATGAGCTTCCTTCAGATGATGGCTGCTGAGAATCACATGGAATTAAAGAATGATCAGAGGAGCATTGACAAAAGAAATTGAGTATGTGAGCACTAACACTTCTAGACAAACGCAACAGCCGAAAGCGTTCAAACAGGTTCCACGTCCTGGACTGCCATCACCTACACCTATACCTACATCTACATCTACATCTACACCTACATCTGCATCTATAAGTATAACTATATCTCTATTTCCACACTAATAATCCACTCATCGTTCAGTCACTCTCGTTCAAAGCGTTCAAAAATGTCCATTAATTTGGAACATGACCGCCACCGCTATCGGGAAACTGACAAAGATCGAGGAAACTTTATTACATACATGTTTTTTTTTTTTATAATTATATAGAATGAGCTACGATAAATTCCTCCATTCCCCCCTCCAAATTTTAGGCCTATTGAAAAATATCAAAAAGGCACCACAGGTCAATCGCTCGTGGCAAAAAGGCAAAGGATCGGAAAAAAATCAATTGTTGAAAATAGTGCGATAAGTACGAGCCAGACTTAAAACAATTCAATTGTTTAAGAACTCTCGCATATAGTAAGACCTTCGTTAAAAAAAAAAAAAACGCAAAAAACTTCAAAATAAAAACTAAAAAAAAAGCAAAAAAAAAAAAATTCAATTTGAGCAATTCAGATTTTGATTGCTGATTTCTGGGCATATACCTAAGGATAGTCAAATGTTCCGCACTGAAACTAGTTGAGAATTCTAAGCGACAATATATAAATTGAGTTGAAGCTGTATTTTGCAGTTTACTTTTAGGCTGAATTATATACATATATAAAGTTTGGTTACAAACTAAATTGTACCTAATTATTCTTTCGTGCAAGGGTGTAAGTGAAAAGTGTCTGTGTTAAGAATTATATTGATGATCCGTCACTCAGTACCAATATCCTGTATATCAGTGTTCAGGGGATGTGTCTACTTGTATATACATACAATATATCAAATAACATTAATTATATGCACCACCACGAAATGAAAAGAGTTTATTGAATAATTGCTTACATTGAGTAAAACAAGAAATGCCAGATTTTAAAGAAAATATTTGAAATAACATTGAACTTTGTCTATTGAACTGGCCTGATCATCATCTGCACATATTTAATGGTATACAGAGACCATCTATTCCATCCAATATAACTCAAGTATGTATCGCCACCTGCCATTATGTATTTTCCATTTAGATAGCTACGAATTATAAGTAAATGATTGATTTTTAGCTGATTTATAATAATAATAAATAATTTACTCACCTAAATCCACAATCGCTAAACCACCAACCAGAACTATGCATATCTGCGCAATTGAGACCATTGATATTATCGCGATCTTTCTCAGATTTTGAGAATTCCATATTAAGATTTTCAGCCATTCCATCGCCTGCATTCGCTGAATATTCTTCCAATGATTTTAGTTTGAAGTTTTCCTCCTCTCCTCCAATGAGGAAAGGACTATATCGCACATATCGCCTTCATCGTTGAAGTCCTTCAAGTAAATGTGGTATTCGTGTTTTCGATACTTCGTCAATAAATGCAGCTTGTGGAGCCCTAGAAAAAATTCTCCACTCAATGCGCCGAAGCCCTCACGGTAATCTTGCATTGTGCGATTGAAGCTCACATATCCGTCTAGACGACGCTGAATTGCTGTCCACCAGAAGAGCAACCAGAGTTGACCTTTTTCCTTATCTATCATTTGACTATTATCAGTCACTTAGCGCACGGCCTTGACTTTGTTTTTGCTGATGCGAATTATATCAACAATTCGTTCGCATCGCCTTTGAAAAATAATGATATGATAAAATAATATACTCTTTCACGATGTGAACTAATATGCTCTGAATTAGAAATTAATATTTTTCATAATAAGTAAATAAGTTCATTTATTGTTCCCTGAGCCTATTGCAAATGAGATGGCATTAGACAAAAGAAAAGAAATCATAAAGTATATTTTTTAATATGCGCAACACCATATTGTCATATACCCAACAATACCCTATAGTAAGTTTGACTTAGTGGCGAATTCATATCAATTCATTTGAACCCCCGAAACCCCCCCCCCCCCCTTTATACGCGCCTGATGTATGTATATATATATTTGTATTCTTTAATTATAATTTTTATTATAATTAAAGCTCTCTTCGAATGAAATTTTCTTTTGTTTTATTTACTTACACTTTTGGGTATGGTTTTGATTATTTTGAAAGTATTCTAAAGCATATTTTTAGCATATTTAACTTTTTGCTCATTTAATAATAATCTATTCGGCTAATTCGAATTGTAAATTCAGCTGAGGCACTACGCCTAGAACAAATTTCCCGTTGATCTCCTAATAAGCTAAGTTGAAGTTCGCTTCATTCGATTCGAATTTGTGCCGTTTATTGCAGCTCTGAGCCATTGCGTCATTCGTGTCATTCGTGTTGGCTGGCGCCAACAAGACTGGGCTAGAATGAAAAAGAAAAAACCAGTTCAAATCTGCGACATGCATAAATTGTGCGCAGCGGTTTGCTCTGTTCGGTTATACGCAGTAAATCTGCGAATTGTTAAGCTAAATTCAAAAGCCAACTGCGAAAGCCAATGACTGCCACTTGGCAACATATCAAGTAATAAGGATGCGACGGCGGCTCGTTGCCGCCATCACAATTTACGAGTGACAGAAATAGTCTCTCTGTGCCGCATGCCGCATGCCGCATGCCGCCTGCCGCATGCAAGAATCGTTCGTTGTCCTCTTTACAAATTCGGAGCAGGCAGCAGCTCAGCTTCAGTTGCGCTTAATGACAAGACAAATTATGAAGTTTTTAAGATGCTTAATTTTTGTTGAAGTTTTTTTTTTATTCCTTTTGTTTTATTTTTTATTAGTTTTTTTTTTGCAGCCATTCAACTTGTCGAAAGAATAAGAGACACCAGTAAAAACATTGAATTTCGTTTGCTTGGCGCATTATTTAGTTGAAATTTCCCCTCGGTTGCAATTAGACTGCGACTGCATAATGGGAATGCTCAGCGCAAACCCGGTTTGCTGATCAACGGTTTTGGCAGATTGAAAATTGGGGCAACTGTGAATTGGCTGGGTCGATGAATGGAACTATCAATCGGAATAAGAAAGACATATCTTAAAGTGAACACTTAAAGAGGCAACTATACAGTATTCAGAGTAGATTTTATGGACTCGTTGGCATCGAGCGAGAGCGAGAAAAGGTGCCAAAAATTGGAATCCAAATACAAAAATTTGTCAAAAAAATAAAAAAAGAACGAAATAGAACAGCTCGAATGAATAGATTCTTACCCACTACACCATCACCGGCTTGTCTAGTTATTGCAGAACTGGCAGAAGGCTCAAGAAATGGGCGTGTCTTGACTTAAAATATATGTCAAGCAATCCATAAAGTTTCCCTAGAACTTTTTGTTTAACTGTGTTCGTAATCCTTCATAGGCCCAAAAAATTAAATTAGTTTTAATTTTCTCATCTAATATACATTTTGACATATATAAATCTATATATATACATATTTTTATTTGCATTGCTGATCATACATATACATACATACACACATATTAATTCTAAACTATCAATGCATATACATATACAAATTTGATAAATTTTATTTATTTAGTTTTTTTTTATTCAATTCAATAATTGTATATCAATTAAAATGTAGGTATACAAAAAATCAATTTTTATAATTGAATTCTTCAAAATTTTCAATTCAGACTTCTTCAAAATTTTCAATTCAGACTTCAATTATAAGTGCAAGTATTATTTAGCAATCATCTTTCGTCTTGAATGAGTCAATAGAGCTTTATAAGTCAATTCCGTAGCTCTCCAAAGTTCAAGAGTTCGCATGCAAATCTTTAGAGAATTTTGAATTTCCTTATTAAGCGAATTTCCTTAAACGTTGACTTTGATTGTGATGTGGACTTTACAACTTCAACTTTAGATGAGTTGCTCTTCTCTATCTCACTCTCTCTCTCTCTCGCTCTGTCAGTCTGCCTTTCTCACTCGCTCTCTATTCTTTTAGTTGTCATCTTCAGAGGGGACTTTGGACAAAATTTGCATAATTTATTGAGCAAATCAGACGAACAATACAGGAAATGGGAACTAATTGAATAACAGACACAACTTCTCCCTATCTCCCTCTCCCTCTCCCTCCCTCTCCCTCTCCCTCTCTCTCACTCTCCCTTTTTCTCTCTTTGTCTGTCTGGTCGTCTGTCTGTCTGTCTGTCTGTCTGCTTCATTATGCTCTTATTAAGCATATTTCAAACTATATTATGCTCGTCTGCTTTGGCGGCTGTTTTGCTATCGACTTTGGACTTTAGCTAAGTTGGCGTGAAATAATAAAGCCAATAAAACACACATTAGCCGCGATACATTTGGCGCTTAACGGTGCTTAGCATCGTGCAAATACGAATACACACACACACACACACACACACACACATGTGTATACCTTGTTGCTGTTGGCAGACTTTTTGGCTTTGGCTTATTTTACCGCATGCGGTGTTTTAAATGTTTTAACCGACTGTCACGCCTCTAAGCCAGGCCAGCTGTCTACCACCATCCCTCTGTCTCGCTCTCTCTCTCTCTTTCTCCGTAAGCCGTTCAACTGAAAGGCTAATCCACTTATTGCCGACAGTGGCTCAAAAGTAGTGCAAAATGTCAGCATCTTAAAGCGCAGTCAGACAAACGAAACGTCAGCTGGGGCGTATGCGTAATGTGTGAATTAAATTGCCAGAGTCAGAGCAGAGCACATTCGATTGAAAATCACAGGCTTGATAAAAAGGGGGGAAAAACGGCAAACGTAAAATATGCTAGAGCATACTATGCAATCAGTGGAGGGGTGGGGAGTGCCAACATTTTTGTGGCTTTTGAGCGAAAAAAAAAGAGAAGTAGAAAAAGAAAAAGAAGAGGAAGCAGAGTGTGTGTAAAGGATTGCAATTTTTTGGATGCCAGCTTTTTACATTTGTTGATAAATGGCCGCTGTGTGTGTGTGTGTGTGTGTTTTTTTTTTTTGTGTGTGTGTGTGTGTGTGTGTGTGTGGTCGTGCTTGTTCTTGTGTTCGCTATGTGCGAGTGTCGCGTGAAGTCAAATTAATTACACTAATTGACTTTGAAGCTAACAAACCAAAAGTGCGACACACACACACACACACACACACAGAGGAACGCACACCACGCACCAGAACACATTTGTCATAAAAAAAAATAAAAATAAAGGAATAAGAGAAAATACTTTCAGAGATTTGTCAGATATTCTTCAGGAAAATAGTAAAAATTTTGCTTTTAATTAATCATTCGCTGAGGTGTGTGAGAGAGAGAGAGCATTTGCATATGGCTGTATACATCCAACTAAATATGCTTTGTAAACATTATTTCAATTAAATGAAATCTGAATGTATCAGCATTAAAATGATTCCATTCTTTAGTACCTTTTGCTTTTCTATGAATTCTCTTTTATTCGCCAGCTGCCTAATTTTATGTTTAGTCTCTCTTTTTGCATTGCTATTATTGCGAGTTATTGAATCTATAATTTGCTATAGGAGATCTTTATTGGCGACCACCAAATAGTCTTTAATCAAGCAATAAATCTCTATGTGCGCTGAGTGAATCGAGCTGATTCTTCAGCAAGTTTTCTGTCGTCTCGCGGCTTAATATTTTATTGTGAACAGTGGCACCCAAGCATGAAATATTGAGATTCAGTTCACAATTAACAATCACGAGCACAGTTCACTTTCATGCCGAACTGTCTAGTCTCTCGCTCATCATCCCTGGTAGGAATATTGAGAGAATTAGCATTATCACACCAAATAAACTCTTGAGACTGAATTCTCTTGAAGGGTATGCTATATCTAGCTAATCTTTAGCTAGATATAGAATTCTTCATTAATCAGTCAGCCTCAATATATAAATATTTGTCAAAAAATGAGTTTTACAGTCAGATAGTTATATACATATATATACATATACATATGTATATTGTATATAGATATACATATATACATCTGTGTATATATGTGCACATATTCACTGCTATAGCCATTCAATTTGTGTGTTCAGTTCCACACGATTTTCCCCAGATAATTTTCAATTAGTCGCTGGAAATGCATTCGCGCCAGATTGTCTGTCGTACGACTCGCGTCGTCCCACTCAGTGTGATATGTCCATCGATTGCAATAGCTGGATGGCATTGGCATTTATATGGCATAATCATATTCATATGTGTGACAGGCGCATTAATTACTTCGCTGTTGGCCTGCGGGGAAATCAGCAGCAATATTTTTGCACATGGCTGACCAAAAAAAAAAAAAAAAGACAGAAAATAAATAAAAATACATATTCACATGTATATTTACATATACATATATACTTCCTCAAATGAAGTATACGCCGTTGCGTCGTGGCCGTTGCCGAAAGATGAAGCAAATTAACGTCAATGTTAATTGCATGATTGAATCGTCATGCTGAAAGGTTGCTTCACAGCTTGCTGCTTGCAGCATTCAGCTCGTGGAATTGCCTCAGCCCAGTTCCCAGCTGCCATCTGTTATGGCATGAAGTGGCTATACATCCGTTTTTCGTTTCTTTTTTTTCATTCATCGATGAGCTGCTTCGTGGTGCATCCGACAACAGGCACACGGATTTACTCAAAAGCTCTCACACGGATGTGCAGCTGCTGATGTCCTTGGCAGATGGTTGACTGCATTCGGGGCCACATTTCGGCGGTGATTTCGATTAAATATCGTTGGGTAGGCTCAGTAAAAATGGTCGCTTATTAAACCGGAACGATTGGAAGGCCCTTTAAATAGAGCTTTCCTTATCATATATTATGCATATTTCGAGCTGTTTAAGATGAGCTAATTACTTATATATAAAATTATACATTTATTTTAATTTTTTTTTTTTTGTAATTGTTTTTATATTTTTTAATTATTCAATCATTAAATTAGAAAATAAAATTTTTTAAAAACATATTGAACTAAATTAAATATTTAAAAAGCATATAATTTAGTGCAAATTAAATAGAATTTACATATATATATATATATATATATATATATATATATATATTTAAAATTTAAAAACTGTTTTATTATTACTTAAATAAGTAAATAAGTTATTTACATATTTATGTATATAAATTGAAATTTCGAATGTCTTTGGCGAAATGAATATAATTATAAAGATGAATAGGAAATTCGCTCTTATAATATATACATGACATGAGGAAAAAAAAAAAAAATAGTAACATATTTAATATTTGTTAGCTGTTAAAAAATACAAAGAGATATACGCAGATATACTTAGATATTGTTTCAATACTTTTTATTTCATATTATTATTAATATATATATATATATATTTTTTTTTTTTAAATTTTCGTTACATAGTATTTTATGAATATATTATATATTTGACTAAGAGATATAATATAATACATATATAATATAATATATTATAATATGCAATTTATATATTATAATATATATAATATAATATATTATAATCTATATTTTAATACAATATTATAAAGTAGCTATTTTAATTTTAATAAAAATAATAAATATTCAAGTTCTGAACGCACTTTGGTTAAATATTCCTTTGTTGGATATGTAAAATATATGAATATTTAATTTAACCATTTTAATGACATTTTTATGAAATAATAATATATACACATACAAATTATTATATGATATATATATATATATATATATATAGATATATGTTTTAATTCACTTTTAAGACTTTATCTGATATATATATATCAAATACTAAATAGCTATTATCCCATTCACTCGTCTATTTCAGATTGATAGCTGAGCATCTCTGCTTTGGAAATGGCTCACGTAAATACCGCAAAACTTGAGCCTGAAGGATTGAGAGCAGCAGCAGCAGGATGAAGTGCTGAAAAGAGCCACATTATACGGTCAATTGGGAACTGATTGAGTTTGTCCTTGAGCTGGCGATGCGAGAGCAGTCTGAGACTTGACCAGATGCAGATGGCTGACAGCGAGCTCACTGCAGGTACGAATTCAATTCAACTCTCTTACCAAAAATTTAATGCAAAAAAATCACTAAACCGAAACGCAAGTTGGCAGAGAGAGAGAGAGAGAGAGAGAGAGAGAGAGAGAGAGAGAGAGAGAGAGAGAGAGCTTCAAAAGCAACTCTTAAGATATGCACTAGCAAGGTGTATGTATGTATGTGTGTGTATGTGTGTTAGTGTTTGGGTATTTCGACTCATATAAATAAGTAATTAGCACATAGTGCAGGCGACATTATACATACGCTGCTGCTTCTACAGTTCATGTTTAATGGCTGCTTAAAGTGCAATTTAGTTTTCAAGTTCTTTGTTCTCACATAATGATGCAGGGCTCGTGTGCTTCACCCTCACACACACACACACACATAGCTCATAACCGTCTTGTTTACACTGCATCACATCAAGTGACAGGAGCAGCGACCTTCCATAAGAGAGAGAGAGAGAGAGAGAGAGAGAGAGAGAGAGAGAGAAAACGGAAAAAAGTAAAGTGAAATAATAAGAGAAAAGGAAACAAGCAGTCGATTATATTTGCTTGGTTTTCTTTCCGCCTCGTTTGGCTTGGCTGCTTGGCGTACGTGTCCTGGCTACCAAATGGAAGTCCTGGCTGCCTTTTAGGCGTGAAATAAGCTACTTAGTTGAGGGCAACAAAAAAAAAAAAAAAGAAAAAGAAAAAGAGGAGAAGCAAAAGAACAACACGAACGCATGCCACTGGCAATATGTTAATAACAAAAGAAATTATCAATTACCTGGCAGCGACAGCCACAGACATTTTCGACCAGCTCGGCGAATGTCCAAAATGTATACGAGTATTTATGCCCGACTGCACGGGGATTAGCTCAACAACGTTGAGTGGTATATTACCCTATAATATATATAAATCTATAAAAATATATATACATACACATATGTATGTATGTATGTATGTATGTATATGCCTTTAGTTAGTTACTTCTGCTATGAGTAGTTGGACAAGAATATAGCTCTAACAAAAACTAAAGAAAACAGTTGCTCAAAATATTTGTATAATCTTTAGAGATATTTAAAACGTGTTATTAAGTATATTATATTATATATAAATTATATATATAATATATTATATAACAAATAAAATATATGTAAATATATGTAAATATTTCTAAAACCCCAAAGGTTTGAAATTTGAATTTTAATTTATAAATATTTTAGCTATTCTGTCCAAAAATTATTTACTTTGTCTTTTTGAACTATCTCTTTTTGATAAGTATTTCGATAGTATAGGTCAAATATCATTTAAATATAAAAAATTAAGTTAGAATAAAAAATTTTAAAAATTATAAAAATTAAATTGTATATCTTTCACTTACTCTCTATGTCTACCCTTCTCTTTCTTTCTCTCTCTCTCTCTCTCCCTCTCTCTCTCTTTTTGTATTTTGCTTCCTCTTTCTTTATCTTTTATTTTTCTCTGTCCCCTCTCTCTTCATACATCTCTCTCTATCATGTTCTCAAATCTTTCGTTCTTCTTTCTCTCTCTCTCTCTCTCTCTCTCTCTCGCTCTCTCTATCATGTTCTCAAATCTTTCGTTCTTCTTTCTTTCTTTCTCTCTCTCTCTCTCTCTCTCTCTCTCTCTACACTCTACATATATGCAGAACTGTCCTGTTAGCCGTAAGTCCATCAGCAGCTCAAAGTTTGTGACAATAAAATCCACTTGATGTGCATTCGCGCACAGCCGCAACTTGTACTTGTTGAAAGTTAAGTGCGACCGCAATAATTGGCCATTAGCCCACATATAGAATGCTGCTTGCAGCCATGTTTGCAGCACTAAATGACAGTTTGGCCGGTCGCCAGGCGTGGCAACTGTTTCCATAGCCACAACGCTAATTGCCTCTAAGCTCTGCTGATAGAAAACAATCAGAGATAAAGCAATGAACTATTATATCATAGTGTGTCGCAGTCCCAGATGCTTTGTCTTTGGCCACATGTTTGTCATCTTATTCAGATTCATGAATTTATAATGCAATTTGCTAGATACCGTTTTTTCTCGTTTACTGATTTTTTTGTTTTCTTTTGTTTCTTTATTTGCGCTGACAGAATAAATTATTAAATATTTCACAAGTCAACTAGTCGCAGTTATTCAGCTTAAGCAATTGCGCAAATAGAAATATTTCTAAACAAAAGCCAAAGTGAAAGCTTGAGTTAAAAAATTGACAAATAAGAGCGAAATTATTATGAATGTAACTTTTAGCAGGATATTTTTTAAGAAAGGGAAAAAAAAAACTGCTATATAAACCTAGACAAGTTTTAAAGTTGACGTTGTTTTTGGCATTTGGCTAAAATGAATAGTAAACTGGGAAACAATTGCTCTTTAACTGACTACACACACTCATACATATACATATGTACATATCTATGCATGGACATACACCGATACACATACCTGGGCATATACGCACACTTTCATGTGCAGCATTTCTCGCAGAAGGTGTGAAAAGTGATGCCTGCCTCTCTCTCTCGCTATCTCTCTGTCTCTTTGTCTCCCTCAATCTCTCTCTCGCTATCTCTCTATCTCTTTGTATCCCTCAATCTCTCTCTCTCTCTCTCTTTCTCTCTCTCTCTCTCTCTCTCTCTTTCTCTCTCTCTCTCTCTCTCTCTCTCTCTCTCTCTCTCACATACGTTTCCCTTCATTACAATGTAATGCCTCTTCTCTCCCTCTCTCCCACACACACACGTTTCTTTACTCTTCATTGCCATATAGTACCGACTCTCTCTCTCTCTCTCTCTCTCTCTCTCTCTCTCAGACTTTCCTTGCTATTCTTCACACTCTTATGCCTCTCGCTCCACCTCACTTTCTATCTGTCTGTTTATCTGCATATCAGACGCCGCCGCAGGCAACATTTTGCATTTCAGTAAAAGTGTCAAAAGAAAATTTTCATAATTTTTGTGAATGCAACTGACAGCCAACTGATGATGATGATGATGATGATGATGATGTTGATAATGATGTTGTTTGCTGTTTTGTATTTAGTTAGCTTTTTTTGGTCCGCAATTCAATTTGTTTCATACAATATTGCATTCTAACAAAACAAGTTGATCAGACTCAAGTTTATGTATATACATACATATTACTATTTATATATACATATATACTTATAGCATTTTTATATGTATATATTTGCCAAAAAGTTAGGTCATACCAAAGTTTATCACTAAATGCCAAGAATTTGTTATTCACTTGTTTGGCTTTTTTCGCGCAAATTGTTGTCAAGCTGAAAACGTGAACAGAAGACGCATTTAGATGCCGGCTATTAGACATACTCTAACAGAAAATTTCATAAATTTGGTGGGCGACAGATCTGAGCGATATGGACACGAGTTCGAAGCCTGACTTTTTCGATTTTCGAATAGTTCACATTCATTTATGACAGGGTATATTAGTTTTATAAAACAAATCTTGAAATGGAAATGATTCGTCCTTCACACGCAACAATGGCCAATGCGATAGCGACTAAGTATGACGACTTACATGTATATAAATCAATTAATATGGTATGAAACTAAAAGTAAATACAAATATTTAATTTCATAATTGGAAATTAGTATTCAAAGTAATATTAAGTAATCACTATTGCTCATACTTGTGCATATACCAAACTGAATTATATTCTCAGAATATTTGTATGTTTTAAATAGTATACAAAAACACAGACAAATAATAAGTTAAATTTCTTCTACTGACATTTAATAGAATTACTTAGATTAAAATACCAATTTAGTAGAAATTGTCTATTTTATTGACCACATCGCATAGATAATGATATTTGTTAGAGTATTGAGAATTCAAGCTTTGGCATTGTTCAGCTGATTTCTTGCTCTATGCGCGCAATCAACTTTAATGACTCACATGTGGCGGCGACAACAATAATAACAACAATAACAACAACGATGATGAGAATGAGAATGAGAATGAGAACGAGAACAACGCACCTCGCTGATAACCTTCAATAAAGCTTATAAATCAAAGCAACAAATCCCGCCGCCCGCCGCCATATTGATTGCTTCCTCTAGACACATGTAAAAAAGTTGTTGGTATAATTTTGGCAGATTTGTTTGAAGGCGTCTGTCCCATGTCGTGTCGTTGTCCTCGCTGTTGCCTCCGAGCTGCGTCACCTTACATATATATGTATATATAAATTTCAGTTGCTTTTCTTCAACATTTTTTGTCTTGGATAAGGTTCAATAAAAAATCAACAAACGATAGGCCTTGCTCACTTTAACTGGTATATTTATAAACCAGAGACTTCAATTTAAATTATTTGTAGTAAGAAATAAATCAATTTGTATGAATTCTCATATAACTTTAAATGATGAAAGTCTTAATATTCATTTAATTTCGCTTATATGGGGAACTTGCAATTTGAAAGGCGCCAAGTTGCGCTTAAAGCTCGACTTAAAGCAAACTCTAAAGCGAATCATTTGCGCAAAAATGACGAACAATAATTCAAGTGACTTCCGTGCAAATCAGACGCACAACAATCGTCAGTGGCAGTCCCTAGCAGCAGTCCTGGCTTCCTTTAGCTATTCCCAGGACAGCAGCATATGAAATATTTGCTTGGTCGCGTGTGTGTGTGTGTGCTCGCTCGCCTGTGCTCCCAGGAATTTTCACTTTCCCCTGCAGTCAACTTCGATTCAGCTGGCGACCCGTAACACCAGGGCGTGCGCCACTTCTCTTCAAGCAGCTTTTTTCTACTGCATTCCGGGCATTCGCATTACTCCTGGCCAGACAAGGGCATGACAAAACCAAAACCAGCGCAAAAAAAAAAAATAAAGAAAAATCGAGCGAGCATTGCGATGCACTGTATGTGTGGGGTGCGGGGGAAAACAAAGTAAATTTATTGCTTTTGCCTCTAAAGCGAAACACAAAACGACTTCATTAAGCTATGTCGACTCTGTGGTCGGTGTATGAGTGGATTTTAAAAGGCGAAAACCAACAACAACAACAACAACAACAGCAAAGAAAACAAAGCATTTTATTTAGTATTTTCGTGAACAGTCGAGATGGGTCTTAGGATAAACGACAAGAGATTCAGCTAGAGATAAGCGTAATGCATGGACTCCAATTTGCTCACTAATACGAATATATCTCTTTAAATATATTTAAAGAATGTAATTTAATTTCATTAAATTTTAAATATTTTTATTTACGATTTAGAATATATAAAGTATCAGCAATGAGAGATCGAATGAGCGTGCATTTTAGCTTATTATATAAAGAAGCAATTCAATTCTTGTGCAATTCCGAAAAATAGTTGAAGTGTACTCGAATATCAGATACCCTTTGTTGTGCTATTAAACCCGAATTCAAACAGAATTCAGTTGCAATTGAAGCGCTTAGCATAGAGAAGAATTTAAGCCCTTGGGAAAAATACTTAATTTGATTAATAACTTCTGTCTTTCTTAACGGATTTTCGAATAAGTTTGTTATCGATATTCAATCGAACAGCGCGTGCAATATGGGCCTCTATAACAAATATCAAGCGGACGGAAATACATAGACAAAGGCATGCCAATATCAGCGTAGCTCATCCCTGATCAAGAATATTGTATATATTTTATGTCGTCTACCATACACCCATTACACTGCCATTTGCAATGGGCATGAATCTGAACTTTAAATTACGCTTAAGATGAAAATATTTCTATTTTTTGACATTCCCAATTTTAGCCAACGAATGGTATGCATATTGAAATGATTTGCATATTTTATTAATCGACAGCTTCAGTTGAGAGGCGAACGAAAATGCTACACGAAAATCAATGCAATGCAAAGGCTGAAAAAGTACGAAAAACATCAATCGATAGAAGGTTAGGCAAATGGCTTGGGGTAGCTGGGCAAGTCAGGTATGCATTGCACATTGTGCAACTATTAAAAATGCAATTGTTAAAAACCCGCTGGCTGACTGGTCCAGAGCTCAGCCAACTCGATTTTCTGTGATGCTGGCGCTGCTCTCTTCTGCAGCCGCCCTCATTGTGTCAAAGTGGTAAATTTGATGGGGTTAACTGAATGTGGGGGCTGCTGTGGCTGGTCTTGTAGCTCGCACTTGGAAATGGGTAGAGTTGGCAACTTTTAACGCCGTTAGGCCATCAACCAGACAGCCAGACAGCCAGTCAGCCAGCCAGCCAGTCAGCCAGGCTGGTCTGTCTGTTGTTGTGAAAAGTCCAACGTCGAGTGCAGCAAGCGTTCGCGTCCATTAGATAAAGTTTTGTGCCGATGTGAAAATTTAAAAATCAAATTGTTTGTTCGACTCGGCTTGCCACGGCGACGCACAGCATTGCGGAAATAATGAATAACTGAATGAATGAATGAATGCCACACACGAATTGCCGTGAACCTCCAGACCTCCAGCCCTGGCTTTGCCCTATCAATCGGCCAAAATCTGTAACGTGACTCTGTGACAGCTTTGCATGTTGCAGAGAGATTATGTCGATTACTAGACACACTCCAAATACAAATAGCCAGAGGCACTTCACTCGTCCGTATCGCATGTTAATCAGTGTAGTCATGTCGTTCATAATATAACTTATTTTGAGCGCAATTTAAATTGCCTGACTGTCAATTATCTTGCTCGCTAAAATGCTGCAAAAATTCAGTAACCAAGAATCGAATGAATTTAAATGTTTAAATGTTACTTGTGTCGAAAAGAATAATTATTTTTAAATATCTTAACTATATATATTACATATAAAAAAAATCAAATTTATGTTTTCACGTTTTAAAATTAAACTATGGTTTATTATTATTTTTTTTTTTTATTTTAATCTATTTTAACTTATTAGCAGCAATATTATAAATTTTTATTTTTATTAATAATACGCAGTCTTACCACATGTTTTTTGGTCTGTGTAGACAAAAATACAAAAAGGTAATTTTACTGTTTTTTTTTTTTTAAATTTAAAAATATTTACTTAATAAATTATTAAACAATTTGTAAGAAATAAATAAAAAAAAATTTAAAAAAGGTTTAAATTCAAATACATTTCTTTATTTACAAATTTATAACTACATTTATTTTTTAAATTGATTTAAAAATGAATTGAATACATATGAATATAATTAATATTTTTTATGATTATTATATAAAATATTATTAGTAAATACATAAAATTCAAATTGAATGAATTGAAATGGATAATCAAATTAAATATGTACATTTCCAAAATGCTGCTGCATAACAGATTTAATAAAATCTCTTATCAACTTGGCCAACTTAGTCCAAACTGTTCATATTAATTTTAATTGTATTTCTCCGAATTTTCTTTGAAAGTGCTCAAGTACAATTCACTTAACACAATTGAAATTTGCTAATATGCTTAAACAATATAAATAATATATAGTGAAATCAAAGTTTGGCGCTTTTTTCGTATTTTATCTGGTTCTAGTTCTAGTTCTAGTTCTCGTTCTCGATTTGTTTGTTGAGTACGTCCCCAAACGCAAAACTCAGCGTACTTTAAAGTTGACTGCAAATGCACATTTACACGAAATGTACAGAAAATACAAAAAATACAAATAAAATAGTAAATATGTGTGTATGAAATATTAGTGGGGAAAATATAAGTAGTGGAGCAACAGCCATTGCGAGTGGAGCACACAAAACAAGCGTAACGACCAAAATACAAAAAAAAACAAAAATAATAAAAACTTTCAACATAAAAATTTCAATGACAAAACTGCAGTTGGCAAAATTTGCGCGCCATTTCGGAAACACTTAAAAGTTTTTGTTTCTCTTTTTCCTGTTTTTTTATTTTATTTTTTTTTTTGTTTTATTTTACTTTATTTATTTTGTTGTTCACTTTTCAATTTATATTTAACTGCAATTGTCGGAACGTTTCAGACGCTGCTGTAGTGAAATTTTTTTTAAATGGCGCCGTCATTCAAATGCTATAAAAATTATTGAATTACTCAAAATATACATATATATACATATATGTATGTATATATTAAAGGTATATAGCTAGCTGGTCATTAGCTTTTGGTTTATGTTGCAGCAAAATAAAAGTTTTATTTGAAAACACATTTCTTCAATATTAAAAATGAATTCGTTCAAAAACTGTGAATCGTCAAGTTGCTTTAAAAAGGTTTTTTTTTTTATTTTATAAATATGAAATATAATTTCATTGTCTCATCGCTAAGGGCGCAACAAGTGTAAATATGTTAATATACATTTCTCTACATTCAAATTTCTATACCGCCTCTGAATACATTATTTGTATTTGTAATTCAGGTTTTATATTATATGAAAGAATATAAATCTTTCAGTTACCTATGCATTTGACTTGATTATTTTGTTAAACAATGATACATTGTGTACATCATTTATATGAAAGCTGCCTCCATTTATATATTAAATATTAATTGGGTTTCTAAGTAAGTAAAGATATCGTATTATATTTGTTTTTTTCTTCCGTTTTCTTTCTATTTGTCTATATATTGTCTGTGTTCTATATTGTATTTTCTATTTGATGTCTTTTATATTTTATTTTTAATCTTTCAACTTCTTTTTAATGTTTATTATATCTCCGATCTTAATTCTTTAATGTTCTATTTTCAATTTAACTTATTCTATATTACATTTTCTATTATTATTACTTCTTCTATTTTCTATCCACTCTCTCTTATACTCCCATCTTCAGTTTATTTCCTTCTATCGTCAATTTTCTTTTGTTTTCCATATTAAGACTTCTTTTTTCCTTTCCCTTATTCCTTGCATGCTTCTCTTTTATTTTTCTCTTATATAGTCAAAGCTGCATGACAACATTTGCCTTTGAGTAACATCTGGTAAAATTTATGAAACTAAGTCAGAGATTCTTAAAAGCTTACGTAAATAAATCAAATTGAGAAGCTTTCCCAAAGACGGTCTTTGGAAAACGCATTCAGAAGCGACAGACAGACACATACGCATGTTTATCTAGCCGGACACATTATTAGCCTGGCCAATTTACAGCCGACGATTTGTGTGAGGGAACTAGAAGTTGACGCCCTTTTAAGTGGTCAACAGATAGAGGAGTGCGATGGGCGGCCTAAGGTAAATGGGAGAATGGGTTAACCTACCACGTCGCACGCTCTTTGACCTCGTTTAATTTATGCGTTCCAGCGAGAGCTTAGAGGCAACGACGGCGACGGCAACGGCGACTCGATAATACATAATACCAAAGGCGATTACACTAATGGTGATTGGCTTTGTGCTTTACGAGTAGAACCTGCTTGCCAGCTAACGGTGGCAACTTTTGCCTAACTGTTGATCGTCAGCCAAGTCGTGTGCTCTTGTCTGTCACCGAATTGCGCCCCTGCTACTTATTTATTTTTGTCTTGTTCTTGTTTTTTTTGGCCACTTTGTAGCCAACTACTTATAAAGTCGTGACAAAGTCATTGACTGTTTGCGGCTCGCTTGGCATTTGCATAGAAATGCAATTTTCTGGCCCCCAATCTCATCATTTCATCCGCTGAGAAGCTCAAGTTGAAGGTGGAGTCGGCGTTGGCGTTGGAGTTGGAGTCGGAAGCTATAGCTGCTGGCAGTCGCCAAGTTTCTGCTGCACATAATTTTCGGCTTAGAAAGTTATACAAAAAACACTCACACACACACACACACACACACACACACACATACACACAGAGAGAGAAAGAGAGACACAAATTGGCCTTCGCTGCGAGTCGAAATCGATTTTGGCTTCTTAAGCCAAACCATTTAACAGTTTATCCCCAGTTGACAACTGGACAGCGCTATCGCAACAGATATCTCTAGGCGAATTCTCTAGTAATAGCGGCGACAACTTGTCTAATCATAAATTCCATAAGTAATCCCAACCAAAAGACAATTTATGTACGCTGTCCAGCCAACTGTATAAGCTTAAAGGAATTTTAGAGCAGCTGAAATGGATTTGTATTATTTTGAAGATTGTTAAATGAAAACATTAATAATATGTATATAATGAAGGCATGTGAGACATATATGTACATATGTACATGTTTGTACATCACTTTTATTTGAAATCTCTACTCTCTCAAGTATCATATCATTGTCAAATAATTCAAAGAACTTAGCAATATTTAAAGCGTGCACCAACATTTTTATAATTTCCACATAATTTACATATACCTTCTACACATCATAATAAATTCGAAATGGAATAATTGTTGATTTCATTCTCGTTACAATACCAGTAAATCAGATAATTATGATCTTTATCGGATGCTGAGCCTGTCATATTAATAATCAGCCGTCGGTATTAGTTTTACGTTTTCCATATTCTTATTAGCTGTATGTTTTTCTTCTCTTCTTCTCATCAGAAAATTACTATAATTTTTCTGTCAGATTTCCAAAATTTTGTATATATACGATTCGATTCATATGTAACTAGAGTTAGAACTATAAAATTCTTCTTAAGATATTCTATTATATATTATATTATTATACATATACATATATACATACATATATGCACTGAAAGTTTGTTTTGCTGTAATAAAGCTCGGCAAAAATATAGTAAATAAGAAAAAAAAATCTAAAATCAGTTAACTTGTATGTGAACTATTTAATTTTGTTTCACTGTTTAACAACAACAAAATTAAATGACATAATTCCGAAGTAAATAACGACAAATATGTGGGATCTGAAGTTATAAGAAACGTTTTACTTTATAGTGTAAATGTACGCATGAGCATAAGGGTACTGAAGCGATTTGGGGCGTTGAGGTGCATATGTATGTATGTATATACCTCAACTCCCCAATATTCCCGCGATGCTACATAACTTGGTATACCATGAAGTTATGTAGTTTATATATTACTGAATAATTTAGTAGCAATTCGGTCTAAACTTTCTCTCAAACGTTCATTGACTTTTTTCGATAACTTTGTGTATTTATCTATGATTGATAAATCTCGATATTTTTTATTGATTTTTTAAGCGTAGCTTGACTACTGGGGAATATGTGAGTTTTTAATTTTCTGCGTTGATTTTTTTTTATTTATAAAAAATCAAGTTTGACCTGACGGACATTTGTCAATTTGCTGCAAGAGTGTGTGTCAGGTGCACATGGAAAAAGCAAAAGAATGAAAAAAGAACAAAAATAGAGATTAAAAGCAGTTGCATTTTCATATTGTTTATTTTCCATATAGCTAGACAGACGTGTCCTGTAGGCGGCTATTTGCACAGATTTTCATAAATTTAATTGAAAAACTTGCTTAAAGCTCATTCGAAATTTTCACCTCATTCCATTTGCGAATTTCCTTTGTGCTCTATTTGCGATGAATCAACAACAATTGTTTGGTGGAACTTTCGACTTCGACTTCGACCCTTTGCTCTCCTGTCGAATGCCTTGGGCTATTTTTTACTGTTTTTGTATTTTATTTTGTATTTCATTTCTTTGCAGTTTGTGTTGTTATTGCTGCTGTTGTTAACAAAAAGTTAAATTTATTTAGTGTTCAGCTCGGTTTGTCTATTCATTTGATTGGCTTGCGTTGTCGATAAAAGCTTTTCACTTTTTGGTGCAAATCTACCTCAAGGCATTTTCCTGTTTTCTTTTTTTTTTTTTTTTGGGTTTTGTTTTTTCTTTTCATGTATATATATATATATATCTATATATATATATTTAGTTTGAGTTTTATATTCTTAAAAGTTCATTTAAATTCAAATTCGAACAAATCTTCTTTCAATTTCGTAAAATACATTTATATTCTAACCTTCAGGTTTTTGCATAGCATTTCGTTGCATTTTATGAATTTATTTAAACTGTTTGTATTTCGTGTTTTTTCTTTGCTTAACAAGAATGAATTTAATATTCTAGATTTTTTAGAAAACAAAATTGTGTTTGTATTTTTTTTTTTATAATTTTAATGCATCAACAATAACATTTTATTTCAGTTTTGTTATTTTTTAATTGAAGTTAGAGCAGACATTACTTCTATTTATTGTGTTTTTTTTTTAACAAATTTATTTCGTTTATTTTGTTTTTGCTTTGTTTTAAATATGTTTAAATATGTGTTTTAAATATGTTTTAAATATGTTCCATGCATTTTATTTGTTTAATAAGTTACCAAGCTAAATTAGTTGAAATAAGATTACAAATATATTTTTTTATTCAACGGGATTGAAGAACATTATCTTTAAGATATAAATCGGGTAACTTCGCGGATTTGTGCTTCTTTTTTTTCATTATAAAATCTACTCGTGTTGTTAGTTTTAAAGTCAAAATTTAAACTGTAAAACGCGAGGTGAAAAGGGCGACACAAATGTTGGCTAAAAATTAGGCACGAATTGTGCGCAATTTGTCGTGGCCTAAACTAACACGCATATAGTCACACACACACACACACACACACACACACACACACATAAGCATAACATGTGTGCAAACAGTTGCAGCACTCGACAAGCTTTTGCCTGGAGAGGAGAAGGAGGAGGGCCAATTGCGGGGCTCAGCTAATTGTTGCAGCGCTCGCGGCAGCTTTGCGGTCATTGTGTGTGTGTGTGTGTAGGTGTGTGTGTGTGCCTTCCTGCTGCCAGCTGTCAACGGCTTTGGCCCACCCACTTTTTACAGTTTCCTTCTTTTTTTTGTTTTAATTGCCAGGATTTTCGCATTCTGCATTTTGCATGAACTTAAGCGGGAACACACAGCCGCGGACAGCCGACAGCCCACTCAGAGCACTCAGAGCACTCTGCTCCGGCAGCTGCATTTGCAGCTACTTTTTGGCAATAGCTTTGGTCCCTCAATGCTTCTCGACTTGTTTTGCCAAGTCTTGGCAAATGCGAGTGCCATTCGCCCACTTCTTGGCCTATCTAATCGACTTCTAATTACTCTAGCTGCAGAGCCAAGAGCGGCATAATAGCCACAGCGTGGCCGCACTCGCTGCTTATGGCCCATTGCAATTGTTAAGGCAAAGCAGCCAAAATGGAAATTTAATGCGTTTCAAAAGCTAAAACTCAAAATTCATTAAAATTGTTGCGATTATTCTGTCATTAATGTGCGTAACAGAAATAGAAATTGACTTGAGCAGAAGTTTATCTTCAAGCTATAATAATTTATTCTAAAATTTTATTGTATTTAATTTAGATTTAAACTTTAATATGTTGAACATTTATGACTAATAGTTATTAGCTATAAAATAAAAAAAAATAAAAAAACAAAAACAAAAAGTATTCAAAATTTTCTATAATTTTTAAATCTATAATTAAATGGATTATATACGATAATTAATTTATATATGTATATATATTTACATTTGTATGTAGAGCTATTCCACGGACTAGGCCCATAGCATCACACGCACCAAAACATATACATGTACATACATATATTGGCTTGCTGCCAGGCTTTAGCCAATATGTCCATGCACCTGCCTCACAGAGTGAGCGAGAGATTAGATGTGACTGAACCAGCAAGGGCAGCGCCAAGGGCCAAGGGGCAAGGGGCAAGGGGCGAGGCAATGAGTGCTGGCAAGGCCAAGGCAAGGCAGTCTCACAGTACATGAAAAGAAATGCCGCTAAACTCGCTAATAAACCGTAATAAACTGCCATCCTCTGGCTGTCTGCTACGTTTTGAGCTTGTGTTTTTAACATGTAGCAACACCCAACCACCCAACCACCCATACACCCATACACCCATACAGCCAGCCACCCCGTCTCTCGGGTATACGAGGCATACGACAAACATTTAATCTGCACACACAGACACGCGCTCAAACTTAACAGGGAAGAGCAACGGCAACGGCAACGGCAACTTGCACCACCAACTCCAACACAACAAAGATGAGCAGTGGGCGGTGTGGGCGGGGCAGAGGCGAAGGTAAATGCGGGAAGCCTTTTGTAAAAATTATGCTCCTCCTTTGGCGCTTTGGCAAGGTAAACGCACAGAGTATGATTATGAGATCACTTTATGTGACGTGCTGGCCTGCTGGCTGGCTGGCTGGCTGTGTGTCCTGTTGAACGGCGTCCTGCATGGGCTTTAATAAAAATAAATGTTACTTGTAATAATTTCTTGCACGTCTCTTGCAATTTCCACACCGGTTTTTTTGTTTTATTTTTTTCGTATTTAACGTCAGTCTCTTGCGCCCCACGTCCTTGATGCTTGCCAGCATCGCGACTCTCTGTCTCTTCTGTCGAGTCAATGCTAAAGCATCTGCATCTATCTCTCCTTCTCGCTCACACTCTCTTTGTGTATAGAGTGCATAAAATATTAATAATTGCACGCGTGGTGGTAATGAAAATACACACACACACACACACACACACACACACACACACACACACACACACACACACACACACACACACACACACACACACACACACACATACACACACACACAAGAAGCTAATGCATACATTTCGGGTTAATAATGTGGACATAAAGGAACCACGAGCTGTTGCCTCCTGCCGCCTTGAAGTTTCTAAGCACAAATCAGCATCATGATGAGAATTTCCTTAGCTCATCGCTCTGCAGAGTGTAGAGTGTAGAGTGTGTCTGGTGGGCGTGGCTTTGTCTTAGCTTGCGCTGATTGAAAGGCAATTGAGATGTGTCCCAAGTCAACGGATGGAATGAAGTGTGACAACAACCAAGAGTAAAAGAAGACCAGATAAATATATCTTCATAATGATCTTAGATTGCTTACATTAGCATAGAACTTAAAGCCCTAGTGTGAAAACAGTGTGGATCAAATTCATGAATTGACTCTGTATTAAAATCATAAACAAATCCCATTCTTAAATCCATAGGCACGAATATCACTTCGATATTCTGTGTCTAAAATATGCAGCACTAGAAACTTAAATTAAGTCATTGTATTAAGTTACTCTTGACCTCCGCTATCGAGAAACCAGCAATAATTCGAGCGCACCCTCATTATGAATTGAAATATACCCTGTAATCTTGTAATATTATATTACATAAATGTAAATATTAATGTAATATAATAGTTACATACGAGTGAGTATCAAAATAAGTTTAAATAAATCTATACAGAGCTATATTCACAAAAATAGAGTTTATATAAAAAACAAATAATATTTTGGGTTAAAACAAGGTTCCCTATTTTCAGAAAAGAGCAAGGTAGTAATACAAGATTTTACTTTGTGCTGTTCATAAAAATAGCAGAGATTACTGAATATATAAATAAATATATATATATATATATAAAGTTCCGTTCACAATGCATATGTATGTATATGTATGTTTGTATCTGTATACATGGCGTTGTATGTAAGAATATCGACATAGCTGTGCAGTTACAAAGCTGCCTTGCGGTTAGTGCTGAGCGCCCTGTGGCCCCAGCGACAGCACCTGTCAGCTCTAATTAAGAAGAGGTATTTTAAGGCGATATATAAATATATATATGTATATGCCAATATATATATATATACATATGTATATATTGTGAGCCATACCACAAAATGTGGCTGCTCTTCACGTGACTGTTGATCCTTGATGAATCCTTTTTTTGGCATAGCTGCTGCAACTGACGCTTATTGGCTGTTTGCTAATCACATTTATCGGCCGCCCGTCTTTGGCCATCTGCTTGGAGGTCACTGAACTTTATAAGGTCTATCGCGTCATTTACTTTATTAGCGGGACTTCTAATTAGACGGGGCAGGCTGGCAAAAATCACAATTTGGAACCCTTTTACTTGTGATAACGACCTTGAACTGTCTGTCGCCAAAGTGTCGCGCACAGCTGAGAACAACAACAACAACAACAACAACAACAACAACAACAACAACAACAACAACAACAACAACAAAAGCAGCCGTTCTATAAAACTTTTCTGCTTATGTTAGTTTCACTTTTCGTGTTTTTCGCTCAGTTTCTCTGACTATACGACTGTCTCGATTCATTGGGAATTCAACATCGAGTGCAGCTAAGGCGAATTGTCCTCAAAATGCAGCAGCTCGAGTTATCGCTGATAACTTGTAGCCTCCACAATCGTTACTTGTTGCTGTTGTTGTTGTTGCTCAGCTGTATATGTTGTTGTTGGCAGACAAGTATTTGCTAGATTTCATTTTATTTGCTATGCATCTTGAGATTTTTACAATACTTATAAGAAAGTTAATAATGTTTTCATTTCAATAATATCAGTTTTCCATCTATATAAAGTCGGATTAGTTAGTCAAAAATAAGAACGAGGATGGCTGGATCGATTGCTATGATTTTGTATTAATCGGGAATAGAAGGAATAGGATATATTTCAAGGTTCTCTCAGTAAAACAGAGTAATAATAATATATGTATATAAAATATTCTGAAGGCATACTAAAGATGTAAACTAATATTTCTCATGAAATCTATTCATTTAGTATTCCTCTATTAATTTTTTTTTTCTTTTTTACGTTGTTCACAATTCTATTATTCCCAAATTTAACATTTTCGCAACTGAATAAGGCTGCATAACGTATTTACATTAAGCTTTCGCAGGGAGTAGTGGAATATTTTTCTCTATTCCAACAGAAATTCCTGCCAACAGCTTTCTGAGCTTTTTAGTTCCGCTTTTAAGAGTTTGCGCTCGAAGTTTAACTAAAGCACAGCTACGAGGCTGACTGAGAATAAGCTTAGCACAAAAAGCTCAACTCAATATGGAACTCGTTTCAGCTTTAGGTATGCCCAGTGAATGAGCTTAATTGAAAGCATTTTATTGGTTGTTGTTTCTGCTTTCAATTAGGCTCATATTTCGCGCAATGGCAACCCTGCTTACAGTTAGTTGTAAAATATAATTTTACGTAAAAGGAGTAAAACATACAGAACTATATGTGGACGAGATCAACAAAGCTCCAAGTGACATTCTTGATTATTCCAGCTCAATGTCTGTGTAATGAAACACTTAAAATATGAAGTACCAAATCCAGACTCAATTATATTCAATAATAACTAAATCAATATATTCTTCATACGCTTTGAGCATGCCTAGGCTAATTTATTTATTCGTATTAGCTGAAACAAATATTTGGTAGTTTTATTTTCTAATTAAAATTTAGATTGACAGATTATAATATTGATTGAGTAACACTACAAGCTATCAGTCTAGCGCTTCCTCCTATTTCGTTCCTCGGTCAATTGTCGATCGTCAGGCATAGCTCTTAAATTTTATATCAGTTCGCCTCTTATCGGTATATCAATGAATTGGATCACCACCAAGCTATATAAAGGGTTTTAAGTGGAGAAGCATTAGCTATGCATGAGAATATGTAGAGAGTGGCGACTCTAGACTATTGGAAATTATGTTAAATCTCTACAAGATGAGCTGATCTACAAGATGAGCGATTGCTTGAGTAAATTAATCGTGAACCTTGCTGAGCTGGTTGGGTGTAGCACACGATTAACCTCGATTTAAGCACGCACACTTTGACTGCACGTGCAGTGAATAAAATTGCATTCAGTTAGCTACCCTTGTGGCTCCATGAAAATACTGTGAGGGAAAAGTGCAACTCGAAACATAAACAAAAGCCAATAGCACTTGAGCGACGGAAGAGAGCAAGCCGGAAGAGGAAGAGGTGGCGACGGATGTGATTGCGGAAGTGAAAGCAGGTCACATATCGCTGACTCTCGGCTGACAAGGACATTCAGCACATACACACATAAATATATATATATGTACATATATATGTTATTCCCCACGCGTCGGCTGCAGCCGAGTTAATCTGCTTCAATTAAGTTCATTTATTTGAATTTAATTGCTTTCCGAGTAATCGCAAAGTCTGGCCAAAGGTCCGTTCAATATTCAGGGCTCTAGGTTCCTTTGTTCGTTGATATCGTAAAACACTCAGTAAATTGCAATTCTTAGCAAATAAAAAAAAAAAAAAACAATTACATATTACGTGAATCTCAATTTGATTAATATTTCATTCAATTTTCATTTATATTTTCATTCTAATCAGGTTCATACATCGTCAAAGCCGTATAACAGCATCTACATACATATATAGATTGATATACTGCTCCGCATTTGCCATTGACAGGACATAAAGGATTGAGCCATGAACACCTGAGACGTATCTAAAAATAAATTTGAAAAAGAAGCAATTAGCCTTGTTTTCTGATTTGAATATGTCAAATATTATGTATACAACTAATAAAATATTTTAAAATTAAATTTCTGTTGTCTTTCCTCATTAATTATAATAATCATAATCATAAAAAAAAACTTATTCATCTAATGAAAAAAAGAAAAAAAAACAATATACCCTAATTTCAATGGGTTCAGGGTATGATATGACGTAAAATATCCGACTGAAGCAACAGGGAATCAGAAATATTCAACAGGCGACAAATGTCCATCAAACTAGCATAGCAATGTTAAATAACATAGCCGAGTAATGTCAACTAACCGACGCAACTCTTCTTCTTCTACACTGCTCATGTATGCAAGTGCCGTGCATCAGCTACATATTCAGTTTGGATATTAGGCGAACAGGAAGGCTCAGCAGGAAGAAAAATGTTATGAAGTTAATTGACAGTTGACTTAAAGAACGGTGTCTGTTATACTGTAGATAAATAAAATTGAGCGGTGCACTCAAAAAAAAATAAATAAATAAAAAAAATACAGAAAAATAATAAAATAAAATAAATTATTAATTTAATCTAATTTGTTTAACTTATTTTCAAATGGGGAAGAGGCTAAAATATCATGAAAATCTGCGCTTATTACCAGGCAAACATAATCGACCTACAGGAGTCATTGCATATGAGCTTAGTACATTTTTTAGAACAGTTCCGCCACAAAACGTGTGTGTATGTGTGTGCGTACAATAGAGCAGACAATTCTTCTAGCTGTACTGCTCTCACAAGCAATATGGAAGCAGCAATAAATGAACGGACTATTAACTGCCCCTCCCGCTCAGGCAGAGAGCAAACTCAGGCATTCAAAATTACTTGAGTTAGTATGTGTGAAGCTTTTCTCTCATAGAACATGCCCATGCACATATACATACATTTAATTTAGCCGCTCTCCTTACAAGTATAAATATAAATACATATGTATGTAAGTACATGCATACATCAAATGTAAGCAAGCAAGAGCGATCATGGCGGCTGTAAACTTCAAGAGCTCTAGCTGTTCCCCTCGCACTCATACACCACCGTAAAAAAAAGTTGTAGTAGTTCTAGTACTATTAATTTAAATGTACTCAATAATTGCAATTAATGTATTTGTAATATTTTCATGTTGTCGCCAAATATACGGGACAAGTAGACAACTCAATAAGAATCGTTCCCATTATCCACGGCCACGTTACGCCCCTGAGTAGCGAGTGCGAGCGAGCACCTAGCACAACACTAACAAACAGCGTCCATTGCAATTGTGAGTTTGAAAGACAGATCTGTCATCTATAGCCGCAATTATCGCTTTTGTTTTTTTCATCTCGTTTATATTCTTTATATGTATGTATGTATTGTTGAGCAACATGTGCGTGCGAATGAGTCAGATGTGGTCGGGGATTGCAGCGATTGCAGAAACTGGCTGAGAGGTAATTCAAATCACAAATTACTCAAAATTACTGCTCTCTTTGGTGATCCCGTTTTTTCATGCTACTGTCCAAGCACATAAGTGCGAGTGGGACGTATACATTTTGGGAAAGAGCAGCCGTCATGACGTGGGAGATTTGTCACGTACAAGCATCGCCCTTGCGGCAAGGGCCTTGCCATCGCTCTCGTTCTCGCTCTCGTTCTCGCTCTTGCTCATGCTTTTGAGAAGACTTTCAATATGTGAGTGTTGGTGACGGAGAGTGATGATAATATGTGGGAATGAGTACGCTGTTAAGTAAGGAATAGCAAGAAGGCAATTATGGCAGAAGATTTTATATGTATGTATGTATGAATATAAATACATATACTGGAATGCACGTATGACAAAATTGTTATACCCTCTGAAAGGAGATAAAGAGTTTCACTCTCTCTTATGGAAGTGGGACGCAATTATGTATTTTTAGTGAAGGTGAGTGCGTGCATGTGAGAGAGTTTTTCATTAAAGTAAATGAAGCGACAACAATGTCGCCTATGCAAATAAATGTAGCTCACATTAGTTGGGCCAGACGGTAGAGCACGCTTTGTTAACTTTTTTGCTTCCGGTTTTTATTTCCAGTTGTATTTTGTTGGCTTTTGTTGGCATATATGTATACAAATACATAGTATCTACATACATATATAATGCTCATACATATATACTCTTTCTCTTCATCCCTCTCTCTAAATGGGTCAACGCTAGTTGAGCTCAGGTGCAAAGTGCGACAGTTCATCATAGTTACTCGCTACCGTGCCCCACTCGCTGGCCTTTTCACTGTCTCTGCTCAAATGTGGCCTCTCCACAGTTTCTGCTGCCTGCTGCTTGCCTCGGGACATACATATGTACATACGGAATGGTGGCTTTTGACCCGCTTGCGGCTTTGCAAATGTATTATCTATTAGGCCTAATTGAATCGACTCTTGGTTTGGACCTTCAACTGCATTAGCCGTGCCAATTGAATTAGTGTAAATTAATCCCAGCCTCATCATTAATCCCATTGCCTCAAGCTTTTTATGAAATGAAATTACAAAGCGTTTATGCATGAAATACTTATTTACATTCATAATTTTTTACTTATATTACATTCATAATTTGTAATGTGGCTAATTTCTTTATTATTTATTTTATTCTTTATTTATTATTTATTATAACTCAAAAAGAAAGCTAGTGAAAATTCGGTCAATAAGTATTGAGAATTTTTAAGATGTAAATGAACTTTTGTGATTAAATTTATATAATCAAATAAAATTAATAAATACAAATACAAATATGTTATCTAATGTATGTGATTTATCTGTTTTATTTATACAATAATATGAATGTACCAAAATATAATTTCATAAATATAAACTATTATTGAGCTTTTGTTGATGACTTTATGAATTTCAATAAATAAATATCGCTGTGATTTGCTGCAATTCCTGATCAATGAAAACGAGAGCTTATATTTTATTTGCATATAGTCAATGTTACGCACATTAGATATGTTGTACAACATGTTTTTTTATGGTACTTAGCTTTCGCTTATAATTTTCCAGCTGTCTGCATTTTTTGTTCAGCTCAAGGAAGTTCCAATTATTCAGCTGAGCCAAAAAAAAAAAAGCACATAATTGCAGCTGCTAGCAAATGTGTTTAAGCTTTTGCATCCCACACACACACACACACACACACACACACACACACACACACACACACACACACATACAACTACGAATGACAACCCGTGAGATATATGCACACATGTCAATTGCAGTTTTGAATGGATAATTCGTTCTACACTGCAGCTGGCTGGCTTTATTTTTGACATTTGTTGCTCAAAGTAATTTCACCCAAGCTGCCATGCCGCCCTGGCCTGCCCTGCAGCGGCCCAATCCCCCTCTTGCCTATGTCGTTGCCATTGACTTGCTTCAGCAATCCTTGAAAATGTGCGCAATGGCTTAGGCACAACATCGCTGTGTGTGTGTGCGAGTGTGTGCCAACATTACACGCAAGTCAAATAAAATTTTGTGCTACACAAACACACACACACACACACACACACATGCATGCACTTGCTTTGGCAGTCACTCACAAAATGGCGGCGCATAAAAAGCGTCTTTAAAAATGCGCTCAGGAAATTGTTGCATGTGACATTTTGTGTTGGCGACACAACAAGAGCATCACAGCTATTCGAATCAGTTGGTAACACAATGCGAATTATATATATGTACATATGCATATACAATGTACATATGGGTAGTATGTCAAGTATGTATGTCAAATATAAATATTGGTTATTTACAAAATATATATTTTAAATTTAAAACTATTCAATTTAATGTAATTAGGCTTTTCGTAGAGCATTTCTGGTTCGTTCTGTTTTTCTTTGCATTTTATTTGCATTTTCTTGTTACACGCTGCTAGGCTTTGGCATGCGCCTCACTGACTCGCTCTCTCTCCCTCTCTCTCTCTCTCTCACACACTTCGTGACTCCATCCCTGTCTCTCTCTCTCTCTCTCTCTGTGCATGTGTGCGTGTGTAAGCGTGCGGTTTTTGTAGTTGACACACTAACACACACTCACACACACACGGCACGCAAACACATTTCATTTATTTTGTGCAGATTTGCCTGCCCAACTCGCCGTAACCAAAACCTAGTAAACGACCTCCCCACCCCGCTCTATTGACACGCCCGCTGTGACACGCCCCGTAAACTGCCAGTAAACTATGCTGTGCTAGCAGCTCGCATAGCATTGCCTCACTGTGCATAAGAATAGTGAGAAGAGAAGAAACATCATGAGACTGTTGAAGAAACTATGAATATTTTCACTTCTGTTCTTTTATTTTTATACCCTGAACCCATTGAAAATGGGAAATCAGGGTATAATGGTTTTGTTGAAATGTACATATGTAACAGGCAGAAGGAGGCGTGGCAGACCCCACAAAGTATATATATTCTTGATCAGGGCGACGAGCTGAGTCGATTTGGCCCTGTCCGTCTGTCTGTCTGTCCGTCTGTCCTTATGTTTGAACGCGTCGATTTCAGAAGATATAAGAGCTAGAGACTTGAACTTTTTTTAAAATGACCGTAAATACAGCGCGCATATCGAGTTTATCACCAAAAATCGATAACTCCTCAAGTTCTTTTTTTAAACATCAAAAACCTTATCGAAAGACAGTTATTAAATTATATCTCCCACATCTTTAGAGCTAGAGTCTCCAAAATTGTTAATGTAGATTCAAATGTACGTTATAGAATTTCGGTTTTTGTTAAATTTTACCCCCCACCCCCTCATCCACACCTTTGTAAAAAGCGTATTTCAAATACTAGAGACTTGAGCTTCGGCACATACACGCATATTAATGGCTGTTGCTCGAAGGGTTCAGGGGATCTCGTAGTCGAGCAGTCTCGACTAGAGCTTTCTTACTTGTTTATTTTTTCCCCGGTTAGTGCGGTAAAGCATGCTGTTTTTAAAGTCTTGCAACAACAAAATTAAAACAAAAAGTAATGCCTATTTATATTTTCATATAATTTACATTTATATAATTTTATTGAAAACTATATTAATACATATATGTATGTATGTATTCTATTCAAATTCGTTGCCAATTTATATTTATTTTATAATATATATATTTATTAAGGAAAAATATAAATAATGTTGCAGTTAATTGTAATAGCATTATATGTATGCCAATAAAATTAAAATTTTGCATTGTATGTACAATTTTTTTGTTATTATTATTGTTGTTTATTGTTATTATTATTATTTTATTATTTATTTTAATTCCACGTTTTTAGCGTATATTTTTGTGTGTTTTGTATATTTTTATATGTTTTATTTATTTTATTTTTATTTTTATTTATTATTATTATTATTTTTTTTCTTTCATTTTTTGCTTATGTTTGGAATGGCGGCTTATGTGTTTGCGCTCAATTAATAGAGGTTTATGTATTTGTCTATATGTTTATCAGTTTTGTATATGTGCGACAGTCGCTCCCGCTCGCTGACCTTCGTCTCTTCCTCGTTCTATCTCCCTCCCTCCCTCCTTCCATGCCAACCGCTCTCTCGCACTCTTTCTTCAATTGTGTGTGTGACTCTATGGGACTGTTTATATCACACAAACAAACATATCTATATGTATGTATATATATGTATATGTATATATATGTATGCATATATAAGTGTGTGCTTAAGTGTTTTTGTGTGTCTGTCCGATTTTAAATTAGATTTGAGTGGAATTTAAAAGTCAACTATTTTTTTGTTATGCTGCCTCACTCCCTCACTCTATCTCTCTCTCTATCTCCCTTTCCCTGTCTGTGACATTCTTACTAATCCTCAGTTTGTTTGTAGTTTTCTATTTAATAAGCACAGATTTCTTCATATGAACCGGAGATTTTAAATCCAGCAATCAGGCGCGTATACAGGGGGGGTTTCGGGGGTTCAAACCCCCCCCGAAATAGTCGAAAATTTGGAAAGATACTTTTGTAATAAAATAATTACTTTATTTATTGTAGAAAATTCTATGAAAACAAGTCGGAAAATAGACATTCTTTTGTAGAAAAAAAATTTGAAATAAAGGTCATCATTATATTATTAAGTACGAATATGTGTATTTAATATTTGCTGAAACACAACCCCCCCCCCCCACGAAAAAATTTACTGGCTACGCGCCTGCCAGCAATACTAGAATATATAAACAAATATAAATATATATATATAATATAATGTCTTTAATTGTATACGATTTGTGTGACATTTTATTTTTAGTTTATTGTTATCGAGAATTTTAATCAGCAATTTGTATATGCCTTATATTAAACATGTATGTTTATGTATGTATGTATATAAATAATATAGGATACATAATTTGTTTTTCTTAAATTTGAACATTATTATTTTATTTTATTTTTTATAATTCGTTCATTATATTCACACTAATAATAATTTTACTAATAAAATTATATATATTTCACTATATGTATTAATATATGTATATATTATTTTTAAATCAGTATAAGACTCGACTCAGTTTATATAAAATTCGATTTTATCAGTATAAGACTGGACTATGGAGACTTATAGCCTGGTCTAAATATGTTCACAGAGCTTTTGCATCGCTTGTAGACTTTAGGAAGAAGCTTTTCTATGCCAGTTGCTGCGATTGTTATAAAGATTTATAACAGTTGGCAAATGCCAGAAACTCCATAGTTATACGAGTGTTGTTGAATTAGCAATCCAAATGAATGTTAAACGGTTATACCACAGGGTTGTGCAATTAGGAAGGTGTATAACAAAATTGTTATACATACAACATATATAAAGGAAATTGTAATTATAACAAGCATTACTTGAATAGGTTGCTAACAGTTATACCAGAAGGATATTTAGAAATGTGACAGATATTGCGCGTACTGTTATACAAATCTGTTACAATAAGGAAAGTTAGAGCTATATGTATAACACAGAACACTCATCTTATACTATAACTTAAACGAATCTGATATACACTTATATTTTGAAACTGCTATAAAACTGCCGCATTTTTATTGTAGCTACCCCTATTGCAGTGCAGTTCACAACCCTGAGTTGCTATGCAAAAATTCATTTCTCTCAATCTTCCCCTCACCGGCAGAGCAAATGGGACTGTTGAAGGGAATTAATTCGAGAGTGAGTTTTGCTTCTCTTTTAAAATAACAAACAACAAAACTAAATATATGTATATATGCAAATTCTCAAATTTCATAAGAAATAAATATAATGTAAAATATATAGAAGAGTGAAGTGGTGATAACATACATACATACATACATGTTCTTGACCACGAAAATGTCAACTGATAACAGAAGAGTTCTAGATCCGGCTAGAGCTCAAGACAAACCAACAATTGATAAGCCTTTGCGCATTTGAGATGTTGAGGGTTCACTATCATCCAAACGCCTCTAGCGAATTCAGTCTTCAATTCATTCGAAACGCGTGCAGTTTAAGAAACTCAAGTCTGAATATTTCAAATGTATATATTACGGAAGCTTATTCCAATCTTCTTGATATGCCTGCCAGGGATAATGAGTGAGAGAAGCGACAATTCGGTATGTTTACCCAATGAAAGTGAACTTCATTTGTGATCCATAATTGAGAATTGAATCCATATATTCAGCACTGTGCAGCCTCAAAGCAGTTGGGCCAGCAATGCGGAGCCCATTGCTATGCAATTGTAAAGCCCTTGTTAAGATATGCATCTTCTGTGCGATCTAAAGAGGACAAATTTGTGGAGCTAAACAATAAAATATTGAACCTTGAAGCGCAGATCAAGCTGCAAGAGAGTGAACTGAAATCAACTGAGAAATACTGCTTGGCCAAAGAGGATATGGATCAGATTAAAGATTCCATAGCTCTCAATCCCAAAATCGAAAATAACTGGAACACAGATTTATGGGATAAAGATACGCAAAAGATTAAGTGAAAGGGAAAGGGAAATAAAGACAATGAATGATAAGGAAACACAGTTAAACTGTGAATTAACGAAAAAAGATTCTGAAATATCGAATCAGGCAAATAGAATTAGGGAACTGGAGAATAGATTAACTGAAAAGGAAAGGGAAATTAAGGCAATTGAAGCTCAAAAACCTGCAAGTACAGCAGTTATTAAGGAACTCAGAAATAAATTAAGTGAAACTTAAAAGAAAATCAATAAAGAATTACCCTCCAGCTGCTTAGGTAAAGAGACAGGTATATACGAAATAAAACTTCCTGGATCGAGTGCCTTTAACGTGTCTTGCGATTCGGATTTGGCTGGTTCTGGTTGGACAGTAATTCAGCGTCGTCTGTCTGTGGATTTAAATCGCAAAAGGCAAGATTACCGTAAAGGCTTCGGCGCATTGAAAGGAGAATTTTTTCTTGGGCTCGACAAGCTGCATTTATTGACGAAGTCACGAAAACACGAAATGTACATTTACTTGAGGGACTTCGACGAGAAAGCTTGGTATGCGCGTTATAGTCACTTCCTCATTGGAGGAGAGGAGGAAAACTTCAAAATAAAATCATTGGGAGAATATTCTGGTCAGAGGTGAGTAAATTATATTTTGTTAATTAGCTAAAAGTTAATCACTTACTTATAATTCGTAGCAATCTAAATTCAGGGTTTTGGACCAACTATTATACAGGTCAAATTAAATTTGCGCAAGTGATGATCCGACCAACTGAGTAGAGCAAATTGAATGAATTTTAAAATAATGTTTAGTTCCCTGAAATTGTTTAGCATTTAAATTTTTTATACTTACGTAATACAGTAAAATCTGTTTATTTCACTAACGAGTATACAAAATATTTTATTTATTTATTTCATAAATTATATGGAACATGTTTTCGAATGGGGAGGTTCCTTACTCTAAAACCCACACAGGACAATACATACCATGCATACACGCATGGGTTAGAAAAAGATTTCTTATGATCGTAAGCTGTAGCCACTAATCTATTATTTCTTTATTATTACTAGTTCTATTTATTTCTGTATTATTTCATTCAAGTTGATAGATGTGTAAGTTTTTACTGAAAACGCGTGCAACTGCTGGAAGGAGGCGTGGCAGGCCTCATATCAGGGCGACGAGCTGAGTCGACACAGCCTGTCCGTATGTCTGTCCGTCCTTCCATCCGTCCGTCCGTCCGAGATCTCAGAAGATATAAGAGCTAGAGACTTGAAATTTCAAGGCTCTCGTGCAGACGGACGAACGGACAGATGGATGGACAGCTCGACGCACATTGCACAAAACCAATACACTAGCTTACTTTCGTGATTGAGTATAAAAAACGAAAAGCCAAACAGATTTGGTTAGTGAAGCGTCAAATGAATGTAATTAAACTAAACCACAGCATTTTATCATAAATGCCAGCGTAGATTTTTCCAATATGGCATTACACAAAAAAAAAAAAAAAGAAAGAAAGAAGGAAACTGCTACAGAGAGAGAGAGAGAGAGAGAGAGGGCCGCAAGTTGAACGGGAAAAAACTTGGCAATAAACGTAAACTGGCCCTCGCACACACAGTTCACACTCCACTTGCGGCTTTTGGCCACCCAAAACCGAAGCCAACTTTATTAAAAATCACTTAAAAATAACCAAAATAGCGGCAGAAGGCGAATGGACAAAGGGGCGTGGATGCTGGGGGGGGGGGGGGGGGCGAGGGCAGAGTGCTTGGGGCTGTCGGCTGGCCAGGGCTGATGATGGGCTCTTGTTGGCTGGCTGCGGCATAAATTTTAGCATAATTCTGGCAACAGCTGTTGCCACAAACGATAAAGACCATGAATGGAATATGGCAAGAGCAGCAGCAGCAACAACAACAACAACAGCTAGGCTATAGCTATAGATATACATAAAGAGAAAGTGTGTGTGAGAGAGAGAGAGGGAGAGAGAGAGGGAGAGAGAGAGAGAGAGCGAATGAGAGAGTTTCACAGTTGGCATCATTATAAACACACAAAACTGCTCGAGTCTGACTTCATTTTTCAAATTCCAGGGCTTATGCGTGTGTGTATGTGTGTGTGTGTGTGAGTCTATGCCAAAGAGGTGTTGCTGGCAGGTGTTGCATTGAATTAATGGTGCAAATGGCATTTCTATTGCCTGCGAAATTGAGTTGCAATAAATATTTATGCAGTAAAGTGAAAAATTGGCAAGCCAAAAGACGGCGTTGTCGTTGTCCTTGCAAATGGCACAAGCAGCAGCCAGCCAAAGGTGTGAATGTGTGTGTGTGTGTGTGTGTGTGTGTGTGTGTGTGTTTGTGTGTGTGTGTGTCTGTGTGTGTGTGTGTGTGTGTGTGTGTGTGTGTGTGTGTGTGTGTGTGTGTGTGTGTGTGTGTGTGTGTGAAATCACAGTTTGCAAAATGAAAAATAAATATTTCGATTATTCTGCCAGAGAGTGAGAGAGCGGCAAATAGAGACAAAGACTCCAAGCACAAGGCGTGCTAAAGAAACAAAAAATGTTGAAGCTGCAAGACCTAAGGCCGATGTGTCTATTAATATTCATATATCGAGGCGAGTCGGTGCCAACAAATCAAATGCAGACGGCGTCTGCCAGCACAAACAAAGACTCTCAACTCTCGACTCTCTCTAGGGGAAAACAGAGCAATCCATAAACGAATATTGAATACACTGAAAATAATAGTCAACTTCAACCAAAATGAAACTATTTGAATGATTATTAAATCTAAATAAAGCATTTAATACTGAAAAATATGTATTGTATCTTGTAACAATTTAAGAATAGTTTAAGAATCCACAGCTATTCAATAGAGCCAAAAAATTAAAAAAAATTTAATTTTCATTTTAAAGAAAAATTTGTCGATCTGAAGCTTTTCTTTGCAATACGTAATTAACTTGTGTGATTAAAACTTTGTATTTTAAAAGAAGCCCATTCAGTTGAGCGGAGTTCTAATTGCATGCATTTACATATTTATGTGTAAATCTGCTCACCTTCCATTTTAATTAGACTCTTTTACAACAACATCCAATAAGAAATGCTCGATGTTCTGTCTTCTTCTTCCGTCTGCTTTGACAGACGCATGATTTCAATTCGTTTCTAATCGTCCACTGATGATCAGAACGAGCCTAGCCGAGTGGCAGAAATAGTCATCCCGCTTTCTCTGTCGGTAACAAAACGGACTACGTTCAGCGACATCTAAATTTATCTCTTTCTCTCCCTCTCTCTCTCTGCCTCTAAGACATGAGATAGGATGCTTGCTAATAAGACGCAAACTCACTCAGATAATATACATATTTAAACTAGATTTCGGGCTCTCTCTAATACTACGACAACAGTTTTAGCAATCATAAATTGAGAAACTTAGAAAATAGATTCTATCATCAGGCTGACGTAAGAATGGCCGACAAAGTACGAGAAAGCTCTGCATGCAGATTTTATATGTAATCGCTTAAAACATCTCAGAGTGCAAGCGAAGCGAGAAGAGAGCCAAAGCGACAAGTAAGGCGAGTTGCGAGAAAGCATTTCTGAAAAGCTTTCTCGCTTTATCGCATGATAAAGCTTTTCTTGTACTGGTGTTTTTGTTGCGTGGTGAGCTTAAATAACCGTTGGTTAGTAGGTGCAATACATTCTTTTATGCAATTCAAGCAATATTTCTCTCTTTCACTCTGTCATGTCATCGCTTTGCAGAGCGCTGCGATAATTCTCGCTTATAGCATCGCATCGCTTATCGCGGCTACTCTGACGTCAGACGTCTTAAGCTGTCATAATAATATTATCGATACATACATACATACATACATACAACTTTTTCTTTTATAATCACAATAATAGTAATAGTAATAATATTAATAAATGTTAGTAACTTTCAAAGAGAAGTTTTTGTTATTTATTAGATTCTAAGCTTTCCATATATGGATAGATTTTTTAATGTCCAAAAAATGTTCATCTATTGAAATTAATAAAAAAATCTAATAATATAAAATATATTTTTGTTAAATAATATTAAGCTTAGATTTTTACTAATGATAATTTCTTTATAAAAATAAATGTATTTTTAAGATTCTTTTAAAACTAATATAAATTCAAATATTATATATCTAAAAATATCTAATGTAATATAAAAAATATATTTAAATATTAAATATTTAAAAATTGTAAACAAAAATAACAATGAAAAGTTTCAAATAATAATTGATTTAAATAATTGTTTTATGATTTGTCATATTTTCTTTCTTTTATACTCTCGATCAACTTATTCAGAAAACCACGGTCTTGCAACAGACTCTCTTCGTATAAAGCTCGTATATACATTAATCGATATATACCGATATATTACCCCACTAATGCATTTAGTGCTAAGACTCAAATGCAGTGTATTCAATCAAATCGTTGTTCATTGTTTACTCTAGGCCAAAGTTTGTGTCGTTGGCTTTGCATGTCGGAGTGGGCTTGGGTTGGTTTTGATTTGAGCATAGATCCGAGGTGGGAGGTGGTGTGTGGTGTACGGTGTCTGGAGTCTGGTGTTGGCCAAGTCGTTACCATTTTGTCTGCCATTACGCTGGAAAAATCTGTCAATTACCAGTAAGAAAAGCGCAAAAGCATGTCTATCACACGGAGTCCAGAGTCGCAGACAAACGGCCGAGCAATGCGAACGAAAACAAACAAACAAATCGTCGATTGCAATCGCCATCAGCTAGCAGTGAGAGCATAGCAGTCGTAGCCTCATACGAGAGGTTCGGTTCAGTGAAATGGGGTATTTTGAGGTTGACACATGCCACTGCCTCCTGGCGGGTCACATTTGAAATTAATTTATATCGAAACGAGAGAGATTCAGCTAGGTGTTTAGATTAATGCGCTGCAATACGAGCAGCTTTTCAATTGAGAAAAAGGATGAGCTGAGAAAGATTTATATATATATATATATGTATATCAATGTAAACAATTTATGAAGGCAGAGCAACATAACAGCTCAAACTCGTATTAATGAAATCGAATCACATAGTATATATCATAAATCATTTACCAAATAGCTCTTACGCTTTAAACTTGTTAATCACTAAAAAATTTCATTAAATCTTATCTTGTCTTACACTTGAGCAGTATAGAAAATATACAGATATTTCTATATATCTAACTGAATTCAATTGGATTTCTCATACCTTACTAACTTGTGCAGTTTGGGGTATATACATACATGTATATACACATTAGTCTATAAGTTCGTTTAGTTTTAAAATTGTATCTGTTATTTTTCATGAAAATAAAAAACTTATTAAACAAGTAAGAAAGCTCTAGTCGAGACTGCTCGACTACGAGATACCCTGAACCCTCCGAGCAACAGCCATTTCAATAATTTTTAGTGTCATTCAGCTTAAACAAACACACACACACACGCAAACATATACATAGACACCCATAGGCACGCACGCATTAACAGGCATGGGCTGCAGTGTGGGCTTACTATGGGAACTTAATTGTTCAATAACTTTTTTTCTGGACGTACGTTCTTCATAAAACTTTCAGAATGTGGTTTTATCATTACTATGCGTATATTTGCCAAAGCTCAAGTCTCTAGTATTTGAAATACGCCTTTTACAGAGATGAGGGTAAGGGGGTGGATATAGGGGTGGGGGGTGAAATTGAACAAAAATCGAAATTCTATCACGTGCAGTCGAGTCTACATTTAAAATTTGGATACTTTAGCTCTAAAGGTGTAGGAGATATAATTTTATAACTGGTTTTCGATAAGGTTTTTGATCGATAAAAAAATAACGGGATGAATTATCGATTTTTAGTGATAAACTCGATATGCGCGCGCTATATACGAGCATTTTAAAAAAAAGTTGAAGTCTCTAGCTTCTATATCTTCAGAAATCGACGCGTTCATACATACGGACAGACGGACAGACGGACAGACGGACATGGCTAAATCGATTCAGTTTGTCGCCCTGATCAAGAATATATATACTTTGTGGGGTCTGCCACGCCTCCTTCTCCCTGTTACATACTTTTAACAAAACCATTATACCCTGATTTCCCATTTTCAATGGGTTCAGGGTATAAAAATATTTATCATAGAATCTTCCATTCCAAAAAGATATTTAACATGATTTAAAAATTATTCTAATTCAATAAAGTACACATCAAGAAACCTAATATAAATTGATTAAGTAGCAGCTAAAACTTAAATAAAAAATTGTAAAAAAAATATATGTTCAGAATTTGTTTGGCAATACCCTATAAAATACATATTTATAGGTTATATCCATATCAAAAAATCAAACATATCTTGCCTTCTGAATAAAGTAAAATTAATATAATTTCATGTATCTACGCTTGACCAAGTTCAAAGCACGAAATGTATAAAAATACAGTTGATAATGAAATAAATGATTTATTTATTTAATTGATTAAAGATATTGACAAATAGCGTAATGATAATGATAATGATAATGAATATAAAATACCAACTTAATTTGATTCAATTAGTTCAATATTCAATCTATTCATTCAGTCTGAAGCTTGGACTCTTTTCATATTCGGAAAACTTCTTTTCTATTCATAATGACAGCGCGTATACTCGACGCATCAGCATATGCTGTAAATTGATTCCTGGACTGGACTTCGAGCAACCGGCTATATGCTGGCAGAGGACACTCTGCCTCCTGGCAACAGCTGGCCAAAGAAGCTGCAGAAATAGGAAGAAGAGCAACAAAAAATATTGCAAAAGGGAAGGCATAGCAAATGAAAAGCTGAAAAAGACAAACGTACTGGGAATATTTTCCACGATTTTCACAGCTATTCTAGTGTTCCTCTTTTCTTTTTTTTTTGTCTTTAGTTGCGAGAACGACGATAGATGAGTGGGATGCGGATGCTGGAGCAGTTGGCAGGCTCGGTTTGTTTTTCAGCAAAAGCCTGACAAACCTGTCACGTGATTGCTCAGCTGGAGCCAGGACAGACTGTGCGGCTCGGCTGAAGACTGTTATAATGACACACAGAGGGAGGAGAGGAGAGACAGCAATACGTTCGTTCACCTCCCACCCGCCTCTGACTATCCCTCGAGTAGCCCGTTGTGTGTGCCTATTCACTTGTTCGCTGTCGTCGTCATCGCGAGGGCGGCTCGCGTCGCATCGTCCTGGACAGTACCTATGTCACAGGCATTGCCATGGCGACGATATTTTTCTAGTGGCTGAAGCTTTTTAATTGAATTTTCCGCTATTTACGACATTGCAGCAGCAGCAGCAGCATTCATGAAGGGACAAACTAGCCCAGCGTGCGCCAGCAGTTGAAGAAAAGCAAGCGAAAGAGTTGCTCGTAAAAGGAAAATTGTGTAAAATTATTCATAATACATAAGCGCTAAGCATTCAAGCTGCCTCGCAGGCTTTTACTTCCGCCTCCACCGCAAATCAGCGACTGCTCCTCCACGCTTTTGCTCTTCATCTATCTTTCCGCTTTTTAAGCACTCTCTCGCTCTTTCAAGCTTTTTGTTTCTCTCACTTGTGCCACGAAAATGGTGTGAAAACCAAGCAAAATATATACAATAATAGGTAAAAGTCCCCCATTCGGCCGTGCCTGACTGAAATATACCCTATTGCTGCTTCGCTTCTAAATGCTGTTGGGTCAGGCATTCTACAAAGGAAAAATAAATTCAATTATCGATAGTTATCGAGCAAATACGATAATTTATCGTGCCAACTGTTGTCTTTGAGATCATAAATATTTGTATTTACTGCCACGCCTACTGCTACTTGTTACATCCTTTGACACGAAACGAAGTGTGCCTCATATTCGAGGTTGAGTTCATTATGGGTAAGCGAAATGCTTGGGTTTGCTTTGCGGCGTGCAATTGCCTAATTTTATTATTGTTGTTGCTTTTGCGTAATTGTACGACAATAAACGCAATAGCTAACTCAATTGACGCTGTCCGCCACCATTCATAGACAACTTTCAGTAAATTTCTGTACAGGCCAAGCTATGCATGAGTGGTTAGACGATCTTCGTGTATTTAGCCAATTTATACAAGATATACATATTTGTACTTTGTTATTTATATATGTATATCACCAAATTTGAAAGTTCTACAACAGAGAGCAACACAATAATGAGAGGTTAGTCGTAGATTGATTTGATTTCGGAATTCAGATACAGTCTTAACATTTTAAATAAATATATTTCAAGAGCTAATGCTAATCCTCCTGGAATAATGAGCGAGACGAGCGGCAATTAAAAATGAACTGTGTTTGTGATCGACAATTGTGAATTAAATCCATAGATTTCAGCACCAAGAATAAGCAATTGAGGTCCAGACCAATACGGAGCCTTACACACGCTGATCTATGTAGTAAGAGAAGAGATCAATTCGAAACTGAGCTTAAATATCAGCCTTCAATAACAGCCTTAGGCAGGTATATTCATTCAGTTCATTTAGCAGGGTATTGACAATTCAGTCAAGTTGCTGTCCATTCGAACGATTCATACTTCACATTTGATGACCAATAGCCAAGCCCTTAACAAAGTCAATTGATGTAGACAATTGAAAATATCTATCTATAATAAATAAATGTGAGTATATATACATATATATTGGGTGTCTGGTAATGTTTTCAAAATTGACAAACAGCAAAAACAAATGACAATCAGATTTAGCTTCCATTTCGGCCGCAAGCCAAGCAATTTAAACCAAATGGAATGCAACTGCTCAACCGCAAACACCGAACGGAAGAAAATCCAAATATAGAAATGCAGAGAGTAAATTACACTGATCAACAGGAACTAGAAAACACAAACGCTAAACATTAAACTTTTCTTTTTTTTTTTAATCTCAATTGTTATCGAGTTAGTTTGATTTAATTAGTTAGCTTTATGGGTTTGGCTATCAAGTAAAATAAGGAATATTTTTAAATTTTTATCGTTTTATGTTTTCAATTTATGGAAAAATAACTTCAACAAATTCTTGTTGATCTGTGCAATTATTTTTGCATTTTATGCCTCCAATTGCATTGACACACTTTAGCTCGAGTTGGATTCATTTGATTGAATTCTTTAATGCATTTCTCTATGCACACACACACACACAGAGCTAGCGAACCAGTTCATAATAATGAAATGCACTCGAGTCTTATATATCTTAATTTCGGCAATCGGCATTCCACATCGAGAGCAACTCACGCATAATCTATTTGCCAAATATCGACTGGCTAAATCAGTTGTTGTATAAACAAAGAGAATTTTCATATATGTAGATGGGCTTATTAAAGGGGAAAATACCAATCGTGTGTCGAATAAACCTGCATGAAATATAAAAAAAATACATAAAAATATCTCTTACACAGAAATAATTCAATGTAATAAAATGAGAGAGATATAAGGAATAAATACAAAATAAAAAGAATGCGTAATTGAAAATTTAAATATATTTACATTTTATATTTTTTAAAAATAGTGTGCTATTATATTTAAAAAAAAAAAAAAAAAACTGCAAAATTACTTTTTTACAAAAAAGTGTCTGAAAAATGAAAAATGTAAAGATATAAATTTAAAAAAGCGTAAATGAAAATTTAAATAAATATATATTTACATTTCATTTCTAAAAAATAGTGGAAAATAAATATAGTGTGTTATTATATTTAAAAAAAAACTGCAACTTTACTTTTTTACAAAAAAGGGGGGAAAAAAAATGTAAAGAAATACATTTTTTAATAATAAAAAGTGTAAATGACAATTTAAGTAAATATATATTTACTTTTTATTTTAGTGTTAGGTATTAATACTTTTTTACAAAAACAAAATAATTTTCCCTTATTGTGTAATGTATAGAACTTTAAAATTTAAATACTCTACATTAAAAAATTATATATATATATATATATATATATATATATATATATATATATATATATATATATATATATATATATAGATATATATATATATATTTATATAATTATTTGTGTGTATCTAATCAAATTAAAAGATTGTTGGGGTTTTAATACATACTAAAAAAAAAGTTTGATTCAAATGCTTGTTCGTTTCGATATTTAAAAATATATACCTGTATGTATATAGAAAACGAGCCTGGAAGCTTGAGCATAGTTGTCATCACATTTGCTTGCACTTTTCTTTCATATCTACTTTTTTTTTGTTGTTGCACCAGCTAGAACGGGCTCTCAGCTCCTGGGCAGCTGGCTGTGCTCGTAGATACAAAAGTACACGTAATTGGGCTAATGGATATTTCGGTACTAACACAATTTTGCTAATAAAGTTCGCAAACACACACAGCAAATGGGTGAGAGACAGAATGTGAGCAAGAGAGAGGGGGAGGGAGAGAGTAAGGCATTCAGTTGGACAAGAGGCCACGTCGATGGGGATAGGCCGAGCGTGGACAAGCACTAGAGAAACAAGTGCCTCACAGCAGCAACCGGAGCGAGCGGCCATAGCATCAGGTTGTCTGAACTTTTTGTTTAGTCTTCTGCAGCAGCTCTTCGCAAACTCTCGCAGCGGGATGCACACATTTGCGTATAAGTGCGTCTCTATGTTTTTGTTGACAACTCCTTACTCTGGTAACCGAAACATACACACACATACCCACACACACAGCAATACCAATGCATATCTGCACACATTCAACATAAAGTCTACACAGCCTTATATTGTGTTTGCCTACTGAGAGCCATAAACATTTTGTTTATATTAAGCGACAGTCTGGCTGAAAAGTTTTCCAATTCACTTTTTGTATTGCTATAAGGAAGTCACATTTAATCTAAAAACATTATATATACATATATACTATAATAAAGTATTATAGTTGCATTAAATAACATAACAACTCAAAAAAAAAAAAAAAAAATAAGAATAAAATAACATATGATTATACAAAATACACAAAAAGAGAGAGAGAGATAGGAAGAGGTATATACATATATTTAAACAGAGAGAGTGAGAGATGTATTTAATCTAATTCTAGTCAATAACTTTTTTGCATTGGAATATTGCATCGATATTGTTGTTGCGATCATTGGGAAATATCTAATTGCAGTTGGTACCTTATCTGGCTGAAGTTAAAGCTACGGGACTTTGCACTGGGTGTACAGTTAGACAACTGAGAGGTTGTCGATATATGCAGCAGCTTCAGTCACAGTGGATGGTGCGTGAGCGCTCTGCAAGTGTATGTGTGTGTGTGTGCGTGGCTGTGTGTACGTCTGGCGCTATGTGCAGCAGTCTATGCAAATGTCCAAAAATTCACACACACAAACACACCCACACACACAGACAGAGGGTGATAAAGACAAGAGAGTCCTGCACTTGGCTTGATTTGACTTCCCCCAAACAGAAGCCCGACCAAGCAGCTAAGCTCCGCCACCCGCAACGCCCCGTCCGCTTTACACTTGCAGACAGTTGGCTACGTTTTTGGCTGTAGTTAAACTCAATTATTATGCAAAGTCAACAATGTCTATGTGGGCCACCAAAAAAGGTGCACAGACCATGTTCCCCGCCCCGTCGCAGTCCTCACCAAGTGGCAGCTGCAAATATGATGCGTTTTGCGGCCATAAATGCATTTAAATACATTTTGATTTGCAGTTTAAGGGCGAACATGAAACGTGCACAAGCAACGAGTAGCCGGATTCCATGAACTGCTCACCATCTTACCCTTGTCCAGAGCGGAAGCCCACACCACAATAACTCGATTTTCTTGACTGCATTCTTGGTTGCCAACAACTGGCGAGCGCCTGTTTATTTTGACTTGACATAGACACATTCTCAGGCTGACGTCAGAGTGGCCGCGAGAAGCGATGCGATCATATTGAGCGACAAAGTGCGAGAAAGCTCTGCATGCAGATTTTATATGTAATCGCTTAAAACATCTCAGAGTGCAAGCGAAGCGAGAAGAGAGCCAAAGCGACAAGTAAGGCGAGTTGCGAGAAAGCATTTCTGAAAAGCTTTCTCGCTTTATCGCATGATAAAGCTTTTCTTGTACTGGTGTTTTTGTTGCGTGGTGAGCTTAAATAACCGTTGGTTAGTAGGTGCAATACATTCTTTTATGCAATTCAAGCAATATTTCTCTCTTTCACTCTGTCATGTCAGTCTTGGTAAATTTAATATATACATTGTATATGCATGTATATATTTCCCTGAACCATTTTATGTGTGATTTCATTTTACTTATAACTAACTGTTTAAATAAGATTGATTATAGTTCTTGAATTGTTCTATATTTCTGTTGTTTGAAATGAGTGCTTTAAGAAAGAAATAACTGTATAAATATTAAATATACTACAACCCCAAATATATTCAAATGAATTGATATGAATTCGACACTAAGTCAAACTTACTATAGGGTATTGTTGGGTATATGACAATATGGTGTTGCGCATATTAAAAAATATACTTTATGATTTCTTTTCTTTTGTCTAATGCCATCTCATTTGCAATAGACTCAGGGAATAATAAGTGAACTTATTTACTTATTATGAATAATATTAATTTCTAATTCAGAGCATATGGGTTCACATCGTGGAAGAGTATATTATTTGATCATATCATTTATTTTATTCTATATAAAAAACAAAGCTCATGTGCACAAGTCCATCTTCCGAAACCAGACCTATCAAAGGCGATGCGAACGAATAGTTGATAGTAATTCGCATCAGTAAATAAAAAGTCAAGGCCGTGCGCTAAGTGACTGATAATAGTCAAATGATAGATAAGGAAAAAGCTCAACTCTAATGTCGCTTAGTAAGAAAGCATTGTCAAATTTGATATTTTGAGGGCTTATGAATATTGAGACTGATAACAGTCTCAATATATGCTCTCACCTCTGTTTGATAGAGCATAGCAATATTTCAGATTCTGAGCGTTCATTATGCGGCACACGCATCAAGCGAATTCAGTCTTCAGTCAACCTTGAAGCGCAGATCAAGTTGCAAGAGAGTGAACTGAAATCAACTGAAAAATACTGCTTGGCCAAAGAGGATATGGATCAGATTAAAGATTCCATAGCTCTCAATACCAAAATCGAAAATAACTGGAAGACAGATTTAAGGGATAAAGATACGCAAATATCTGATCAGGTAGCTCAAATTAGGGAGCTGGAGAAAAGACTAAGTGAAAGGGAAAGGGAAATAAAGACAAGGAATGAAAAGGAAACACAGTTAAAGTCCGAATTAACGAAAAAAGATTCTGAAATATCGAATCAGGCAAATAGAATTAGGGAACTGGAGAATAGATTAACTGAAAAGGAAAGGGAAATTAAGGCAATTGAAGCTCAAAAACCTGGAAGTACAGCAGTTATTCAGGAACTCGGAAATAAACTAAGTGAAAAAGAAAAGGAAAACAATAAAGAATTACCCTCCAGCTGCTTAGGTAAAAAGACAGGTATATACGAAATAAAACTTCCTGGATCGAGTGCCTTTAACGTGTCTTGCGATTCGGATTTGGCTGGTTCTGGTTGGACAGTAATTCAGCGTCTTGAATGTGGATCTGTGCGCTTCAATCGCACAATGCAAGAATACCGTGAGGGCTTCGGCGCATTGGATGGACATTTTTTTCTTGGGCTCGATAAGCTGCATTCATTGACGAAGTCACGAAAACACGAAATGTACATTTATTTGAAGAGCTTCAACGATGAAGTTCGGTATGCGGGTTATAGTCACATCTTCATTGAAGGAGAGGAGGAAAACTTCAAACTAATATCATTGGGAGAATATAATGGTAATACAGACGATTCAATGGCTGAATATCGTAATATGGAATTCTTAAAACGTGACAAAGTTTACGATTTTTACAATTTTTACGATCACACACTTATTTTAAAATACGGTTGGTGGTTTAACCGTTGTGGTGAGAGGTGAGTAAATTACATTTTGTTAATTAGCTAAAAGTTAATCATTTACTTATAATTCGTAGCGATCTATATTCAAGATTTTGGGCCAAATTGAATTCAGATAAAGTTAAATTTGCGCAAATGATGATCCGACCAACTGAGTAGAGCAAATTGAATGCATTTTAAAATAATGTTTAGTTCCCTGAAATTGTTTAGCATTTAAATTTTTTTGTACTTACGTAATACAGTAAAATCTGTTTATTTCGCTAACGAATATACCAAATATTTTATTTATTTATTTCATAAATTATATGGAACATGTTTTCGAATGGGGAGGTTCCTTACTCTAAAACCAAATTTACTATAGGGATAAGGATATAAGCAATTGAAAATAAGTTGATGGGAGATATAAGAAATAGAGATTCGGAAATATCGAATCTGAAATCACAAGAAGCTGCAAATACAGCAACTATTAAGGAACTTAGAAATAAATTAAGTGAAACGGAAAAGAAAATCAGTAAAGAATTACCCTCCAGCTGCATAGGTAAAGAGACAGGTATATATGAAATAAAACTTCCTGGATCGAGTGCCTTTAACGTGTCTTGCAATTCGGATTTGGCTGGTTCTGGTTGGACAGTAATTCACCGTCGTCTGTCTGTGGATTTAAATCGCAAAAGGCAAAATTACCGTAAAGGCTTCGGCGCATTGAAAGGAGCATTTTTTCTTGGGCTCGACAAGCTGCATTTATTGACGAAGTCACGAAAACACGAAATGTACATTTATTTGAAGAACTTCAACGATGAAGTTCGGTATGCGCGATATAGTCGCTTCCTCACTGGAGGAGAGGAGGAAAATTCAAACTAAAATCATTGAAAGAATATTCTGGGAATGAAGGCGATATAATGGCTGAAAATCGTAATATGGAATTGAACGAATACACTTGACTATGATGGTGTTTAGTTTCGTATTGATTCTTTATTCTGCTGGGCCCGGGTTTATATACCCAGACTCATGCATAATTTCAACCATTAAATCTAATGCGTCTATTGCTGAGTGTGTAAGGCTCAGCATTGGTCTATTACATATTATTATTCTATCGCTGAGTTTGTAATGCTCAGCGCTCGTCTCTTACGTATTCTAATCGCTAAGGGTCAGGGTCATATTTTATGCCCAGTTTGACAGTTCACACTTGAAATATATGTTATTTATTTTATGCTAGCTGTCGAGTGCATAGCGCGTATGTTCCCCTACTTATCATATTCTATGTTCATGAACAGGAATTCTCAGCACCTGATAAAGATACCGATATTGACAATTATTTCCATTGCTCACATCTCTATGAGTTTGGTTGGTGGTTTAAGGATTGTCTTTTCAGGTGAGCAAATTACATATTATAAATTAGCTAAAAGTTAATCATTTACTTATAATTCGTAGCAAACAAGAGGGAAGATACCCATTTGTTACATGGCCTATGGAATCCCTTAAATTTGTGCAAATTATGATCAGGCCAGTAGAGTTCAATGTTACTTCAAATATATTCTTTAAAATCTGAAATTTCTTGTATCTTGTATCTTGTATCTTGTATCTTGTATCTTGTATCTTGTATCTTGTATCTTGTATCTTGTATCTTGTATCTTGTATCTTGTATCTTGTATCTTGTATCTTGTATCTTGTATCTTGTATCTTGTATCTTGTATCTTGTATCTTGTATCTTGTATCTTGTATCTTGTATCTTGTATCTTGTATCTTGTATCTTGTATCTTGTATCTTGTATCTTGTATCTTGTATCTTGTATCTTGTATCTTGTATCTTGTATCTTGTATCTTGTATCTTGTATCTTGTATCTTGTATCTTGTATCTTGTATCTTGTATCTTGTATCTTGTATCTTGTATCTTGTATCTTGTATCTTGTATCTTGTATCTTGTATCTTGTATCTTGTATCTTGTATCTTGTATCTTGTATCTTGTATCTTGTATCTTGTATCTTGTATCTTGTATCTTGTGTCTTGTATCTTGTATCTTGTATCTTGTATCTTGTATCTTGTATCTTGTATCTTGTATCTTGTATCTTGTATCTTGTGTCTTGTATCTTGTATCTTGTATCTTGTATCTTGTTTCTTGTATCTTCATCTTACATTTGTTGCTGCTGCTGCTGTGCTTCGCATTGGACGGCGTCTGTCTCTGTGTCTGCCACTGTCTCTATTGCTATCTCTTTCTGCCTGGCCTGTCGCACTTTGTGCTAACAATAAGTTTTTAAGTAGTTTGACATTTGAACTTGCATTCAGCATTTGGAGTGCAATAAAAATGCGCAGCTAGCTATGCGGAAATGAGAGATGCTGCAAAACAAATAAGCAAGCCGGGCGCAAGCCTTCGTTTGACTGCGAAATATTTCGCACTGCCACGCCCCACTACAAAAGTTCCACCGAAAAAGAACAAAATATATAAAGACGAAGAGAGCAAAGTTTTTGTCAGCGAAAAATTGCGGCGCAGTTTATTGCAAAAGTTCATTACAGTGCAAATGTTGCGAGATTGTCACCAGACGAGAGGCGTGCGAGGCGACTGCTGAAGAGGGAGGGGCCGGCTGGATGGGGCAGGAAGAGGCGTTCGTTGCTTTCGTAAGCTCAAGTCAGCTTTTTGTCTTTCGCCACTTGTTTAATTATAAAGTGCGAAAAATGCTTGCATACTTTTCGGCTGACACTGATGAAGCGCAGGTGATGCCCAGCCTCATGATACCCTCGGACCCGGTTGGGTGGGTGGCAAAATGGCCATATACTCGCCAACTGCTAGGTAGTTAATACTACTTCTTTTTTTGTTCTATTATTTATTTACTCCGAGTGCAGAAGCAGCAGCAAAAGTTCGCAGTTTGTCTGGCGAACTAATTTGCATTTTCTCATCAACGCAGCAGCCTGCATAGCTAATAAGTGAAGGAGGATGGCAGGAAAGAGAGAGAGAGAGAGAGATAGAGAAAGAGAGGGAGAGTTGATAAATAAAGAGCGCTGTGATTTTGTATAGTTAGCGAAGCATAGCTGAACTGTGAAGCATTTAGCGCACACGTCAATCATACGACATGTGGTCCAGCCGGGACACAAACCATGGATCAAATTGTCCGCTCCTCCCCAGCCGAGCCAGCCGAATTCATTCATTTATCATTAGACGTTGGCAAAATTGTTGCCTTGATAAATGAAGCGCTTAAAGGCCAGTTTTTTTTCCTTTGATTTTTTTTTTTTTTTTTGTTATTATTTGCTTTTGTTTTATGGTCAAATTATGTAAATTTTCTTCCATTTCCCAAAATGTCACGTGAAATTGCGTTGATAAAGCACACAAAAAGGTGTGCTAAGCGTCGCTGATTAATGTTCCACAAATGATTCGACAAACCCAAAGCCAAATTGAAATGTTTTGCTCACTAAATTAATTTCAACTATTTTGCATTTCTTTTCATAAGTAAGTCGAGCAGAGAAAACTTGAGCTTGCGCCATTTCACTAATCCTAAAGTTGATTAGGGTATTTGATTGAGTAATGAAAAGAAAACAATATATATATATTTATCCATATAATCATCAGGCAGAAAAAGGCGTGGCAGAAAAGGCTGTGTTGAAAAAGGAGACAAGCTCGATCGAAGAGATAGAGACTTGAATACTTTTATTTCATCGGTATATATCATAGATGCAAAAATCAATAAGGATTCTCGTTTTAGTATTTTCGTTTAGAAACCTTATAAAAAAGCCGTTATATATTTGAATGTTGCTCATCTTTAGAGTTAGAGTCTTCAAATTTTACATATAGTTTCACGTGTAGTTTATACAATTTTGATTTTAATTTTATTTTGGATAAATCGAATTTGCAAAAGGGTATTTACTTTACTTCTGGCTTCAGAAATATACCCTCATGAATATCATTATCTGATTGTGAAGGTCTTATTACGAAATGCCATCAATAAGAAAATACATTTTTTCTGCAAAAGAGGCGCAGTTTTTGGTTTTTGGAGTATTAGTACGAAGGATTCAGGGATTGCTTTATTCTTATCAAATATACGAGCTGAAACATGCCTGATGATTAAATAATGGTTCTAGGCCTATAGCCAAATGTCTCTCTAAGGTGATATGAGTCATCTGCTTTTTTCTCACTCAAATTGAGGCTGTAGACCACGCCCCCCGTCTCTCCCATTCATAAATATGCCCCCGCAAAGCTGCAACATTTCATGCCCAAGCAACCATAAAGATTTCTTGGAAATGAATTGATTTGACTTTTTAATTTTATTTTAATTACACAATTCAGATTTATGGAGTCATAATCGGCTGAGGGTTGGATGGAGTTTTTTCGCTAGAAAAGGAAAGGGAAAACTTTTCGCTCAAGTGTATTTAAGGCTAATTAAATTTGATAAAAAAAAAATGAAAGAGACTTCCCAAAAATCATCATTCGCTGGCCATAAGTCAGGCGGACTAATTGTATTGGAGAAAATCCAATTGGATGATTTCGCTTTGGCTCGTTGCGAGTTTCCCTTGGCCATGGCTTTGTTATTGTTTAATTTTTTGCGCCAGGCGCTCGATTGGTTAGCCCAAGGGGGGCCAGCCGGGGGTGTGGCATCTATTTCAGGTGGCTTGGCAATCAAAAATGCTGGGGCCCACACAACACTTTGGGGCAAGTTAATGGAAAAGGCCGGGCAGCAGTAACCATGTAACAAGTGTAACAATGAAGTGCCAGCGCTGCGGGGCAAACAGAGGGGTGGAGTGAGACAGAGAGAGAGAGAGAGAGAGAGAGAGAGAGAGAGTGAGAGAGAGTCCAAAACATTGGCATAAGTACCGCTGCAGGCGTCGACAAGTGGGCGTGCGGCGTGGGCATGGTCGTTGGGCGTTTGCTGACAGTCACACACACACACTTACACACACACCTACACACAGTGCCGCAGGCTCAAGGATTCACACGCTGTTTATATTTGCATACATTTAACCTGAGGCTAGGCTCAGACTTCCACTGCTCATTGTTGTTGTTGTTGTTGTTTGTTTTTACAAGTTGTTTCGTTTATGTGCATTGCACATTTAGCTAGACACACACACACACAGTTACATGAACACACAGACACGCGTATATATATATATATATATATATCATTCACATTTTTTTCTCATCTCTGTTTTTGCTTCTGGAATATTTGAACATTTTGTGGTTAATTAAAATTTGCAAGAAGTTGTCTAGGCCAGCGTGTGGGCGTGGCAGCTGGCTATAGAATATATTTAACCGCACAACGCCAGCTACATTCATGGCTAAGCTGGGCAATTCACGATTTTGTAGGCTAGTGTCTAAATATTGTTGAGGCTGCCAGCCAGGGCACCCGCTGCGTATACGTAATATGCATGCCGTTCGATGCGACGAACGCTAACTACCCTATAAGCAAGTATTGAGGGCACAAAAAGAGGTTTTCAATTTGTCAATTTATTTTAATTAAAATAGAAATGTGTGCAAGATCTATAAGCATATTAAACAAAAAGAAATACAATAAAATAAGAATAAAAATAAAAATAATAATAATATGAAGAAGAAGAATAAAAGTAATAATTATAATAATATTAGTAATAATAATAATAAAAATAATAATTATAATAATAATAAATAATTAAATGATTAAATTACTGAAACATGTTACTCTTAATATTATTAGTTTTATATTTTAAATGATTTATTAGCATACTCATCCACAAAGTTGAAATGAGCATATTGGTTTAATCGTCTTTCCGTCTGTCCGTCTTTTCGTCTATCCAACTATCCGTATGAACGCAAATCGGAAAATTCCCAACTCAAAGCACTTTCCACTTGCAATGATTACAGGGTATTACAAACAATTGTGAAAAAAAACAACAACAACAATTTGGCATGGCTTACGAATACATAGATAGATGGACATATGTATGTATATATATGTATATGTATTGTATATGGTTTGTTTTTTAATTCCCTGAATGTACTCTAAACGGCTCCAGTTGATTTGAATCTGTTGCATAGCTGGCACACACACAAACACACGCGCATGCACGCAGGAAGACGAGGACATTTATCAATGTTGCGACAGGATATCAAGGATTCGAGTTTGAGTTCTCATTTTCATTTCGCATTTCACATTTCTCATTCTTTTTATTTTATTATACCCTGAACCCATTGAAAATGGGAAATCAGGGTATAATGTTTTTGTTGAAATGTATGTAACAGGCAGAAGGAGGCGTGGCAGACCCCATAAAGTATATATATTCTTGATCAGGGCGACGAACTGAGTCGATTTAGCCCTGTCCGTCTGTCTGTCCGTCTGTCCGTCCGTCCGTCTGTCCGTCTGTCCGTATGTTTGAACGCGTCGATTTCAGAAGATATAGAAGCTAGAGACTTCAACTTTTTTTTTAAATGCTCGTATATAGCACGCGGATATCGAGTTTATCACTAGAAATCGATAACTCATCACGTTATTTTTTTATCGATCAAAAACCTTATCGAAATGCAGTTATAAAATTTTATCTCCTACATCTTTAGAGCTAGAGTATCCAAATTTTAAATGTAGATTGATATGTCCGTTATAGAATTTCGATTTTTGTTCAATTTCACCCCCCACCCTTATATCCACCCCCTCACCCATAAGTTTGTAAAAGGCGTATTTCAAATTCTAGAGACTTGAGCTTTGGCAATTATACGCATAGTAATGATAAAACCACAATCTGAAAGTTTCATGGAGAACGTACGTCCAGAAAAAAGTTATTAAACAATTAAGTTCCCATAGTAAGCCCACACTGCAGCCCATGCGTGCGCGCCTATGGGAGTCTATGTATGTGTGTTTGCGTGTGTATGTGTGTGTTTGTGTAAGCAGAGAGACGCTAAAAATGATTGAAATGGCTGTTGCTTGAAGGGTTCAGGGGATCTCGTAGTCGAGCACTCTCGACTAGAGTTTTCTTACTTGTTTTATTTTGGCTTTCCTTTTTGTTTTATCAATTTTTTCGTCTTTACTTTTTTTCACTTTTTTTTTTTTTTTGTAATTTATTACTTTTATTTATGCCAAGGAAAATATTTGCACAATCAATTGAATTTTACTGTGCCTTTTATGTGATGAATTATTAATGAATGACTGCAAAGACAAACAGATAAATATGTACTTATATATATGTATGTATATATGCACATATACATATATGTATATGCTTGTATATGTATATCTGTACATATATCATATATGATATATATTGTCTATATTGAGGCCTAACCACAAACGATTTTAAGATTTTGTGGCATTTGACATTTAAAGCCAACAATAAAGACGCAAAGGCAGAGAGGGAGGGAGAGAGAGAGAGAGAGAGAGCAAGAGACGAAGAGCTCAGGTAGAATCGATGAAATCGCTTATCGATGCAGTTTTATTGGCAAGCTGTTATGAAAACCCAATTGGAAATTGAGACCAACTGCTCGTAAATAGTTAATGGACGATGCGGTGGCAATTGAATTGGCTATAAGTACAACTGCCAGATGATTAGCTTGTTCCATTCAGTCCAGTTCACCGACGCGCTTGGCCATGTACTCGGTCGAGTGTCTGAATTGGGCACAGTGCCTGCCAAGGGCGATCGCCGCCAATCAGCTAATCGCCAAGCAACTGAGATCTCTGCTCCTCTTCGTCTGCGACGATGGGCGACTGATGCAATTACTGTGGAAATGGCTGATCTACAAATACGAGCACGAGCGATTCAATTAAATCTGCATAATATATAGAATATATGTATATATGTATATTATATAATCATATTTTTAATATGTAAAGTGAAAGTTCAAAAGCAGCAACAATATATCAAATTGAGTTAAACGAATTCATGTATAATAAATACAGATTCTGAAATTTTACACACTGAAATATTAGTTTTTCAAGTTTTCTGATGAAAAAATATAAATATTTGATTCCAATTTCGTAATGCAAAACAAAATTAATGTTTAAATTTTTGTTTTTAATTATTTTTTAGTATATGTACATAAAGCTTTCTGATGAATCAGTTATATTATTAAAATAAAACTTCATAAACGAGAAACTTATATATAAATTAATTATCGTTTAATTGTTTATTGCCTAAAAGTTAAATTAGTACATCATAAATGAAAAGCCACAATTATTAAATATAAATTGTATTTTTTTGTTTATATTTAGTTATAAAATTAAATTTTTATGAATGAGAAATAAGCTTATTGTTTATTTATTAAAATTAAATTACACTATTTCCTGACAAAACATTCCCGCTGCCTGCGGGATATTTGAAGTAACTTGCTTAATTTCTTATCTAAATAAAAATAATAAATACATAAATATTACTACTACTTTAAACTTAACTCAATCTCAGTTTGAGCTCAAATGCTGTGACACCTGTAATTTGGTAAGCGCTAAAGTATAACGACTTCATACAACCACTCACTATATATCCACTCACTACATCCATAAATTACCACTCAAATTATTTAACTCAAGAGCAAAACAAAATAGCAAGCACAAATAACTCACTCGTCAAGTCTGAGCTTTCAGCTCATTAGTATTTAGTGCTTTGAATGAGCATATCCTAGTTGCAATTAAGCAACTCAAAGAGCAGTTGAATAGACGACGCAGGCAAATTCGACTCAAGAGTAAGTATATCTGTTCTCCACAAACAACTCACTGCGTAGTTAGACTCAAAGCGGAATCTGGAGCTTGTCGACTATTAACAGTTAAACAATCAGAGTAGTGGTAAAAAAAAACTTTCTGCTTCAGAAAAAATGACAATTACTAAAAAAAAAAAAAAAACACAGCTGCAGCGGAAAATTGCTTTTTTATTATATGTATATAAAACTTTTTTAAAAAATATATCACAATATATGTATATGTACATATATATGTATAAATGTATATGAAACAGCAGCAGCTTAAAAATGTTGTTTGAAATATTTTAAATAAATATTTTAATTTTTATATAAATATAATTATAATATAACAAGCTTAAAATGTATGATTAGCTCTTGCTCAAATTATCTTTATATTATAAGCAACATACTAACTCAACTCAATTTGAGCACGTTTCCACTCTCAACAACACTCAAGAGTTAAAATAACAGCGCTTACGTACTGCTCAATGACATTTTTTTACTCATGTACAGTCTTTCCAATTTCAGAGCGCTAAGAGCACGAATTAAACAAAATACTCACTCATTCTGCAACTCTCTGTCTTACTCATTCTGTCACTCTCTTTCTACGGCCCATCGCCATACTATATTCACCACTTAAGAGCATGCACTGTCATCGTACACACTCTCGCTCCATTCGTGTTTGAACTCACTCAAAGAGCGAAAGCTCTTTACGAACCGGCAAAGCCGAAGATGCAGCTGGCCGAATGCGCAACGAAGACTGCAATCGGTTCGTAAGAGTTGCAAATGTTTTTGGCACATTTAGTACACGAACGGCAGCACACATGGCCGAGGTGTGTGTCATGCCTAGGTGTATGGCTGTGGTTATGTGTGTGCGATATTTTATTTATTTAACGAGTATTTTTTTTTATATATATTTGTTGTTGTTTTGGTTTGCAAAGCTTGCAGTTTTTTACAGTATTTCGGTAGTTTTTTCTTGTACTTTTTTTTTCTTGTATTTTTTCGTTGGTTTCTTTCACATTTTGTTTGCAGAGTTTTTACTTTTTATGCAGTTGCATTTGATAGATTGAATTTTACCGAAATTGAAAGATAAGACACTACCTGTGCGTATCTATGTATATATATATCTCTCTCTCTCTCTGTCTGTGTGAGTGTATGTATACTTTTGGTAGCTGCGTGCGATGGGGCTTATCGCTGCTCGGCGCTGGCTGCTGTTCAGACATGTTAATTTCGACTTAATGCTGTTTAAGTAAAGCCCCAATATTTGCGCCTAATACGCATACATGTGTAATGAATGTAGGCGCTTACCCACACACACACACACACACACACACACACACGGAAACAGAGAGAGAGAGAGAGAGAGAGAGAGACGGATGGAGGGACAGACAGACATGGCAATATGAGTGACTTACATGTGTAAGTCGGTAACACGACGAAAACAGATGCTATCTTGCATACATTTAGGCGCACAAGCAAAACAGCATTGGGACTTGGACTTGAACTGCGGCTGTACAAGCTTTTCGACTAGTATGCGTTTGTGTGTGTGTGTGTGTGCATGTGTGTCTCCTTAGGTGCTGCCACTAAGGCGTCAGTCACGTGCAGAAGCCGTGCGCGACAGAGACAGGTATATAGCGCTGGGAGAGCGAGCGGATAGAGTGGACGGCAGCAGTATGCAGCGATAAGCAAACATTGTCCATCAAAAACACACCTACGTAACGGTAAACACACAACACACACATCTGCACACACACATCTGCACACCTGCATACCTGTGTGCATTCATTGCATTGAACATTGACATATTTGCCGTTTTGCAAATTTATGTCAGACCTCGAGATCTCAGAGCACTTTTCTCTCGGAATCGCCAATTCCCAATGGACATCGATACGATGCCAAAAGTAACGAAATCATTCCAATTGATATTTTACAAATTAAATATCACTAAATTATATAGATAAAGAAACTGAAATCGGTAAACTAATTTGATTTGCATATAATAATTATTTTGCGATTCGATTGAATTTATTTCAAAAGAATTTTTGATATATTCTTGATTATTCAAATTTGCAAAGCAAATTAATGTATAATTAATATAATTTGTTGTAATAAAAAAAAAGATACAACTAAATTTGAATAAAAGAATTTTCTTTTAATTTTCAAACAATAGTCAAATTATTTATTTAATTTAATATTTTTGGGCATTATTATTATAACTATAATATTATTCGTTTTTCTAACACTTATTATTAATTATTTTATTTATTTAAACTTTATCTTAATTATACAAATTAAGTTTTTAAATATTCAATTTATTCATTTTTTGTAATCAATAGTAAAAATGTAAAAAGTGAAAACTTAAGCTGGAATTTGCGAACTTTTGTGGCTGCATTTAAATGTCGTGTGCTACGCTAGCCAACAAAATGCAGCACGAGATAAGCACATATACACAGTTACACTCACACACACACACACACACACACACACACACACACACGCAGAGCAGACAACGACCTTTGGGTTGCATTAAATATTCAATTACATTCGCAATGCTTAAGGTTTCTGGTGCCGCTGCAAACGGACTCGATCACAATCACATATATGTATGTATATGCATATACATATGTATATGTATGTATATATATATACATATATAGATGCTGATGCAGATGTATATGTGTGTACCTATAAATGGGATCGATGCTGTGGGCTAGCGAGGCCGGCTTCATTAAAAATCCTGTCAATACCTATTAAAATCAAAAATCAAATCAATTTTGTGCTATAATTACAAAAATGTCTGCTGCTGCTGCTGCCGCCGGTTGTAAAGTGCTCAACGAAATGCACACACACACACACACACACACACATGTATGAATATTAACCAACACACACACACACACACAACTAGCCAACTCTGTGCTGAGTGGTGGAGCAGAGCACAAACAAATGTCAATTAAAAAGTAAAAATTGCTGGAAAATGCCGCACGACCTGACTAAAACAAAAGGCCAACTGAGCTCAGTCGAGTTGGCAGCAGGAGCAGTACGAGCAGCATGACAGGAGCCAGGCAGCCAGGCAGCCAGGCAGCCAGAGGAGGTGAAAGTGGAACAGCGGACGGAGTTTAGGCCAATTGTAGACACACCCTCACACACACACACACACACATAGAGAGCGAAAACTTTTTGACCAGAAAGCCAAAAATATTCGATTTACAGTTGTCTTTAGTTGAACTAGTAAAGGAAATCAGGCGGCAGGCAAGAGATAAGAGATGATATGATATAGTATGATATAGTATATTATAGTATGATATAGTATGATATACTATGATATAGTATGAGCTGATCCTACCAAATATGGGATAAGTCATATAAGGAAAGAAAAAGGTAGAAGTTGACGGAAAATAATAGACAAGATGTAAAAGAGAAGAAGAGATAACAGCTAAGAATATGAGAGACGTTAACAGATTAAAATAACAGATGACAGATAAGATTTACGAAATACCAGAAAAAAGATAAGTGATAAAATAGATAAGATTTACCAAATATTAAATGCGAGATAAGAGATAATACCTAATAAATAATTATTCAGATCATAGAGATCATAAAAAATGGTAAGAACTAAGATATGGGATATGATATCTTAGCTCATACCATATACATATATAATAATAAGGAATAAATTTACAGGATGAAGAAGAGGAAACGAGAAAAGAGCTGAAAGATAAGAAATTAAAGATACAAATAAGAAACAAAAGGTGCAAGATAAGAAACAAGATATATGAGCAAATATATAATAGATAATAAACAATATATAGAAGATATGAGATATCGAAATCGTTGTATGAAGAAGAGCTATCAGCTTAGAGTTGGATGGTAAGAAATCATAAGAGGTATCAGATCCGAGAGCCCAATTATATAAAGTTAACTTGAATTGCGATTTATACTTTCCGTCATTTCTTCTTGAAGTTTACAGAGATTATATTGGTTTTTAGTATCCAAGTTTCCAAGTTTAACTATTTGCTTTTTGATTTCTGCAATATTACTTTAATATCTGTCTAAGAACTTTCCTTTATTTCCAAGTTATTTTACTTGCTTTCTTTCCTTCTCCAATTTATATTTAGACTCATTTGAAGACTTTTGCTGCTCTTACAGTTATCCGCATCTCTCTATATCTCTTCATTTGTTATCTCTTCTCTCTCTCTCTCTCTCTCTCTCTCTCTCTCTCTCTCTCTCTCTCTCTCTCTTTCTCTCTCTCATTTTTTCTATCTCGACTTAATCCTGTCTCTTAGCTTCAACTACTCATCTATCTTTAAACGACTTTTCATGCCGCTGCGCGCCCGCATCCACTTGAGCAACTTGCACTCAAGACTTCATTTAGCAAGCTTCACTGTACTTGTCACTGTGATGCTGTCGCCGTCTACAGTTTTTTTCTATTTGAGAGGACTCTTCGCCTAGGACGCTGGTCAACTGGGCAGCTGTCCACTTGAAGGGCGCAGCAGCGAAGGAGCGAAACAGCGTTGCTCCATTTGGATGCCAAGGCGGACGATGCACAAAAAATGGAGGCACCATAATATATGTCTGGCAGTCAAGGGAGGAGAGGAAGAAGTCGAAAAAAGGAAAGCAGAATGCAAAGAAATGCATAAAGAAGTAAAAAAGAAGCCGGCACAAAACTCGACAAGTGCCTCGGACTTTGTACGGGCTGCCAACTGAATTCAACAAGCAACAATTACCAAGGAACTGAATGAGAGTGAGTGAGAGGGCAATCGAAAGCAGCATACAAATGAAATCAAACAAAAACAAAAGCAAAACCAACTGTGATTGAGCCCCGTTACCAACCAGTTGAACATTTACAGCCAGCCCAACCCTTGTCCCTTCCCCTCACCTTCGCCATCATCCTTCCAACACTCGAAGACGTTGACAAGGTTGGCAGCGCAGCAGGCAGCAGGCAGCAGGCAGCAATAAGTGCAATGCACGATAATCGAAAATGAAGCAATAGAAACAAAAGCGTAAAGCGGAAGTCGAATCAAAGGCAATGGGCAGCAACAAAGCGCGCAAGAGCAAGCGGCAGTGGGAGAGTCACAGATAATTTACAATTTTATTTGTTTTGTTTGTGGAAGCGAAATAGCAGCAATGCCTTTGCTATATATCTGTGCTGCTCATGCCTATTTATAGCTGGACAGAGGAGGGGTAAGTTACTTATGTTCCACTGTTTAGGACTCTGTTGATCAGTGGTACTTATGTTAAATCTAACAGTGTCTTTTAACAGTGGGCTCACACAGCTTCGCAGCAGAGCAGGGGTAAGTTACTTATGTTCCACTGTTAAAGTCTCTGTTGATCAGTGGTACTTATGTTAAATCTAACAGTCAATGTTAGAGTCTCTTTGGTCAACTTGGCAACACTTCTGCGTAAATTATGTTCAATTTTAATGAATGAAATTGACAGGCAGCATAGAAGAAAAAACAAATATAGAAATGTATGTACATTTAAGTGATTGATAATCGATTCACCACCATTCCTAAAAGTCAAGGCAGCGAAAATGCAATTGAGAGCATGCCACAGCAGCGATTATTCAACTTCCAGCCGAAAGGGATTTATGTATGTGTGTGTGTGTGTGTGTGTGTAAATACAAACACTTTCGCAAGCAGCACTGACCTATCCAACACTTTTAGGTCTGCCAAAAAAAATAAAGGAAGAGAGAACAACGAGAGAGCGAGAGTGAGTAGGAAATAAATGATGGTCAGTAAACAACGAAGTGAACGAATTATTTTGACGCGTGCGAGTGTGCAAGAGAGAGAGAGAGAGAGAGAGGCGAAAAGTAAGTCAGACAGACAGAGAGACAGAAATCAAATGAAACGCATAAGAATCGATTCGATTAGTGAAATGAAATTTACGCCAAAATAAATTTGCACAACTTACAGACTTGGCGCGCCTAAGTGTTAGCCATATATACAGGCAATACCCTAACTGTGAGTACTCCCAACTCTTTAAGCCTCTTTGATAATATAAAATAATTATGTTTTTTCATATAATTATTTCCAGGGCTTACCTGCGGGCAGTATAATTGTATTTTATCCTTGGCATCATATATATGGCAGAAAACGCATTTACATTTGGCTGCAATGATTAAAACGTGTATAATAATGACACAAATTAATAATAATGAACATTTCTAATGTGTAAAAAATCAGAAAATGTTTTTAAAAATCATTAATTAAAATTGGACAGTATGAAAATTTTGTAAGTATTAGAATAGGTTAATATGATTAGGGTTTGGCAAATATACAGATGTATTTAAAATTCTATAATTCTTTTTTTTTTATGGAGGGTGGGGGAGGGTTTACTGAAATATAATTATATAACGTAACGAAAATTGCTTGATTTGACTTTTATTTGAAAGCTGTGTTCTTGTAATACAAAAACAAATCCTAAATAATATAATAAGACTACAGTAAACTTGCTATAATTATATTATGCAACGTGAACTATTGCCAACATATTTAATATTGTAATTTATAATCGATAATCAAATAGCTAATCGTACAGAGTATTTCCAGAACTTCACATATCGATAACTTATATGTAATTATCGAAAATCAAATCACGTTTGCTTGGCCAGTCTTTATGACTATTAACTTGCTATAATATGAATTCAAGTGTATTCAATCTTCGGCTTTCAATTTTTTCCATTCAGTTTTCGTGTTCATTTTGTATTTTGCGCCAGTCGCAGCCGCTTGTCATGTTTGTTGTCTTCGTTGTTGTCCTTCTCGTTGTCGTCGTCGTCGTCGTCGTCGTCATTGTCTCTAAACTTTTGTACGTTCATTAATCTTGTAGAGCGTTTTCGCTGTTGCGTCAGGCTTTTCCTATTCTTGTGTGTGTGTGTGTGTGTGTGTGTGTGTTTGGCAGTTTGTTCGGCTCGTTGTTGCTGCTCTGCTGCGCTGTGCTGTGCCGCCTGCGACGCGTCGCTGTCCTCGCAGCCAGGACACTTGTGCGACAGTTGTTGCATGATAAGGTTTAATCTATTTAATTGTAATTGATATTTTTCCTAGATACGATGGGGCCGTCATTTGCTTCTCCTTCTTCTTCTTCTTCTCCTTTTTGCTACTTCATTTTTATTTCACCCATTTATAAACCAAATGAGGCGCCTAAGACAACGACGAGGCAAACAACTTGTTGGCAGTGAACAGCAGCAACAACAACAACAACAACAACTGGCAAATCATAATTTATAAAGTGCTGCGCGACAGAGCCCTAAAAACATGAAGAAAAAGTTCTTTCTATGCTAACTCCTGAATACCCTAACATTTCGGTCTATCATAAATATGTCTAGGTATGTTATGTTTTCAAGTTTCTGAATAAGTATAAATTAAGTTAGGATTAATAATATTTTTAAGAAAATAACTAAACATAACAAATGTAAAGCAAATGTAAGGAAATCACTTTGCCAGATTGTTAAAGTTCTCTAGTTAATCACTATTCTGAAAGAGAGACGGAATAATATAGGATAGATGAAGAGAGAAAGAGCAACAGTTAAAGAGAGAAGGATGGAGCTAGAATGTATGAGGGAGAAAGACAGAGAGAGAGAGAGAGACAGATTGAGAGAGAGAGAGTGCGATAAAGCGATAGGGCGAGCAAGTAAGAAAGTTACAGAAATAGAATGACAGGGAGAGTGAGAGAGAGAGAGAGATAGAGAGACAGATTGATAGAGCGAGAGAGGAAGAGAAATTGGGCGCTAGAGTATGTGTGTGTGTGTGTGTAGAGTAGAGTAGAGATACTCTGACAGAGAGAATAAGTACAGACGATTTATATTCGAGTTTAACTTTTGAATATTGACAAAAACAAAAATCCATAATTTTCAAAGGCTTGGGATTACAAAATGTGCATCCATAACCATGAATTATTTTCTTGATATAATTGATAAATAACATTACTAATTGTCCCATATATTTTATCCATTCCATGATATCTATTCTAATGGGCGTGAAGCTAAAGCAGCATATCTACATACATATATATTAGGAAATATAAATCTACAGCTTATTTTATGATTTTAATAAATATTTTAAAAATTTTATTAGAGACAAATTAATTGTTGAATGGAGAACAAATTCCAGCTATCTATCGATAGCTTCAGCTGAAAAGTAGAGCATGTGTTAATCCAATATGTCCTAGACTCAGAGTCTTGGGTTGAGTGGGTTTGGGTTTAGTGGGAGGAGGCGGTGGGCGGGAGCTGGGCATGTAATCACGCCACTGCCATTATCCTGCATATCCCTTTGTCTGTTAGTGCAGAAGATGGAGGGGCGCCGCACACATGGGACACATTAAATACAGTCAAGATAAGAGAGTGCCAAGTTGTTGATGTGTAAACGGTTTCGGATTTAAAATAAAATAGGCGTGAGTAAACAACGCACGGCTAGAGCACCAGAGAATGAGAGAGAGAGAGAGAGAGAGAGAGAGAGAGAGAGAGAGACCGTTAAAAAAAAAACAGGAAGTCTAAAACAAATTGTTGCGGAAACTCCGGCAAACACAATAAATGTTTAATAAGCCAAAACGAGCAGAGAAAAAGCAAAAGCAAAAGCAAAAACAAAAGCGAAAGCGACGCTGCCGCAGCCCTAAAAGCCTCCCAGCTCTGGGTGTCTGAACTCAAGTCGAGGCCTCTCGTTCAGGTCTCGCTCTCTCGGCCTCAATCTGGCTCTGGCTAAGAGGGCAGCCCTATGTTGCGGAAGCTGCAGCGGAAGCTGCCCGAAAAACTCAAATGTTGTTCAAATCTTAACGTTAAATTATAGAAATCGACTTCCATGGAAAAAACCTAAGCATAAATCTAGAGTTGCTCAACTTATGAAAGTGAAAGAAATATATTTATATTTATATATTTTCAATATATTTACTAGCTATCAAACAAATTTACATACTATATGGGGTCTACATTGTAACAAAACCATTATACTCAAATCTCGCATTTCCAATGGACATGAATAGAGCGAAAGTCAATCAATGTCTGATGATCTCATGAGATCCCAAGATTTACTTTGAACTTTGAGAAAATAAAGCATTTAATTATTTTAAATTTTAATTTTTGGACAAGTAGTTCACTTTATTTTAGTGGTAATGAAAAGCTGATTTATTTAATTTCGCTATATTATTTTTGGGAAAGTTAATCTCTCTATTATTAAAATTTTATACATAAGGTAACCCTGTGATTAATAACATGTCTCAAGGCAGATAATAGAGCAAAACGATGCTCTAGTTCTTTCTAGTATATGTATAAAATTAATTTATATAAAAAAGAAAAAACAAGTAAGAGTGCTCTAGTAGAGACTGCTCGACTAAGAGATACCCTGAACCCTCCAAGTTGATATTCTAATCATTCTGCAGTTCTTTTATGCACACATACATATGTACACATGCATCCACATGCACGCATCAGTACGCGCTCTGCTAACTGCGCAGTAAGCAGCGACTGCGTTGGGGCTGTCGTATTCATCAAATGCATATGCACAGTAAATCTGAAGTGTCCATGTCTAAATAGTGTTCAAATTAGGCGAACTCAATTTATCGACTATTCTCGATAAAAAGATTGGGAGAGTTATCGAAAAATACGATAAACTTGTACTGCGTATGGTATACACGAGTCTACATGCAAAATTTCAGCTCTGTAGCTCTTCACACGGACGGGTGGACGGACGGACAGCCACACAGGTCCATGTCGACTCAGCTCATCGCCCTGATCCAGTATACATATACTTTATGGGGTATGCGATGATTCCTTCTGCCTGTTACATGCTTTTCACAAAACCATTATACCCTGATTTTCCGTTTTCAATGGGTCCAGGGTATAAACAAACAAAAATCTGTTTCAGAAGGTCATCATCCTACTGTCAGCTCCAACAAAAGAATGAGCAGAGCCAAGCTCTATGAACTGTTGATAATACCTGTTGTCGACAATATCAGAGTGGAGCGATTAGATTAGGCAATCGCTACCAGACGAATGATAGATACATATGTATGTATATGTATATAAATAAATATATGGCGAGCTAACAGCAAAATAAATAAATATTAATCAATTTGAATCAAGTTTGTGTGTTTTATATAAAATACACAACTAAAGCTTATATTGTGCCTATCGATAACATAAAAAGGATATAGATATAGGATATAGATCAATATAGATGTATGTCTTTAACTCTGATAAGTTCGGAGATCGAACCGTTTATACATATGGCTAAGTCGGCTCAGCTGATCGCCTTCAATATACATATATATACTTTATGGGGCGTGCCACGCCTTCATCAGCCGATTATATACATTTTCTTACACCTTTTGCATATGCGATTTTGTGTGGGTTTTATTGTAAGGAACCTACCTTAATTAAAAGTATGTTCTATAATAATTAACGGAATCATTAAGAAATTGAAATTATTTGTACTGAAATTGAAAATCCAACAAAAACATATGAATATACAATACATATACACATGTGCGTGGAGTGGAGTCGTAAAATTTGCTCTGGGTCGTCTGTCAGACATACATATATACATACATACAATAAGATGGCATTTGGGCTCTGTTTGCGGCTTAGAGAATGCCGCTAACAAAACTTTCACAGCTGCGCAGCGGATGGCATAATTTAGATAAAATTTGTGTAGTTCTAAGTTATTTCATAGGCCAGACAAATAATTATGCTAAACATAATTGAATTAATATTAATTTTTCAAACAATACGAAACAAATATTGCATTTGTGAGCGAACTTAACAAATGTGTTGAACTCAATTCAAAATCAAATGTCTGTTACTATACCCTATAATTTCCATTGAGAATGGCAATGTAGAGAAAAACATTGTAGAATGAGTCATGAGCAAAACAACGCATATGGAGACTGATAACAGTCTCAACTCTAATAGAGCATAGCGAAATTTCAGATTCTGAGCGTTCATTATGCAGCACACGCATCAAGCAAATTCAGTCTTCAATTAATTTCCATCGCGTGCGGTTTAAGAAATTCAAGTCAGAATATTTCAAATGTATATATTACGGAAGCTTATCCCAATCTTCTTGATATGCTTGCCAGGGATAGTGAGTGAGAGAAGCGACAATTCGGTATGTTTACCCAATGAAATTGAGCTGTATTTGTGATCTATAATTGAGAATTGAATCCATATATTTAGCAGTCTGCTGCCTCAAAGCAATGCGGAGCCCATTGCTATGAAATTGTAAAGCCCTTGTTAAGATATGCATCTTCTGTGCGATCTAAAGAGGACAAATTTGTGGAGCTAAACAATAAAATATTGAACCTAGAAGCGCAGATCAAGCTGCAAGAGTGTGAACTGAAATCATGTAAATCTACTGAGAAATACTGCCTGACCAAAGAGGATATGGATCGGATTAAAGATTCCATAGCTCTCAATACCAAAATCGAAAATAACTGGAAGACAGATTTAAGGGATAAAGATACGCAAATATCTGATCAGGTAGTTCAAATTAGGGAGCTGGAGAAAAGATTAAGTGAAAGGGAAAATGAAATAAAAACAAGAAATGATAAGGAAACACAGTTAAAGTCCGAATTAACGAAAAAAGATTCTGAAATATCGAATCAGGCAAATAGAATTAGGGAACTGGAGAATAGATTAACTGAAAAGGAAAGGGAAATTAAGGCAATTGAAGCTCAAAAATCTGCAAGTACAGCAGTTATTAAGGAACTCGGAAATAAACTAAGCGAAAAAGAAAAGGAAAACAATAAAGAATTATCCTCCAGCTGTGTAGGTAAATATACAGGTATATACGAAATACAACTTCCTGGATCGAGTGCCTTCAATGTGTCCTGCGTTTCGGATTTGCGTGGTTCTGGTTGGACAGTAATTTTGCGTCATCAAGATGGATCTGTGAACTTCAACCGCACAATGCAAGATTACCGCGAGGGCTTCGGCGCATTGAATTCGGAATTTTTTCTGGGGCTCGACAAGCTGCATTCATTGACGAAGTCACGAAAACATGAATTGTACATTTACATGAAGAAGTCAAACGATGGAGTTCGTTATGCGCGATATAGTCGTTTCCTCATTGGAGGAGAGAAGGAAAACTTCAAACTAAAATCATTGGGAAAATATTCTGGGAATGCAGGCGATTCGATGGCTGAAAATCTGAATATGAAATTCTCAACACCTGATAAAGATTACGATAACACCAAAGACGTCCATTGCGCCGCGTGGCTTGGGTCTGGCTGGTGGTTTAACCGTTGTGGTCAGATGTGAGTAAATTACATTTTGTAAATTAGCCAAAAGTTAATCACTTACTTATAATTTATAGCAATCGAAATGTAAAGTATTGGCATGGATGGCTTTCGAATTCCATAAAAGTTATGCAAATGATGATTCGACCAACTGAGTAGAGCAAATTGAATGCATTTTCTAATATTGTTTAGTTCCCTGAAATTGTCTAAAATTTAAAAATTCTTGTACCTACATTAAATATAGCAACATCTTTTTATTAATTAATTTTTTAATTTCTTGAATCAATGAAGAGCATATTTATTTTGCATCACTATAAAATCCAATCAGATTCTCACATTCCATACATACATACGAATAAAGAGATAATTAGAAAAGGTTTTGCCACTTGTTTCTTATTTCTTTATTATTACTATTTGTGTTTAATTAATTTAATGTGCTAATTTCTGAGTGTGTTTTCACTGAAAATGTGTGCAGCTGGTAAAAAAAGGCGTGACAGACCCCATATATATACGTGCTAAGGGCGACCAGATGAGTCGATTATTCTCTCTCCGTCTGTCTAGAGACTTGAAATTGTTGTTAATTTATTGCTTGTTTTTTTTTTTTTATTTTCTTATTTATTTAATTTTAATCTATTGAAAAACAACAACAAGTTAATAGTTTTTCACGCAGCATGCTTTTCATGCCACACAGCTGCTCAGCTGCTCAGCGTCGAACTTTTGTGGCATGTGGCATGTTGCATGTTGCAGCTCCCTTCGGTCTGTCCACCCCTTGCTCTTGCGACTGTCCCCTGTGGTGTGCTCAGCTCTTTGTTGCGCACTTCAAACGGCGTGTGTGTGTGTGTGTGGGTATGATATTTGTTTGCTTTACCTGAGAGCTTTAAGGCTTAGTTATTTCTATCGCCTTAAGATGGATGTTTCTTTAAAAATATATTTAATCTGTTTGATATATTATCATTATATATATTTATCTTATCAACGCTCTAAGTTCTTGAACATTTTAAGCCACAAGCAACTCGGCCAATTCTTCTATTCGAGCCAGGTCAACAGCCTCTCTGGCCACTTGTTGCCCAAACGCCAGCCACGCCCACAATTGTGTGTTGCTTTTTTAATGTGCACTAAATATATAGAAACGTGAAGTATGATGCCCTAAAAGCCTAGTCAAAAAAAGAAGAAGAAATAAATAAATAAAGAAAAAAAAAAAAAAAACTAAATCAGAAAAAAAACGTTTGTACAAAAAGTCGGAGCAACAACAAGGACAACCGCAAAATGCTCAAACTGTGCAAACTTTTTAAGTGCAGAATTTATAGCTGGCGATTTGTTGTCTGGCCGGCTTTTTCGCATCTCCCCTCCTACTCCGCCCTACTCCGCCATGCCCCGCAAAGCCTCGCTCGCTTTTCCACTAACCCATTTGGCAGCCCACAATTTGTTCTTAATGGTTCAGCAGAATCAATACAATGAGAGCTTCTCCAGTGTGTGTGTGTGTGTGTGTGTGCATTTTAGAAAATATGAAAAGTCAAGAAAAGTTTTATGGTAAATGAGTAATGAGTGGCCTGACTGGCTGACATTATGGCCAGCCTCAACAGCAGGCAAATGCCAACTCCAGCCAGCGAGCATTGAGTTTGACCCAAATAAGTTCCAATACCCTGGAAAAAATTGAGGTCTAATTGGGTCGCCGACGTAGAATCTATGTAGAATTCTTCTCTTATCAGTAACATATTAAATAGCTAAAATATGAATAATGCCGTTTATATTATACACGTAATATACATACATATATAATCTATATATATAAAAGAAAGTTGTGTAAAAGTGTTACGACACTTATAATTTGATATGTGCTGGACCAATTTTTATGGTTTTTGATTTGTTGGATTTGTCTCCGCCACGAGTAGGATAGTATATCTTAAAAATACTGAAAAAATTTGACGAATACTTGAAAAACGCGGTTTTTTCCCTAAACGTTCAAATTTTCTTTGATACCCAGTAGGCTTGATAACAGTGACAGTTTTCGGTCTAGAATAGAAGTAAATAAACAAATGTAGTCAGTCAGTCTACGGCACAGCCTCACTGTCTGTCTCTCTGTCCGTCTGCCTAAGAAGAGCAGCAAGGGATGCAGAAGAACTCTAGGAGAACATTTAGAAAATGCCTGCAGCAGCAGAGAATGTTCCCATTGCTCTCTATCTGGCGCCCTGCTCAAAATTTGAGTGGAAGTCGCCCTATATAAAGGGCAGCAGCTGTGGAATTTATTCAGTCGTCCAGACCCGGTGGGGTCAGTCGTACGTGCAGAGCAATTTTTTTTTTAAATTATCCTTTTTTTGTTTTATTTATTTATTTTTTGTTTTATTCATTTATTTATTTTTTTTTTGTTTTATTTATTTATTTTTTAATTATTTTTTTTACTTAAATTTTACTATTTAATTTTTTTTTTAAATATTTGTTCAAATATTTTTTTTATTGAAAAATTTTTGTATCTTATGTCTTTTTTTTTAACAAAAAACTGCACTGCCCTACAGCTGCTCTGCTGCTGTAGGCATTTTCTAAATGATCTCCTGGAGTTCTTCTGCATCCAGTTAGGCGCATCTAAATTGCAAGAGGCACGAGATGAGCGAAACCAGCAAAGAACGAAGAGAAGCGCGCAGATTCGTAGTCAATAGACGTAGAGGAATTAATGGATATGGCAAAGCAACGTTTGCCGGGGCAGCTAGCTATATATATATTTATTCACTTATTAGTTTTTTTTTAATTTATTTTCCTATATTTCACTTATAGTTCTTAATATATATACATTAAATATATCTTCATATATCAACATTTGAGATTTAAATAAATTCCATATTTATTTACATTACATAAATACGAAACGATTATGTTTTAAGAATTCTGAAAAATTAATATTTTATATATATTTTTTTATTTTAATTTAGTTTAATATATTCTGTATTTTTGTACTATTGTAAATTCTTTGATATTTATATTACCTACATTCCAAAAATAATTTTATGAAATTATATCTTTAAAAAATTCAAGAAAATATAGATTTTAATAGCAAAAATGTAAATAAATTTATATTTATTTATGAATAATTTTATATAAGAGACTCATAATCTCTTATACGTGAAGACATTCATGTATGCATATGAGTCAAACATTCAAAAGTTAGTTTATTGCATAAGATATATACATGACGAAGCTTTAAAAATAATCGTATAACTGGCTTCAGCAACAGTTGCTAAATACTAAAAAATAAAAGAAATTATGAATAGATTTTCAGTCTTAAAATTAGTAATTTCTTGCACTAAAAAAGCTAAACATGCACTTGAGCAACTTTTTAATGTTTATGAAAGGCTGTGGCATCAGTGGAATAATTAATTAAATATGCATTCGCTTGAGCTTCAATTATTTGGCTTGAAACTCGCAGCAGCTAAAAGCCGAAACTTCCACACATCAGCCATCACTTGACTTAATTGATTTAAATATGATTGATGAGCTCAAGCACACCCACACACAAGCACACACATGTATGTATATGTATATTGTAGAGCACATATACCTAAACATTTTCAAGAGGGGCGTTTGACGAAATTCTGGTTTCGGTAAGTCTTGTAAATCTTTTCCAAAATTTGTTTAATAATTTTTAAACATATAAAAAGTTTATCAAAATATATGCAAGAAATTGATTGCTTTTAATTTCACTAAAAATAATTTTCATAATATTTATAATCAAGATTACTTAAATTTGCTTCACCTTTAAATTGACTCGTTAACGCGGTTTTCGTTTTTTTTTTTTTTTTTTTTTTTTTTGCAATAAATAACAATACTTTGATTACTCATTTGCTCATATCAATTTTATTCATTTCATTTACAATTTCGCAGCATTGGACACAATCCAGCTACGAAGAGAGGCCACATCAGCATAGACTCCAGGATAGTTGACCTGGGCACAGGCTTGACCCCAGGAAACAATGCCGACCAGCTCACCATTGGCGACCAACGGGCCACCGGAATCACCCTGGCAGGCGTCCTTCTTCTCGGCGTAGGCACAGACCATGGTCTCCATGATCTTTCCGTTGGCATAGGAATAGGTATCCGAGTCACAATCTGCCTGTGTAACCAAGTCAACCTGAACCTCTTGCAGGACAGTGGTCGATGAGCAGAACAAGAAGCAGGTGGTGCCCCAGCCGGTGACGACGGCAGGTGTGCCCGTTGGTGGCGTCACCTGGGCCAGCGGCACAAAGCGCACCTTGGCGGACTGGCGAACGGGAGAGCTCAGCCTAATCACGGCAACATCGTTGATCATCAACTTGCTATTGTAGCCCTCGTGGTATTTCAAATTGGCAACGGTGACAACTTCGCCTCCCGCATTACGATCCGTAGAGCCAACACGCACCTGGATTTCGTTCGCCTTGTACGATTGCAAGCAATGCGCAGCGGTGACAACTGTCTGGGCATCGATCAAGCTGCCACCGCAGAAATGGCCTCCCTTGAGGGTCTGAAGCGACACCTGATAGGGGTGAGCCTCAATGGTGGTTGGCTCGCCGTTGACGATGCGGCCAAAGGGAAACTCCTGCTCGGGCATGCCCTGGCAAGCGGCCAGGCAGGCCAACAGCCCAATGAAACTCACAGACAAACGATTCATGCTCTTAGCAAATACTAAACTAATCATCTATCGAGCGCAGTCCTTTTATACTAGCTCTTATCAAACTGTTTGCTACCGCACCTGTAAATCAAGCGCCATCTATCGAAAAGCCGTGCCGAGACCTCATAAATTCTCAGAAGACATCGGTCAGATTAGAGTAGAGTAGCACGCGCTGAATGTTATTATGACGAAGACATATGCTAAAAATAAAATCTTGTATTATTATAAATTATGTCTACGGAAGATACCGTAATCTTTCTAAGTAATAAATATCCCTTAGACGAAATTATAAAAGGCGTCACAAGGCCTTCAATTTATTTTGTTTTCAGAAGCATAGGCAAAGCGTGGTTCTCTATGTAATGTAAAATACATAATAAATAATAAATAAATATATAATAATATAATATATAAATAAACAAGTAAGAAGGCTCTAGTCGGGAAGGCTCGACTAGGAGATACCCTGAGCCCTCCAAGCTGATATTCTAATCATCATGCATCCACCCGCACGCAAAGGCCCGCGCTCTGCTAACTGCGCAGTAAGCAGCGACTGCGCCTGGGCTGCGCTGCAGTGTGGGCAATATTATGAGAATTTATTTGTTGAATAATTTCGTTTGTGGACGTACAATCGTAATGAAACTGTCAGAACGTAATCATAATGTGTAAATGTGTGTACATTCCAAAGCGTAAGTCTCTAATACTTGAAATACGCCTTTTACAAGTTTAAGGGTGAGGGGGCGAATATAGGGGTGGGGGGTGAATCATAACATAAATCGAAATTCTATAACGTACTGTCGAGTCTACATTTTAAATTTGGAGACTCTAGCTCTAAAGATGTAGAAGATATAATTTTATAACTGCATTTCGATAAGATTTTTTATCGATAAAAATATCGATAATAAAATAAAAATAATAAGATGAGTTATCGATTTTTAGTGATAAACTTGATATGCACGCTGTATATACGGTCATTTTAAAAAAGTTCAAGCCTCTAGCTCTTATATCTTCGGAAATCGATGCGTTAATACATACGGACGTACGGACGGACGGACAGACAGACGGACAGGGCTAAATCGACTCAATTCGTTGCCCTGATCAAGAATATATATACTTTGTGGGGTCTGCCGCGCCTCCTTCTCCCTGTCACATACTTTTAGCAAAACCATTATACCCTGATTTCCCATTTTCAATGGGTTCAGGGTATAAATATACACGAAATTGATTTCTTTTAATTTCATAACAAATAATTTTCATAATAAATATTATATTATTCTCAAGATTATTTAAATTTGTTTTACCTTTAAAGTGTCTCATTAACGAAGCTTTCGTTTTTGAATAAATAAAAGTGCTTTGATTACTCATTTGTTTTCATATCAATTTTATTCATTTCATTTACAATTCCGCAGCAGTGGACAAAATCCAACTACGAAGAGAGGCCACATCAGCATAGACTCCAGGATAGTTGACCTTGGCACAGCCTTCACCCCAGGAAACAATGCCGACCAGCTCACCATTGGCGACCAACGGGCCACCGGAATCACCCTGGCAGGAGTCCTTCTTCTCGGCGTAGGCACAGACCATGGTGTCCAAGATTTTACCCTCGCCGTAGGCATAGGCCGAGGAGCCGCAGTCGACAGCCGAGACCAAATCAACCTGAACTTCTTGCAAGACAGTGGTCGTTAAGCAGTAAGAGCAGGTGGTGCCCCAGCCGGTGACGACGGCAGGTGTGCCCGTTGGTGGCGTCACCTGGGCCAGCGGCACAAAGCCCACCTTGGCGGACTGGCGAACGGGAGAGCTCAGCCTGATCACGGCAACGTCGTTGGTAGCCAACATCATACTGAAGCCCTCGTGGGCTTTCAATTTGGCAACGGTGACAAGTTCGCCTCCCTTTTTACGATTCGTAGAGCCAATACGCACCTGGATCTCATACGCGTTGACCGACAGTACGCAATGGGCAGCGGTGACAACTGTCTGGGCATCGATCAAGCTGCCGCCACAGAAATGGAGTCCCTTGAGGGTCTGAAGCGACACCTGATAGGGGTGAGCCTCAATGGTGGTTGGCTCGCCGTTGACGATGCGGCCAAACGGAAACTCCTGCTTGGGCATGCCCTGGCAAGCGGCCAGGCAGGCCAACAGCCCAATGAAACTCACAGACAAACGATTCATGCTCTTAGCAAATACTAATCTAATCATCTATCGAGCCACTGTGCTTTTATACTAGCGCTTATCAAACTGTAATTCAAGCGCCATCTATCGTACAGCAGTGTCGAGACCTCATAAATTTTCGGAAGACATCGGTCAGATTAGAGTAGAGTAGCACGCACTGAATGTTATTATGACGAAGACATATGCTAAATATAAAATCTAATCTTTCTAAGTAATAACAATCCCTTAGACGAAATTATAAAGGCCGTCACAAGTCCTTCAATTTAGGCAAGGCTAGGTTCCCTATATAATGTAACATATATAATAAATAATAATAATAAATAAATATATAAATAAAAATAAGAAATATAAAAAATATATACGTTTCTTTAATTTTTTGTATAATATAAAATATTTATAAAAATAATATACATGTTTTTAGTTACTGTTTTTTTTTTTTTTTTTTTTTTTTTTTTTGAAATACATTTTTATTATAATGTAATATTAATATACGTATACTTATTAAATAAATATGTTCTATTTTAAGTTTTTGGATTGAAATTTATGATTTTTTTTTAGCCCACAAAACGAAATTATTATAATAATAATATATTGATGTCAAAGAAAAATAAAATTTGTGCCTCTACTATGTACGAGTCGAATGCTTCTTCTTATGGATTTTTAAAGCTACCCACTGCTACCGCACACACACAGTCGCACTCACACTCACACATTCGAGAAGTTGACACAGTTCCCCACTTGAGTTTGCCGCTCGGTCAGACCCAAACACAGCCATTCAGGCGGGCATAAATTATTATTATATTATGCAAAAAAGTAAGAGGAAGAGGAGGAGGATAAAGAAGCAGAAGAGGCAAGGGAGGTAAAGTGGCAGCAAGTGATTTTTATACTTTGCCAGCAAGTGAAGTCTTATGCGACTAACCCAAAATCTGACAGTTGATTGCAGCGCAGCGCAGCGCAGCGCAGATGATTGAGATAATAAACCTGTTCTCATCTGAGGTTCAGGCTGAGACCGAAGCAAAAGCAAGTTAAAAATTGTTGATTACATTTGAATCCCAGTCATAACTGTCAGAAAATGCCTTGCTCAGCTCGGCTCAGCCCACACAGTTGGCCCCTGCCTGAGACCCAATGCCATCTGCCATTGATGGCAACCCGGCGTATGTGTTATGTGCACAAAAGTCGGCTGTCATTATGATATAAACATATAAGTGAGCGAGAGAGAGAGAGAGAGAGAGAGAGAGAGAGAGTGAGAGGGAGACAGGCAGTGTGAAGATGTATATAGTATATATGCACTCATATTAATGCTGTCTGTCATTGTTGGGTCAACGTCCAGCTGTTGCTGGTTCTATCGACAGTTCCTCGAAATGCGTTTCCATTCAGTTCCATATAATTATCATACGCTCTACTTTAATTTGAAATCATGTAAATGGAGCTTGCCGATAAGCAACTGTGTCAAAAGTTTTCATTCTTATACACTTTCCATATTATGAAAGTCATTTTGATAAATATCTATTCTGCATGAGAGTTTGGGAGTGCTAAATATATATGTATATCTATAATTTTATATATATATATAAATGTTTCTAACATTGTTGCTAAGGCATTCTTCTAATGTTTTATCGACAAATAAATTGAGTTTGCTTATAAATAATATTGTATATATTTTTTAGTTTTCCGACTCATAATGTAATATTTTACCTCAGAAATGCTCAATTTTAATGCTGTTGAATTTTGAAAATCAGACACTTGATTAAATATATTTGACTATTCTCTATAGCAATTTTCAGCATTTTATTTAATGCGAACTTGCAAGCTTTTAGTTGAGCCTTTTCATAATATTTTGTTTAAATTAGCCTAAAAAATGATTGTTTAATTTATTATAAATAGTACTTCATTAATTTTTATTTTATTTGAAATGAACTTGACAGTGTTTTTATTATTAATTATGTTTGTTGGATAGAAACGTTTCTCTATCCAAGTTGAAGGAAGTTATATTTAAGTGGAAATATAGTAAAAAACGAAACGAACAGCAGCGAGCCGTGCTTTGTGTGCTTTTGTGGCAAACGTTTATTAGTGACTCAAAACTTAGAGGTGGTACATACCTATCACTTCGATATGGTACACGCGTTTATCGATATATCGTGTCGCATTGTAACAGATGATATTCATTAACAATGTTGCCATTTATTATTTTGATTTTATTTAGTATTAATAAGTACTTTGTTTTTTGTTTTTTTTTAATCAATTAACTTACTTTATATTATTTGATTTTTTTTATTGACTAGAATTAGAATTATGTTATCATCTATTATTATTTTTTTTATGTAGAAATAATAAGTACTCTATTACTATTAAATTAACTTGCTTTATATTATATGAGTAATATTAATGTTATTTGATCATTTATTTTTATTGACTAGATTTTGTTGCGTTTTTTTTTCATTTTTAAACATTTTTAATGTATAAGTTAATTTAATAAAAATAATATAAATATATATGTTTTCAAATTTTATTATAGATATTTATTATTAAGTATTTATTTTTTATTTATTTAATTTTACTATCTATTTTTTAATTTTATTTTGTTGTGTATTTTATTTTAAATGATATATTTCCATGTCTAGTTTCCACCATTTATTCAAAATTATAATACAGTAATAATTCTCATCACTCATTAAATTTAATTTACAATTTAAATTAGATAAGTATTACTAATAATAAACAGTTACTTCAAATCCATTATCTCAACTATCCAACTAAACTGCATTGCTTAGTTTACTCCGGGTTTTTTCAAATACTTATCACACAATATTTGAATATTTCGATTGTGAGTCTCAGCATTTCCAATTGTTGCTAAATGGATTTAATTAAGATGGTACATTTTGTACTTATTTTGTTTTAATTTTTTGTTTTTGTTTTCCAAATTGCCTGAACTAACGAACAATTTGGGGTTAGGGTGTTTGCCCGTTTCTGTTGTTCGCATATTTTGGGTTGCACATCAGCTATTTGTGTTGCATGCCACATACCGCATATGCCACACGACTGGCATATAATTTTACACCTGCCTGAGCGAACCAACATTGCTGTCGCACCTTTCCCTCTCGCTCGCTCGCTCTCTCTCCCTCTTCCACTTCGCAGTCAAGGTGGGAATGGAGAATGAAAATGCGAGGAGGGGAGCTGAGGCAACTTTTGTTGTTGCCAGGTCAATTGCTGTCCATTTGAGCCGGGCCCAAAAATATGCAATACTTTTTGGACATCGTTTTTGGTTGTTTTTATACTCATTCACAAAAGTGAAACGACTGTATTAGTTATGTCAGCCCGTCTATCTGTCTGTCTTGAATTAAGCAACATACACTCCTGTATAGAACTATAAAGATTTTCCCTATGCGCCCACGAGGGGCGGGGAAAGTGTATTTTATACCGCTTTAGAGCTAGCAATTTAAAGAACAAGTAAATCACTTTTAATATCCTTGAATAACTTACACAAAACCAATATATTTATACCACTTGAGGGCGTGGCAAATTTAAAAAATGAATCAATGCAGTTTTTGGATCGTGAATGAGTATTCTGCGGTCGGTGACTGGCGACTGCAACGTTTGTTATTTTCGTAGTTTGGCGGGCAAATATGATACTAAATCACGCCGTTGCCACGAAAAGCATTTCAGGCAGTTGATTACTGTACAAACTATGCAGCCACAAGCTGAAGCCTAGGCCGAAGCTGAAGCTGAAGCTGAAGCTGAAGCTATGCAGCAATATGTTCCGGAAATTTTGTAGCTCAGTGTTGTTTTTCTATTTTCGGGCGGCTTGACTGTATGCAAACTAAATGGAATATTGATAACTGTTAGTAAAACATTGTGATCAATCGTATTTATTGACTTTTACTTAATATTCATCAATATTTTGAATGGAATTGGTTTTAGATTACTTTTGATTGATTCGGATTATGATGGGGGCATTGTATGGGGCATTAAATTGAGGATGATATGATGAATAGAGATAAAATGAAATATAAATTGCAACTTAAGGTAATGAAATGTATATCATAAAAGTACAATTGAGATGAAAATGAGAATAATGAATTATTATTTTATAATTTTAGCATATGTAACTTATTGAATCATATTATTTTTAGTTATAAAGGAAATTATATTTAAATTTTTATTTTTAAGAATATTGATATATGTTTCTAATTATATTTTGAATAAAAACGAAAATCTAATGCAAATAATTGTTCCGTATATTGTCAAAGTCCAGCGATAGTCATCGACAGTATCGATGATTGAAACCAGCGGGGGGTAATCACTATCGCATCATAGGCGATATCTCATCGCTCTCAATTATTCGTTCTGCTCTTAAGAGGAACAGCGAATATAATAATATATACAAATTATTTTGAGCATTTGACTTTAATACATTTTGCATTTTTCTCCCATGTATGTTTCAATTAATAGCAAAAATGTTAAAGAGAATCGCTTACTATTGGAGTTGTGACAGCCAGCCCTAGCCAATTGTTTGGGCACGCCCTCAAGCAACGCCCAGGCGGGAATTTTGATTAAAAATGTTTTTTAGATAAAAGATAACATATAGACGCGACTTCTGTTCGACCCGCACGCACAGCCTGGGATCCTGTGTCGTTTTATTGCCCAAGCTGTGGGCGTGCCAGCTTGTTGTCGTTGTTGTTTTCCATAAAGCTGTTAAATACTTAAGTGTAATTTATGGCATGCGATATTATTCGTTTGTGCTGTCATGTTAGCTAAAAGTTTTGCATATGGCCAAAGCCAAAACGGGGCCCGAGCACAAAAACTGAAACCAAGTCGACGACAAGAACTCAATGTATCTTATGGATATACAACGTATTATGGCACAAACTCGACTCCCAACACACACACACACACACACACACACACACACACGCATAGAGAGACAAACTCTTTTATATACCTCTGCCCACTCTGGCAGTTAGTCAAGTTGTCGTCGTCTCCGTCCTCGTGCGTCCTTGCTCATCCTCGTCAAAAGTTCTACACTCACTTCTAATAATTCTTTGCATATTTTCAGCTGGTTTCGAGTGGCTTGTTTTGTGGCTGAGTTGTGGTTGTGCGTGTGTGTGTGAGTGTGTGAGTGTGTGTGCCAGTCTATTAGAACTTAATAAATGAGCAAGTTATAGACAAGTTGTGCCATGCCATGCCTTGGCTGTTGCTGCTGCTGTCAAGTGGCTAACTGATGGCACGATAATGTTTACAGATTGACATTGGGCCAAGAGGATTAAAAGCCATTAGAAGCTAGCCCAAATTGTAGCCATTTGGAGCGAACAAACAATGAACAGAAAGAAAACCAATTTGTGGCTCAATATGAAATGAGCTTAAAGCTGCAACATAGCCATAAGTGAATTCGAATCTCATTTTGTGGTTAGCTCGCACATGACTGGAAAATTTGTATGTACAAATTGCAACGAACAAGTGCATTTACAAATTTTATTCATTTCATTTACAATTCCGCAGCAGTGGACACAATCCGGCTTCGACATATTTTACAAACATATTTCTAGAATGCTTAAAAAAATTCCAAGTACAGGGCAAATTGTGAACTTTAAAAAAGAAAAACAAAATGTTTCCTTTATAGAAATTTTTTTTTTATTCACAGTTAAAAACAAAAACAAAATCAAATCCTTCAGTTAAACACAGAAAACCAGTTCACTTTGAAATGTTAAAAATAATTATTTATGTAATGTAGATATAATGTAGATACATACATATTTTTTTTCTTACAAATATATTTATTATCTAGTCGCATTGTTGATGAAAATCTCGGAGGGACAAACGCGCAATCAGCGCATTGAGTAAAATACAGTGCGCTTTATCTTATCAAGTGGCTAACAAAGCCAGCGTTGGGGACAGCGGGAGCATCGGAGTTACTCGAAGATAAATGTCGACCAGTTGAGCTGACCCCAAGCAAAGCATTGTGGCAAAAAATGAACATGAACATGACCATGAATTTCAGCTGCCAAAGTTCATTTTTAATTTAACGAAAAAAAAAAAAAAATTGAAGCAACAAGCAGGAGGAGAAGAAGTAGAAGCGGAAAATATATAGAAGAAGCGAACAAACGTAACAATCTATAAACCCGCAGCGGACAAGAGTTCGAGTCCTTCAGCTCTTGTGCACTGAAAGTTGTTGATATCTATTACTGCAGATTTGAAGTTGCTCGCCGGCATCTCAACTCACTTAGCTCACATGTCGAGTGGGTGGCCGAGGCACACACACAAGAGAGAAAGGGAGGGAAGGTCTTGCGGGAGTGAAGAACTTAAAGACAGTTGCCAGTTGAATGGAACTGACTTCAAGCTGTGCAAGGCAGCCTTAACTGCCAGAAGGGTGAGGAGTCTACACAACAAGCTCGCGCTCATACACACACACACACACACGCACACACACATGTGTGTGTGACATGACAGTTGGTTTGGTTCGGTTTGGTTTGGCTGTGCTGCGAGGCACGTAACGCATTGCAGTTAAGATTTGGATTTGGTTTCGGCTTTGGTTTTGCCAGCTCGCTGGCTCTGAGCATATCAAAGGCAAAAAACTACAAAACACTTATCTGGGTGACAAATAGAAAAGCGGGCGCGCCGCAGCCAGCCAGCATGCCAAGCATAATATCTTCGAGTAGATTAAAAAAAAAAAAAAATAGAAAAAGAAAGCAAAAACTAAACAAAAACATGAGGAAACAGAAAAGCTGTGGAAGAAAGCGAACTCTATACATGAAAAAAAGAACAAGGCCAGCGCAAAGAAAATGACGCACGTTGTGCTCATAATAAAAATGGCAAACAGCATGTTTGTATGGTTGAGTGTGTGTGTGAGTGTGTGTGTGTGCGTGTGTGGGTGTCCTAGTTGTTCATAGGGAACAGGTGCCTGTCCAAGCATACATACACATATGTAAAGCTATGTGCTTGGGTGGGTGTGGCTAGGTGGGCGGCAGACTAGTAGCGCGCGCTGTGTCTAACATCTAATATTATTCTTGTACCTTTTTTTCAACTCTATATTTCCATATTATACTTTCCGCTATTACAGTAAGCAATAATGTGAAATACTCTTAAAGAATAAATATATTTGAGAACCTATGGAAAAGCAAGTATTATAAGAATTTTAGCATAAATAAATATCAAGTTAAATTTATACAAAATTTAAATAAATTTATGAAAATAAAAACACATTTTTCATACTTATTTTAACCAAATGATTTAATCAACATATATGAAATAATTATGGGATTATAGAAATTTGATAGAAATGTAATAGAAAATATTTAAAATTAACAATGAACAGAGAGGAAGTACCTCCTGATAACGCTCGGTGTATATTAAATAATATGATTAAAATCTAAAAGATATCTAAATACCTTTAAATAAAGAATAGCTGAATAAACTCAATAAATAAATTGATCAAATATAACCTATATATTTATTTAAGAAAGAGAGAGAGAGATAGGGATAGAGATAGATAGAGACAGAATATTATAATATAGAATGTAAAATATGCATTTAATGACTCACCGTTCGCAAGAGACTTCAAGTTTCAAATTTTTTTACGTTTACTTATATACATATATACTTATGTGTATACATAGCATATTTCTCAGTTCTTATATCCTGCTTGTTAATATTTGCAAAGGGACTTTATCTTAACAAGATCAGCGCCAGTGCCCAAGTCCATTTGAGTTGTTTTTATGTCTGTCTGTCTGTCTCTCTGTCTGTCTGCCTGTGTGCTATTCCGTTTGCCATTTCCTATATCATTTAAAATCATTTTGCAAGTTTTGAGCTGTGTTTCGCATCCCTTCAAGGACTGCTTGCCTCTGTATTTTTGTTGTTTTTATTTTTTTTCTTTATCCTGTCTCATGTGTGGGGATTTGTTGCTTGCTTATCAGTTTCCTTTGGCCTCAGTTGCACGCGCCAAAGCACCTCCAGGGAGACACAGGCACAGCGCATGCGAGAGACTCGGAGAGGGACGCAGAGAGGGAGAACGAGCGCAATGTCAAGTGGTTAAGCGGAAAAAGCCTTGGCAGAAATCTGGGATTAATTTAGCGATAAGTCCATGAGCTGTAAATAAGTATGAAAATGTTTGCATTTTATTGGCTTATTGTTTTTTGTTTTTGGACCTCTTCTTATTCCTTTTTGCGCAGTAGCGTATGAAGAAGAAGAAGAAGATTAACTTATTCCAGTTACTTTAACGCAAGAGTATATTGTATGTGGATATTGATATTGATATAAGTATACATGGAAAATACAAGTTATCATAAAAAAAAAATTGCATAGCAAATTCATTTGAATGAAATTGTGATGTGAGTACTGTATATTATATATGTATATCTCTATATAAAAATAACTATTGCCAGGTGACAACGCAGCTTAAATATAATTAATGGAAATAATTTCAAGTTTGCTTGCCTAAATACTACTCAATTGGCTAAACAAAAAAAAATGAAAGAACATAAATAAATAAATAAAAAAATAATTAAATAAATAAATAAATAAACAAGAACTAAAAAATATATTTTATTTTAATGAATATTATGAATATTATTGATTAAGTTTAATTGTAAAAATATATATTACAATTAAAATAAATATTTATACATTCACTTCATTTATATTTTTTCTGTGCTTAATTATGAAAAATGAATAAATAACAATGATGTTCTATTTAAATATATATAATATAATATATTATATATTCCCATTAATTCACAACTTTATTATGCTCTTCAATCTACTTTAACTCACTTCAATTCTTCACACATATTTTCATAGTTTTCATTTTTAATTTGAAACTAACCCATAAAAAAGAGTTAGCACTTAACTAACTGCAAACTCTTCAAAAGCCATAACAAAAATTGACGACCCTTTCACAATTTATAAAGCAACTGGGCGTAGGTCATATCACATGAGCCTAGTGTTATGCTGCATAAAAAAAAATTAACTTATGATAGGAATATTTTCATTTTTTCGCTCGTTTTCATGTTTGTTTTTGTTTGTCCCTCATATAAGGCATACAAAGAGAGAAGAGAATCGTAAAAACAACAAGAGCAACAGCAACAGCAACAGCAGATTAATTTGTTATTAAATTACAACATAACAATATCTAATTTCAAAGCAGGGGCAATAGCCTGTGTGTGTGTGTGTGTGTGTGTATGTATGGGAATAGGAAGCAGATCCTTTCCCTGGGGTGTGGCCATTGTTGCCAGGCCGACACAGCCGCCAGTTGGGCCTATTAACCACATTTTAAGCATAATTGAATTTTGTGCATAAATTTCGGTTTATGGGACGCAGTGAGACCACGACCCAGCCAGATTATTACATTATTTACTGTACAGGCGGCACAGTCCAGCCGGCAGTCACCAGAAGTTCACGCAGTATGGGCGGGATCTGCTTCAGTTTGCTCTTGTTATTGTTGTTGCTTTTTTCGTGCAGACGACAGGACATCAATTTTATATGATGCTCGCTGGAGTCGATTCAATGAATTTCACTATGCAACCTGAACAGCAGCAGCGCAAAGCTGTTGCACGAGAAGAAAAGGCAAAAAAAAAAATGTATGCAATTTATTTTTATGAAAATTTTCTTTTTCAACAACCAAAAATTTTGCCAAATTCTATTTTTGATTTGTATTCACATAGCAAAAATGGTTTCAGACGAAACGAATTACGATTTTTTCAATTTTTTCTGTTTTTTTCTTTTATTCGAAAAAAAAAAAATCTGAACTTTTAATGTTTATGAAAATATAAAATAATAACTTGTACTCCATCAAGTTATAAAGACTTCTTGAAGAAAACAAATTTTTTTTTTTTCAAGCTATGAAATATAGAACATTTCGAAAAAGAAATTCTTGCACCTCGCAGGGGTAACCTTATAATATGTCTATTATAGAAGCCATGCCATGTTAGCAATAAGTAAAAAGTCTTTAATTACATAGAGCTTTTAAAGAAAACGTACAGAATGTAAACATATAACGCAAATAGCTTTCCCCAGAAGCTATATAAATAATATAGACGTTTTTATACGCATTAACGAAAGTGAAATGATTATATTGATTTGTTTGTCTGTCGGTGCTGAAGCTAAAACCATATATATACATATACTCGTGCATATCTTAAACTCAAAGTTGAACTCATAAATGTTGACAACGCCAGCTGAAATAGATGTGGCGGACATATCTATGCTAATTTAAGGTGTGGCATATATGGTAAAACTGTATCCTCTGCAGTTTTAGAGCTTTTTAGCTCTCATAATTTAACGACTAAATTATTGTTCATATTCTCCATTGAATTGCACAGATCCCCGGATGGCAGCTAGGAAAATAGTTCTGCTAATTCTTCATTCTGAATGAAATCTACGTCGAAAAGATAGATAGTTAGAATTAAACAGTTTTTAATCCATAAACAATATGTTTAAGATATATTGTATAATAGATATAGGTTTTATTTTATTTTAATATTCATAATTAATATTTATATAATTAATATAATTAATATTCTTATTTATTTTAATATTCAATAACAAATATACTGAACAAATATTTATATATATTTTTAAACAGTCAAAAGTGCAAATAATATTATAAATAAATTATATTTAAAACACATAAGACAGACATAAGTCTTACGAGTTTCCTAACTTAAATCAGAGCACTAACATCAAAAGAAATATCTTGACAATTATTCGTCTATAGCTTTCCCCAAAAAAAACTCGCACAAATGCAAACTGCAGACTTATTTGCTGTCATATTTTAGTTCCATTTTGCAAATTATACTTGGTATTTGCCGTTTGGCAGTTCTATTTGATTCCGAGACATAGTGCAAATGTTCATGAGCAAAAGCAAAAGGGGAAACAAAAAATCCAAGAACGAGTAAAGGAACAGGCAGCACATCAAATTTTTATTAGCCGACAAAATAAGTGCGAGAGGGACAGAGAGAAGCGAGGAGCTCGTTGGGCGAAAGTGAGGCAACAAAACAGAGAGCAAAATAAACATCGGGCAAACAAACTCGGCACGAGTTAAGTTACAAATATTTACAGCCCAAGAGCCGCCAAAAAGGGAAATCCACTCCCACTACCATCGCTCCCCCCCGTTGCACCACCCGCATGTAGACCGCTGTTATATGCCTTTTGGTAAATGGGAGGGAGCCTGGATAGCTCAGCGTGGGTCGTGTCGTCGCAACGATGACTTAATAAATCTTATTAAAGTACGCGACGCGCAACTCTAAAATATGTTGTTCTTCATTTCACACAGCGCTTCTTCTTCTTTATGCTCACTTTTCCTTTTCTTTATATCTGGCTTTAAGTTTTTTTGCATACCCTAAATGCTTTTGTTAAAATATAGATAGCTGGCAGAAGAAGGCGTGGCAGAACTCTGAGCTGGTCTAGCCATCTGTTGGTCTGTCCATCCTTATGAATAGATATACAACTGCTAGATTTGATATTTCATATGCATACTCGACTAATGTATATTAGAAAAGTATGAATTAATCATATTTTTTCGATAAATTATAAATTATCGATAATAAGTCATAATTTAACATTTTCAATCTAAATTGAATGCTATTCGAACTGTAGGGCTCAAGATATCTCATCTCAAATAATACTCATATTTACTCTCTAATCATTGATTTAGCGTTCAAGTTAGAGTATCGAGAAATTGGAAAATAATTCTGAGCCCAAACAAGAATATTAATCGCAGGCTACTTGGCTACCCCTACTTGGCCACATAGCGAATAAATAAAGACATTTATCTTTGGCAGCATTTTGTTTGCTTGGACCCTCAGCAGTTGCGAGTGAAAGCGCTCCGAAGCCACATAAATTTGTGGTCCCCATTCGTTTTAATGCCCCGGCCCACAAAACATTTTCGGTTGTCGTTATTGGCCAGGCAGGTTGCGGGGCTCAGTGAACAGTGAACAGACAAAAGTGTGGTCAATATCCAATATCCAACAGCAGCGAGAAGTGAGGAGCGCAAACATGACCAACCGAAAAACAAATTATCGAATTAGTTTGTTTTTGTGGCCAATTTAATAAGCTTGTTCGCACATTATTTGGTCAAGACAATTGTTTTTCGTTTCTTTCTTTTTTTTTTTTTTGGCAATAAAAACTAGTTGATTAGGCAAGAAATATTAAGTTAATTGTTTAGTGTGTGAGTTAATTAACACATAAATTATAATTTTACGTACTTTGATTGGACGCGATTAGCGATAAGGGGGCTTTTCCCAATAGCAACGCTAGCTGGGAATTTACCCAAGGCATGGGAATTTACTCAAGTTGGTGCGAGGTTAATCTTATCTCAACGTAAGCAACAAAATCTAGTGTGAGTGCGGGTATTCTCCAATTACGCTTTTCAAGCGTCTATCTCTTGAAAAGTATTTCTAATCGTTCACAGAACTTCAAGTATTTATTAGGATTTGAATCGGTTATGAACCGGTTATGCACAGATTACAAATCATTTGCATTAGGTTGATTAGTCTAGGTTGAAATAAGTAATTTTTAGGTAGAAAACTTTTCTCAACAGACTTTGCAGTGATTTTTACTTGTTAATTTACTTTAAATGCAAAGGGTAGGAATTTTATATTACAAATTTATAAATTTTAAAATATATTTTACATATTTTAGATTAAAATTATTAAATTATTGACTTTTTTTTATTATGCCTATTGATTCATATTATTAATTACTACTATTATTTATTAATTCTCACTCATTGATTATTGCTACAAAATAAGAGCTCAATAAAGTAAATACAATTAAATTCCAATTAAAAATTAAATTAAACAAAATAAAAAATTCTATAAAATAAAAATAAAATATTTAACCAAAAATTTAAAAAAGATATTCAAATAAATTGTAATAAAAAATTTGTTTTTTCTAGTTCAGCATGTCTTTCTCAATCTGACTCATTTTTATTGCAGACTATTTTAAGAAGTGATCAAATTAATATAACAAATAATTAATAATACAAATAAATAGTTCATATCAAGCTCTATTTGCTGTCTTGATGACCCACTTTTTGCTTTACTCAAGTCGCAAATGACAATTCGAACTGTTGTGTCTAAGATGTCATTACTTAGGTTGCAAGTGAAGACCTTTGGCCAAGGTCTATGCCGTTTGTCGTGGGTGTATGTTTTGCACAAACACACTTACACTTACACACACACAGCCAATAGTTAAGTACATACACACACATACACTCGCACACAAACACACTGTCAATGGCTAAGTACATATAAGCACATATAGACCGTCGAACGATATACGAATATGAGAAGTCAATTTTACTTTAAACACTAATGCCAAATGGCATGGCCATCAATCAAATGACACAATAGTCTGAATGATTGATTGAATAACGATAAGTGTATTAAACAATTCTTAAATATTCGTCGATAATTCTCTGAAATATATACTTTAGCTGCTGCCAAAGCCGCTTTATATATATTTAAACACGATTGGGTATCTGGAAAATGGATATGCAAGTGGATATCAGCCATGTATATTTAAAGAGCTCGAAGCATTTCATACGTGTGATACCCTGTAAAGTGTTGCACTAGACATAACTTACTTATTATAAGTATGGAATAACTAAAAGTATGGCTGCAAAAAACGTACGTGATGTAAATGTTTTATAGAATATAATTTATGTTTAATAAAATTTATATTAATTAAAATAAAAATATATAAAAACATATTAAATATATTCGAACATACTTTAATAAATAAGTAACGAGAAGAGTAGAATAGAATGCAAAACTATTTAAATTTGATTTATTATCTAATATTTAAATGCTAAATATATCGATAGCTGAATATAAAGGACTTTATTAGCCTAAAAATATGAAATATATTTAAATTTGTTATCAAGTAGCTAATGATTAACTTTACATTAACTTTAATGTATAATAAAAAGTTATAAATAGTAAATAAAAGTCAATCGATCGATAATCATCGATAATCGAAAATCAGTAATATTTACTGAGCTTACATCGATATTCAATAATATGTACAGATTGACTATTGATAGCCTTTAGTGTCAATTGATCTTGTTTTATTACAAATGTTAGTAATCGATGATATTTATAGCAGAGAAATTGATAATCGATCTTATTAATAGCACCAAAATCAATGTTTAATAACCTTTATAGCAACCGGTTCAGATCGGATATATATAAAATATATAACTTTCAAATAGCATCAATATGAATATAATTTTATAGCAAAACTGTTGATGGATCGTATTTGTAATCGATGATGAATCGATTCTCACTATTATCAAGAGAACCATAGCTATTATCGATTTTTAAATCTTTGTATACATACATAAACCATATATTCGATTCTAGTAAATGTATTTGTAAAATCGTAAGACTTCTTAAATTGACATCTACTGGAAAACCACCTCACAGCAATGTAGAGGATATCTATTAGTCGTATCTCTTCTATTCCGGTTTCTCTTGCTGTTCGTTTTCTGTTGTTTCGCCACATCCGCTGCTGTTTGGCCTGCTCGGTAAACATGCTGCCCAGCTGGCTGGGAAGCTGCGCACTTGAGCAGATTTCTTTTGTCGCGACTCATGCGTCTGCGAACCGCCATATATTTCTCATGAATGAGCGCGTACAGCTCCTGCTGAAAGTATGCGTGCTGTTTGTGGATATGCCCATTGCAGTTGGCATTCATGTAGTCACGTCGTATTTGCCCGTCTCGACACCGGAACTCGCGCCACAGCCCACTCAATTCCAGCCACTTTTTGTCAATAAAGTCCAGAGTCTTGCGCTCGAGCGGTGATTTCTTATAGTTGGTAATCGCGTGTAAGATGAAATTTGCATTGATTTCTTGCTGCACTGCCAAATGATCCAGCATCGGTTGTTGACTGTACGACCAGGCTGTATCTTTAAGGGGAAAACTGTGCCTCAGCTTTAAAGCAGCCATTTTTGGCATAACTATACTCAGTTGCTCACGCTACATAACTAATGCGTTGACACGGCATAGTTGTCTGTTTATATACAAAACAATTATTTGATAAAATATATATATATATATGTATATATTTAAAGAGCCAATTCGTAGTGGTATTTCAGCTGATAACTGTGCATCAACTTTGTTGATAATAAATCGAATAACTAGTCAATGTTTTTAAGCTTGTATCGGATAAAGGCAATAGATTTATATGTTTCATGCATTTTATCAATCCAAAGTTAATAAATATCAAGCTTGTTGAGTTGATTATGATTAATACAGTATAAACCATTAAAGCAAAATGCGATCATATTTATTTAAATATAATAATTTAGATTTTTGCGTACAAAGATTAATTTATTATTTTCATTAAACATTTTTATATTATAGTAAAGTTTACTAAGTAAACTAGTTTTTTGCCATCTAATCTAATTTTATAAAAAATTTTTAATTTTGTACCGAAAATCTGATAATAGACTTTACCATTTACTTTTCTTTTCATGTCTTTCAATCCGCTTCGACAGAAAATTTCTCGATAGACTGTTAATCTAATAATACTATCTAAGTAATAACTAATACATGAAATAATAAATAATAATATGAAATAAAAGCTTACTTAAAAAAAATAAATAAGTAAAGTATTCTATTTCAAGTTTCATTCAATTTCATTCAAGTTTCATTCATTGAATGAATCAAATAAAATATTTATTATTTAATATAATAATTATCAGTTATCTCGATAAAAATATTTATACTATATAATTATTATTTATATATAATTATTCTACAAGATTCTGACTAAATTTTAATGAATTTAAAAATTAACCCCATCTATACTTATTTCACATAATGCCTCCAATACAAAATTCGTAGACATGCATATCTAAGCAGACTAAGAAAAATATATTCAAGAATTGTAAAAATAGGAGAGACCTAGAATACAATAAAATATAAATATATAAATAAATAGAAAATATATAATATATTTATAAATAAAATAAACAAAATAATATATGTAATAAATATATAATAATAAAATAAAAAAATAATATAATAATTATTATAAATTGACTAAACTAAAAATTGATTATTATATGAAACGCCTAATCGTCCAAGAGAACTAACATTAAAGATTAGGGGCTCTTCTATAAATGACTCATTCAGAAACATGTACACCTTTAAAAATCCATTTAACTATGTATATAGCCCCGCACAACCGCTGGCTTTAACATTTTTGGCCAATTGTTGAGCAGCCGTAAAACAATTGTTGAACAAATCACGCACAGGAGGCCGAACTGTTGTTTGATTCATGACGTTTCGATGGGCGATGTGCGATGTGTGCTATCAAGAATATTGCTCGCTAAGCATGATATGCCGCAGCACACACTCCCACTCACACTCACGCACTCACTCATATACAACCACACACACACACGCGCACACGCACACTCACACGCACATCACATCAGCAGTTCAGCAGTTCGTTGAGTCTGTCGCATTAGCCTATTTAACAAAATCGTTAGCCAGTCAATGAACACAATCGTTAAGCATTACACTAGGCAACAAAATTTTATCGCTCCCCGTTGGGCGTCGCGACGCTTCTGTTATCGAGTCAAGTGTTGACGGCTTATCGCCAATAATTGTCACGCCCCCCTCATCAATGCTAGACGCCTTCGCGTCAACTCCAAAAAACAATCAGCAAATCCATACGCTTGCTAGTTGAGTTGAGTTCTCACAGAACACTTGAGCTTAATCGGGATTTAATTACAAGCGTCGAGTGCTTGTTGAGCATCACTGTAATCGCATGCGAACCCTTTTGGTGTGTGAGCGTGGTATTATTATTATTATTATTTTTTTTTTTTTTCGACAAAATGTTAAGGGATCTAGAAGGATAATTATTGGGAGTATATACTGTTATAAAAATATTACAAAATGTTTCATATCATCAGATTTTGATTAGAATTCAACCATATGATATAATATATAATAAAATGTCTTTTCAGATATAAAATTGTTCGTATTTTTATATATTTCATGATTTCAATAAAAAATAAACATTTTAAATGATATTAAACAGTTATTGATTATTTCAATAAAAATTTGTTACCATTTTTCGTTAATTTATGTTTATGAAAATATAAGAAAAGAAAATAATAAAATGAAAAATAAATAAATACATAAATTTTATGACCTGCAAATACCTGTGCCTTGCCGTGCCTTGTCTATTATTAATTGAATGAGGCTTACTTTATTAAATCCAGGATAAAGCAATTAAATTGCCACAATTATTGCTAATAGTTGCGTTTAATATTTGGCCTATGATAATCAACTTGAACGTATGCATTGATTTGTATTATGTAGACGGACATGTTGATTCCACAAATGTGTTGCATATTTCATGGTCTCTGTCTCTGTCTGTGTGTGTGTGTGTGTGTGTGTGTGTGTTGCTCGTAGCATGAACATTTTTTCAACACCATTTACAAATGATTCAAATCAAATGGGCTGTCAATTATTGTTATATAAATTCCGAGTGCGCGACGCACGCATTTCATTTTAATTTGTTATTTAGGTAAAGTCTGCTTTTGATTTGCCTATTTAATTTGCAATAGAAATTTGCGTGTAATATTTAGCGGGCATTTTGTTAATTAAATTGAGGACAACTTTATACAATTTGTTTTGTTTTGTTTTATTGCATCAAAATCAAAGTTTATTCAACAAATAGGTAAAGGGTTGAAAATGTGTTTTTATTATTGATATTTGTTGTTTGATTTGTCTATATATATATTTATAACTATCAGCTTACTGAAGAGAGAACTCTAAAAATGCCCAATTGTACCTTACAAAATAGAAGCTACCGTCAACGTTATCATTTTTTTCACTCCGAAATCGTTCGTTATAATTAAAATTCTCAACAATATCTATATAATTTTCAAATATAGCTCAATAAACTGAATCAGTCAAATAAAATACTAATTGTAAATTTCTTTTCATAACTCAAATTGAGAAAATACGTTTTTAAAAATAAAAATAAATAAATAAATAAAAATATATATAAAAATAAAAAAAATTATATATAAACAAATAGTGTTTAATTTAATTTTTTTAAAGTATTATTAAAATATCTGACAATTACTTTCAAATTATTAAAGCGTTAAAATATTATATATTAAAAATATTAAGAATATAATAATATGACTCTTTAGTCTCTGAACAGTGCAAAGAATACCTTTAAATATCTCTCAAGATAACTCACAAATAATGGAATAAGGAATATATAATCTCTGACATATTGCATCTCAAAACACATATTAGCATCAGAAAACCCTAGAAAATAAATGACATATTAACTTATTTAGCTATCGAATTTCTGTTGGAAACTTCCCCTTAAAGCTTCATAAAGTAACTTTGCAAGCTCGATAATATCTTAGCTTATTGCTCAATTAGCTGTGGAAATAGTGTTGGTAAATCACTCGCCAGCCGCACAAAGTCACACAGCCATATCAAGTGACCAACAAGTCGCGCTACTTAGCCTAATGTATTTCTAAAGAGTTTTCCATCATGTAAATTCACAGCATCTGCTGTTACAGTTGCTGCTTGTCATTCTTTAAAGTAAATATCATTAGCATTATGGATGCTACGCAGCTTGAAGCTTTCAGCTATGTCACAGTTCACGCCAGCTGAGTCGCTGTCTCCCTCCCTGTGCCAGCCCGACCCTATCTACCCCCATCTGCCCTACCCCACCGGGCCACAACTAGTGCTCTCTGCTCTGCCGTTCGTCGTTGCCGTCGTCGTCGTTGTCGTTGTCGTTGCCATCATGAACAATGTTTACCTTACTTCATATGCACATTTACACACACAAACATCGAGCAGCACTCATACGCAACGTGGTACACATACAACCTGAGGACATGTTTTCATATCGAAAACCAAAAAGATAAGCAAACGCTGATGCAACGAATTGAGTATACACTATGTGAGGCATAGAATATTTGGCAATAGTTCTCAAATGAAGAGATCCTGAAAACATACTACAAAGAAATTTAAGTAAATTATTATTATTATTATTAAAAATTTGTTCATGTGAGAAAATTTTAAATTTAAAAGCTAAGAAACATTGCAATTGAGAATAGAAACCGCTGCTCAGAGTTTACAAATATATATCAGAATATCGTTTCAACTTTCTTTCCAGCTTCACAAATTGAATTAGAAACGAATCAAGCTCAATTAGAGGGTATTCGAAATATGAGCATATGCGGAGGAGACTAAAAGGCAACCAACGTTAACGCATTGAGTGAAAATCAACATGTGCACAAACACGCAGTTGGTTCTACTGGTAAATCTATTGCCTACTTGTAGGCGCAAATGTTTTTCATATACCTCATATCACATAAATAAGTACGTATGCGCATGCACATACTCATCTACGATACATGCGTGTATGGGTGCATGCGTGTGTCTTCGTTGTGTAAGTGTTGCAATTGAGTTTTGCATTCCATGAAAAATGCATTGCAACTTTTTCATATTACTTAAAACACAGACGAGACCCAGAATGCAGCTGAGCAGTAGCGCATATGCAGCTTATTATTTGAATACCCTGCAAATGAGACACTATACTATGAATGTTGATGAACGAGGTAGAAGAAGGCAATTGAGGAAATTTTGCATTTTGATTATCAGTTTCAATATTCATAGAATTTTCATTAATATTACTATTACTATCATTATTATGATTTTGCTTAAATTGTATTATTTGAGTTCCTTACATAATGGTAAAATTCTCTCTTTCACTTATTATTTAAATAATCTTATACTCATGATGCTTATCCTCGTAATTATTAATCAATATCTATTGTGGGAATGATTATAATCAAAGTTAAATCATTATCAAAATCTTCATTATAATCGTCATTATAATATTGACCATTTCCATTGATGATGATCGTCACTATGGTCTTGATCATTAAGAGCATTCAGAATTTAATCGGTATTCAGCTTTTCGTCTTTCAACTTGTATAGAGATATATAGATATATAATTATCAGCATCATTATCATTATATGCATTATAATATGATTACATTTATATTATTATGTTTATAATTCATATTCAGTAGCGTTAGATAATTTCTAGTTTAGTATATTTATACACAATAAATCCATACGTTGGAGAGTAATTATTTTTATCAAACATCATTAGTCATCATTATTATTATTATTATTGTATTTTAGGTGTATTGATCATTATGATCAGTAATATTTTAAATCCCATTTTTCTTGACGAAGATCATCAATATGATCATTAATTAAATGATTAATATTTACAAAGATGGTCAATATCCTCATTATCATTATCGTTAGTCATTAGTTTTATTATATAATTCATTACTGCGTATATATTACTATACTATTTGATCATATTCAGTAGCGCATTATTATTTCGTATTTGTCTGGTTTCTAGTTGCATGTGATGGGGATCACAGTAGCGCCACCTGGTGTACGCACACGCAAACTATGGCAACTGGGTGGGATGTAAAAGTTGCTTTCGACTTAGGCACTGTTGCAAAATTTATTTTATTGAATTTTTTTCAATTTGTTGGCAGCTAAATTGAAACAGCAGCGAGGCTGGCTCACCCACACGCATGCACATCGACGCCACGCCCAGCTTTTAAGGCGTACTTCTGCATGCAATTTATGGATATATGCTGTTTACATTGCCCACGCAACCAAACTCGGCTGTCAGTTTGCAGCAACAGCAAAAATTGTTATGAAATTCTCTCTCTCTCTCTCTCTCTCTCTCTCACACTCACTCTCTTTCCCTCTCTCTCTGTTTCTCTGTTTGTATGCTGCTTGTATGACAAGTTGTTAGACATTTGACTTTTTTGCCTAACCAAAGTCGAAACGTTCGCCCACCTACTCGAACTCTTCTGGCCTTGGCTCATAGTTTAAGCCATTGATTGCATTGCCCGAGCATCGTTGGCTTTTGGCTTTCACTACAACAACAACAAAACTTTTTAAGTCTTTGTAAAATGCTTTTCCATCTCATCTATATCTTTGTGTATGCGTGTGTGTGTGTGTGTGTGTGTGTGTGCGTGAAGGACTGCTGACGCCATAAGCCGAATGATGTTGACTGAAGGCTTGGCTAGATAGGCAGTTTTGCACATTGTAAGCTCGGGCATTAAGTATCAGTAAGTATTATCAAGTCATAGTAGAGTCATGCTTCATGTCTTAACCTGACAATGCGTTTCTGCCGCCCCATCACCCCATCGCCCCTCCCACCCATCGCTTGCTTTTCCATTTGCCAAAGTGCATATTGAAATGGCTTATTGCTGATTTCTTTGGAGTGCAGCGCAACGAAAATTGAGTTTGAGATTGGGATCGGCATAGACAAGCTTTGTAATAATATTGATGATGATATTTTATTTAGGCAACTGAAGCGAAACTAGGTTTGTAAATGTATTAGAACAAGTCTACAATAATTATAAAACATTTTAATTAAAAAAGATTATTCAACCTCTTTTTTACTAAAAAATTTATGTTTTTGAATGAAAAAGAAAACATTCAAATGCAATATTTGCATTTAATTTGCAATAGTTTGCTTCATTTACTTTATTTAGTCTATGACCTCATGTATAAATTTTGAATATTGTTTTTGTTTTTTATTACATTTTCAGCTCAGCATCAACACCTTCTGCTATATTTATGCTTATCATAGCCTCAGGGTGCTAACAATTCAGCTTTATTTATGTATTAAACGTTTCGTTTCTGGCGCAGTTTTAATCAACGTTTCACCCACAGAAACACACATATACATGTGCACACAAGAATCGCTTCGCTGCAGGGTTGCCTTCACCCTCTGTGAAGCAATAAGAGAAGAAAACAGTGTTACATAGTTTTGCGAATAAATTAGAATTTGCTGCAGCCGCTGGCAAGCAAATTAGAAACCTCTTGAAATGTGCGTGCTATAACTTCGGTCATACATACAGAAACATGCAAGCACACAAACACACACACACACACAAATACAAAACACACACACAGAGAGACGTTAACAGCCTGAAGCAAAATGTGCGTGTTTAATAGTAAAAAAGACTCCAGAAATTAGAACGAAAATCTGCCCAGGCAAAAGTCGCCGAAAAAGCAACAGCCAAACGAGCCAGACAAAAAAAAGAGAGAGAGAGAGAGAGCGAGAACAAAACAGAACAAAACAAAAGAAATGGAAACAACAACAACAACTATGAAACCCAAAAGAAAACAAAGTATCTTTAACACCTGCAACAAAATAGACTTTACAACATTTCAAATGCCCTTCAACTAGGGAATTATTATAGATGCCTTAAAAACTAATAAAAAAAATTTTTAAATTAGTAAGTAAAATAAATTATTTAAATTATGAATAATTGTAAAAAATACAAAAAATGAAAAGAGTTGTAAGAAACTATTGCTGACTTAAATTAATTTTTTTTTTTTGCAAAATAAAATATAAAATTAAATAGATAAATGATATATAAATAATGTAACTATTTAGATGAATAATTATAAATTAAAATGAAAAGTATATATAGGTATATATATTAACATTAATATATTAAATTAAAATCAATAACTATACACAAGTAAGAACATAACCTACAGCTCTAGAACGGCAGAAGATTTGGGTTAAATCGATTTGCCACGCCCCCAATTTTAGTAGATATCAAAGATTTTTGAGCCAGCGTGATTATAAGTTCCAAGTTTCAACTCTTCAATACTTCAACTCTCACGGCTTCTGTGATATCGGAAAATGGATTTTCCAATTCGCCAAGCGCTTAGTGAACCTTTCGGGAAGCCCTTGTCACTTGATTAAACGAGGGTATACACAAGACTTTCAAGTTGCAATTAAGGTGAGATAAGGCGAATATTGGTCACCAGTATACTCAATTCAAAATAATGATTAGAGAATGAAACATATTTTAAAATAGGTAATATAATTATTCAATGGTAAACAGTAAGATATTTATTTATTTCAATAATTCATTATTATTATTATTATTATTCTTGAAAAGTATTTTTCATAATAAATAATTCTAAATATACGTAAATATTCAATAATTTCTACATTTTAATTTCTTCAGCTTGCCCTCCACAGACCTTTCCAATTTCATCTCTTAGAGAGTTCTTCTTCTTTCAAATTACCCATCATCTATCATCTAATAGTTACATTTCGTTGATTCGATTCGTTACATACCCAACAGCAAATACCCATTCACGTTAGCGTAAATTGTCGGGCATGTAAATGCAGAAACTAGCCAAACACCTTTAGACTGTTTGGCAATGGCAGAAGCCAATGCTGCAACGTCTGCCACAGCAGGAGGCAAGGGCGGCCACACGGCGGCAGCCATCGGCTGCGGCACCACATGCATTTCAATTAACGGCTACCGAAAGCACTTCAAGCGTAAAAACACGCACCGCTCTTACAACCAACGGCCACGCCCAGCGCACTGATAGGCGCCAGGTGGAAGAGTCGTGACAGCAGCTGCTCTAGCTCCCGCTGTGGCATGCCTGAAAGGAAGAGAGCGGAAGAGGGAGGGCGCGAGGGCAAGAGGCTAGCTGTACTGTGGCTGCAGCTCTGGAATTTTTTTTTGTTTTTTTTGTTCTCCTCTTTATGTGCGTGTGGGGTGGATGGCAGTAGGCGGTAGGCGGTAGGCGTGGCTGGTACTACGACTAGCTCGGACCGTGCACATACGAGTATCCACTTTGTTTATGCTGCGTGGCTGCACTTTATCAAAGCGCCGGCGAACGCTAAAAACAAACTGCGGTCGCCGTCGCCATTTTGACTTAATACACTGACAGCAAAAGTTCACGCACAAGCTCGAAACGTAAACCAACAAAATATGTATATATGTATGTATATTTTTTGTAAAAATTAAAAATATATATACATTAATTTACCTATTTTTCAAATGTGAACAAAAAATATTTTTGATATTTTAAAATATATAATATATACTTATTCATTTTTGAAATATTTGTATTATTTGATGAACAATTTCAAATATAATGTGCTAAAAATATTATTATAATAATTCAATTAAATTTTATTTTTAATTTGTATTTATATATTTAAATTTTTATAGTATATATTCGTAAATAAAAAAAGAAAAAAATCAAATATATTTTTCTATGCAAATGATGCATGTTTAATTTTTTGTATAACTACATTTCAATACGAGACAGTATCATTTCTCTTAGTGTATTTGGGTTATTACCCCTTCGCCCCTTCAACTCTATTATCAGAGCTCACCCCGCCCCGCCCCGCCCAGTTATCAAGAGTCGCTGCACTTTGCGTAGGAGTTAAAAAGGTTTTCAGCTCGCACGCGCACGCACTTCCGCTTCTTGTTGTCTCTGTGTGCGCCTCAGCCCCCACAGCACCTGCCCCAGCAAACCATATTGACAGCTTAAGGCTGTTTGGTTAGCTACGAGCAGAGGGTAAACTTCTCTACTATATATACATATACATATATAGGTCTATTCACATATACATACATATATATGTATGTATGTTATTTGTTGGGGGACAATTTTGTCAGCTGCATATGCAAACAATTACCGCAAAATAAAAGGTAAACAAAATTACTTCCGAACAATTTCGTGTATAAAAACATGCGTCCAAGACCCCCCAAACCCCAAACAACAAGTTACAATAACTTTTTACACCGAAAACAAAAGTTTTTGGCATCAGTATAACTTATTCCGCTGCACAAAAAGGAAACTTAATTAAAATTGTTTTTGCTCGCATTCAAATTTTAAGCATGAAGCCATTTATTGAAAAAGTAATTCATACTTGGATTATGTGGGGACAGATTGTACTAATAGCTTTATTCTTAATAAATTAAAAAAGCTCAAGAATAAATGTAAAATGTTATAAATGTATGAACTGTACATATATTTACCGTTCGCTGCGTTGAGTAAAGCAAGTTGCTGCTATCTGTTATACTGTATTTTCACAGCCAGTGTCAGAGAAGTTATACAAGAGCACATACCGCACACGTTAGAACACATATTTCGTTATGCACTCACGTAAAACTAACCGATCAGCACAGCAGACGCAATCAGACTAACACTGCATACAAATAACTCTCGCTTTTAATTAGAGCTTCTGCGAGCATAGCGAACCCATCAAAACAGACACAAATAGAAACAACTGTAAATAAATTGCACTCAAAGCAGAAACAGAATCCACAAAAGGGCGAACAGAAAATGGAAGGCGTAGATCATGTTGGCGAGAGTGAAATGCCGAATCGTGAGTGATTTACTCAGGAGTGGACTGAGAGGCCACATATACAATCAACATCGCAAGTGCTTGGACGTGCGTGCAAGTGAGAGCAGTATACATTTCTTATTATACGTGAGCGGAAGAAGAATCGAGAGCTGTTCTAATAATTGAAATGAGATACAACAGCACACACAGAACAGCAGATCAATGGCGGACGCCAGTCTGTTACTGTATAGAAAGTGAGAGTGAGAGGCAAGAAGAGTTTTGATCTCTTTGTGCACGACACTGTACATAATTGAACGATGCTTACATACATATGAATGTAATACTCGAACTGAGCGCGGTTCTAATAATAGCAAGAGACACCAAGCACAAATGATAGAGCGAGAGGCGATAACATATTTCATCTCTTTGTTTATGACGCTTTACAGCAGCTCAAACAGAGCGCTGCACAGCGCGCTGTTCTAATAATAGATTGAGAGGCTGCACACATATACACGTGCACACGCAACAGCGGATCCGTCTCAGTCGCTATTTACTACGAGTGCGAGGGAGGAAGCACAACATGTTTGATCCCATTGGCTTAGCCGTGTGTACAGCTGAGAGCGCAGATAATATGCTGAGGGGAATTATCAGAGTTGAGTCTTTTATAAGCTAATGCAGAGGGTAGGCTAATCAGTCTAGACTAAGCAGCTCTGTTGAGCGGTTAGTATTGGGGCAGTTTAAAAGATTTCTTAAAAATATAATTCATTTCAATGAATATTCATTTATACAGCCAGCGATGAGTCTCTTTAAATATGCAGCAAAAATATACTGCGTGAAAATATCGATTATTTATTATTGAGCATAACAATTAGTATAACAGAAATCGTATGAATTTCAGGCATGTGCTGTATGTAATTAAACTCTGGCAGACAGACAACTCAACGCGAACTCAACTTGACCGTAACATCGAAATGGCAAAAATCCCTTTGTCAAGGATATGGCAAAGGGAAAATCAGGAAAAACCGCAGCCTAACTAACCAGACGCCGTTCAGCCGCGCAGCCGGTCAGCCGGCTGACAGCTAAGGTTAATGCAACTGTCAACAGCTGTTAGGGCTGTGTGATGTGTATCTCACATGATATCTACCGGGAGGTAGCAGCTCCCCTGCTAGCAGCCCCTGCCCCGCTCGCTACACCCCACTTAATCCCTTTTCATCCATGTTGTGCATCGCTTGTCGCATTCAACGCCAAGGGCTATGCAGCTTTATATATAGATACATATGTACATATATTTGGCTCTAGTCGTGGCCCAAACTAAAAACAAAACAAACAAAAAATGTATATATTATCAGCAATGTAGTTAAAATTTTCCATTACCGATTTCGCATACATTTTAAATGAAACAAAAAACGAAAAGCCGTATCCAAAATCTAATTATGGCAAAATGCTTGTGCACTTTGTGCAATGCATATTTTACCGAAAAGTTTAATTATTTTGCTGGTCATACGTGGCGTATGTGCAATTTGATACTTTGTTCAGCAACCTCAATTCGATTTAACGCGTCGCCCAATTTGTTTAAACAAATGCATTTACGGCTTATTTGCGTTTGCTAAATGCAACAACAAAAATCAACTTATATGTTAAAAAATAATTCGATCAAAATCCTATATGAGAAATTGAGTTTAGGTTATAAATGAAATACAAATAACTTGTAAAGTGAAAAATATGCATAAATTAAACAAGAGTTTTAGGTATTTTTTTTAATGTGTATTCAAATTCATTAGACATAGTATATTTATATATAAATAAAGGAATTAAATTTTTATCGATTATATGCTTCTATAAAAAATGGTTGTTTACATACTTTAAAGTTTATATTATGTAGAAAGAGGAAATTCCTCATCTAAAAGTTACACCCAAATATATACTCACTTTAAGTAACAATAATTATGCCGACCAGAGTTTGTATAATAAATAAACTCATTGATATCTTTTTAAATATAAATAAATATTAAAGTAAAAAAAATCTTTACATATATATAGTCTTAAGCAGTTTAATGAGGTAATTTAAATATGTGTGCCTGTTTGCCTGTCAATCTCACAGTCTGTCTCTCTGTCCGTCCGCCTAAGAAGAGCAAGGGATGCAGAAGAACTCCAGGAGATAATTTACAATAATTTACTGCCTACAGCAGTAGAGAATGTTCCCATTAGAGCAACTGCAACGATCTCTAACTGGCGCCCTGCTCAAAATTTGAGTGCCATTCAGGCTTTGTGTGGAAGTCGCCCTTTATAAAGGGCAGCAGCTGCGGCATTTAATCAGTCGTGCAGACCCGGTGGGGTCAGTCGTACGTGCAGGGCAATTTAATAAAGTGTTTTATTTTTTAATTTTAATTTTTTTTAAATTAGTTTTTTTTTTTGTTTTTTTATTAAATTTTTTTTCGAATATTTTTTTATTTAAAATATTTTTTATTTAATATTTTTTTAATTTAAATTATTTTTTATTCAAATTTTTTTGATTTAATTTTTTTTATTTACATTTTTTTTATTTAAAATTTTTTTTTATATAAAAATTTTGTTATTTTAAATTTTAATTATGTCATTAAATGATATCGTAAGGTCGGTGCCTCAAAAAAAAAAAAAAATAATAATAATAAAAAAATTAACTTAGGGCCATTAAAAATAGATGTTGTCCGATTCTCAGACCTGCACCTAAAATTTGATGAGAATCGATCGAACCGTTTCGGAGGAGTTTGGCAACAAACACCGCAACACGAGAATTTTATAATGTTTATTGTTTATAATACTACAAAATTTAACTTAGCCAAAAAAAAAAAGAAATTATTCTACTACGTACAAATTAAAAAAAAAAAAATGTTGTTGTTTTTATTATTTTTTTTTCCAAAATTTGAAATATACTTACATATTTAACCAAATGTATAAAAAGTATGCATAATTAGAGATCGTTTTATATCTTTATAGGATTTTCTTTTTTTGATTTTCGCTAAATAAAATATTAGGACATATTCTTTATTCAAAAATATTCTTTATAAAAATTAAGAGTTTTAATTTTCTATACATATTTTCGAATTAATGTAACTTACTTTAAAACCTCTCAAGCTACGGCAAACGAAATAGTTTAAGCTGATTTATTGAGAAGCTTAGAGAATTAGGAAAAATTATTAATTAACATACGCACATATAAATATATAAATATTAAAATCTCAATGTGTTCGCCCAATAAACAAACCAAGCAAATATATGAGCAAATTCCAGTTGAATAAATGGCAAAATATAATCTATTTAATTTGTGCCCAAAAACAAATAAGTGAGCAATTGAATAAAAACTGTTCTTTCTACACTTTGCCCAAGTGCCTTTGAGCCATCTTCGTTCGATTTTCGTTCGATTCGCTGCAGCTCTGGCGCAAAATCTGAAGTCTCTGTGAAACAATTCCACGCAATTAATTTATCCACTTAAAACGCAAACTTTAAGTGTAAATATTGGCCAGGCCGCCGTCTGGTCCTCTCGCCAGCCCACATTGCACAATCGCATCGCCCCGCCCCGGCCCGACCCGACCCGTCTCGCCAGACATTCTCAAGAAACTATTGAATCTTAGTTTTGCAATTTCTTGCACTTGGCGAAGTATGCAATTATTATATGGAATCAAATCGGGCAACTTTCCGTACGAAAATTTCATGTCGATCGACTTTAAAATGCAGCTCAGCAAATTTTTACTTATTTTTTGCACCTTGCTTGGGGCTTGGCTTGGGTTTTGGTCTCGCGGTTTCTTTAATTGCTCATCGCTTATGCTTTAAATACAGCAAGTCTGAGCTGCAAGTGAATTCGTATTATTTGCCAAGTCAAACAAAATGTCCAAGTAGAATTTGAGACCCTTTTCGTTGGCAGCCTGCACAGTCGTTGCGGTGGGTCTAAGTGCGCCTATTTCCTAACATTTCTCGACTAACACTATTGAGAAATTAGGCATAATAGCGTGTACATTTGCTCTCATGCCACGCCCACACAAAGAGAGAAGGCGATTAGGACAACGACGACGAAGAGGCAGAGGTGAATCCGCAGCATCGCGCGGCTAAAGGGGAAAACTTTAATGATCAAAGTAGCTGGCGGAAGTGAGTCAAGGAAATATGATGGCAAAAGGTAAACGGGATAGAAGACGATAAAGGCGAGCAGGTGTAAGAAAATTATAACGACAACCTGCTGCGGCAAAGCCACGGGCGGTCGCCCAACGTTGGCCATGGCAATTCCCAAATAGCAAAAGGAATTGGAAATGAAAAAAAAAAATAAATAAATAAATGAATAAAAAGAGAAAACAAACCTAACATAATATGAGCAATTGAAAGCAATGCGATTTTAGATATAGCCAGAGACGTTTTTATTTGTAAAGGAAACGGAAGAAAGCTGAGGGAAAGCAGAAGCAAAGGGAAAACATCGTTGGGACATCTCAACGATGTTTTCCCAACGTGACGAAAAACTAAGCAAAAGCTCAATATTAGTTTTTGAAAGCGACGAGTGTGAAGATATATAATAATAAGAATGAGGTATAAATCTCGCATTTATAGAATATGGTTGAGTCAAATATGAAGTGGTTACGGTTAGAAGTGAGAGGAAAGTTAAAAAAAAAAAATACTTTTTAAGCTCTAAATAGAAGTTGAGAGAGATAGAGTTATTATAAAAGAGGGAAAAGAAATATTACTGAGGCAGAGAGAAAAAAATTACTATGGGCGAAGAGAGAGAGATAGAAAAAAATAAATAAAGAGAGAGAGAGAGAGAGATTTATAAAGAGAAAAAAATATATAGAGAGGTAGAGAGAGAAATAGATAAAGAGAGAGTAGAGAGAGTGGTAGTAGTGAGATCGAGAGGTACAGAGAGTGAGAAATAAAACAAGGAGAGAGTAAAATCGATAGAAAGAAAAATAGGAGGAAAGAGAGGGAAAGAAGAAGATAATGAGCGGCAGTAAGAGTGTGAGGGAGCTAAACTAATACAGGAAAAAAGAAAATACATATATATATAAATAGAGAGAGAGAGAGAGAGAGACATGCCGAAACACGGAATTAACGTATGAATGCGGAGGAGAGAGAGGAATAGAGAGAGAGAAAGATACATACTTGACGAAAAAAGAAAGGATTTCTCTCTTTATTCAAATATTCAAAGCCAAACCTAAACATTTTAGGCCAAATACTTTTGAAACTTGGCAAAGTGAACAAACTGTTGATAATAATTTTTATCGACAACAATAAAGTCAAGTGTGCACTTTATTTATTATATTATATGCATATTTTAATATGAGAATTAATTCAGTAGAATGCTATTTCCGGCTAGGCTCAGCTCTGGCCTCCGCTTGATAAGGCATTGGCGAATTTGCGATTTTGAGGGTTCATTATGCAGCAAACCCCCAAGCAAATTTAGTCTTAAATTAACATCATTTGAGTGAGGTTTAACATTTAAAATGTGTATATCACGACCTGTAATTCTAATCCTTCTGATATCCCTGTCAGGGATAATGAGTGAGACAACAGAGAATTCGGTATGGTTTCGCAGTGCTACGAGTGTGAATAGTGAATTCAACCCATATAATTCAGCAGCTCACTGCCTTCAAGAACCAGGACGAGCAATGCGGCAGTTATTGCTTTGGAGTCCTAAAGCCCCTGATTGACAAAGTTTCATCGGTGCGACCTACGAAAGAATGGGGGAAAAAGTTTCGAGAAAGTGAATCTTATGATAATTATTGCTTAATCAATAAGGAGTTTGTTGATCAGATTATACATGTAGTAGCTTTTAGTAATAATGTTGAAAATCACTGGATGGTTCAGCTAAAGAATAAAGACTTTCAAATATTGAATCAGACAGTTCAAATTGGTTCACTTGAGAATAGATTAGCTGAAAAGGAAAGGGAAATTAAGGCAATTGAAAACAAGTTGATCGCAGATTTAAGGAATAAAGATTCCGAAATATCGAATATGAAAGCGCAAGAAAAAGAAAATTCAGTAATTATTAGGAAGCTCAGAGCAAAATTAACTGAAAAGGAAAACGAAATCAACAGTCTATCTAGCTGCATAGGTAAAGAGACAGGTATATGCGAAATAAAACTTCCTGGATCGAGCGCCTTCAACGTGTCTTGTGACACGTGCCTGGCTGGTTCTGGCTGGACAGTAATTCAGCGTCGTCAAGACGGATCTGTGGACTTCAATCGCACAATGCGAGAATATCGTAAAGGCTTCGGCGCGTTGGACGGAGAGTTCTTTCTTGGGCTTGACAAGCTGCATTTATTGACGAAGTCGCGAAAACACGAATTGTACATTTACCTGAAGAAGTTTAACGATGAAGTTCGATATGCGCGATATAGCCATTTCTTCATTAAGGGAGAGGAGGATGGTTTTAAAATAAAATCATTGGGAAATTATTCTGGAGACGCAGGCGACGCAATGGCTGATAATCTGTATAAGAAATTTACAACAATTGATGAAGATCACGATAATTGGGACACTGGAAATTGCGCAGATTTTTTTGCAGCTGGTTGGTGGTTTCACAATTGCGGTGACAGGTGAGTAAATAACATTTTCTATAATTAGCTAAAATCATAGTACTCATGTGTAATTCACAGCCGGCTAAATGGAAAATACCAAACGGTGGATCTTGCTCCAAAAGTTAGTGGTATTAATTGGAGAACATGGACACTGGACTCACTTAAATTTGTGCAAATGATGATTAGGCCAGTTGAGTAGAGGAAATTCAATGGATTTTCAAACAGATTTCAAAATGCATATTTTCAATGGATTCAGGGTATAAAAATAATAATGAAAGAATTTTGTTTATATACCTCTTTAATAAATAAATATTGCAAAAGTTGTACACATACATATATACTTACTTTCATTAGAATGAAATAATCAAAATTGTTTTCGAGAGATTTTTATAAAATAAAATATATATATATTTGCTACTAATATATTATTTTTTCAATTAACTTGAAATAGCTTGAATTAGAAGGAATGAATGGAAAATCAAGGAACGAAATTAAAGTAGGATATAAAGGACTAAATAGGGAAAGGGGAGGAGGATCTAAAATGAAATCAATGGAAGTTGGAAATACCGTAAAAGCAAGTGAAGTAGCACTCTGGGGTGAGCACTATATATACAAACATTATGCGACTGATATATAGGTAAATACCTGTTTGTCCCAACAATCGAGCAGGCGAAAATAAACTAAGAATCGTATTTTCTAGGCTCTACTTTTCACTTTGCCATGAAGAGGACTTTTATCCTTTCAGCAAGATGTATATTGCAGTAAACCAATATACTCTCTTTATTTTAACATACGAACTCAAATATCTGCTTCAATATTTGAGGCCAAATAGTAAACAAAGTGAAGTGCATATACATTAATATGATAATAGCAAATTGCTAAATATTTCCGGCTAAAGCTCAGCTCGAAACTTTGCCTACGCTTGATAAGACATTGCCAAATTTTCGATTGACTTCGAGTGTATTGCTGTCCGTCCGTCAGCCTGTCATTTCTTCCATGCATCCCGTCCGTCTGTACGTATGTCACATAAATATCTAATCATAAATGATTATTTTTCATGATTTCATGATTTCTCTAGCGATATTTAATATTTATATTTACTGTTTACAAATGCAACTTAATTAAAAATCCTTAGGCACTGAAGCTGCTGCAATCTTCAATATGTATTGTATTTCAATATGAATAGATTTAAAAATAAAGATATGTATTGAACTAATTCTAATTCGGCTTTAATGAATAGTCGTCCTTAATATCGTAGCTATCCTAGCTCCAGTCAAGTAGATCAAGCGCACCTCAACCACTTCTAATCACATTTGATGGACTCAGACACCTGTCCGACTAGTTTACACAGAAAGAATGTGTGTGCGTGTGTGTGCGTGTGTGTGTGTGTATTGTGACAAAGCGTTTAAAGTGAAATTTTCGTGTTAGCCAGGCAAATGTGAAACACTGGCACAAATAAGTCAACTGGCATTTAACGAGCTGCTGCTGCAACTGCTGCCGTTGCTTCTGCTGGAACACTGAGTAGTCGCATCGGTGCGAAGCCAACTGGGCTCAACAAACATAATCAGGAGCTAAGCAAAATGGGTCCAACTACAGCTCCACTCAGGCCAAAAGTATGCAACAATTTATGCATGTTTACAATGGAAATGCAAGGGTGTGGAGGGGGCACGGTGGGGGTGTGTGGTTAACAGTGCTGCTAACTCTTTAAGGTTTCGGCAAGCCAGATTAGCTGGAAAAAGCTAAAAAAAAAAATGTTTTTTATTTTTTATTTTATTTAAGAATATTTCTAATTTTGTTCTAATAACAGTTTTTATTAAAGATCTATCAACTTTCAATTGGACTTATAGATGTGTATATTCGAGCACTATTCTGCTTTTTTTGAGCAGCTTATGCAAGCTGTGTTTCAAAACAAACTTCAATTTTATTTACATTATTTTATTTTCTTATAGTTTCATTGAATATGCCATTCATATTCTACTTATTTTCTGTGAGATTTTCAATGCAAATTCCTCTCACAAAATACTTGAGTAAAGCATCCAATCACTCCATCAATTTGTATATTGGGTGTCTGTAATACTATTTTCTATGTTATTTCCGTAAATATTCTAAATAATGTATCTTTCAAATATATGTAGCATTAATTCAATGATAAAGGTACTAGCTTAAAAATGGCATAATAAAATACAATAATTTTTAAATAGATAAAAACTCTTTTTGCAATCTTGACGAAGGAATATAATAAATATGACAGCAAATTTAGTGTTTAGAAATATGTTATAAACAATGTGAGAATAAAATACTAACTGAGGTTAAGCCAATATTAATTATGATATTATTTTATTTTAGGAAATTGTACTTCAATGGACTTGCAAGAGCATTTCCCTTCATCCCCTGCATCATGTGTAAACCATTCCTCTTAAATAGAGGATGTGGTTTCCAGACATCCTTTGTTTTTTGCTTGTAACTTATTTTCCGTATTTGATTTCGAGCATTTATTTGCAAATCTAAAAAGTGCTGAAAAATCTTGCTAGTGATGGGAAAGTATGGGAACGTATGTATGTATATCGATGATTAGGATAAATCGATTTCAGGAAGTTATCTATCTATCTAGAAATCATGCAATCTTCAAATTTTGACACTAAAATTGCTAGCAAAATGAAACTCAATGATTCACTTAGCTACAATTCGTACTAGTCGTATATCAAAAGTTTTTTGGCGGAAAAATAGCCAAATTGGCAACACTATGTGGTGTATGGGACAGAGTTGAGGCCCGCTGTACAAATGACCATTGGCCGGGCGCGTTGCATACTTTTGGACGGCTGGTGCTTTCGAGGTGGCTAACACAGAGCATAGACAAACATTGATCACTTACAGGCTGCCAGCAGCGGACGGCGGACGGCGGACGGCGGACGGCGGGCAGCAGGCAGCGGAAGGAAGCTAAAGGGTTTTAGTGAGACTCAACGGTTGCACTGAACTGTTGCAGCAACAGCAGCAGCAGCCGCTGCCACCGCCGCCGCATGTTAATATCAAACGTTGGCAGAGAACACACACAGGATAGGCAGCTGGAGCTGCATCGTGTTGGCGTCTATTGGCCATTGGATTAAAGGCTGACCACGTCGGCCCAGGCCCATGCAGCACCGCTCTGGCAGTGTCTGGCGGCCAAACATGTGGACAACCTGGTAATGGCCGTTGTCCGGCAACGGCCATCGATAAAAACCCAAAGCTGACTAACTGCAACGCACACAGTATATGGCCCGACCATATTTCAATTCAAACATTTTGCCTTTAAGTAATTGTTGTTGATTCGGCTAACTGCATTTTGTTGCTCACGAAAGTTGATTAAACAAATATTTTATAGAATTTAGTCCATCATTGCCAGAAAAAATTAATTTGATTAAAAATACTTTAAATTTTATTCTTTTCAGTATTAAAATTGTTTATCAATTAATTAAAAAAAAAAAACAAATACAATAAACAATATAGGAAACTTAATAATTGAAATGCAAAAACAAAAAACACTTGCCAAAAATACAATAAACCTGAAGCAAAATAGATTTGTTGAGCATTTTTTAGTTGGGCAATACAAATTTTATAAATAAATATTAGCTTTAAGAAATTTCAAAATAATATATTATATAAATTTATTAAAATTTTTGTTTATCCAATATGTATTTATTATTATTATTATTTATTTATTTTGTATTTATTGCTATTTATTATTCTTATTATTTATTTACTTTTGTATTTATAATTTTATAATATTTACTCGTTCATTTTATTAAGCTAAATATATATGTATATATATTTGTACATATATATATATATATACCAAATCAATTAATTTTTATATTATTGAAGAAATTACCATTAATTTATTTTTTACTTGAATATTTTTTTTAACACTTGAATACACTTATTCAATCAAATGAAAATACACATAATATTATTTTCGTAAATATAAATATAATTTTTTTTGTAATATTAAATAATTTTTCAATTATGATACAAAATAAATAAATAATATTTAAATTAAAATGTAACCATGAATAAAAACTTTCAAATATTTAAAAGATTCCCATAAAATTCAAAAGTTACAATAATATATTATATACATATATATTAATCATAATTAAAAAATAATAATAATAATAAAACTTGTATTAAAAGAACATTTTATATAAATATTATGCAATTTAATGTTTGACAATCGAATAATTTTATACAGCTTTACAAGCAAATCTATTTTTGATTATGAAATAAAGTTAGAATATGTAATAATATAAATTAATTATATATAATTTAATATTTTACAAAAATACACTTAACCCAATATAAATATATATATCGCTTTTGGTATAAAGAGTTTCTATATAAAAGGTGCACACAGACAATAAAGGCAGCCGAGCTCATTTCCCATATATTCTTTCTCTCAAGCTCTAGCCAGTCTTTGGTAATTAAAACAATTTAGTATATATACCTAGGCAAATAATTGAAATATTTTAATTATTTTCGCTTACAATTTACTTAAAGAAATTTGCATTTAAACTCAAACGTTTCGCATTCCCCATTTCTCTATCCCTCTTTCGCTCTCTCTCTCTCTCTCTCTCTCTCTCTCTCTCTCTCTCTCTCTCTCTCTTCCTCTCTCTGTCTGTCTATATCTGTGTCTCTCAGTGTAAGCTCGAGCTCGACCTCCTTTAAGGGTAAGACAAAATGGCGCAATTAATTAAATGCATGCGCTTTATGGCCGAAAAGCTGGGAGGTAGCCAAAGCCAGGACAGCTCCAAGGGTCGCTGCTGAGGTGGTCGGCGGGGTGATTGGGGGTAGGTTGGTGCACACAAATGCTTAAAGCCAAAAACCACACAATCAGCTAAATAGCAATCGCTGCCTGGCGCCACGGCCGCAGTTTGAGGAACCCGCGGAAAGCTGCAGCCGCCACCTTCAATACCCCTACCAAATGCTGTCTACCGACATCGACACCTGCGACACCTGTGATTGTTAATGCCAGCGACAACAACAACAACAACAACAATGTCAACTTAATTTTGCTAGTTTAGTTGTTGAGTGGCTGCTGTGTGGCAAATTAATTGACACTCTTCTAAAATGTTTGCAACCGAAATTCTCGCAGACTAAGTGGAAACCCAATCTGATGCAGCTTTCATATATATATATATATATATATATATATATATATATATATATATATATATATATATATATATATATATATATATATATATATATATATTTTTTTTTTTTTTTTTTTTTTTTTGTTATATTTATTTATTTATTTTTATTTTATTTTATTTCTATTTTTTTCTTCAATATATCATAAAATAACATAAAACATAAAACAAACAGCGTGCAAGGGAATGCATTTATTTTTTGTTTTATTGAAAGCTATCTTCTGGCCTTAAAAACAGAAATAATAGATAATTCCAACTAAAATTCTGCTATTGGGTTTTCGATTATTTAATCATAATGTGCCTACTGAAAACCATTAGTATGGTATAATATTTCATCTTTTTGCCTTAATATTAAGAAATTAATTTTAGTACTATTGACAATTTAAACTGTTATCGATAACGATAAAAATATATATCGGAATACCTAAAGATTCATATTTATTATTAGTTTTTATTATATAGAAATTACTATATTGACATCAGATATGAATGGCATTCGATTCAAAAAGCTCCTATATTGGCAAATCCAGTTAAACTGTTGATCGATTATCCCTTAACTTGACAGGCAGTTTGGATCCTAGCTAAATACAGATTGAAGTTTACTAGAGGAAGTTAAGACCCTAACTAAATACAGACCCTAAGTAAATACTAGAGGCATGAACGATAACGAAATACTCCCTATACCTCATACCTTACGCTTAAATCAATTGTCACACTAATATAGATTTGCGTACCATACAACCATTAAAATTGGAAATTCGGTTAATATTATAATATAAAAATTTTCTTTATTGTTATAATTATTATGATTATTAGTGCTTTCTTATTTGTCATTATTATAGTTTGTATTAATATTTAAAATCATGATCATTATTTTTATGGGTTTCAATATCACTTTCAGCATTATTTTCCCACAGCTCAACGCCGTAATCTGTATAGGTCGCTCTCAATCAGACCGAGTCACATTAACTAAAGGGCGTAATTTTCTCGATATCTGACCAGAATTCGCCAAACCATGAGTCGAGCATTTCATGATCGCAGTGATGACAGTCGCAGCACTTCAAGTCACAAGCAGTGCCGCAACATCCATAACATTTGTCGAATGAGCACTTGTCAGATAAGCTACTGGAGTAAAAATGTTTGCAATCGTTCGCGTACTTAGGCACGGGCTTAAAAATGATTGGACCTCGAACACAGCACTTTCCGGCAGCTGAGCGAGCCACCAGTATCAGTAATAAAAGTTTCAATGGCATCGCTGGACTGTACGATCCAATAAACTTGAGTTTTCAGACAGCACTAAATTCAACGGCTATTTAGAGCAGACTGAATCTAATGTAAATATATATATATATATATATATATATATATGTATATTAATATAAAATTTAATTTAAGTATAATTAAATTTAAAATGCTTAAAGTGGAACAGTTCATCTTATATTGCGAGTAGCTTCTTTTTGTTAGTTCGCGAGTATATTAAATATTTAAATAATATACCAGTATATTTGCTTACAAATCTTCTAAGTTAACAAAAATAAAAAAAAAAGAATTTTAATAATGGCATTCAAGAGTATATACAATATTCAAAGTTTCAATGAAGGCGACGGACGGACAGCCAGACGGACATTGCACAAAAACCAATATACTCATTTCAGTTTCGTGAATGAGTGTTGACTGTACAGTAAGTCTATATAGCATTTTCATATTAAAAACACAATAACTAGCTGAAGGAAAACTAACTTAATATGTGAATATATGACATCTGATATACAGACAGCTCATATCGTCTGCCCTATTATCTTACTCTCACAAAACATTTCTCGATTGCATTCAAAGGTCTTGGAACTGGGGCAATCACATTCGCTTTGTGACATGCAATCGGGCGGTCAGATAAGAACTACGTCAATTTCAATACAAATATGATTTAGCATAGCCTTAGCTCCCTCACACAGACAGAGAGATAAAGAACTATGGGAAAAGAAAGGTGGGTGGTGGGTAGGGGGTAGGGGGAGGAGAGGCAGCAAGCTGGCTGGCTTATCAATACGAAATTGAATCAAATCAAATCAATTTGCAAGCTTCGCTTCGTAATGGAGAAATATGCCAAGTTTCAACGCTTGAGCGAAAAGCAAAGGGCAAAAAAAAAATAGAAGAAAGAGAGAAAACCTAGACAACTTACTTTTAGACCTGAAGCGCCGCCCGCCCTCGCACTCGCCCTCGCCCACGCGTTGGGTCAGGCAGGTGCATTCATAAATCTCAATTTTCAGCGCCAATGACTGGCAGAAGTTGCTTCTATTTTCTTCTGTCTTTTCTATTTTCTTTTTCCGTTAAAGCTCTCGCGCAGCTGCAGGCGGCAACGCAAATTGTTAAATTTTCGCATTGCAACAAAATATGTAGATGTGTGTGTGTGTGTGTGTGTGTATGTGTGTCCTATCCCTTTTCGGCTAAAACGTTTGCACAGTTTTATCTTTATTTCGACCTAGTCTACTTTATTGCTGCATCTCGTACTCTAACCAGATCTTCTGGCCTTTTATTTTGTGGCAAGCATTGCCATAAAACCCAAAGCCCAAAACCCAAAGCCCAAACCCAAACCCAATCCCGAGCCCAAAAGCCGCAACACCCGACCAGACCATAAAAAATTAACAAAATAAATAAACAAAGCAACAGCAGGCAAAACGCAACAAAAACACAACAAAAAAATGACAGAGCAAGAGGAATATTCTAAGCGGACAAAAAAAAAGGGGGTAAAGCTTTCGCCCACAGAAATCGTAAAAAATGAAAAGTATCTCGCAGATACAACAACAGCTGCAGCCGGTGTTCGCTGCTCGCTGTTCGCCGCTACAGTGTCTGCCATAAATATTGCTCTATGGTTTTCGTTCATGCAACTAATTACATTTGCATTTGCTTGCAACAGCAGCCTGAGCCGCCCGCTCCCTCACACCCCCCAGCAACCGGCCACAGGCGTCAGCTCTGAGCAGCGAAGCAACAACAAAATTTAGATATTCTGAGCAATTTTTAGAAAAAAATGTTTGCAAAATTAATAAAGAGCTCAACATGTAAAAGGCAATTTGTAGTTTTCAAGATGTAAATTTAGTATATGCATATACATATATATTAAGCTCAATCAAAATAAATTTGGATACTCATATTACTCATATATATTACACAAAATAATGAAATATTATTTAATTATGTTTAAAACTAGACACAGTATAAAATTTAGTTAACATTTTTTTCTCTTAGTTTTAAAATGTTAAAACTTACGTTTGACATACTAAGCAAAAAAAAAAAACAAAATAAAATAATAATAATAATAATAAAAGAAATAATAAAGATATACAACTGACTAAATGCAGATCCATATTCGACGGACCCATCTAAAAACCCCATAAGGTTGCCTATATTCAACGGACCCATGTTCTTTTTTTTTAACTCCATGACAAGTACAATTGATTCAGATTAACGATAATCGTTATAATAATTATGATACATTAACTGATGTCACTTATTTTGAATATGATATCTCTCAAATGGCCGCCTTAAGTCGATGCCCGTCTCTGTCAAAAGATATAGAGCTGCCAGATGAGTCCGTCGAAGTAATTATAGGCGCGTCAGGGTCTCAGTCAAAATAAAACATTACTAAAGCGAATTGCCATTTTTATTTGTTGTTGAGTATCTACATATCCTGTCACACCTTTAGCTCAAATAATACGTAAAGGTATAGCTCCTTTTACTCTCATCACACATGCAGAGATTTTTAGTCCTTGTTGCCCTTGCCATTATAGCAATTAATTTGAACAGTAGCTAAGCCAACGCTTGGTGCACTTATTGCCGCAGCTGCGGCATCATTAAAAAATTATCCACTCGAATTATCCGGAACGTGTAGCGAAGCATGGCCCCAGGTAATCAACACCTCGCGATAGCGCCGGTAAAACCCAACCACAAACAGTAAAAATCAATCGTTATTTTTTTCATTTTTCCTTTTGCTTTTTATTTTTTAATTTTTACTCTTGACTTGATTTATTTAACTTTAATGAACTGCAAGCGAAAAGGGTCAGAGCAAAGGATAAAGAGCAGAAAACCACAGGCAACTGACAGATGACAAACAGCCAGGTTAAAGTTGAGAGTGTGCAAGAAAGGGAAATGGTGAGGGAGCGTGGGAGGGAGAGTGAGAGAGAAGTGGAGAGAGCGAGTTATTTTTGACTCTTGGCTAGCTTTTCAACACATGTAACATGATGACCTTTTCTGGCCAATGGCCCACAAAGTCAACTGCAGTTTGTAAGCGAATACAAATTCGAATCCGATTTCCGTCTTCGAGCCAAGACCTAATGTTAGCCATCCACAGCCAAAACGGAACTGCAGCCAACTGCTGCTGAACTTAACCTGAAACCTAATAAATAGCTTAATTAGTCTATTGTCTAGCTGTGTGCGTGTGTGTGTGTGTCTGCCATCACCTTGACAGCAAGCACCAGCTACACGCAGCCCAGCAGCTGACCCATAGCATCATTACACATTTAAACGATTCGCTTCCGGCTGCAGCAAACGGCACCAACTGCAGCCCGCAAGCGCGTGTCTGTCTGCCATTGAGGGAAGAAAAAAATATGCTGTGTGTGTGTGTGTGTGTTTGTATATGTTGTAAAGAGCGTGTATGTATAGGTATACATATATGAGGTTAATCGTATCCAGTTATTGGCATGGAATGCGCATCTGGTTATGCGAATTGCACGTTAAATGTATTTAAACAGCTGAAAGTGCCTGACTAGTATATATCCTGAAATTAAATGAATTGATTATAATAATAACTTAATAATGATATATTAATAATGATAAACCATTTTAATTAATATTAACTATTATTTCATTGTTAGCAAACTCATTAATTGATTAGAAGCGTTAATTCATAAGAAATAATGATAATTACTTGAAATTTAATTACAGTTTAAAGATTTGCAAATAAAAAAATTAAGAAAAAATAAATAAATAAATAAAATAAAATAAATTGAAATTTAATAAATTAATTAAAATTTAATTAATCAAATAATTGCTTGACTTGCCAACTCAGCTTAGCTACTCATAAAATATTTAGCAAATAAAGTAATAAATTAGTGTATGATGCCCGTCCGCGAAATTAAGAGAGTCTATTGAGCTATTGCAGTGCATTCAATGCATAAGTGTGATCCGCCACGCTTCTTTCTGCATGTTACATACATTTACACAAATCTCATTTACAATAAGTCCTGCATGTACAAATTAAAGAAACAATTTTCAATTGCAATCCAAATATCTCGATGCAAAGTAAAAAATCCATCGATAGGTGAGCAGTGTCTGCCAAAATTGTAAATTTTAAGTCCTTTCATGAGCATGTGGAAAACTAAACTGGCTGTAGCTAAATAATGCGGAGCGAAGGAAAAACAAGAAACGTTTTAATACCAAATATCTATGCGCATAATCCTCTATGTTTTGGGCTTTGGATCACGCTAAATGCCAGACACAGCGCAAGGTCTGACAACCATAAACAACAATAAGCACTCCAAATAAACAACAACAGCGGCAGCGGCAGCAGCAGCAACATCGACAACAACAACAACAACGATTGTAATGAGCAATGCTCGTTCGCATCCAGCGATAATTATGTATGAAGCAATTATTTCGCAGGTCCAGCAACAAAATATCAACAAAGGCAAAAGCAAAAACAACAAACACGCACGCACACCCACACACACACACGGCAGACCAGTGCTGCCAGCTGTGGACTGTGCTTTGTGGACAACAGTAAAACAGGCTAAAATGTAGAAACAAAAAAAAACCTGGAATAGAAGGCAGTATGATAAATGGATGAATAGCAGCAAATAATTATATTTAATACTTAATATTTAAAATAACAAAATCAAACAATAACTTTGGGTATTTAAGTATTTACTCTAAATATTTCCTCTAAGTATTTCCACTAAATATTTTTCTAAAATAGCAAAATCAAACAATAAATTAGGGTATTTCAGTATTTCCTTGAAGTATTTCCTTTAGGTATTCCCTCTAAATATTTATTTTAAGTATTTCCAATAAGTATTTCCGCTAATTATTTGCTCTAAGTATTATTAATATTTAAAATAACAAAATCAAACAATAACTTTGGGTATTTAAGTATTTGCTCTAAATATTTCCTCTAAGTATTTCCTCTAAGTATTTGCTCTAAATATTTTTCTAAAATAGCAAAATCAAACAATAAATTAGGGTATTTCAGTATTTCCTTGAAGTATTTCCTTTAGGTATTCCCTCTAAATATTTCTTTTAAGTATTTCCAATAAGTATTTCCAATAAGTATTTCCGCTAATTATTTGCTCTAAGTATTATTAATATTTAAAATAACAAAATCAAACAATAACTTTGGGTATTTAAGTATTTGCTCTAAATATTTCCTCTAAGTATTTCCTCTAAGTATTTCCACTAAATATTTTTCTAAAATAGCAAAATCAAACAATAAATTAGGGTATTTCAGTATTTCCTTGAAGTATTTCCTTTAGGTATTCCCTCTAAATATTTCTTTTAAGTATTTCCAATAAGTATTTCCGCTAATTATTTGCTCTAAGTATTATTAATATTTAAAATAACAAAATCAAACAATAACTTTGGGTATTTAAGTATTTGCTCTAAATATTTCCTCTAAGTATTTCCTCTAAGTATTTGCTCTAAATATTTTTCTAAAATAGCAAAATAAAACAATAAATTAAGGTATTTCAGTATTTCCTTGAAGTATTTCCTTTAGGTATTCCCTCTAAATATTTCTTTTAAGTATTTCCAATAAGTATTTCCTCCAAGTATTTCCGCTAATTATTTGCTCTAAGTATTCCCTCTAAATATTTCCTTTAAGTATTTGCTCTAAGTATTCTCTCTAAATATTTCTTTTAAGTATTTCCACTAAGTATTTCTTCCAAGTATTTCCTCTAAATATTTCTTGTGAGTGTTTATTCTAAGCATTCCCTCTAAGTATTTCTTCTAAATATATCCTCTAAGGATTTTCTCTTTGTCTTTGATACTTAGCCGAATGATCACACACTTCCCGTAACTTTACTTTATATATAGGGCGACTTCCGCTCAAGCAATAATTCGTGCGCAAATGCTGAGATAGGGTTCGTCGAGCTTTAAGTGACCAATGGCAACACTCTATGCTGCTTCAAGCATTCTATACTCGTTTTACTTCCAAATGAAGACTGCTGCATACATATAGTACCTTGAGTTTATTAGGTATAGTTAAATCGAATTGAGTCTTAATAATATATGTATATGCTTGATAAGTCTAAATGTTGATAAGCTAAATAGTTTATGTACATTAAAATTTAGAATTATTAGATGATGTATTGTCAATAGGCTAGATTACTTCTAAAAGGCTAGATCTAGCCTGAATGAGGCTAAACTGGCAACACTGCAAAAGACCAAAACACACACACATAGCGAGAGAGAGACAGCTGGCAATAAGTGCTGCAGCGGGGTTTTCTACGTGCGATCCACACAAATTGAAAGGCTGGCAACAATTTGTTGCTGCTGGACGACAACAACAAAAAACGAGTTAAATGCCTGACTGACGTCTATAATTATAAAATGGTTAAAACCCAAAAAAAAAATGAGTATAAAGAAAACAGTAGAAACAACCATTCGCGCCAAATTCAAGCACGTGTCGTCAAACAACAAGAGCAATTTGAGTGAACGACTAGCAAATACCTCGCAAAACTTAAAATTTGCGATTTTTATTGATTGAGGTAGTATAAATCGATATCGATATCAATATTCAATCAGCATTCATAATTAATATTTTATATAATAATAATATAATTATTATAATCTAATTAATATTACATATAATTAATAAACTCAAAAATAAAACTTAAAAAAATCGATGTCTATAGATATTGTTTACTCAGCTTTGGGTTATATAGATATTTGCATATATTCAATATTATGTTTCCGATCATAAACTATTCTCTCTTACTCTCTCCCTGTCTCTCTCTTTTTCTCTCTCTGTCTCTCCTCCAATATAAATATTCAATATTATGTTTCTTATCATAAACTATTCTCTCTTACTACCTTTCCCTGTCTCTCTCTCTCTCTCTCTCTCTATCTATCTCTGATGATGATCGCTATTTATCGATTATTGTGTGAATCTAATGAAATAAAATTCAGTCAGACTGATAAAATAAAGAAAATTGCCATTCAACCAATATACCCAGTTTTAAATAGCTTCTTTCAGCAAAGGATATAACAATGCTGAGCGGGAGAAAAAATTAAGTGGAAAATGTGTATAATTAAGTCGCCAACCCGAAAGTAGGCAATACAAAATAACCCAAAAAATACTCACAGTTCAGCAGAGCGAAAGCGAGCGTGATAGCACGACGGAGTAAGAGAGTGAGAGAAAAAGAGAGAGAAAGGGACAGCAACGATGGCGACAGAGTGCTCGAGAGTACACACTGTACACAGAGACTGTTTTAATTGCATTTGTATTTGTATGTCCCATGTAATGCGTATATTTGATTTAAAATCGGATTTTTGTATTGGTTACGGTGCAGTATTTTTTAAAACTGAAAAACTACTGTTATACGCGCGCTTCGTCAGCGCTCAGTTAAATAATATGCACCTGCAGATATATTCAAATATAATTTTTTTTTTTGCGGATTTTTAAGCTTTTGTGAGATTTATATATATATTTGTAATTTAATTTCATATATTTGCAAAGTGCTTTCTGAGCTGATTTTCATGGCTTTGCAGGTTTATTAATATTGTCTCTAACCATTTAAGAACTTATTCCCTATTGTTCTTTATATATTTTTTATAAAATGAACTTCAACAAAAATGTATTTAATAAACATGCTTAAATGCAGAAATTTAATCATTTTCGGTGTTTAATTATATTTTTTAGTATAGTATAATTAATTAATTTAATATTTTTACTTTTGTTTCGAATCTCACATATTCAAAGAATACTTCACAATTTCAAGCTTAAGCTCAATGGGAGTAAAGCACATTGTTTTTCCATTCCATTGAACAGCAATTGAAACCGCAATTTAAATACATAAGTGTGTGGAGAACTCTGCTTCAAAATATGTGACTGGAAAATATCCTGTATAATTTATAAACAAAAATATAATATAAAAGATATATGAATCATATTTAAGTATACATAGTTAATATACAATATATTAATGTAATTAGTCCATAAGCGATATTAATAGATTTTAACGATTGTTTATTACTAACTTAATAAACACTATATATTATATCTACGGTTCCCTTCTGTAACTATTTATAAAAAGCTTTATTATACTTGTTTGTTATATATTCCAAACTTACATTGATATTTATATAACAATATTTATTTCTTGAATTTATATAAATTTTAATTTATAAACTTAAACTTATATGTACTGTCATCCATCAGTAAAGTTGAATAGTCCTCAAATTGCTGTATATTTGATTTGATTTTTGTTTTTTTGTTTTTTTTTTTTTTTTTTTTTTTTGTCATTTAACCGCATTTTATTCATTCAATTATTTCAACTCCTTATGATTTACCTTAATCTCCGATTTTACTTTGTACATCTCCTTCCAGATGACTTTTTGTGGCTTACGACACTTTAGTTTATTGAAAGAACTCTCTAACCATGTCAGCAACGAGCCTGAGATTGGGTTAGAGTAGTCGTAGTTGTTGGATATATATGTATGTATATTTTAATAGTTGGATTTTAAAGGAGGAACTTTGCTCTGTATATGATTCTAGCTGTCGTTATGGTTTCTCTTAAGAAACCCCAATTTGTGCCCAGTATGGCTTGGCTCATTTTATGCTCCGCTCCGCCCCAAACGTTTATGGAGTCATGTCAATTGTCTGTTCGTTCATTTCGCATGTAAATCTTAACGAATTAATACAACAATTTAAATGCCAATTGATATTTTTGCTGCTGTACATGCTGATGAGTTCGCACCATGCATTATAGTAAATATATGCATATGTATGTATATACATTTGTAAATAAATAACGACACATGTTGATTGCGCAAGGGAAATTTCATTTTAATGCACTTAACACATTTTTCACTTATGCTACAAAATTTATCTGCTTCATTTTCACACCTTCCACTCGTATTTTGCTCAGCTTTTACATAATTACAAATTGATTTTTGTTTATGTGAAAGGAAGTTTCTCTTGCATACCCTGTAAAAAAAACAAAAAAAAAAATAAAAGAATTAACAGACATATTCAAGATGTTTTGAGTAATAGATACATACAGAAATGTTTTTTTTTTTTTCTGAGAGTGTCAGAATTTTACATATTTGGAGACATCCAGAAGTTGTCAGTTATTTCATTACATTATGTACAAATAAATGTAATTAAAATTATATTAACCTTTCAATTAGTATAGTTTTTAATTCTTAATTACTCTTAAATAAAATTACATACTTTATATGAATACCTTGGGCTGCAAATAAACCAATATATAATTATAAATAGAGTGAGTAATAACATATAATATATGTTTAATATTTTCAGTTAACGGAATTAAGCCAAAATACAAACAGGGTACTTTCTAGTTAGTCCACCTCATTTTCGTTTGCTGACCTTTTTTTGAGCATTCTTAGGCTCATTAAGCACATTGGGCAGCTGTGATTAACACCAGCTGTTGCATACCCTAAGGCAGATGAGTGCAGGAGAAAGGTAAAAGCACGAGGAAAAACGACTATGTAAACTTGGCAAAAGGCGCTTTTTTTCCTACGAAAGGCATCCGAAAAAAAAAATCATTTAAAAAAGAGTTGAAAGCGTGTAAAATAATGTAGTCAAGGTATTAAAGAGAACCAGATATTATTATAATATAATAGCAAGACTTAGAGAAAAGGAGAAAAATATTAAATTTTAAATTATAACCAACGAAATTAACTATATATATTAAAAAAAAAAAAAAGGATTCTACTCCCCTTTACAGTTATATACTCGTATTGATAATATAATTTCTTGCATCCCATTGCTACTTCCCTTCTCAATAACCAATAATATATCGCTTGCCTCACTTTCAAGATTTTCAATTAAACAAAACACCTTTGCTCAATCACCTCTAATTACTTTGCATTGCATTCAATTGCATTGGTATTCAGTTACATGTGCATTTAAAGCAGCATTTACGCTTTCGTTGACACGAATGCAATACAAACAGCTTTACCAATTGTAATGGACTACTTGAGTCTGTAATAATTACAATCATGTCGAATCCCTCAATACTCTTACACACTGCTTTCATCTTATTTGCAATGCAATAACTTTTATTCAGCAAGTAATTGGATTGTCTAGCGCTTATACCCTATTAAAGAGGTATATTCCTTTTTGTTGGGGTTTGATTTAGTGAAATTATTGGTTGGCATTGAAAAGTTTGTTCACTGATAGTTTATAAACCTATATTTATATGTGGTCTCATATATTGTCTAGTTGAATTTTATATCTTGGATTTTATATCTAAATTTATAAAATATCTATTTATATATAACATGTCCAATAATTTCAATTATTTGAATGAAATTACCTTTTATCTTTTATTATGTTGTTAAACAAAAATGGATTAAGTCTCTCCAAACTCTCCTCCTTAAAAAACTAACCCACTTATGGACTAGTATTAGGGTATTTAAGCTTCCACAAGTCGTCGTAACTTTTCCATTTCTTTTTTTCGCTTGCTTTCTTTGTCGTAATTGTCCGAGTTACGCACATTAATGTCAGGGCGCTACAAATATATCTATATATACACACACACACACATACACTATTGTTATACATACATATGTCTGTTTATGTGTGGCACTGTTCGTATTGTATGTGTCGCCAATGGTGGCGCCTCGCATTGTTGCATGAGCCGCGGGCGACACGCGGGGGTCACAGTCAAGTGGTTGTCTGTCTCCACTCAAGTGTCAGGGTTGTCCTCGTCACGAGGCTTGGCAGGCGGCCAAGTGACGTAAAGCTAGTTGAAGGACATTCCCTTTTATGTATAAGTATATATATGTGTGTGTGTGTGTGTGTGCCATTTTCACTTCCACTTGCCTGTTCCGCATTGTTACACACGTACATGAATATATATGTATATAAATACACATATTACTTGTTTGCTAGAGTTCCCTGATTCCTGCATTCGAGTCGTAAATCTTCCTAGGACATATTCAGCTCCGAGCATCATCCTGGTCAGCTGCTGTTTAACAATTCTCATCTGTTCCTACTTTTGCTTCCTCCCCTTCTGCGATTAACATTATAAATGCTTAATATGTGTCGCATGTTAGAGGCAATTGAAGATAAGATAATATTAATTATAAAATATAATATATATAAAAATAACTTATACTTATACTTATACTTATACTTATACTTATACTTATACTTATACTTATACTTATACTTATACTTATACTTATACTTATACTTATACTTATACTTATACTTATACTTATACTTATACTTATACTTATACTTATACTTATACTTATACTTATACTTATACTTATACTTATACTTATACTTATACTTATACTTATACTTATACTTATACTTATACTTATACTTATACTTATACTTATACTTATACTTATACTTATACTTATACTTATACTTATACTTATACTTATACTTATACTTATACTTATACTTATACTTATACTTATACTTATACTTATACTTATACTTATACTTATACTTATACTTATACTTATACTTATACTTATACTTATACTTATACTTATACTTATACTTATACTTATACTTATACTTATACTTATACTTATACTTATACTTATACTTATACTTATACTTATACTTATACTTATACTTATACTTATACTTATACTTATACTTATACTTATACTTATACTTATACTTATACTTATACTTATACTTATACTTATACTTATACTTATACTTATACTTATACTTATACTTATACTTATACTTATACTTATACTTATACTTATACTTATACTTATACTTATACTTATACTTATACTTATACTTATACTTATACTTATACTTATACTTATACTTATACTTATACTTATACTTATACTTATACTTATACTTATACTTATACAGATCGATAGAAGGGGTATTTAGTTGTCGTGGTCACTTTAATAAAGTTGACGCTTAATATCCGGCAAATATATTGATAGATGAGCTTAAGCACTTGGGCACTTTTCATTGCTATTTTCCGTTGATATATGAACAAGAAACTGGAAACTGAAAGATGCTCTTCGCCTTTGAGTCTGTTTAAGTGTCTGCCTCACAATTTCCTCCCACTTCGGCTTCAGCCAAAAGGGGCGTTTCCGTCTGGCTTTCCTGGGCTTATGTTACAGCTGTTAGTCCAACTTTGAAGTGTAAATGCTTTAATTTTCAAAGTGTTTCGCTGCCTGAAAGTTATGTTAGCATTTATTCCATTTAAATTGAAGCACACTGTAGAGAATCTCAATCAATATAGCAAAAACGAGAGTCAAAGTAGTCTTTGAAACTGAAACGTCAATGATTTTGGGCCGCTTACTCGAGCCGAGACAAATATAGCTCATTCCGTTTTTAAGACTTGTCCAGTTAACAATTTTCGGCTTTATTTGTGTAAATATTTGTAATTTTTTGGGATTGTAAGTTTTTAATTTTGGGAACAAATTATATTTTGAAAAAATGCTGATTTACTAAAAAGTTTCTACTAAATTACAGGTTGTGCCTTTTTTTGTAGTTTCGAAATATACGACGACTCTGTTGGCTAACACTAGTTTGATATTCAAACTAAATAGTTTACTCTAAATAAACCAATAAACAATCGTTACACATTCTTATAACTCATATCTATCAAGTTCCTCTTAATCGTAAGTATTTTATGTATTCTGTTGGATTTTAGATATTTCACTGATCTCTTCTGTAGTCCTTTTCAAAATGTGTTGCGGACCTTGTGGTGGATGCTGTGGACCCTGCGGTCCTTGCTGCGGACCATGCTACTCTTGCTGCGGACCCTGCTATTCCTGCTGTGGTCCCTGCTACTCCTGCTGCGGACCCTGTGGTGGCTGCTGTGGTGGTTGTGGACCTTGCTGCTAGGAAGAACCGAAGAAACTAACCTAACAAACAAAAACATGAAAGGAACAACAAACCCTCTGTCCATTTTCGTGTTACTCATTAAATAAAGGATAAGTCACCAAAAATTTGTTTTTTGGGTGGGCGATATTTGTAAATGGGTTGAAAGAGCAAAGATAGCTGTCTATAAATTCTACCATTTTAATAGGTTAAAGGGAAACTGCGCTTTTTAACGCTTTGCTTTACAGCGTAGCGCTTTACCTAATACTCTTCCGAAAACATCAAAATTAGTGAACTCGCGTATTAATCACAATATTTTTTGTTTATATGTAGAGCATATATGAAAGGTTCACATGAAATAGTTTCGCTTTGGCTTTGGAAATGAAGGCCTAATTTTTAAGGTTCGCCACGAATCCAATGGGCATATACATACATACAGGAAGATCAATTGGAAAATAGAAAATCTCCGAATTATAATTCTAATCTCTAATGCATACTTTTCGCACTCATTTAATCAATGGTTGTGGTACATTTAAAACTGCGCTATCGAGTGAAGGACAAAAGCTGCAAGAAGAAATAATCATAGTGAAAAAACATTCTCCTCATATTTATATACCCCAAAGTAGGCTCTGTAAAATTTATAAGGCCCAAAGTAGGCTCTGTGTAATAAACGTCAAAGATTTTGGCCTGGTTACCGGCGCCCTAACAAGAAATTCTCATTCCGTTTTTAGGGCTCGTCCTGTTAACATCTTTTGATTTTATTTGTGTGAATATTTGTAAAAATTTTTGGGTCTTGTAAGTTTTGCCGATACAAATTTAGAGTGACTAATTTATTTTTTTTTTTATAAAATCACAGGTTGGAATACTTGTCGCATTAAAAAAAATAATAATCAAAAAGACTGCTAAAGCTTGGAATCTGAACTAAACAGTAAATTTCCTAGTACTCATTTCTGCCAAGTTCTACTCAATCGTAAGTATTCCACATTTAAGTATTCTTTTGCAATTTGGATATTTCATATATCTCTGCCCTGCAGTCACTGTCAAGATGTGTTGCGGACCTTGCGGTGGCTGCTGTGGACCCTGCGGTCCTTGCTGCGGACCATGCTACTCCTGCTGCGGACCCTGCTACTCCTGCTGTGGTCCATGCTACTCCTGCTGCGGACCCTGCGGCGGCTGCTGTGGTGGATGTGGGCCCTGCTGTTAGGAAGAACCCAAAACATTCTGAGAGATAGCAGCAGTCGAGCAAAAACTACGAGAATGTCCCAACAAAACTAACCCATAGTAAATTTTTGTTATCGTACATATAAAATAAATAAAACGGGTCCATTTTTATTTGTCAGTTTTTGATCAATGAGTTTTTCCCAACACTATTGCATCGAGAAATCCCACAGTAACTTCAACAACAGCGTCATATCTCGCCGATACGATATATTTATGTATATTCTTGATCAGCGTAACGAGCTGGTCGGATCTAGGTCTGTCCATCCGTTTGTCCGTGCATCTGTCCGTACATCCATCCGTCCGTCTGATCGTATGTATGAACGCGTTGAATACAAAACCTATAAGAACTAAAGAAATTAAATGCTCGAAGGGCTCAGGGGATCTCGTAGTCGAGCAGTCTCGACTAGAGCTTTCTTACCTGTTTGTAATAAAATCACAATAAGTCGACCGTTGTGATTTCCGGAGACTTGATATCCGACTATACAGTTTTCTGGAAGACTATCAGCGGTCGTAACTACACGACATCGTATAGTAGCTGTTTCTATGAAGAAGCCTAAGGTAGAAATAAGTGCTAATCTTTTACCTAAGGCTTTGGATCAGATTTTCACATTCACATTAATCGACTTTACTCCACAGTCCCCATCAAAATGTGCTGCGGACCTTGCGGATGGCTGCTGTGGACGCAGCGGTCCTTGCTGTGGGCCCTGCGGAGGCTGCTGCGGTCCCTGCGGACCCTGCGGCGGCTGCTGTGGGCCATGCTACTCCTGCTGTGGCCCCTGTGGCGGTTGTGGTCCTTGCTGCTAAAAGAGCTATCTTCAGAACGAAATCAGGATACGAAATTGCATTTAATACTAGAAAGCAGCAGCACCCTTATTGTTCATCTTTGTACTACATAAATGTAAAATAAATAGACCAAGTCTGAAAATTGAAGAAAATAGTGTGCTGTAGTCTGTCAAAGCATAATAAACTATAAATATATTAATATTGGAGAGAATTGCAGATTCTGCATGAAAGGAACTCCAGCAAAAAGTTTGAGCGCTTAGAATTTGATGTATGAGTATCCATAATTTTCCAATTACTTGATATTTCTTCCAAGAGGCTTTTTGCAGTACAAAGAGGAAGAGGGCGCATAGAAGAATCGTCTTCAGGGGGAAGACAATAGGTCAAACTGTACATCCAAAAATTATAAATGGAGGTTAAAAGCAAAGATAGGCTGTTTTCATAGAATATTCGATTGACATGTATTTTGTATCGATTTTTATCGATATTGAATACCTTATCCATAAATATATAACCATACCTATGAAATACAAAGTAACCTTAGATATTTGTATTTCTACGTTGCTCAGTTAGCTTTATAGGCTAGCACATTCTCATTTTAAGGCTCGTCCACTGAACATCTCCAATTTGTCGGGAATGTAAGCATATAAAATTTTATAAAAATTGACTTCAAAATAATATTTCCTTTTTTTTTTATTTTAGTGACTGCTGAGGAGACTAGCGGTCGATAAGCCATCTTCCCCCATCAAGTGCCTTTTTCCGTGAAGTAGTTCAGCCAAGATTATTTTGACTATATAGTCTAGCAATCAGGATGTGCTGCTCTCCTTGCTATTCGTGCAGTTATTCCTGCACCTCCCCCTGCAATGGCTGCTGCAGTGGCTGCTGCGGCTGCAATGGCTGCTGCGGCGGCGGCTGTTGCTCGGCTGCGTCCTGCTGCTATCCCAGCTGCTGTGGCGGACCCTGTGGACCCTGCTGCTAGAACGGAACTATCTTCAGAAGGAAATTTAGGTACATCATATAACGAATAAAATTAGAGATCATGGAGTATTATAAATCATCAACTTCTGTATATATCCTATTTTGGAGAAAAGCTAATGTCATAATAAATTGTATTTTGTTGTTTTAGAAAAAGATGATTGATTTCGAATTAGTTCTTTCTTGTATGTGCTTTGAGTTTAAATAATATCATATTTTGATTATCTATTATCCACAAAGCAAGGGAAATTCTAATCAAAAATATTACAAGTTCATGTTTAATAAAACTTCTGGCTTTGCAACTATAACGAAACTCCAGGCTCTAGACTAAACTAATTTTGCCTAAGAAAATGATCAACAAGTATTAATATTTAACAGTATACAAAAGTGTTGTGATCTACATTTTCTTTATTCATTTTATTTTATTTTTTATCATTAAATTAATTGCGATCGAACACATTAGATATAGACTTGGAATTCTGCTTGGGGACTAAAAGTTTAATAAGAATCTCTCATCAGGAGCAAAGAACTATGATGAACTAAAATTTCAAAAATGTAATTCATATAATTTGTAAAATCAATATTAAATTTGTATTACTTTATTTTAATCTCACTTATATTAGCACTGATATCAACAGATTAAAGTGAAGTTATTCATTTAGAATGAATTACTTTAGATCCTAATTCAAATCATTTCAATTGATATCTGTTTATCTTTAATGCAAAATAGATTTTAGCTGTTTAATTTAAAATCAAAGAATGATTTCATTTTAAATTATTATTTTCTTTATATATTTTTTGTTTAATATTATTTATAATAATTAAAATAAATTTATAATTTAAACATTCATTGAATTTAAATAAAAATTGTCTTATAAATTTTATGATTGATTAACGTTTATTTTGGTCAAATAAAAATTTACATTACATTTACTTTTATTAACTATTTAATTTTATATATCTTTAGTTACGAAAACATTTCAATAAATAAGTACAGAATATCTGACAGCTGAGTAGTCGTCTCTCGCTGGCAAGCAAGCACCCCACATATTTCAAATCAGCATCCAAACAAATAAGTTTTCAATAGCAGCAACCAAAGTAGGCCCTAAAAGTTGAGCCCCAGCCAGCAGTTCCAATATTCCCCATTCAACTTTTCGGACTAGTCCAGTAAACAACTGAGTCTATTTGTTTGTACCTATTTGTAAAAATTTAGAAAATCGTAAGTGAAACAAAATTTAACTAAAATATCCCAAAGAGTTCAGGAAAAGTTGTTTTATCGAAATAATTTGTTTCTCAATTACAGGTTATAGTCCCTTTCGACTGTTAAGGCTTTCAGAACTTTTGAGTTGGACCTGAAGAGACTTTTGAAGGCCGAACAGCAGTCGTAATTTGACAGCCAATTAGTGCCTATTTCTGTGAGGAAGTTCTACTAAACGTGAGTAATTGAACGACAGTTGTAATCGGAGATTCATTGCATATGTAACCATCTGTAGATATCAAAATGTGTTGCGGACCTTGTGGACCTTGCTGTGGACCCTGCGGCCCTTGCTGCGGACCTTGCGGACCTTGCGGACCTTGCTGTGGCCCCTGCGGTCCTTGCTGCGGGCCTTGCGGACCTTGCTGTGGTCCTTGCGGACCTTGCTGTGGACCCTGTGGACCCTGCTGTGGTGGCTGTGGTCCGTGCTGCTAAAAACGAACCTTCTTCAGAACGAAAACTAGGTACTATATCAATGTGTGTATGAATAAATAGCTAAGTTCAATTGTGCTTTGATTAGTGTGGGTTAAAGTGTGGGGCAAGTACACACTCTGCAAATTAAGCAATTAAGCTCCAATAGTAAAGCCAACAGACGCAGTCCAAGTGCAGCCCATGAATTTGCATTTTTCAGGTTGCACAAAATATATTTTTGTATTTTTAGAACGATAGGTTCATACGATGGTAGTATTTGACGACTTGCAGCTTTAACAACAGCTCAAAAGATCTTCAGCTGGCACCTGAAGTTTAACTTTCCTATTCGAGTAAAAGGATTTTTGCGTTGTCTCAGTTTGCGAAATATTGTCAGCACTATAGTATGTAAATATTTCTATGATGCTTCTTTTCGTTGCAAAATGTTTTCTATGCAAAATATATTTAACCTTTCAATTTCGAAATTAACTTAGTATTGTATTTCGTATTCTTATATATACAAATGTTAATATTTTAAATATGTATGTAGGGAAATATTAGGAAAAAAAATATTTTTTAAATATTGACACAATAAATAAAGCGAAAATAATCAAGTACACATTTTTGTTGAATTCACTCGCTTCCTGCACTGTTAAAATCATTATCAAAACAAGTAAGAAGGCTCTAGTCGAGACTGCTCGACTAGGAGATACCCTGAACCCTCCAAGCTGATATTCTTATCACTCTGCACTTCCTTTATGCACACATGCATACACATGCATCCACCCGCACGCAAAGGCCCGCGCTCTGCTAACTGCGCAGTAAGCAGCGACTGCGCTTGGGCTGCGCAGCGGTATGGGCAATATTATGCGAATTTATTTGTTGAATAATTTCGTTTGTAGACATACGATTAATGAAACTTTCTCTGAAGTCTCCAGGTCTAAAAATGGGTAAATTAGGCTGAAAAAACAATATACATTTATCGATTATCCTCGAAAAAAAGATATCGAATGATTTATCGAAAAAATAAGATAAACTCGTGATGCGTATGGTATACACGAGTCCACATGCAAAATTTCAGCTCTGTAGCTCTTATAACTTCTGAGATCGACGCACTCATACAGACGGACGGACAGACGGACGGACAGACGGACAGGTCTACATCGACTAAGCTCGTCGCCCTGATCAAGAATATATACATTTTATGGGGTCTGCCACGCCTTCTTCTGCCTTTTACATACTTTTCAGAAAACCATTATACCCTGATTTCCCATTTTCAATGGGTTCAGGATATAAAGACTATACATACAATACTGTATATCCTAAAGTCCGCAAAGTTTGCATTTGCTGTGTAACGAACCTTCGGTTTATCCTGAGTCTACGCTGGGCTAGTTTCAGCTGACAGTGGATTCGAGCCAACAAATTTATTTGTTGAAGCCCCTGCGATATTAATTAGTCACTTGTGAATTAGGTTTTATAGCGTTAATGTATATTCTCTTAAATAAGTTTCAAATGTACACGTCACTTAAATTTATGCTACCGCTGGTTTGCCTTAGCGAAGCACACTTACTGAGCGCTGGTTCAACGCACTCCGGCTGGGAGAGTGTTGTGCTAAAACACGCTAGTTCGTCGTCAAGATTCGAGAAACGCCAGCATTTGGATCTGTAAACTCTGGCGGTTCGCTCAGCTATACAGGCCTCTCCTACTATCTCACTCGCTCACAGCACAACACTAGCTTAGTTTCACTCACAACCACTTCTCTTGCGTACGGCTACGTGAACTTACTCAGATGTGCAGGCCTCGCTTAAGCCGCTGATATGCACCAATGTCCTGATTGGGGTCGCTGATGGTCCGCAAGGATTCCCTCTGGATGTCCTTGCAGTTCCCACGTTGTCCTGGGAGTCCTGCTTTACCACTCGCGTTGACTTTTACTTGACTTTGGCACTTCGACTTTTCACTTTATATCTTCTCTCCAGTATAGTTTTCGACAGCCCCGTATGGAGCTGCTGGTGGCCTTTTATACCCCAGCCACAGGCCCTGCTTCGTGTGGTAACGGGGCCTGTTCGGCTCTGGAGCGGGGCCTTTCTACCGTTCTTATCCCTAAAAACGGTAAAGTGGCGTTATCTGGGTGACGCCACCTTCCCGCCAAATTACGTGGCCGCCTCTCATTGGCCGAAGTACCGTTGGCGTCCTACGAGTGAAAGTGTCCACTACTATCACCCGGGCCGAACGGTACCTCGACTAACGGCCACCGATGATCGTCGTGCGTGCGACGCGAACCCTTTGCTGAATCTGTAGGAGCGAAAGAGACCGACTCTATTCGGACTTTGACCCCCTTCCAGTCGCGAGGGTCGCTCCTACAGTATTCGCGTCGCTGTGTGGAGCAACATGTATATGCACGTATATGCATATAAACGCACAGCAAATACGTACGTTCATATACATTCATACGTGCTCCTCACACCTGTTGAATATATTTTAACAATTTTGATTTTCGTTATATTTTTCAATATAAGGAAATTGCATTCAGCATGATTTCAGCAAATATTTATACTCATTCAGCTGCAGACTTGATATTTGGAACATTTACTACAATTATTTTGATGTTTTTTTTTAATTCTGCTTATAATTTTACAGAGTATCTGACAGCTGAGTAGTCTCAAGCTACCCCCACATATTTCAAATCAGCATTCATATAAACAAGTTTTCAGTAGCAGCAACCCAAGTAGGCCCTAAAAGTTGAGCCCCAGCCAGCAGTTCCAATATTCCCCATTCAACTTTTCGGACTAGTCCAGTAAACAACTGAGTCTATTTGTTTGTACCTATTTGTAAAAATTTAGAAAATCGTAAGTGAAACAAAATTTAACTAAAATATCCCAAAGAGTTCAGGAAAAGTTGTTTTATCGAAATAATTTGTTTCTCAATTACAGGTTATAGTCCCTTTCGACTGTTAAGGCTTTCAGAACTTTTGAGTTGGACCTGAAGAGACTTTTGAAGGCCGAACAGCAGTCGTAATTTGACAACCGACTAGTGCCTATTTCTGTGAGGAAGTTCTACTAAACGTGAGTAATTGAACGACAGTTGTAATCGGAGATTCATTGCATATGTAACCATCTGTAGATATCAAAATGTGTTGCGGACCTTGTGGACCTTGCTGTGGACCCTGCGGCCCTTGCTGCGGGCCTTGCGGACCTTGCTGCGGACCTTGCGGACCTTGCTGTGGCCCCTGCGGTCCTTGCTGTGGTCCTTGCGGACCTTGCTGTGGACCCTGCGGACCCTGCTGTGGTGGCTGTGGTCCGTGCTGCTAAAAACGAACCTTCTTCAGAACGAAAACTAGGTACTATATCAATGTGTGTATGAATAAATAGCTAAGTTCAATTGTGCTTTGATTAGTGTGGGTTAAAGTGTGGGGCAAGTACACACTCTGCAAATTAAGCAATTAAGCTCCAATAGTAAAGCCAACAGACGCGGCTCATGCGTAGTCCAAGTGCAGCCCATGAATTTGCATTTTTCAGGTTTGACAAAATATATTTTTGTATTTTTAGAACGATAGGTTCATACGATGGTAGTATTTGACGACTTGCAGCTTTAACAACAGCTCAAAAGATCTTCAGCTGGCACCTGAAGTTTAACTTTCCTATTCGAGTAAAAGGATTTTTGCGTTGTCTCAGTTTGCGAAATATTGTCAGCACTATAGTATGTAAATATTTCTATGATGCTTCTTTTCGTTGCAAAATGTTTTCTATGCAAAATATATTTAACCTTTCAATTTCGAAATAACTTAGTATTGTATTTCGTATTCTTATATATACAAAGGTTAATATTTTAAATATGTATGTAGGGAAATATTAGGAAAAAAAAAATATTTTTTAAATGTTGACACAATAAATAAAGCGAAAATAATCAAGTACACATTTTTGTTGAATTCACTCGCTTCCTGCACTGTTAAAATCATTATCAAAACAAGTAAGAAGGCTCTAGTCGAGACTGCTCGACTAGGAGATACCCTGAACCCTCCAAGCTGATATTCTTATCATTCTGCACTTCCTTTATGCACACATGCATACACATGCATCCACCCGCACGCAAAGGCCCGCGCTCTGCTAACTGCGCAGTAAGCAGCGACTGCGCTTGGGCTGCGCAGCGGTATGGGCAATATTATGCGAATTTATTTGTTGAATAATTTCGTTTGTAGACATACGATTAATGAAACTTTCAGAACGTAATCATAATATGTAAATGTATGTACATTCCAAAGCGTAAGTCTCTAATACTTGAAATACGCCTTTTATAAATTTGGGGCGAATGGGGCGTGGTATCCAAAATCTGTAAATGACAAAATGTGTGTATCTATCAAATGTATATACTCAGAAACTCTGAAGTCTCCAGGTCTATTAGGTCTATTAGCAACATATACAATAATCTCGACTATTTATTTATTTACCATGGATTACCAGCTCGATATGTCATATGTCCCCATAAAAATAACATTACCGATATACCGAATATAGTATTTCCCAATAAGACCAGGCTTTCAATGAAGAAATATTTCTAATTGAAGAAGCTCTTGCCTCAATGGGACGGACAGTCGACCATTGTACAAAACCAATATACTCTGCTACTCTGTGAATGAATATTTAAATACAAACCCAAATCTCAACTTCTCAAATCAAACAGTCCATAAACTAGCCACAAAGCCTACAACAAAGTCAAGGGCATATACATATGTATATATGATATCAGCTGAATGCTGGATTCGGCACAAGCTCAACTCTCTAGGCTCTCTAGGCTTCGCTTGATAAGGCAAATTCGAGATTTGTAGGGTTCATTATGTGCGAACGCCCCGACTAAATTCAGTCTTCAACTAATTTCGATTGCGTCTGGTTTATGAGAATTAACTCTTCATATTTCAAATGTATATATTTCGAAAGCTAATGCTAATCCTGCTGCTATTCCTGCCAGGGATACTGAGTGAGACAACAGAGAACTCGGTATGTTTGTGTCATGAATGCATTTTGCACGTGATATATAATTGTGTATTTAACTCACATATTTAAGGTGTCCATTGCCTCTAAGCAATTGGAAGACCAATGCAGAAGCTATTGCATTGGAATCGTAAATCCCTCGTTACAAAAAACATCGTCGGTGCGATCTAAAAAACAAAAGTTGGTGGAATTGAATAATAAAATATTGAACCTCGAAGCGACTATCAAGTTACAAGAGAGTGAATTACAATTATTAAAATCACATGAAAAATATTGCTTGACCAAAGATGAGTTACTGGCCTCCAATAAGGCTCTTGTTGAACAGATTAAAGATGCACTAACTCTCAATGTTAGCAATGACTATAAATTGAATACAGGCCTTAAGAATAAAGATTCAGAAATGTCGAATTCAACATCTCAAGAAGTTGCAAGAACAGATACAATTCGAGAGCTGGAGCAAAGGATAAATGATATGCAAAAAGAAATAGACACAAGGAATGACACCGAAAACCACCTAAAGACGATATTGAATGATCAAGATTCGTATATAGAGTTTCTAAAATCTAAATTATATAAATTAACGGAAAAGGAAATCAATAAAGGTAGCTGCATAGGTAAAGAGACAGGTATTCAGAAGATAGAAATCCTTGCACCGAATGTCTTTAATGTTTCTTGTGACTCGAGTCTGGTTGATTCCGGCTGGACAGTAATACAGCGCCGTCAAAATGGCTCCGTCGACTTCGTTAGAGAGATGGAAGAATATCGTTCGGGCTTTGGCAAATTGGACGGAGAGTTCTTTGTGGGACTTGACAAGCTGCACATATTGACGAACTCACGAGCCCACGAATTGTACATTTATCTGAAGCAGTTTAACGGCGACGTAGCATTTGCGCGATATAGTCACTTCGTCATTGGTGGAGTGGAGGAAAACTTCAAAATAAAATCATTGGGAAAATATTTTGGGAATGCAGGCGATGCATTGAGTTCAAGTCTCAATATGGGATTCAGGTTATATGTTGGGACTCGTTGGTGGCTTAGCAATAATATTGACAGGTGATTACAGCATTTTTTTTTTTATTTATAATTAGGCAAAGCAAATCAATTATTCTGAATTCATAGCAACCTAAATGGACATTACATATCAGACGAAGATGAGTTGGAAAATGGCGGTATCACTTGGGATACATTTTCACAATACTCTCTTAAATTTGTACAAATGATGATCAGACCAGCATAGAAGCAACAGGTTCAACTGCCTGAAACTACTCAAAAATATATATTTCTTTAAATATGTATATGTTTCTATAAATATATTACTTCGCATCTAAACATATAAATAAATAAATATAACAACAAATTAGTAAATGTAAGTATATATGGCAGATCCCAGAGGAACGCATCAATTTCAGAACCTAGAAAAGAAAGCTTCAATTTTTTCGTACATCTCTATATCGCACTCCAAAATCGAGTTTGTTTAATCAAATTTATATAATTTACAAAAAAATCAATAATAATACTAATATATCCTATATCTTTACAGCTAAAGTCGGCAAAGTTTGCATTTGCTGTTGAATATATTTCTAACAATTTGGATTTTCGTTCTATTTTCATCTGAAGATATAGGCAATATATAAGAAACATTTTACAATATATAATAAGTTGATAAATATATTTAATTTCTCTATTGGACTCTGCTTTGTTCTTGTTAAAATATAAAGAAATTGCATTCAGCATCATTTCAGCAAATATTTATACTCATTCACGAATGTGATATGAGTATATTGGGTTTATGCAACGACTGTATTGCTGTTCGGCCGTATGAATACAAACCATTTCGGTGCTATTTAAGCTGCAGGCTTGATATTTGGAACATTTACTCCAATTATTTTGTAATTTTGCTTATAATTTTACAGAGTATCTGACAGCTGAATAGTTTGAAGCTGGCAAGCAAGCACCCCACATATTTCAAATCAGCATTCATATAAACAAGTTTTCAGTAGCAGCAACCCAAGTAGGCCCTAAAAGTTGAGCCCCAGCCAGCAGTTCCAATATTCCCCATTCAACTTTTCGGACTAGTCCAGTAAACAACTGAGTCTATTTGTTTGTACCTATTTGTAAAAATTTAGAAAATCGTAAGTGAAACAAAATTTAACTAAAATATCCCAAAGAGTTCAGCAAAAGTTGTTTTATCGAAATAATTTGTTTCTCAATTACAGGTTATAGTCCCTTTCGACTGTTAAGGCTTTCAGAACTTTTGAGTTGGACCTGAAGAGACTTTTGAAGGCCGAACAGCAGTCGTAATTTGACAACCGACTAGTGCCTATTTCTGTGAGGAAGTTCTACTAAACGTGAGTAATTGAACGACAGTTGTAATCGGAGATTCATTGCATATGTAACCATCTGTAGATATCAAAATGTGTTGCGGACCTTGTGGACCTTGCGGACCTTGCTGTGGACCCTGCGGCCCTTGCTGCGGACCTTGCGGACCTTGCGGACCTTGCTGTGGCCCCTGCGGGCCTTGCGGACCTTGCGGACCTTGCTGTGGTCCTTGCGGACCTTGCTGTGGACCCTGTGGACCCTGCTGTGGTGGCTGTGGTCCGTGCTGCTAAAAACGAACCTTCTTCAGAACGAAAACTAGGTACTATATCAATGTGTGTATGAATAAATAGCTAAGTTCAATTGTGCGTTCATTAGTGTGGGTTAAAGTGTGGGGCAAACACACTCTGCAAATTAAGCAATTAAGCTCCAATAGTAAAGCCAACAGACGCAGTCCAAGTGCAGCCCATGAATTTGCAGTTTTCAGGTTTCACAAAATATATTTTTGTATTTTTAGAACGATAGGTTTATACGATGGTAGTATTTGACGACTTGCAGCTTTAACAACAGCTCAAAAGATCTTCAGTTGGTAAAGGTGTAGGGCCGTTGTGAAGTGTCGGTTTGGATCTTTCAAAGCTAGAGATTTAAGATTAACAGTGTAAATCTCGTAAGTGAAATTGTAGTGCAGTGCTATAGGAACTGTTGATCCATGCAAAGTATTATGAAAATGTATGCAGGATATATCAGAATTCTTCACAGTCAACCAAACTTGTAAGAGGCTATACAATTTGAAAAATATGTAGATCTAGCTTCGTGAGCGAGTATAAAACTATTTAAATTGATTAATAAATATCCCAGCTGTAGATCGAGTTACTCTGGATTTTTTGCCCCAGTGTAACTATTTAATTGCTAGTTAAATTTAAATTATGTACAAACGAAACTAACATGAAGATGGTTTATCACTTTTGCTGTGCAGTGCCTGGATTTCGTTCTGAAGACGCATTCTAACAACAAGGACCACACGGTCCACAGCAGGGTCCACAAGCGCCACAACACGGACCCGATCCGCAGCAAGGACCACAGCCGCCACAGCAGAGACGCGGTGGGTAACAACAGGGAGAGGCGCCACCGCCACAGCAAGGGTAGAGTTTGTAGCACATACTGCAAATGACAAACGAGGGGGATGTAAGTTGAGATCAATGTATATTCTAAGATACTCACTTGTCAGAAAGCCTCTTCACGGAAACAGGAAGTAGTTGGGTGCCTAGCGTAAATTTTAAACGAGCTAATCCGTTGCTGTCCGATCCAAAGTAGATGTTATTTTCTCACAGAAACAACTGAAACCTATTTATTTAGAATAATGAAATAATGTTTATATAGTAGATTATTTATTCGTATTTTATTTTATTTTATTTTCACACTTACATTCCCAAAAACCTTACACAATTGTACAAAAGCAATGTCGTATATATTTCAACAGGACAAGGCTCTAAAATGGAATGAAGCTTATTCGTAAATCGACCAAGGCAATAGGAGCTCAAACGCCAGAGCCTACTTAGTTCTATATAATGATATAATATAGTACAGTAGAATCCGGCTAAAGCATCCGTAGGGCAATTGCGACGAAAGTTCTGATCCCTAGACATACTTATAAGGTATAAGGATGATCCCTTGAAGCGGTGGTATAACCGTATTCCACTTTATTTATATCACCTCAATCGGAGGTAGACCACTAGCATAGGATGTTTTGGGGCGGTATTCAAAAAGAAAACCAATCAAAATTTCGCCACTCTAGCTCTGAATATACATACCAATATGGGTAAGGTTCTTAAAGATAACATGAATACAAGAATAGTAATCCATTTTTGTTACTCGATTCGCGCCTGTTAATTTCAAGTCGCATGCTCTTATAGGTTTTGAGATAGACGAACGGACAGACGAACATGGGTATATCAATGAGTCGAGCTAAGCTCATGATCTGTCTGCCACGAATTATGTATTCTTGATCGGGACGACGAGCTAAGTCGATGTAGTCAGTCCGTCTCTCCGTCCAGCCGTATGAACGGCTAGATCTCGTAAGCCACAAAAGCTAGAAATTTGAAATTCGCCATGTATGCCCGTATGATATACCTAAGTATATCAGCAGCACGAGTATTTCGATAACTCATGCCATTTGTTCTTATTGATAATCATCTATGCTCGTATTTCTTGCTCTAATCTTAACTTGAACATAATCAAATTTATTGTCTAGGTCCATGTAATTAATAGAAAATGATTTAATTCATTCTTTTTTCTACCTCTCTATTTACGAATAACTATTTTAATGGTATTACTAAACTTAGCTTATTTCCACTTTAGATTCTGATGATAAAAGTTGTAATCTAATGTTAATTGCTAAATCCTATAAGCTCATAACCAAATCGGGGCAGTTTCGTTAGAAATATAAACATCAAAACAGGCTTTGCAAATCCACTCTCCCCGATTTTGTCCTGTTTTTAAGCATCAACTCAACTAATTCTCATTCGAACTTTTCGGCTTGTCCCGTATACTTCTATATATTTTATGTGTGCTTACTTATTTTTTGGGAAATGTAAGTAAAATTGTAAAAAAAAACGGTGTCAAACAAAATAAAAAATGTATTTCCATTTATCCTCAGGTTGAAGTCCTTCCTGTAACAATTATATTTAAAATATATATATCGACTGTGCTGGCTTTTGGATATCGTCAACCAAAAAGAAATTTACTAAAAGCTGCACTGAGATTATAATTGGATATATTTATTGTAGTACCTTTTTCCGTGAAGAACCTTGAAAATAATGTATGTTTAGCCTATTAAACATAGGAAATACAAAAATATCTAATCTTTTGCCTGCCATTCTGCAGCATCTAGCAAAATGTGTTGCGGACCTTGCTACTCCTGTTGTGGACCTTGCGGTGGCTGCTGCGGACCCTGCGGCGGCTGCTGTGGACCTTGTGGCGGATGTTGCTATCGCTATTCCTGCTGTGGACCCTGTTTTGGACGCTGTTGTGGCGGCTGTGGACCCTGTTGCTAGCGACTCCTCGTCTTCAGAAGGAAATCTAGGTACTATCAAACCATAAGTGCACTATAGAAATGTCACCACCCCATATACATATATGTCGAAATTTGTTTGTTTCAATTAAATCGAGAAAGTAAAGCAAAAACTTGTGTTAAGAGGGTAGAGCCTGAACCAGAAGCAATTGATGATGCCGAGTTTGAGAGAGGTAGAGGTAGAAGTTGAGGTAGAGGTGCAGCGTGTGGTAGAGGCGAAGGCAAAGCCTGAGCCAAAACCTAAGCCAGAGGTAGAGGTAGAGGCGAAGCAGGACAGCAGTCTGAATCAAAGCAAGGACGTACAGCCAGTTAGGAAAATAACTATGCACAGAAAGAGGAGTAGATCCACGGAGAATAGAGAGAGAGAGATCAAGTAGAGTAGAGTAGTTGTAGTAGATGAGGGAGGCAGAACTATAGGAAGATTCTCGCTGCGATGGTGAAAGATGCAGATCAATGGAAAGAGCGGGACAGAGAAGAGGGCAATGCTGAAAGAAAAATATTATGCATGAGGGAAAAGCAAGCCAGAGCCTTGGAGAGAAAGGGGAAGACAGGAGAGACAGATTCTTGGTCACAGCGAGAAACAGCCTAGAGAGTGAGAATTAGAGATGCAGAAAAATAAAGGCGAGTAAGAATTGGGAATGCCAGTTTTGGGAGGATCGATTGACTTTTTCTTGTACTGAGAGTGTTCTCAAATATACCACTATGTATATAAGTAGAGCTCTCAAAATTGTGATGCCAGATTTGTGATACTCATTTCCATAGCAGGCTAAGCGGATTGGAATTCTGGTACCAGCCGCAGGCCAAATATTATTATTACTATTAGGAATTATATCCTGTATTTTGTTTATGCTTTTAATTTCAACTGACTCTCGTTTTTGTCAATAGCCTTAAGAAATGAATAAATAAATATATAAATTTGTTCAGTAAACATCTATTTGTGTGTTCGTATATTGTGAAATTTGGGTTAAATGTGAGTGAAAGTATAATTGAAAATTGAAAAAATTAAAATAAAATTCCTAAATATTCATCATTTGTACGAATGCAGGTTGAAATATGTGGCATAGTATTTCTTTCGTATAAAAACAAACACAAAGCGCCATCTTTAGTATATTGTATGTGGGTTGATGTCTTAGCTTGCGCGGTAAGCTTCACACATTTTACGGTAGGTGGCGAAAAAACTTGAAATTGGAAGCACTCGACAAAATGTACGTTCACAAATCATTATCATTATTATGCACATAGCAGTATTATTTGAGTATTGACAGATCACGAACATAAAATTTGAAATATAAGTTTAACAGCATGAGTTATAAGTAAATTTAAGTCGGGTATGCAGCATGAAAAAGGGAAAAAATTGGTTCGCCTTTTAAAGTTGGTAAATAAAGTATTTAAAGACTCATTAAAATTATTTTTTCGTTAAATGCTCTCGTTGATAAAATAAAGTTAAATTTAACAGCACCGTCTGTCGGGTACTCAGAACAGCGCCTTTTGAGTTTAACAGAGTGTCATTCTACGACTGATGGAATTAACATAATATGTTAACATTAACAATCTTACAAGCGGACGGTGAGGTCGCGTTTTGGGTGCGTTTTTAATTTTGCATAATATTAATGTGTATTTGTGCTCAAAAGTTTACAATAATAACAGTAAGTGCACTGAAATAAGAGAAAAGCGGTAATTGTGTTTGCTATAATTCAATTACTCGCAAATCGCGCGTTGCGTGCTTTATTTAGCGTTTCGTTCGTGGGTGGCAATTTTTGTGCCTTTAAAGTGGTATTTTGTCGTTGCTGCTGTCGAAAAAACATAATGAAACGCGTTTCATGCACAAACCTGCTAAAACACATTTACAATGTATAAATTTAAGCAAAACGACGCGACAACAAAACCAACTGCTCTCTGACGAAGAAGAAGCAGCAGGCAGGCAGCAGCAGCAGCATCGTGTGTACATGTGTTTGTGCCTGTGCCTGTGTGTGTGTGTGTGTGTATGTTAGTGGCTTTTATGCATGCGCGCTTGTATGTGTGCGTGTGTTTGTGCGATCCGTCTTTTCACCACAAAAATGTTAATAAAAGTGCTGAAATTTTAAAGAGAAAATGTTTACAATGAAATGTTTGCCAAATATGAGCTAAGAGCAAATAAGTGTTTTAAAAAATAAATTTGTACTAAATTTGCAGTGTCCATTATTATTTAGAAAACAATCAAATGCTAAAGCAACAACAATAACTGCAACTACAATAACAGTGCTAAATACGACGCCCTGTCGCTATTTGTCTCTGTATTGGTGAGAGCGACGGCGCCGTCGATTTTCGATTTCTGTTTTTTTTTTTGGGCGCTCATTGAGAGAAAAATTGCCACTGCCGCCGTCGCTGCTGCTGTAACCGTTGTTATTGTTGTTGCTTCTTATCTCATTGCGCTTAACATATATAAAAGTTTCGTTAGATAGTGTTTGCGCGCGTGTTTTAATATATATAAAAAAATATATTCTCTGCCAACAGCTGCTCGTGACGTCGACAAAAGAATCCACAATATAAATTGCGAAAATAAAAAGTAGTTTGCAATTAAGGCATTTTGCGAGGTATGTTTCATACGTTTTCCTATTTCGAGTATTTAAGAATGTGCGCAATTTTTCATTGTTTCGTTGTCATCGATAATCGATAAGTTTTACATTTTACATTTATGCCAAACTAGCTTAACAGCTGCTGCAAACAGCTGTTTAAGATTTTTATCTGCAGGTGTGAGAAAATTAAAAACTTTGTTACTTTTTCAATGGATTGGTTGTTGAACTTTCTTGATAATTTTGATTTGTTTATTGCTTAAAAGCAACGAATGTTGATGTATTTATGTAGTTTGTGAAATACAAAATTATATTATAACATAATAAGAATTTGCCCCTATTTGAATTCGTAGGATCCAATATTTCACAATACAAGTGAATATGTACTTTATCTGAGGATGTAGATAGGATATTTCTCTCGCCAAATATGTATAAATTATTTAGACAAAGATGATTTGACTATTTTTATCAACCCTTTTCAAATAGATCTAAAAGGTATAAGATATAGAAGACGTTTCGTTGTTGTTCAACTATTCGTTTCAGCATTTCCAAGAGCTCTATGTAAATGTATCTGAATGTGTATCTACATATGTAAATGTATCTGTATTCGTGTCAACATATGTTAATGGATCTGTATTAGCACATGTAAATGTATCTGAGCAAATCTTAAAATGTATCTGCATATGTAATTGTATCTCTATGTGTATTTATGTCAGCACATATTAATGTATCTGAACATACATATGTGTATCAGAAAATGTATCTGCATCTCTTTCTGCATATGTAACATGTATTTGTATCTGTAGATGTAATTGTATCTGCATCTGTAGTTATATAGATACCAAATCTGAAAATCCTATAGATTTTTATATTTATATACTTATTCATATATACTATATATGCGCATCCATATCTTCATTCTCTGATTTTTTTTTTTAGTTTTCTGCGCAATTCAAGTTCAAAGTATTCCGTAAAATTCGCTGACAGCAGCTTTCAGCAGTCGATCTTTTATTTATGAATCTCACGCAAAAATCGAAGAGAATTTCAGACTATAGAATTATAACATAAACAGATGCATATATATTATTATTTATATAGCTATAGATCTACAATACATTCTATTCAGAGATAGCGAAATTCGTTTAAGCGTTTGCTTTCTATTTCGTTTGTGTTGAAAATAACCAAAATAAAACTGAAAGGAAAAATTTGCAATTTGCTTTCGATTTGTTTTTGTTTCTTCGTAACATCTATATAAACAAACAAATTTTGAAGTGCGAGCTATTTGCGTGGGCTACTGCGATTTGTATAAATAATTTCGGTTTTATGATAATTGCTCTCGGGCAGAGCGAAGGAAAGGCTATTAAATTCGAGAGCCACAGAAAGCTAGAAGACGTAAGCAAACGATTCATTTTATGCAGAAAATTATAGAAACATTAAAATGCGAATATTCATTAATTAGAAATATATAATAGAAGATATATGTATATGGAAATATATAATTTAAAAAATATAAATCAAATAATAAAAAATAAAAAAATTATTAAAAGCTGAAAAAATATGAAAAATAATTTATAATAAATTTTAAAAAATATATATAAATAATAATAAATATAAAAATGTTTAAAAAGTAATAATATTATTAAGTGATGTGAATATAAGAATACAAAATATAATACAAATAATAATCTTTTGATTTAGCCCTCTATTAAAATAAATGTATTTAATAAATACATTATAACTTAATTAATTATTCCAGAGCTAAAAATATGTGCAAATTTCAATTCATTAACTTTTATTTTTATATGCAATCATATGAATGAATAATAATACTATTTAGTAATATATATTAAGTAGTTTTCACTGCAGAGTATTTACCATTCAGACATTTTCGCTTTATTCGCTCTCATCTTTTGTTATTATAATTTTGTTCGTTTTGCTTCCCTGAAATCTTGTTGAACTCGTTTTGCAAGTTCAGTGTACCCTATTCTACTCTCTTTCTATCTCTTTCTCCGCTTTTATTACTCCCGCTTTGTAGTTCTTGCTCTCAACTATTTTTTTTTTTTTTTTTTTTTTTTGCACACATTTGTGGCACTGAGAATTGGGCCTAGGTAAATCTCAGCCCTCAGCCCCGTTCAACCCTACACAGCATAGAGCTTCATAGCTGTATCTGTTGCTAGTTGCATGAATGTATCTGCATCTGTGTCCGTAAATGTATCTGCATCTGTGTCCGTAAATGTATCTACGACTGCAATTAGGCAATTAAATTGCGCACGCTGCCGGCCAGGCCCACAAATTGATCTCTTCCGGCGGGCGAACGAAAGCTCTACGTAACGGTACAAAGGTAAAAATCTAACACACAAAGGCCAAGCAATTTAGCAGGTGTTCAAAACGAACTTTGCCTTTTTTTCACATTCCGTCAGGATCATATACATATACATATACATATATACTGCATACACATATGTATATAATATAAATTATAAAATTGTCTCGCATTTAAACTCGCTCACTGATTTGATTTGATTGCCGCTCGCACTTGGCGACAGTTTTAAATTGAAAAATATATTTAGTTAGACTTATACTTATACATACATATTTATATATGTATATATATATATATATATATATATATATATATGTACATATATGTATCTGGTAAATCATTAAATTGAATGCTCATTTCAAGCTCAGCTGCGCAGCCTGCGGTCGCAATTCGACTTTGGGGGCGGCCCTCTCTTTCTTCTGATTATTTGTGATTTGATTTTTTTCTCAGACCCTTTTCGGTTTATGGGAGGATAAACTGTATTGCAGCCCAGACATAATAAAATATTAGGCTGAATATGAAGCTAAAGATACGTTTATGTGTGGGTGTGTACGCTAAGAAGAATTAGTTTGACAGCGAAAGGAAGTAAGTAAATTATATGTAAAAAATAAATTATTTTATATAAAAGTATGTATTAATATACTTGAATAAAATTATTGTTTTAATTAATTAATTAATGTTTTAAATTGCATTACAAGGACTTTTTAGTATCTCAGCAATTATATTATTTATTTTTATTTTTTCTAAACAACAAATATTTTTATTTTTTCTAAACAAAAAATATTTTTATAAAATACTTAATGAATTTACCAAAGCTACAAAAAAGACGGTATTTAAATTGCTTTTAGTTTTATATCGTTTTCTGTTGTTTTTATTTCACTTATCGCTCTTCCTTATTTACCTTTTCGTTGAAAATCTAAAATTCCAATTAGTTTTTTCTGTTGTCTAGTTAGGTTTTTGGGTGCTCGTGCACCCCGAAAAGTAGGAGAAAAAAACCGGTTTACGTTTGGCTTTGCTCTATTTAAGTTGAGGGTTTTTTCAAACCCATTTATTAGCTTTGTTAATTTTGCCGTATATTTTTATTTGTTATTTATTTATACATATTTTTATTATCAACTTTAGCTAATTTGCATGCGAAACAGATTTGTTGTTAGACAAAAAAGATTTACACACCAACTATAATTTGTTGGTTTTGATTTGGGTTTTTATTACCCAAGGTCGTCTTTGGGACGCATGGCTTATCAGCTGGGCGGCTATCGCTATGGGTACGCCCCTATCTACATACAAACATTATGTTTAGCTAGAAAATAAATTTGTAATTGTTCTGCTTTTTTGTTTTTCTCTACACTTATTTAACGAGTAGACTAATTTTGGTCTTATCGAACGTGTGCGGTCTTATCTTCTGTCTTTATCATGTGCAATAAATTTAATGATCTAATTGCGTTTAGGGCAATTTTTATTGCATTTGTTCGATTTTAAGTTCATTGTTATCTTTTGGCGTAATATTGTGAAAAAGTCTTGAAAGTGATTCTTGGAAATAATAATATTCTTAAATCTTTTATTCATTTAGCGAAAATTTTTTAGATAAGCTAATTTTAGCTTGGAGCTTCGAGTATTTAAGGGGATATTTATGTCTTTAAAGAGAACTATTTGTTTATTTGATAAGACTTCAAGATTACAGTTCATAAATCAAAAATAGACAACTTAAGATATGAATATTAACTCAATAAATTGATAAGTGAGCTCTTTAAAAATAACAATAAAAGAAAGAAATGATATCATAGGTTGGGTGGATCTTAATATAAATCTACTTGAGTACATTTTATATGATGATAATAAAAAGAAAAAGAATTGAGCTTGTTCTCTTAATATAACTACATATCATTATAAGACAGTTATAAAAGGGTATATATGAATGTATGTACATATATCAGAGGAAGGAGAGAAACTCCCTCAAGTATGTACATACACACATATTTGCACATGCACGCACACGCATAGCGTAGCGTAACGCACATATGTACAAGCAAGCCAAAGAATTCGCTTTATGTTTTTTTTTTTTTTTTTTATCCGAAAGAGGCTAAAAATAAATAAAAGCAACAACAACAAAGTTGTCAGCAAACGAAAAAACTGAATGAAAAGCTGACAACGTAAATGGAATGGGCGTAACGTAAGAGAAAGGAGCAGAGCGAGAGAGAGAGAGAGAGGACCCATAGCGAAGGCGGCTGTCAAATCAAACGACGCGCTGGGCTGGAGAGAGGGGGTGAGAGAATGAAAGAGAGAGAGAGAACCCGCCGACCACAGTGTGTAGAGCGTGAAGTGTGGAGAGTGGTGGTGCCCACGCCTTGTAGAGCTGTGCAAACGCTTTCAACTGAGCACCGTCTCACTACCCCTCCCCTTAAAAGTTCAGCGCCCCTGAGCGGGGAGTGGGCGGCGGTTGCATGATGTAAATTTTAAGGCGCATTACGGAAAACAAAATTTTTTGTTGCTGTTTTGAAAAGCAAGTTGACCCACAAAGCAGGCACAATTGATTTTTCTAGCTCTTAGCCCTCAGCCCACGCACATGTGACGCGTGCCTCGCGTAGAAGAGGTGAGCCTCGGATTGCACCTGTCCAGCTGGGGTGGGAGGCGTCAAGCCAAGCATGACCCCACCCCGCCCTCCGCTCCGGCGCAGTCACCAATTCGATATGTAAAGCGAGACATGACTCTGGTTCCGAGAAAATTACAGTGGACGCGTGCATGGCACGCGACCAAAACAAACTAATTTGTGTGTTTCTATACCCTGTAATCGAGTGGTATATGCTGAGAGGATACTTTCAAGGTGGAACTTTAGTAGATGATTTTTAGCACATTACAAGTGAAGCTCAAATTTATTATAAAATGGAACTTTTATTTAGTAAATTAACAGAAGCTTTTGCATACATTCGGTTAGAGCAAACGCAATAATCCATTTAATAAAGTATCCATCAAGTCTCTCCTTTGATAAAAACTCACTTGTTTTGAACAGTGAAAAGTAGCTGTAAAATCAATAAGTTCCACTACCTCCTCCTCCCCCTCATCCATCTCGTCAATTGCCATCAGGCAGGTGTAGCGCCAGCAGTGACTTGTCCCAACCAAAAGTAACCCCCTAGCTGGAAATGTAACGCTCATGCGGAAGTCGGAAACGATTTTCACATACCAAAGATGATGTAAACTGGGCCCAACTGTATCTGTATGTCTGTGACTTAATGATGATGATGTTTACTGGATACAAGCAAAATATGTGTGGAAAATCAGATTGATGGGAAGTGGACAGCTGAAATGAGAAAAAGATTAGCTACTTATAGTTATAAGAAAAAGAAATGGGGAAGGCTTACGTACTTTAAGCTATGGAATTTCCTAGGCAACATGCTGAGCATGAAAGAGTACCAATTTAATAATCCTGAGAAAGGGCTTATAATGCTTAAATTTGATCAGTTTTTTAATAAACCAACTAAGTTTAGTAAAAATGAAGAGATAAAATGCATTTATTATAAATACTGAAACTGATACTGTTGAAGCTTCCATCACGTTCTCTCTTACAAGCAAGCGCAACAGCGCGCTGTTAACAACATTTGCATAACATTGAAACGAGCTGTCTGTGTGCAGAGGTCAGGGCGCTGCTCTTGCTGTTGCTGCTGCTGCCATGTTGCTGTTGTAAATAGTTCTATGCATGTATTTACATACACACGCTGGCGACATTGCTACGTCACTTAGAAGACGTCACTGGGTCGCAGACTTTGGCTGTATAAATGTATGCATAGGCATATTGTATGTTTGTGTGTATGGGCTTGCCGTTAATGAGGCGATGCTTGAAATAACACAAACAACAACAACCATATGAATGGCAAATTACAAAGGCATAGTAGCCGTTCTCTATTGGCCTCTCTCTGCTCGCTCTCTGTCTGCCTTGCGGTGTAGAAGACTTTTGCCGTTTTAAATGTGAGAGAATATTCGTTTGTCTTCTATTTCTCTGTGTTGGGGGCACTCGTAAACAAGTTCCGCCTGCCGTTGACTTTGTTGGTGCGCTTTTGTTGAGGTCGTTGTTGTTGTTTTTTCTTTTTTTTTTTATGTCGAATGCTTAGCGGTTCTTTTTTATATTCCCCTTTACGCTGCTGCAGCTGTAGTAGCAGCTGTTGCCAGTTTTGGAGGTTATTCTTCTATTGCCCAATAATTATTTCTTCAAGCGTTAAAGAATCAACACCGCAAGAAAAATGATTGCGCTAGTGAAATACGCAACTACGCAAATGTTTCCTGTTTTCCTGGCATATAAATTTGAAACTTTACAAGCACAAATCAGAATACGTAGTAAATTGATTTTAATTGCAAAGAAATATTTGATTTTATTGATCGGGGCAAATGTATGAACTGCAAAATATAAAAAATATCCATGTCGGCCCACTTGGCAAACTTTTTGTTTATTTTTTGCCACTTAAATTACTGAACCGGTCAACAAACCGCAGAAAAAATTTAAAAACTAAATAAGCTGTTGAAAATTGTGTCGAATTTCAAGATAATTTGCATAATTTTTTTGTGCGCAGTAAATTAAGTGACTTATTAACAAATAAAAACAAAGAAAAAGAAAAATAAAAATAAATTTTAATTTTAATATCGCTGAAATAAAATTTTGCAATATAACTCAGCAGTTTCAAGTTTTTGATTGGAAATAATTTATTATTATTTTGATATTTTATGTAACCCAAATTTTTCGCTGTGTACATTTTCAACTGTTGCTGTTAAGTATGCAAGGACGGGAGGTGGTTGCTGAAGCTTGCAGTTGAGTGTCATTTGATATTGCATGCACTTTATACGCTTTCGTGTTGTGTTGCCTCTTCTTCTCCTTCTTCTGCTGCTTTTTCAAGTGGTTTGTGCAGGGTTGCAGAGGAAGCGAATGACAGCCGACAGGGGGCGTGACAACAGCAAGTGCAGCAGAGCTTGTGCAAAGATGAGAGAGAGTTCGTACATTGGTATGAATGCGTGTGAGTGTGTGTACAATTGTACTATGGGGTTGCTCATGAAGTCAGTGAGCTAATATACCTAATGATGAAGTACACTAACGGTTCTTTATGGAAGTAACTATATAAAAAAAGCAAAATTGTTATATTCATTAATCGGGTTTCTTTTGTTCTTTTGTCTTTGAGCTAAACAAAATCTAATGATAATCTGTCAGATGTGCGATTAAAGAGCTAATTCGTAAGCTTTAGTCAAGCTAATTAAAATTTTAATTAATTTCGTGAATTATGTTAATTTGTTTGTCGCTTGCACCAATGATTCATGAGAAAAATTTTTATATAAAATGATCAGCTTCATATAATAATAAATAAATTTGAAAAAGATATTAATATATATTTCTGTATACATGTGAAATATAAAATGAAGTGGCCTTTAGAAATATAGATTACCTATGATTTCATATACATTGAAATATACAAAACTTTATTTTTAATTAAGGAGCACCCCTCGTTTATGTGTTTATTTGCAACTCAAGGACGTTGAGCTACATCTTCTACACACATGTAAATGCATAAAGTGCATACAGTATGTTGTAGAAGCAAGTGCACAACGTACATTTTCTGAGTATTTGTTTGGTTTGCTTGACTAACTGGTTGGTTGGCTGTGTGTGTGTGTGTGAGAGAGAGAAAGAGAAGGGGGAACTTTGCTTCGCTTCGCTCCGAGTCTTTTAATTAAGTTCTGCTATAGTGAGTGGGGCATTCGGATATCACTGGGCCGTGCCGGCAAGTTGTTAGCCATGCTTAAGGGCTTAAGTGGCTGTTGAATCGCAAATCAGCGCTGAAAATAATGAGTTGTCCCTTTTCGTTGCATGGTTTACGACTTCAATTAAAGAACTATAAAATAAATGCTATTTATATTTATATTTGTATATTTATGTTTTTATATTTTTATTTTAATAAATATATAATCGTTAAACGCGACTCTAAACTGCGAAATTTGTTTCAATTGGAAATTTCAAGTTTGGGATTTTCCATATTTCTTAAGATTTTTAGTTGGGAGTTTTCATTGAATAGTAAATTATTACTAAAAATTCTAGGGTAAAAATACATTCAATGGGAAACATTATGACTGTATTAAGTCTAAAAATTTCCTTGCTTCTTATTTTCTGAAAACTGTTTTTGCATTTACATCTATTACATAGTATTCTCAGAATTTAATTATTTGTTGTGTATGAATAAACATATTTTGTTTAAGAATTTGAGGAATAAATAAAAATAAAATATATATATATGTATATATAAAGTATATGTAAAAGTTAACTAGAATTTTGGATAAGATAAGGTATATCTATATGATATTAAATATACATATAACAAAATTTTAAATGTGATACTTAGTATTATTACAAAATGCTAATATATATTTTTCATAGCAATTACTTCCCCGACGAAGGAATACATGATTTGGCTCGTTGTAGGCAACTCTGTGAATACCCTTTAGCATTACCGCCATAACTTAATTGTGGCCATAATGAATCAACAATCAACTCGTCGCTTATCTCTCTTTCTGTATCTCTTTCTCTCTCTCTCTCTCGCTCTCATACTTTTAAGCTGAAAAACCTGTTGCGATTCTTAAGTGACCAAGCGAAAGAGGTCTTCGTAGCGAGCACAGATTCACTCTGACCGCTCGAACGCCCGTCCGCCCCTCTCGTACCGCCGCTCGGGGGCATGGCTACTGTAATTCAATCACTTTTCACGCTCGCTCAAAGCACTCGAATCTCTCAAGTATCCGCAACTCGTTTGCGAGTTGAAGCTTTACTTGGACCCAAAGTTATTTGATGTTTTTTCTCTTCTTTTCTTTTATTTTGCAATTTAAACGCATTTGGACTTTGATTAGATACGCAATGAATTGAGAGCGGCGGTGGCGTCCACTGTGAGAGACAATGCGGATTTGAGACGTAAAAAGTTGTTGTTAATTAGTTGGGTTGACAGTTTATGCCAAGATTAAGGATCTTCCACTGCGCAAAATGACTTCACTCAATAAAGCACAAATATATTTCTCAGTTGCGTGTCAAGTCAATTGCCATGCAAGTCACATAAAATGCAAAAAAAAAAAAAAAAAAAAAAAAAAAAAATAGCTGGTGAAAAATAGAGCGAATGCTGAATGTATTTTGCTTTGGCGACTTAAGTTGAGCAAGTTTTTAGTTCAGGAAAAAAAACCTATATATAAGCGAGCAGACAATTTGGGTTACACATGGGATTTCAGTTGTCACGAAACGTGTGCTTGAATGGTCTCTTTAAACATGTTATTATTTATGTAGTAATAGTTGAGTGAGACACCTTATAAATGGGTTACCTAAATGTGAACTAGTTTTAAATGCAGACCTAACTGTATTACAAGCAAAGAAACCAATTTATATAAATTGTAAGAGCTTATGTCAACAAGCCTAACTTATCGCTCTCTAAGTACATAAAAATTTTATATGTATATGTATATCGTTTGCATTTTCTTTAATAAATTTTCAATTTTTAAATAATTTAATATATTCTTGGCCTTGTTCAATGAATTTTATCATTTAAATACAAACATTTTCTATTTGCTTACCACCGGACAGATATGAACATTCGAATCTCATTTAAGGCGTTAATATCGCTTTATGTATTTGCTTTCAATTAAAAAAATCATCAATTCTTTATATAGACTCAATAGACGTTCGAAATGCCCTTGTGACTAACTATGTTAACTCTAATGCTTATGTGTCAAGATGATGAACTCCAATAGAAAACAAAAAGTCGAACGCACAGAGAAACCTGAACAATGCCTCCTTTTGTAAGCAGTGCGTCGAATCCAAGTCAGGGCCAAGGTTTCCATTTGGTATGCAATACAGACTACGGACGACAACCGGCGACATTCTTTAATCATTTTTTATCCACTTCCAAAAAGTAGCGCTCAAAAATGCACAAAATTTAAAATGCTGGACAGGTCGAACTGGTGGGGGGCAAATGAGCACGTAAATATCACAAGAAGCAGACTGAGATAGAGAGAGAAATACCCGAAAGCTTGTTTTTTATTTATTTATTTTTTTTTTTTTTTGGTTAGCCTCCAATTGCAGTTGCAGTCACCTTCAGGCTTGGTTTGGGGCTCGGGTCCAGCTTCAATGCCGTCAACTGTTTCAGTTGCAATTGCGCCCCAGTTTCGACAGCTGTCGGCTCCCTCCCTGGCTCTCCCTACCCACCCACTTAATTTTTTCAATTGTCTAACGTGGGAACAAAAAAAAAGAAAAATGTTTAACAAAATAAAAACTAAACTCAACTTGTCGCCCCGCCATCGGCAATTTTTTTAAATTAAAGCACTTCCGCACTTTGTACGCCCGGCGGATCCAAAATAATAGTGGGGCTACCCCTACTTGCTTCTAGTGTCGCTTAACCCGTATGAGCAGACGCCCAAGTGGAGGGGCTAGCGGCGTCAGCGGCGTCAGCGGCGGCTTATTTCCAAAGCCGGAAAACATTTGCTGATGAGCCCGCTTCAGCTCGTTGTTGCTGCTCGCCAAACAAATCCAAAACTAAGCGAGTGAAATTTTATGAAGTGTAGCTACGTGACGGATGATGAGTCCGCAGATACCCTGTAATTTAGAATAAAATCAAAATTATGAAAAATGAATAGCTCTCGATGAATTGGAAAAGTCATTGATTTTTTAATATTTAAGCATGACTTTTATTTTTTAACATTAAATTTATTTAGAAGTGGTAGAGGATATATTATTTCTATTATTTTTCTTTATTTATTCTTTGTAAAAATTAATTTACTAATTTAATGGTTACTCAGATCTTGGATCTAACACCCTGGAAAACGTGGAAAATTATTTTTATTTGCTCGTGCGTTAATTCTTGACTACATAATATATATAAACATTTATATATATTTTATCTTTGCGTGCAACGGTTCAAGCTGTTCTCATTATTTGTTAAAATTATTTATATTTTAATTTATATTAAAAGAAATTCGTAGCTTCACCTGAGATTTTTAACTATTCAAAACACCTCAACTCACTATTTAAGCGGTATCTTAAATTCCTCATTATGACTCGTCTTATGTAAGGCACAATTTGTGCGCGGGCGTTATTATTTATTTATGCACATTTTGCATAGTTCGTTTTCATTGCAATTATTTGCAGCTGAGCTAAGAATAGAATAGAATGGAACAGAATCGAATTGAATAATAGAAAGCCCACATATAATGCGGATATTCATCAAAAGTTGGAGCGCTCTTTAGCGATATGCCGTATGCATGAGCTCTGAAGAAATAATTGCACTTGTTCGTAAAGTTTCATCATTGTGGGCGGGCAAAACAAATGCAAATAGTTTAAACTTTGTCGAATACGAAAAGAAGAACATTCAATTAAAAATATATTTTTAGTAGGAGGTGGAAAGAAAAAATAAAAAAAATAAATAAATAAAAATATTAAAATATTTCTTCCATGAATAAAACAAAGTTTTATGCAACTTCAGTACGTATAATAAAAACAAAAATATTTTAATAATCAATAAATTATAATATAGTGTGGAAAAAAAACCTTTTTTAATACGTTTTAAACATAAAATTACAAAAATTGAAGAACAAATAGATATAAAATCTAGAATTCGAAATTAAAAACAAAAATATAAAATAAACAGTTTTTTTTTCTTTCATACTAAATAAACGAAAATTAGATCATTACCCTTTTCCGTTATTTTATTGCGTTTTAATGAGCTCTATAAAAATCGGCGTTCAAAGGCTTTTTCAGCTTTAATTCAATCAAAACCGATTTCACTTAAGTTCACTGTTGCTTAAAGAAATTAACACAACTTCTGTAGACTTTCAAAGAGAATATTCTTTTGAAATTCGAATTGCTTAACTGCTGTATAAACTTTGCAACTCAAACGGATGTTTATGCTCAGCGTAAATAAAGCCATTAGTTACAAAAATTGACCTTGCGCTAACCAAAAACAGAAGCGAATAAAAACTCAATAAAAAATGTTTAAAAAAATGAAAAAAAAAAAAAAAAAATCATCTTTCATCAGCAATTCGCATACAAATAAATGAAATTAAATTGCCAAGTGTTTCGGGATTGTGTTATTAAGCTACACACACGAGCCACATGATAAACAACGCACCAAATATGGGGACAACAACAGCAAACCTGCTTAGGCAAATTAATCAAACAAGTTAACAAAAAAAAAAAAAAAAGAAGTGAAATGAAGAAAAACGAAAACTTTCTGGCGCAAAAAAGTTTTGGCACAAAAATGTCAACAAAATTACAGAAATTAAGTCACCAAAATGAAGGGAGAGTGAGTGGCAACTTCTCGGCATATAGATAAGTTTATGACGCCCGCAACCTTTCACCTCAAGCCAAGAAATTTCTGACAGGCCAGAGAGAAGCCAAAGTGTTAGATGAATTATATTCACGCATTTCATTTCACATAAATGTGCATAATTTGTTATTATGTCAGTTTTCTTTGTCTTGCAACTTGAGGGCATATATGTATGTATATATGTATGTATATAATATATAAAATTGACTCCACATTGAGTTGACGTTTTTATATTATATATAAAGTTGTTAGTCTTTTAACGTATATAAAGATAAACCACAAAAAAAAATTTTTTTTATATACAATATATTTTTTTTTTTTTAATGTTTTTTAAGGACATCAAATTGAAACCACAAATAAGCTATATTTAGTTACAGAAATAAAATTCGTAATGCTTTTTGTGTAGCAAATATTTAAAGCTTTGTATTTAATAAATTTTTAACGGCAGAATCAAACAAACTGGTTTTAAATACTTGAACTCGTTTGTTGCTTAGCTAATTTGAAACAAATTATTGTATTATAATTTAATGTCATTATAACGCCCACACTTAGCTATTAAATTTGCAATATGCTCATCAATTTTTCAAGTATTTACATTAATTATTAGTCAACCAATCAACTCAGTCAGCTCAACGCGATGCCGAGCGACAGCCTTTTAATTATGCTAAACAAACAAGAAACAACACAAAAACAAACTGTCAGCCCAACTCAAAGTTGTTTTTACATGGTTACAGGAATTAAAATATATATACATACAGACACACATGCAAATATAATTAGCATAAGTGAACACAAATCGTCAGATTTGGTTGTTTGTTACAAGTCTATTAAGCAGCATTGATTGAAACTTGTTATATTATTCACATATTTGTTGCTAGATATATATTAATTGAAACTAAATGTATATTTATTAAATATATTTCGAGAAACCACCCAAATGTGCTATGAATGTTATTGATTATTTTGAGTCAACTCATAAAGTGCTAGAAAATATGCAGCGTGTCGTTTATAGCTTTATCAAGTACCCATTCCACCATTTCATCAGTGGCAGCATTTTATTGGCTGTTGATTACAGCAGCATCAGCAACTTTCCCACTCTGCTGAAGCTAAAACAGTTTGAGAATTATATGCGTATATCTTTGAAAACATTGAAATGTGAAGATATACTGTCAGAGAGTTAAATCTTAGAATTATACTATTTATATATATTCTGAAAATATTTATGTTTAAAGACAAGTCTTTGTGCATCGATTTTTATCGATAATATAGCAAACAAAATATAAACTTACGACATTTCTACATTCCAACGAACCGGCGTACAGTCAAGCTTGTCTATATTAACTACGCTCATTGTATATGCTTTATGTGTTTTGCCCCGCCTTATTTCTTTCTTCAGCCCACATCAACATCAGCACTCTTTCTACAGATTTACTCAGAGTATACAAAATAAAATAAAAGTTACTCACGATTTGTCACTGAGTAAACGTCATATATAGAACATATTTGTTATTAATGCATTTCACAGTGAGTTCCGTGTGGTTTACAAGGCAATTTGAAATAAATTTCAGCGTATTTAATTGTTATTGACTTTTAATAAACACACAGCCCATATACACTCAAGCAATTAAGAGGCCAATCCAAAAGTTTTACATGTTTCTCTGTCTGTCATAAATTCTATTTCGAATTTTGTCGTGCGCTCTTTCCCTTTACCATATTTTGTGTATATTTTATTATGATGTCAGAGTTTCTCAAAATTTACGATGATTTTTCCGCCATTTGAACGAATCACGTGCCACATTATTAAGTGGCAGAGTGAGTCGAATCTCTGCCTTAGACTGTGTGGGTTTCATTTTCATTAGCGAAATCTGTGGACAGAACAAGTTTTGTCTGCCTGTCGGCAGTGACTTGATTTCTTCTGCTTCTTGAAGTGAAAATTATAGAAAGTTGAAGTACAAATAAAAAATGAAATAAAATGCAATACAAAACCAACTTGAGACAATTGTCAAAGTAGCAAAAAAGGCAATTAATTTGCTCAGATTAACAGACAGCAGCGTAACAAGAGCGAGTGAAGAGCTCGTTGAATTGAGGCAGATTTGACTTTCATTTGTACACAAGCTGAACGATAGCTTTCAAATTTTGAGCATGCCAATGTGTAGACAGATGGTTAAGATATATGCTGAGTTATAGAGCTAATCTTTATATAAGATGTCACATATATAAACTTAATGAACTTTGTAGGTTTTGCTTGAGGACTTTAATCTTTGATTTTTATTTGTGGTAGAGCTAGAGAACAAGTCTGTAAAGACTATATGAGTATATCAGACCGATCGATCTCCTGGACTAGGTAACGTAGACGTAAGCCACATATGTACTTAAAATCTTAAATAATTCCCCAATTGCAATAGGGAATATAAATATTGTTAACTATCGATACTTAACTATGATACAATCGATATTTCCCTATAATTCCATCGATACTCAACTAGGAAAAAAAGTAGAAGAGAATTAACAGCAAAGTCCTGCAAATAAATAAAGTACTATCCAATTGAAATAAAGTCGACACGAATTCTTGGCTATACAAAAGGTTGATAGATAAGTGTAAGTGTAGAGGGACAATCTTTTTTTCATTTAAATATTTCTTTCTGTTGCAGAGTTTGATTTAACGTCAATTTATTTGATAGATATTGCAGAAATGCTATACTGAATTCGACTTTACTTAATGATTTTTGCCAAATCCAAAGTTACACTTATTTCCTCTCTTGCAACATCAACTCCCACACCTTCGTTTACTTTCCTGAACATTTCACACTGAATTTAGCAACTTTTTGAAGCAATAAAATAAACATTTTGTTTCCTCATTTTTCTCCAAATTTGTTCATTGCTTGTGTGAATGACAACCGAAATTAGCTTTGGACCAAATTGTAACGCCCTAATCTATTGTTCATTTCGCACAATACACAGCACACAGCAGACAATAATATTCCTTTTGTTGTATTTCCTTATCGTTGTTATTATTTTTATTATATTTCCAATAATATTTTTTGAAATTTGTTGTTTTGTGTCTTTTGTTGTTTTGTTTTTCTCTCTCTTTCTCTCTTGGCACCAATTTATTGCTTTTTTTTAGTACAAACCTTATTTGCGAAAAATCTCCGCCCTCGTCCCATTACTCCCGATCTCATCAAGCGTAATCGCAAATATTTGCTGAGCTAATGTTATGAACATTATCTTTTTTATTTTTGCTTACACAGTAATTTTTTTAATCTTTTTTTTTTTTTTTTTTTTTTGCGCAAAATTTGTAACTACAAAATGTTGAGGCAGCAAATTGTGCAAGATTTTCATTTTTTGCAACAAAAAGAAAAACAAGCTTGCTAATAAGTGTAGCAGTAATTGGGTTTTGAGTTCACATTCCTGAAAAGAAAAACATATGGGAAGCCGTCGTAAATGAAATCTTTTCACAATATAGTTAATTACAATACGTAAATATAATAAACAAATAGTTTTGTCTTCCTTTAGCTTATTTAAATTCAAAAGGAAATATTAATTAAATAAGAAATATATTTTGATAAAAGGAAATATATAATAACACAAAAATAAAATAATTTAAAAATAAAATTAAAAAAAAAATAAATAAAAATAATAAAAAAATAAATAAAAAATATAAAAAAAAAATTATTGTAAAATATTTTCCTAGTTAACTGAGACTTTCGAATGTAATAAAATCCCAAGTCCCAAGCAAAGAAAACAAAAACAAAACACAAATACTACCGACTACAGGGCTAAGGGGAGCCTCCAGGGGCCTTTAGTCTAATTACTGGGCGTTTAGCTAGATAGCAAAACAAAAAAGTTACAAAACTACAAAAAACAAAGCAACCCAAAAAAATCTATTGCGAAATGCAGCAGCCAATTGATTGACAACAGACTGTAACTGGTTATGTCATATATGAACTATACATCTACATATATACTATATAGATACTATGTATATGTGTAATTTGTCTCAGTAAGCCACCCATAGAGCCGGCTAGTCTAGCTAGTCTGCTGCGGCAGCTTCAATTTGCCTGGACACAAGCCGAGATTAAGCATACGCCATATTTTCCTAGTTAACTGAGACTGTTATTAATTTTTTTATCATGCTAATTTTGTTGGCAATATAATTTACATTTCAAATCAACTTGAAATCCTTTGTTTTGTTTGATCTGCTGGAACGGCATCTAAAATAAATGTTTGATATTCATTTCGTGGAATCTCGAGTGTACCCTTCACAATGTTTATATCTTCATTTTTATTTTTTATTTTTTCTCTGTCTTGTATACCCACGTCCGTTAAAGCGTCTCTCAGCTGTTTGCACAGTTGCCCATGAATATTTGTTTATTGCACGTTAACTTTATATTTAGTTTAAATATATGTATGTACATATACATATATATGTATATATATAATTTTGCTTGTTTCGACGAGCACAAAATTAGCTCGACTGACTGTTAATTTTTAAAGCAAAGTTCAATAACTTGGCAGAGTAGCGCTGCACGACTTCCGCGACACTTCCACAGCCCATTATCTTTATATTTGTGTATTATATACATCATTTCTTGGTGCATCAATCATGTCCAACTGTTCAGCTGAAATTTCTAGTACTTAAGGTTTTTAAGCAACTTCATGACCATGGGCCATGTAATATATTCATTATCGTTCATTATCAAGGTGCCTTGCATTACGTCTTCATAATTTGTAGCTTACCTCTTCGTATAATTTATTTTGTGTTGCCGCGTTTTTTTCTCTCTTTTTTTTTTTTTTGTTATCTATTTTTACATTATTTATTTTCGTTTCTGTGGGCATTCGCTCGCTCTTTCAAGTGCAAGTAGACAGCGTCATAAATACGAAAATTTCTTGATAATATTTGTCAGTTGGTTTGACCGCACTCATTATACGAGTGCTGCTCATGATAAGTAACTTGTCAATGTTTAATCTTTTGATTTCAATCATTAATTGCTGCTGACAATTGAGAGATTGGGTATAACTATAACAAAAGTGAACCATCCATAAACAAGTTTACAGCCATATGAGTACCCACGGCCTTGGAAGAGGTCTTCGATAAGGAGAGCTCTTCATTCTTATAATTAGTTCTGTAATGTGTACTTTAATAAATATTTGTAAGTATTGGAAATAATAGACTTGTAGTCAGAAGACATATAAATTATATAACTAACTTAAAAAAATTGGTCTTGAATGTTATTAAAACAGGGAAAAACTAGTTATAAAAAAAAGCCTCCAAGTATATTTAAAAAATATATACTAAAACACACGTTTTATTTTAGATTATTTATAAAGTACTTCTTATAAACAAATCAGAAACCACATTAAAACTTATCTTTATTACTTTTGAATTACGAGTTCAATTAAAAAGTTCATAAACTCATTTAAGTAATTTACCCATTAGTAGGTACGTAGAGTAATATACATATATAAATTTAAATGAACAGAAGCGGTTGTTCCTTTATATTTATTACAACAACAAGAAGAAGAAAACAAACAACCTTAGCTTTAATTAACTCTTATGGTTTACAACAACAAACTCATTCAACATATATTCAGATCATTTATATGGCGATCGAATTTCCTCAAATAATTTAAATCGTCAAGCCAAAAGTTGTTCGCTTCTGCTTGAATTAAACTGGTAGTAAAGTAATATATAATTAATATGATGTTATACATATATGTAATTATTAAAAAATTATTTTGTTCGGTGTACATTTGTACCCATTTATTTAAAGTAATTATCAATTATTACAAAATTACATGAAGCGAATATTTTACCTAATTATGTTCCCATAATTTTTCAAGTAGTTAAATAATTTTATAAATAAATAATTCTATAAAATAATAATTTTCTTTCTTTACATTTCCAAAACTTGTGCCTACCCTTTGAAATTAGCTAAGCCCAATTTTAAAATTGTTACGAAATTACTTAAAAAACTAACGCAACTTTCGAATGTAATAAAATCCCAAGTCCCAAGCAAAGAAAACAAAAACAAAACACAAATACTACCGACTACAGGGCTTAGGGGAGCCTCTAGGGGCCTTTAGTCTAATTACTGGGCGTTTAGCTAGATAGCAAAACAAAAAAGTTACAAAACTACAAAAAAAACAAAGCAACCCAAAGACTTATTAATGTAAAACCCTACGTAATGGATAGAAAAACTTCAGCGTTTTCCACTTGATTTATAGCTCATTATTGACATATTTACATTCGCCCACAACAAAGCAATCATAATTTAAGACGCATCGCTTAATATAACTAAATTTCAGCTCTTTTATCCATGTGTTTGCTTCAATTACTAAATAGAAAAGAAAAGAAAATTAAGTCGAACAAAAAAAAAAAAAAAAAAAAAAAAAAAAAAAAAAAATCTATTGCGAAATGCAGCAGCAAATTGATTGACAACAGACTGTAACTGGTTATGTCATATATGAACTATACATATACATATATACTATATAGATACTATGTATATGTGTAATTTGTCTCAGTAAGCCACCCAAAGAGCCGGCTAGTCTAGCTAGTCTGCTGCGGCAGCTTCAATTTGCCTGGACACAAGCCGAGATTAAGCATACGCCATGTGCGCCATTGAAGGCCAGCAAACAACTGTAGCTCGAGGCTGACTCGTGTCGTAATTAGAATTTATCGCGTTGCCAAGCTGTTGCCGTGCTTCAAACTCAGTCTTATTTAACTGTATATGTGTATGTGTGTGTATTTGTGTGTATGTATTGCATAAGTCTGTCGTATACCATATATTTGTATATATATTAATATATATGTATGTATATGCAGTTTATATAAATTATTGCGAAGCCTAGGTCGCGCGTGTTTTATAATTTAGTATTTGGTTTATAATCCAGCTACTTGATAATGCTGTAACTGTAAAAGGCATATATACAGTTATGGAATCAAGCTGATTGTATTTTGTTGAGTTGTTTTTAGAGTTTAGAATTTAAAATTTGGTTTTGTTTTTATAGTTAGTTTAGAAAACAATAGCTCAGCTTTCAACTGAAACCGCTAGTCAGTGAATCACTCCATAGCTAACAATTATATACTATATATTTATATATATTATATATGTAGTAGTCAGCTACTGTGTTTATTTCATTCAAGTATTCGATACTAAAAAAGTTGTTGGTTTTGTTTTTGTTTTTTTTTTTTTATTATTATTATTATTTAATCATTAGTTGTCGAGGTTTTGTTTAGTGTTGATTCGGTTTTATTTTTCACTCTCCATTTATACACAATTGTGTTTTTGATCATATTTTAATTGCTGCACTTGAAGCCAGACGAATCACGAACAACATTTTTGTAGCTTTGACACATTTGAAGGGTGCTCGAGTGATAGAGGGGGAAAAAAACATCAGCTGCTGTTGAAGCTAAGCATATACAGTTGAGGTACTTCAAAAAATACCATAAATATGCATAATTGAGTTCACTAGGAAATAAATCTGAAGAATTTTAAGATTGAAAATATAAAATTTATTTGTTTATGTTAAATTGAAATATATGCGTGTATTCACTGCACATCGTATTCAACTTGTTCACAGGCATAATCGACTTGCCAAAATCAAAAGCTGTTAATTAAATAAACATTTTGAGGCCTTAAACAATTATAAATGTAATAAAATTCAGGTATTACGAATTGTTAATTAAATTTTTAATGTGATTTTGGAGAAAAACAATATGGAGAACGTTTCAAAAGCAAAATGTTTTTCGTTCGCTGGGTTTTCCACTGAATTGATTTGAACAAAGAAAATTCCATTTGATGCGCATTTAATTTATGAGTTCTTTAAATGCCAGGTACAAATTCAATTGATAATAATTCAAAATTTAGAAACATATTTCTTGAAATCAAACAAGGCGTAAATTTTCAATAAATGCAAATTGTGTTTGAATTGTTGTTTTCTTTTTGCACAAGTTGTAAAAGTGCCTGGCAGTAAAAGCAGAAATAAACATAAGGCAAGAAGTCTGTTTAACTATACATATATGCATTTTTATATACAATATATAAATATATACATATATGTATGTACTCGATTCACACTCAGCTCGAGTCATTGAACGTCAGTGCAAATGACTTCATCATCAACGTAGCTGACAGCTGACTATTTGTATCTCGCACAGCCGCTACTCACATGCTGCCAATTTCAGTATATATATATATGTATGTATATATATATACATATGTATATCTACATGTGTGTATATTTCCAGCTCGATAAATTCTTTGAATGATTTATATGAATATATTCCACTTGTGTGCTTCGTTTATTCATTACTGCTTACACATGCTCCAGAATATTTGTTCACCTGGGCGCCTAAAGAAATATTCAAAGGCCGCTTTGCTTTAGTTTAAGCTTTATTTGTTTTTATAATAATTACTCAACATTGGAGTCTTAGAATATAGAAGAACTGAAGTTAAATACCTAAAAATATATTTTTTTACAATTTTTAGTGATTTACTTTAAATTTGCATAACTAAGGGAGATATTTATAAAAAAAAAAAAAAAAAAAAAAATATTTCATAGTTTAAAATTTATATTTTTTATTTTGTATAATTTATGAAATATATATATCGTATATATACACGAGCTTAGTATTGTTGGCCTTTCAGTACTATCAAATAGAAAATGGCGCACGAAAAGATAAATGATTTTTGTTTCTCTTTGTGAAACAATTTATTTGCTCAGTTTGTAGTTTGAGGTTCGGTTTTGAATAGGTTTTGCGAAGCGTTTTACATGAAAGCAAAAGTATTAAAAATTCAACACGCAGCTAAAAACTTCGCGTGCTGATGGCACATTTCATTTTCATTTTCATTTAATTTCTCCAGCAACTGGGGAATTGTTGATGTTGTTTTTAAATATTATTTTTTAATTACTTTTAATGCTTCTCTTTTTGCAAATATGAGAGCGCATGCATATGTAGCAAGCCCTAGATAATTGACGTATGCTCACATGTAAAAAGAAAAAATTATTATTTTACAGTGCTGCATTGGCAAAATCTACTTATAAATAATAAATTAACTAAATAATCGCTAAAGCTTTACATTTTCATATGAACAGAAATTTTTGCATTTTTTTGTTTCGAATCTCACTCTGAGCCTTTTCTTCTTGTTGTTTAATTAGCGCATTATGCGTTAACTTCATTTTCTTTGTTTTCTTCTGCTTATTTATTTTTTTGCGTGATTGTGCACGTTTTTGCTTGTTTTTTTTTTTTATTTGTCTAGACGTGTGAAATATATGCAATATATTACCATATGTAGTTAGTTTATATTGCCTTTTGTTGTTGTTGGCCGTTTTGCGGTCACTGCTTTAATTATAATAGAGTATTCAGGCTATATGCATTAACGGGAGTCACTTAGCAACTAATTAGGACTGACTCATATGATAGGTATACTGGCTTACAGGTCAAAGTATCCATTTAAGAGTTGCTCAACTTGGGAGTGCTGAGAATTTGAGGATTTTAGCAGTGAGCTGATAGAGTGAAGGAGTATTTAAGCATTAAATGGGACAGCAGCTTCCATTTAAATAAATAAATAATTTAATTAAAATGTGTACAAAACGATGAAGATAGAGATTTAGTGATTTCTTCAAATATAGAACAAATATATTTGGCATGTATATTTATATATCATTATTTATCACTGTCGCTAGCAATTTATATACGCATATCCCTAAGATCGACGAACCCATCAAAAAGCCCATGGCCCATAAATTTACGCTTCTCGCTTTGTTTGCACTCGCAGATACACTGACAGAAATGCAGTTGCTGTTGCAGCAATTTCGCTTGATGCGCGTTTGCAACACGTTGCGAGCGACAACAAAGGCAATTCGAGTACGTCAAGCCAAAAGTTGTTCGCTTCTGCTTGAATTAAACTGGTAGTAAAGTAATATATAATTAATATAATGTTATACATATATGTAATTATTAAAAAATTATTTTGTTCGGTGTACATTTGTACCCATTTATTTAAAGTAATTATCAATTATTACACAATTACATGAAGCGAATATTTTACCTAATTATGTTCCCATAATTTTTCAAGTAGTTAAATAATTTTATAAATAAATAATTCTATAAAATAATAATTTTCTTTCTTTACATTCCCAAAACTTGTGCCTACCCTTTGAAATTAGCTAAGCCCAATTTTAAAATTGTTACGAAATTACTTAAAAAACGCAACTTTCGAATGTAATAAAATCCCAAGTCCCAAGCAAAGAAAACAAAAACAAAACACAAATACTACCGACTACAGGGCTTAAGGGAGCCTCCAGGGGCCTTTAGTCTAATTACTGGGCGTTTAGCTAGATAGCAAAACAAAAAAGTTACAAAACTACAAAAAACAAAGCAACCCAAAGACTTATTAATGTAAAACCCGACGTAATGGATAGAAAAACTTCAGCGTTTTCCACTTGATTTATGACTCAATATTGACATACTTACATTCGCCCACAACAAAGCAATCAAAATTTAAGACGCATCGCTTAATATAACTAAATTTCAGCTCTTTTATCCATGTGTTTGCTTCAATTACAAAATAGAAAAGAAAAACAAAATTAAGTCGAATCAAAAAAAAAAAAAAAACAAATCTATTGCGAAATGCTGCAGCAAATTGATTGACAACAGACTGTAACTGGTTATGTCATATATGAACTATACATATACATATATACTATATAGATACTATGTATATGTGTAATTTGTCTCAGTAAGCCACCCAAAGAGCCGGCTAGTCTAGCTAGTCTGCCGCGGCAGCTTCAATTTGCCTGGACACGAGCCGAGATTAAGCATACGCCATGTGCGCCATTGAAGGCAAGCAAACAACTGTAGCTCGAGGCTGACTCGTGTCGTAATTAGAATTTATCGCGTTGCCAAGCTGTTGCCGTGCTTCAAACTCAGTCTTATTTAACTGTATATGTGTATGTGTGTGTATTTGTGTGTATGTATTGCATAAGTCTGTCGTATACCATATATTTGTATATATATTAATATATATGTATGTATATGCAGTTTATATAAATTATTGCGAAGCCTAGGTCGCGCGTGTTTTATAATTTAGTATTTGGTTTATAATCCAGCTACTTGATAATGCTGTAACTGTAAAAGGCATATATACAGTTATGGAATCAAGCTGATTGTATTTTGTTGAGTTGTTTTTAGAGTTTAGAATTTAAAATTTGGTTTTGTTTTTATAGTTAGTTTAGAAAACAATAGCTCAGCTTTCAACTGAAACCGCTAGTCAGTGAATCACTCCATAGCTAACAATTATATACTATATATTTATATATATTATATATGTAGTAGTCAGCTACTGTGTTTATTTCATTCAAGTATTCGATACTAAAAAAGTTGTTGGTTTTGTTTTTTTTTTATTATTATTATTTAATCATTAGTTGTCGAGGTTTTGTTTAGTGTTGTTGATTCGGTTTTATTTTTCACTCTCCATTTATACACAATTGTGTTTTTGATCATATTTTAATTGCTGCACTTGAAGCCAAACGAATCACGAACAACATTTTTGTAGCTTTGACACATTTGAAGGGTGCTCGGGTGATAGAGGGGGAAAAAAAACATCAGCTGCTGTTGAAGCTAAGCATATATAGTTGAGGTACTTCAAAAAATACCATAAATATGCATAATTGAGTTCACTAGGAAATAAATCTGAAGAATTTTAAGATTGAAAATATAAAATTTATTTGTTTATGTTAAATTGAAATATATGCTTGTATTCACTCCACATCGTATTCAACTTGTTCACAAGCAAAAATCGTTCGACTTGCCAAAATCAAAAGCTGTTAATTAAATAAACATTTTGAGGCCTTAAACAATTATAAATGTAATAAAATTCAGGAATTACGAATTGTTAATTAAATTTTTAATGTGATTTTGGAGGAAAACAATATGGAGAACGTTTCAAAAGCAAAATGTTTTTCGTTCGCTGGGTTTTCCACTGAATTGATTTGAACAAAGAAAATTCCATTTGATGCGCATTTAATTTATGAGTTCTTTAAATGCCAGGTACAAATTCAAGTGATAATAATTCAAAATTTAGAAACATTTTTCTTGAAATCAAACAAGGCGTAAATTTTCAATAAATGCAAATTGTATTTGAATTGTTGTTTTCTTTTTGCACAAGTTGTAAAAGTGCCTGGCAGTAAAAGCAGAAATAAACATAAGGCAAGAAGTCTGTTTAACTATACATATATGCATTTTTATATACAATATATAAATATATACATATATGTATGTACTCGATTCACACTCAGCTCGAGTCATTGAACGTCAGTGCAAATGACTTCATCATCAACGTAGCTGACAGCTGACTATTTGTATCTCGCACAGCCGCTACTCACATGCTGCCAATTTCAGTATATATATATATGTATGTATATATATATACATATGTATATCTACATGTGTGTATATTTCCAGCTCGATAAATTCTTTGAATGATTTATATGGATATATTCCACTTGTGTGCTTCGTTTATTCATTACTGCTTACACATGCTCCAGAATATTTGTTCACCTGGGCGCCTAAAGAAATATTCAAAGGCCGCTTTGCTTTAGTTTAAGCTTTATTTGTTTTTATAATAATTACTCAACATTGGAGTCTTAGAATCTAGAAGAACTGAAGTTAAATACCTAAAAGTATATTTTTATAATTTTTAGTGATTGACTTTAAATTTGCATAACTAAGGGATATATTTATAATAAAAAAAAAGCAAAATTTCATAGTTTAAAATTTATATTTTTTATTTTGTATAATTTATGAAATATATATATCGTATATATACACGAGCTTAGTATTGTTGGCCTTTCAGTACTATCAAATAGAAAATGGTGCACGAAAAGATAAATGATTTTTGTTTTTCTTTGTGAAACAATTTATTTGCACAGTTTGTAGTTTGAGGTTCGTTTTTGAATAGGTTTTGCGAAGCGTTTTACATGAAAGCAAAAGTATTAAAAATTCAACACGCAGCTAAAAACTTCGCGTGCTGATGGCACATTTCATTTTCATTTTCATTTAATTTCTCCAGCAACTGGGGAATTGTTGATGTTGTTTTTAAATATTATTTTTTAATTACTTTTAATGCTTCTCTTTTTGCAAATATGAGAGCGCATGCATATGTAGCAAGCCCTAGATAATTGACGTATGCTCACATGTAAAAAGAAAAAATTATTATTTTACAGTGCTGCATTGGCAAAATCTACTTATAAATAATAAATTAACTAAATAATCGCTAAAGCTTTACATTTTCATATGAACAGAAATTTTTGCATTTTTTTGTTTCGAATCTCACTCTGAGCCTTTTCTTCTTGTTGTTTAATTAGCGCATTATGCGTTAACTTCATTTTCTTTGTTTTCTTCTGCTTATTTATTTTTTTGCGTGATTGTGCACGTTTTTGCTTGTTTTTTTTTTTTATTTGTCTAGACGTGTGAAATATATGCAATATATTACCATATGTAGTTAGTTTATATTGCCTTTTGTTGTTGTTGGCCGTTTTGCGGTCACTGCTTTAATTATAATAGAGTATTCAGGCTATATGCATTAACGGGAGTCACTTAGCAACTAATTAGGACTGACTCATATGATAGGTATACTGGCTTACAGGTCAAAGTATCCATTTAAGAGTTGCTCAACTTGGGAGTGCTGAGAATTTGAGGATTTTAGCAGTGAGCTGATAGAGTGAAGGAGTATTTAAGCATTAAATGGGACAGCAGCTTCCATTTAAATAAATAAATAATTTAATTAAAATGTGTACAAAACGATGAAGATAGAGATTTAGTGATTTCTTCAAATATAGAACAAATATATTTGGCATGTATATTTATATATCATTATTTATCACTGTCGCTAGCAATTTATATACGCATATCCCTAAGATCGACGAACCCATCAAAAAGCCCATGGCCCATAAATTTACGCTTCTCGCTTTGTTTGCACTCGCAGATACACTGACAGAAATGCAGTTGCTGTTGCAGCAATTTCGCTTGATGCGCGTTTGCAACACGTTGCGAGCGACAACAAAGGCAATTCGAGTACAATTTATGTGCTCACAAGCTAATTGCATTACAGCAATTGCTACTGTCTGTTGTAGTTGTTGTTGTTGTTGTTGTTGTTATTGTTGTTGCTGTTGTACGTATGCAAGGCAAATATATTTACTTACGCACACCATAACGACACTTAAGCACACACACCTTCAAACCTATCTGGCTGGGCCGCCTACCTGTCCCCCTTTTTGTGGCCATGGCATTCGTTACTGTGGCTGTGGGTGAGTGTATGTGTGTGTGTGAAACAGCTGCGGTCGCCACTTCACCTGCCACAATTAAAGCCTTGTCACATCAATTCACTTGTACTTTAAGCTCTAAATGTATTTTAATAACAATTATTAAAGTTTTGTTTTTAAATTTCCCTCTCATTGCAGGTAAGCATCTTAACTAAGCCGTTCTCTTTCTATGTGTCTCTGCTTGGCGTAAGTCTCGCATTTCATCACTAAGCAAGTGTGAATGTTTTGATGAGGTCAGCCTGACTGGCTGATACACGTTCGTGATTAAAGTATGATATGAAATTTTAAAGCGAAAATATTAATTATCTATTCTACAAAATAGTTTGGCTTAGATCCTTTATTGACTTGTAAACCTCTATAATTGATTTGTTAAGAAGCTGAGCACAAAACCAACTGGATCTTTTGTTATTCAAAGTCCTCCCCCCTTCCCCATATTGCCTTACGAGAAAGAAGCAACCTGGACTCCACATATTTTATATATATCACAAAGCCAATATGCCCCTTCGTAACTGCATGAGCGAGCATGTGAAATAGCGCACCCAGCAACTAGTTTCCGTCGCGTTGCTCTTTATCGCTCATTTCCTCTCCAGCCCCCAAGGTCGTTCAAGGCCTTTTGGGGGCTTTTGTTTGTTAGTTGATTGTGTGGAGCTCTTGTTAGTTTTTTTCTCTTTTTTTATTAATACTTTTTATCGCTATTTGACGCTCTGCATAACAACTGTGCATGCATGCACTGGCATTTAAGTGTTAGCGCAAACGTTTTTCGGAGTATTTCGAGCTAATTGGAAGCTTTTAATACGAATATGAAATCCAATAAACTCGAATCAATTTACATTTTTGTTTGTATTTTAATCAAATGCGCTGAAAATAACAAATTTGAATTAAAAAAAAATTAAAGAAAAAAAAGATCAATTGCTTTAAACACCAAATCGAATTAGCAATAATTCAAGCTCGGCCTATTGTGTATAATGGATACATAGTTTGATTGCTTTATCGCACGTTTTTCCTATTACGATATTAATTATAAATAATTGTTAATGAATTTCTCTTATCCAAAATGAATTAATTATTAAGTATTTTTGCGATTTTTGGTAAATTTTCCTTATCTTCTCTTCCAAAATATTTCGATATGAGTTTTATTGGCATTTTCCTGGCTAATGAACTTTACAAAGTCATAATATTTGCACCGAAAATCAATAAAGCCGAATTATATATATTTTCATTGGCTTTCGAGAATTGCCAAATTCTGTGCAATGCTTGTGGGCGGGTGGGGCCTCGCCCATGACGCATCGCATTGACAAGACATTCATTATGTTGCTCACCGCACGCCTTGCGCCTCACTCCGAATGTTTTTTCTGCGCAAAAATTAGCCAAAGCACGAGCTACACATACACATACACCTACTATATCAGATATGAGTCAGTCAAGCTAATTAATATTAAGTAGAAGTATTTACACACAACTCATTTGTACCGAGTCGTATCTTTAACAGTCAACAGTTACTTTTTTGTGACGAAAGTGGGTTTGTTATACCCATCGAAAGTCTGTGCGTGGGGTATGATGGGTTTTTTTTAGTTAAAGTGTATCTAATAGACGTAAGAACGTGTGCCAATTTTTATAGATAATATACTTAATTGAAATACAAAGTGAGTTGATTAGGCCTACATCTCGAGAATTACTGAAGCCAAGTACTTGAAATGTGATATGTATATTAGAAAATAACTTCTATAAAAATAACTTATTAATTGCTAAGTAATCCCTGTGTCTAAATTTGCTAGATTCCTATTAAATACTTATTAGAAAAAGGTTTACATTTTGTATGTTCTGTACAAATTCAGCAGAAAATAATCTTAAATATAATTATTTATTTATTTCCCATTTCATAAGCTTTTACCAAAAACAAAAACATATTTTCATAATGCAGTTACACTTGAGACGCTCTTGTTGTTTTTGCCAAATTGTCTTGTTCTTCATGCTTGGTGTAGCATCTGTTAATTACCTAGTCGCACTCATTAAAGAAAAAAAAAAAAAAAAAAAAAAAAAAAACACCAACTTTTCGGTAATTATATTATGAGCCATACAAATATTCATTTGTTTTGTTTTGCACAGCTGGCGGCCATGGAATGTGCATACAATTTCAAATTAAAAAAAAAAAAAAAAAAAAACGCACACACATTACAAAGCAAGAAAGAAAATGCGAATCTCTCGATATTTCGCTATCGCTGTCTTTGTGGGTGATCTATTTGCATGCTGACCCAAATATATATATATATATTTCATCTATACATACATATATTGCGCATACGACGCGGTCGCCCCGACACGTTTCCGCATGCCGAGCGTAAGAATTTCTGACATTTACCGCCGCACGATTGAATCATTGGAAAAGTAAGCGAGAGAGAGAGAGAGAGAGAGAGAGATGGAGAAGGAAAAACCAACTCGACTTTTCGCATGGCTAACATATACGTATGAAAAGCGAAATATCGCATAAATAATTGCAATATTTACATTTTTTTTTTTTGCACCAGCCTGGAAAATGCCACAGCAGGGGGCATGGAAATTCCCATGAACTCGAAAAGAAATAAAAAAAACCTAAACAAAGAAAATAAGACAGCAAGCGCCAGCGTAAATTAAGTTGAGTGCTTTTCATAGAAATATCTCAGGAATTTAATGGCAGCAATATGATATGATATAAGTAACAGAATATATAGATTGTAAATACCCTTAGCTGCGAAGTATTGCAAATTCCTTAGTAGCAGCTCTGAGATAAGATAGTATTAAAGCGAAAACTACGCTAGAATAGTAGACTGAATTGTTTAGACCATTTATATAGCGGATATTATTGATTGCATCCATTGGAAAAATATTAAAACGTATAAAGTTTACGACTGACGAGAAAATAACAAGAAATTGTTAAAATCTCAAATCTAATAACTGAATTCAACTGATAAATATTCTTGATATTTTTTATATATGTATATAATATATATAACATTCTTCTGATCACTTATACAAGAGTCAACTAAAGGGCTACGCCATCCAGAACTGACCTATTTTATAATTCCATCTCCATATAGTTATAGTAGATACCTACTAACACATTTATAGTATACATGAGAAATTTCGCAATTTTCTTAATTTTTTCATATGCTAAACAATCTAAAATTGCCACGATGACTAACTATGTATATGCACTCCCCCTAAAGTTCTCAACATGCAAATTGTTGTTTATCTTTATGAGATTTATGGGATTGCTGTAATCGGCCAACTGACTATACTTAGAACATGATTCAGTTTGATTTTAAAGCTATTCTCTCTTTGATTTCGCTGTGAATGCTTTGACTGCTGTGTTTCAAGCAAATCTAATCGATAGCACTAAACATGTTGCTATCATAGACTCATAATAATGATTCAGCAAACAATCTATAATGTTTTTTTTTTTATTTTCATTTTGTTCTAATATCTATATGTGCTAAAGGCGTGTGTCTACAGACATATGTATGTTTGTGCCTGTTTTGACAATATATAAATTGAATTTATGGCACAGTGTGCACTCAAAAATCAATTAGTTAAAACGTTGGGTTCTTGTGAAATTAGATAAAGTGTGAAGAGTTGAAGCGAAAGCTAAAGCAAATTGCATACCCCTTACATTTTGAAAAGGGTATAACAGGCAACGAAAGGGAAAACCTGTTGATATTATCCTTTCAACTCTAACAGTAAGAAAACACTCTACAGTTCCACATTTTCCTCATCGTCCATTTTGAGCTATTCAGTTTTTATACCCATTTTCCCAATAAAAAAGAAAAGCACAGAACACACTCTACAGGTATTTACATACGTGTCGCACTCCTTTACACCCCAGGCAACTTTTATTTCACAATTTATGGCCATTGAAACGGATTGCTCGAGAAGGAGCACAGAGTCAACAAACGGCTCAGACGAAGCGCACAAGCAGAGCGCATTAAATTGCAGACGTGCCTGCGCGTTTTTCAACTGCAATCGAAATGGAAATCAAAAGTAAAAAAAACAAACTGAAACAAATAAAAAGCAGTGAAAAATAAAAAATAAAAATGAGAAGAAAAAAAAGACGGGAAAGCAATTTATATTTCATGTCACGTACACACGACAACAGCGAGACAATAACGAAAACTTGCAAGAATGCTCCAATCGATAGTTGCTCGACTAGCAGATACCCTGATATCCAGTTGGTTCCGTGGAGCTGCATTAGTAACAGGCTGAGTAATATTAGTATTATTTATAGTTCTTAGAATAATCATAATTATCATCATTATAGCATTAGTAATAACGTTACTTGTCATAGACTTGGGCATTGTCATTGTCATTGTTAGTGTCATTAGTTAGGATTTGGTAATTTACGATATTCTTATTATTGTAAATATTATCATCATGATTATTCATTATTATTACTATTTGCATCGGCTTTTAGATTCGCATTTTTATCGCAATATAATTAATATATTCATTATTGAGATTATTAAATTTAGCATCAGCCCATTATTATTATTATTGTCATTAGCATCAGTAATATTAATAATATTAATATTATTCAGTAAATTAATCATTAATCATTGTTACTAATTTTTTCATTGTTATTTTCATTAGCATTAGTATTAAGTTGACTTATTATAATTAACTTGGCCATTATCAGTGTCTTACTCTTTATATTCATTATCATTTCTATTGTGATATTAAGCTCTAGTTCTATAATGATTGTTATCGTTATCATCATGATTGTCATTGTTATTATTTCATCATAGCTCTATGATATTAAAGTGATCGATATAGCCCATCTACTCTTTATCAATGGGTATACAAAAAGTGATATTAAAGCCCTCTACGACAGTTCGAAAGGAATATCCTACAAACTACCCCAAGTGCCTGCTCAAAATGAGCAAACCTAATGCTCACCTCCGCCCACTCAAGATTTGAATTTTTAATTTGTTGCATGTATGCGAGGCATTGGTCAGCCGATTGAGCGCGTCTCTCGGCTCTCGGGGCGGATGTTTGTGCAACCTCGGTGTGAGCTCAGCTGTATCTATGCATGTGCGACCTTTTTGGGCGTAATCTCAGGCGGAAATTACGTTTTTAATTTCAGATTTTCAGTCGCTTAGCTTTATCTAATTCTACTTCGATAAACTTATCGATTTTCTTCACCCACACAGGCGCACACAGAAGCACATTTACATATGTGATTGTGCTGGCATTGCGTGTTCATTTTACAGTTATTGTTAGCTCTCTGGGCACACTCGCTTGTGGGCGTTCTACGCTCAACAATGAAAAATTTCAAAATGTCGCCGCAATTAAACCACAACTCCCCCGCCCACACTTCAGCTCTCAGACACCCACAGCGCGCCCACTCGGTCACGCAATATGCATTCTTTATTTAGCCCAGGACAATGGGCAATTATAGGAGCAACAGCAGCAGTTGGCTTCGATGTCAACGTCAGTGTTTATTAATATAATATAACGTAATTTCAGTGGAGAAATGTTTGCTTTAAGTTAACACAATTGTGGGATGGTATATTTGCTTAACTTGGAGTTGAAAACTCAAACAGGAAATAAATTGACTATGGATACACAATTCAAATTTACCATGCAGTAAATTTATATAATAATAATTTAAATCAAATATAATGGAAATGTATAAACAATGGATAGTAGATGTCGAATTTAACCAGATGTTAAAATTATAAAAGTTAGATTTATCATGCATGTCAAAAATTAGATCTAGATGTCAAATTTAACTAGCGGATAAATTTAAATACAAAAGATATTATTAAATAAATAAATTTAAATCAACTTTAAATTCTTGGAAACTCCATATAAATAATTAAAAGAATATATAAAAGTTAAGCGAACTTTAAGCTTTGAAATGCAAACATATGACTAAAGACTAGAAATTATATTTATGTAACATTTATTCAACGATGTAGTCAAAATTTAACAGCAAGAACAGTCAGGGAGATAATGAGACCTGACACATGCCTGTTGCTTATCAATATATATCGATTAGTTCTGTTTGGGTCTAGAGCAAACTTACATTTAGTTTTGCGTGTAGGCATTCATTATGTCACATAGATAACACGTAATCGGAGAGACTTGTTAGTACCTCACTCTCCCTAGTTGGTTTTCAACTTGAACCTCAGTGCCATTGCTGTTTGATTTTGAAAAAATCAATCAATCATTTATCGCCCTTACAAGCATACTATTTATTTTAATATTCGCTTGGAGTACGCAAAATGCTGATAACCTGACTGGAAACCTGCTCGGTACACTTTCATTATGCCACTGGCTGGCGATTATAATTAAGCCCGTATAAACAAAAAGCCGTACGCTTATCAGACTGATTCCTCCCATACTGAATGGATTGTGCTCACTGTGTTGTTGTGGGGGCAACCAACTAACTTATCAGCGAGAAATGTAAACAAAGCTGCAGAATCTAAAGTTCATATACTGGCCACACATTTAATTCACATAATGTCAACAAAATATTTAGTACGCTCAACTTTTGCTATCAATAATATATATCTATATACATATATTTATAAATGCATATATTTATTCGTTTTGCAATTTCCGCGATTCAAGTTAAATAATCCGTACAGCTTTATCGAGCACTGCGTACAAAGGGCTGGGCTTTCAGAGGTTTAGCTAGCAAACGAGCATTACAACAAAGGAATCTATTATTTATGTATATAAAGTTTTTATTCTGTGAAATTTGTAAAAGGCAAATTCTATGCGAAAGTAAAAGGCGAATTTTATTATAATTGCAAATTCTATCAACTTGCTATAAATTTATAATATGATGTAATCACATTTCAAGCATACACACATACATAATAAGATATGATATAATAACTAAGGATTTTCCAACACTTTCTATTACTGAACTCAAATATTTTCGTATTACATTGTCGCTTGTTTATCATTTGCTTTGTCCTAAAGCGCCATTTACATTCTATTTGCTTTTGCTGGGCATTATTTATTTGTTAGTTGATGCTTTGTTCCACCCTTTTAATGGTTTCCCTTTTTGGCCAAAAAACACATCCATTAGAACTAAACAAGACAAGTTTATTATGCGTCATTAATCAAGACAGACAATAGATAAAGGATCTATATCAAAACTACTGCGAGCTGCCTTCGTTTGAGTATCTCTTGCAAACAGGCATTGTCTTGTTATACTCTTTCGTCATATCGAATAGAGTATATTGGTTTTTGTGTACTATATGACCTACCAATTTAAATATAAAGCTCTTCGTCGTATTGGTAGAATTTATTATTTAATATTTCTAAACATTTATTATACTCACAAGAATTATTTTGCAAGACATGATGAATGAGCGAAGGAAAACTGTTTTATAGCTAGAACTCTTAAGCAATTAAACAAAAAATATAACTACTACTCCTTTGAGGCTTGGGAAATCTTTAAAGTTTTCAAGCTATAACTGTCTTAGCTATCCCCACAGTTAGACCATATAAATTCTATCTTCTCTTAACTACCGCCATAGGATTTTTCTCTTATTTTCTAAAATCACCATATATTATAATTTTTGCATAGATTTCAGTACCGTGAACGAGTGTAATACAAACGTTTGCCATGGATTTTTTGCTTTGCACTTGTCTTGTTTGGTTTTTAATGGGTAACTCGTGTTTTTCACTCGATGCGCCTCTCACACTTATTATTGACACATATTCGCGTTTATGATATTTACTTGTGGCTGCCCATTTGCCTCACTAGTTTGTTGACCAGGGTCAACGGAAGCCGTCAGTTGCCTGTCGGTCCACACTGTGTTTGCTAAGGGGACGCCTTTGGGGGTAGGTCGTGGCATTGCGTCAGCGTCGGCGTCAGCGTTGCGTATGAAAAGTAATGAAAATGCGCACCAGATTTGTTTATGGCCTTTGACTACTTAACACAATTATTTAGTCATTTTCAGTCTCTTTCTTTGTTTGTTATTGTATTTAAGGCTTAGTCACTTGACGTTTACAATTAGCCAGCTCTGTAAATTGCATTAATTTCTTACATGATATTCATTTACTGCAGGTGTGTTTTTTTTTCGGTTTTTTGAGCATTGTTTTTGCTGTCGCTTTCATGCCTTGCGATATTTGGCTCAATGCCAAAGTACAAATGGTCTGTGTCACTGTGCCAAGTAAGCATTCCATAATAAGAACATAAAGAGACGGTAATGTTTTTATAGAGTGCATCCTCAGTATACCCTGTAAGAAAGGTGGAAAAGTTCCACATTTTATATAATAGCAAGCTCAAATATAAATATAATGAAAATGGCACACAAGCATACAAGTTTTGTTTTCTGGGAAATACAAATGATAATAAATATGAGAATTACATAGAGAGGCAAAAATCTTAAAGTAGTTCTTTTACATGGAAACTGAGAGCAATAAAATAAAATGAATAACTGAAAATTCTGGAAATATATGTAGATGGAAAAGCAAACATTATTCCAAATGGATCTCTCAACTATTCCGCGAACTTACTCCCAGATACCCTTTACCCTCTATACCCAGTAAAATTCAAATCAATTTTAAGGAAACGTAACACAAATTATCCATTAGCATGAGAAATGTTCATTTGGATTGTCATGCATCGATTTTTAGCTTGTCCTTGTCCTTTCCAGTGAATAACCAAGCTCAAGCTCGGCTCGATAAATATGCCTCTTCACAACCGTAGTCAGTTGCATCGAATTGGTTTTCGATATTTTGGTTTCTCCTTTTTCATTTTAACAATCGAAATTACGTTTGCAGCTGCATTGTGTGGGTTTAGGCGGAGCCACGTCATAAAGCTGGCAAATAGCATAAATTTAACGTCTGACGTTGACAACTTTGATGATGACGTTGTCTGACGTCTGGCAATCTCTGTCTGGTATTGTTTATCTACTTGTCCGACTATCTGCCTATCTGCGGTTAGCGGCGCATCCATCAGATGTACACACATGTGTATATAATATATGTTTAGCTCCTGCCCTAGCCGATTGCAAATTGTTGTAATTTTCACATAAGCAACTGCGCGATTTCGCATCGTGTTTATTTGCTTTGATTAGTATGCCATAAAACAAAATGCTTATCGATTATATTGTTTGTGGCACAGACGGGGGAATTTCGAAAGTAGATGATGTTGGCAGTACTCGCTAAACAATGTCTAACCAGATTCTCCCTCTCGATGGTGCTTAGCTCATCGCTAATTCTAAATGTGATAGCATCACAAAGCATATCATTTGTTTATTTTATAGAGTATATTTCACAAGGTAATCTTTTCTATTATTGAGAAAATTATATGGAAATAAATATAGCATTATTGGTTATTCATGATTAACTGTGCGAATATCTTGTTTACACTAAAACGATTATTTAAATTTGGTTTATTTTTAGGACTCTAATCCATTTGTATAACGTTTGAGTTTCCAAAGAAGAATGTTGCACTACTTATAAATAAAATATTAAAAACGTATAAAACTATAATTGAGAATTGAATTTAATATAGCTGAAATAAAAAAATAAAAAATTAAATAATTAAAATACATATAACATGAAAATATGCAGATAAAATATATTTAAAAATATTGGTAAAATATACAATAAAAATATAATATAATTAATCTTATATAAATATATATATATATACATATATAAAAACATTAAAAATTTAGAAAACAAAAAATATATAAATAAAAAAAATAATAAAAAAATAAATTTAAAAAAAATTAATATAAATGAAATATTATAAAATTACCATATATGTACATACGTAGACATCAACGATTTAATTATTGCCAATTAGTCACCCATTGAATAACATTAGGAGCAGTTATTATTCAATTTCAATGTAACTGTTATATAATTTAAACTTTTTCTATAAATACAATACGCCAAGCTTTTCCATTTGTTCTTTCACTTCATTTACTCGTTTCCCAATAATTTTTCTGCATTGGTTTTCCTTGGCTTTCCAATATATGAATGATGTCATCGCACAGTTTCGCGTCCGTTTCTGTGTTTCCTCTCCAGAAAAATTGTCGTTTATCGCACAAAAAATAAATATAAATAAATAAAAAACATTGCGTCTGACATTTGACAGTGAAACACTTTCGTTTTATATATGTTTTAGCTGCTGTTGTTGTTGTCACTGGTGTTGCCTGTCAGCGCTGTCGGCGTCAACGCCAGCGTCACAGTCGACGTCGCCGCTTGCTTGATAAGTCGAAATAGTTGTTATTCTTGTTGACATATGCCCCCGGGGGCGGCATAAACGGAACCTCATTTATAACATAGTATTTTGATAAGAACCTAAGCGCGCTTATTTTAGTTTTACTACTCGACGAGACAGCACATATTTATTAAAAATAAATATGAATAAAAAATAAATAAATAATATATGGGTATGTGAATATTTAAGAAGAACTTTATATATATATATATATATATATATATATATATATATATATATATATATATATATATATATATATATGAATTTTTAGTTGTATATATACATATATTTATTCATATATAAAAATAAATATATACCCTATATATAAATATAGTACTTGCTAAGAAATATTGAGAATCCTGGTGTATAAATCTTGGCGTCTTAATTAAATAAATCAATGTAAATAGGAATTTTAATTATATTAGTTATCATTAGTTATATTTAGCTTAATCAGTATTTGTAAATGTCTAGTTCATCCAGCTTTAGTAGCACGCTTAAGTCGGCTCATTTAGTTAACTATCTATTCATTTTACGTGCTGGTAAGCTCAAACAAAAATTACTTGGTTTATAGCCTATCACATAATACTCTGATCCACGCCGCACTGCGAGCTGCATTTGTGGCCCCAGAGCTACAACAACTTCGCCTGCTCATCCTCCTCCCCTTCCGCCAGGTTGCTTTCACTTGTCTCTTCGCCCGTCAAGCTTTGCACATTTTTCATGATTTCGGCTCCTCGGGGCATTTGTTGCGCAATTTGTGCAGGCACTTGGTACCTACTAAAGTAGGTCATGCCGAGGGGGTATACACGTATACATACATACACTTATATATGTACATTTGAGTAAAAGATTTTTGTGTGTGAAGTGATGACAGTAATTTACAAGGATCTCTCTTTGCTTGTCTTGCAGGCCAGCTGCTGTGCAGTCTCCACCCACTTGTGAGTCGCTGATAATGCGGGTAAGTTGACACAATTAAACGCACTCTTAGAGCTCTTTTCCCCAGATATGGCAGTGGCATTCATTACGAGTGTACCTCATTAACACTTCACCCACAGACGACGAACAGGTGACATACTGAACAGCTAGCGAGTAAAAGTGTTCCGGGATACCCTGTAAGAGGGTCTTCCTTTTGGTATACTAAAGTTTCTCCTCTTCGGAATCGTTTTTACTATTAGTTAATTCCTTACTATAATATAGAAATGGAAGAAACGATATCTCAATTGCTGAGCTCTAGAAATTTTCAAATAGTAGAATTAAAGAGAACTAGGAAAATGTTTCTTAAAATTGAATAACATGAGTGAAAGAATACCGATAATCAGGTGAATTCGATACTCAGGAGAATTTATATATATCTTCTTGCTGCAATATTTTTGGTCAGGTATAAAAATGTACAATCATATGAAATATTGTAAGTACTCAGCATAAATTACAATCATAGCCTAATTCCAACTTTTAAGACCTTTGTAAATACAGGGTATAAACCTGGGCAAAGCTCAAATTAAATTTGTGCTCTTAATGACTTGAAGGTGTTTGCAGCGTACGAGTGTGTCTAAAGCACTTTCGGTGTGTAAAAGACGGCCATAAAGCGAAAGATATCAACATGGGATGCTGCGGGAGTTGCCAGCAATGAAGGTCAGCTAGTCGGCAGGACGATGCTATGAAAACCTTATAAATGTACTGCTGCACTTAATGGCCGTGCATGGCAGTAAAAGTTTTCCATTTAGTTGGAACAGAAGTTCTAAAAGTTATTCCACCTTTAAAGGTCAAAAGTGCAAGCAAATCTAAATCAGGTGAAATCAAAGCGCACTTAGTAGTAGTTGCAAGACGTCGTAGTTCCCCTGGCCTCATGTGATTTCCTTTTGCACACACTCAAAGTCGAATCCATTAACGCTTCGCTTTGTCAAGGTCAATGTCTTTCTAGATGTCTGTATGACTCAGCGTCTCTAAGATAGCTCTGTTGTCGTTCTCTCTCTCTCTGTCTGTCTCTCTCCCTCTGCTCAATAGAGAAATCACTCAAGCATCCACTATTATTATTTTTTTCTTTGAATCAAGACACGTTATGGCCTCTTTTGAACTTTCGGTACGTGTCGTTGCGGCCAAGTTGAGCGTTTTATGTAAGTCGAGCCGAATAATCAGCTCTTTACAGAGCTTAGCTCAGTGCTGGCAGCGTAATGTAAAACGTATCACAAAGCTACTTAGTGGTATGCATAATGCTGGCTTACTAGCCGGATGAATATTGGCAAGCCGACTCATTCTTTTTTTTCGGATGTTAGTTTAAAGCGATTGCAAAAAAGTAGATTGCAATTTAAACAATAACAATTTATATTAAAGTTTAGAATCTGAAAACTTAAAACTAAAAAAAAAATTAAAATAAATATATAAAGTAAACAAACAAAAATATTATCAATGAATAGTATCCAATTTTCAATTAAATTCAGGCAAGGGATTTTATATTTTCTCTCATAATTATTTCTTTAAATTATAAATTTATATAATAAACATTTTAATATAATTTTAATTTTTATTTTACTTTCTTGTATTTCCATATTTCTTATACATTTATTAATTAATTTATTTTTTTATAGTTTTTAAATTCTAATTGTTTTATTTTGCAATTAATTTATATTCAATAAAATGAATAAGCTTTCTAAAATTATGACAATTCGAAGCAAATTAAATTTTTCAAAATTATTAAATTCAACTTTGAGTGCTTTTTAGGACCTTACCCCAGTTTTAAAAAACTTTTACCAACTATTTATTTTTCGTTGAGCTTTTTCTCAAACTCTAGTTTCCGCTCTATTCACTGCATTATATATTTTTTCTTTTGCCAATTTAGGCTGATGCTCTGTGCAGCTTGTTTATTATATAAACAGTAAGAACACTAAAAAGTTCTTATCTTTTTTGCTTCCGTGCTTATCTTTATGAGCACTCAACCGACACTCGTTTGGCTCCGACCTCCAGACTGACATATGCGAGCATCTGCCCCGGCAAAGAATGCCCGATGTGTGTTGTGTTTTACACATCATTAGCACTCAAATACTTCTTCTTTTTTCGAGTGCCTAAATGAAAGGGGCCAAAAGGGGGCAGCCCGAAAAAAAAAAAAAAAACATTTCATCGAGCATTAAGCGAGAAGCCAAGCGAATGCAAATCATTCGAACATGTGTGCAGCAGCTGCAGCCAACGAATGGGTGGCCAAGAAGAGTGCAATAGCAATAGACGAGCTCCTGAATCAAACAGTTGTCGCATGGGTGATTCGAGAAGTTCTTGAATGAGAACAGGCAGGAAGCCTAGAATATATAACACTATGAAAAATAATTTTCTTTTATTTTTTAATATATGTACAAATTATGTGTTATATTTAATATGTTTAAAATGTTACTTCTCACTACTATTGTACTATTGTATTATTAATTTTCCTTTCTACAGTTAAAGATTCCTACATATCTACATATACATATATATATATATTAAATATTTAATACTCTTACGCAAATCAACTGTTTGGTGGCCCCTCGCTCATCCACATGACCAACATCATTCAGGCTATGAACTCATTTATCACTTTGTCGTTGCTTTTATCGAACCGCCGGATCTCTGACAATAAGCAGATACTTTTGTATAGAGATAGAAAAAGACAGAGAGAGAGAGAGAGAGCGAGTGAGAGGGGATGCGTGTCGATTTCAGCATGTGAGGAGGGGGAGGCAGTTAAATAAGCATCAGATAATTCAATCAGTCTATTTGACACAATCAGCAAATGAATATGTGTCTCTCAGTTAACAGATATTGTGTGAGAACTTGGCCGTGACACGGCGCCCACGATCAAGCCAAAATGACATAGGTAAAAGCTGAAAACAAAGCAAAGCAATGCAGTGCCAGGTGGAATGCATCTACTCATCACTCAGATATTATATAATATCTGCAATATCATTACACAAATTGAACAATTGCATTTCTGTTCAAATTGACGAGTCAGAGTTCAATGTGAATATTTGTTGCATCTAGCTGTTGACAACCACACGGGCCTGATTGTTGAATAGTATAGAAAGAGAATCTATTAGCAGTTGTTGTGATCATCAATCACGTGCACGATCAGACTTAGTTGATAATACAAAATATTTAATTACTAAACATTTCAGTTTCGATTATATTATTGTTACTGTAATTGTTTACATTTAAGAGTAGATTATAAAATATTTGGAAATTATAGAAAACTAATATAAATATAGTCTTTCTATATTTCTTGATTCCTATTGAACCTCCTGCTGTCTTTCACTGTATTCATTCCTTATCATCAGTTTTTCTCCTAATTAATATTTTCTTAATAGAATTTTCTATATAATCTGCTCCTTTGTTATTTTCGCCATATAGAAATTTTTTTTTACAAGGTTTTTTACATTTTATATTTTGCTATACAAGTTTTTTTTTAATACAATCTGTGAATACCCTTTTCTGTAGCTGATATTCTACTGCATATATAAATTTCTTTGTTCATATTCAGTTTTATTTTATCTCTGATCTTATCTATCAGCATGTGCTTCCCCTCTCACTTCTATTTGATCATTTTACTCATGTTGATTTTCTTTCTTTCTACCGACTCAGTTTGTATCTATTTCACAATATTGCTGACGTGGTAATTAAAGCCGGATCTTAATGCTTTTCCTTTTAGTGGGCGTATTGCAATTTATTAGCAAGCTATACATAGTTTCGAAATACCCAGCCAAATCTCTCTTGATTCGCGCGATTCGCTTCGACAATTTTTAGTTCGTTTACAGTTCGGCTCTCATCAGCCGGCGTGCGTTGATGCTTTGTTGACCGAGATGCAGATATATATATGTATATATATACATATATATATATATACATATATATTATGTGTACAATAAATATTTGTGCACTCTGTGGTTTGTTTAGCAATGAATTTTAATGTTGTTTCAGTGTGAGTGCGCTCACTCTTCTCTTTCTCACATCTGTTGTGCTGTTATTTTCTGCTGCTGCGTCATTGTTAATAATAATAATAAACGGGATGATGGTGATGATGATGCGGCAAGGTAAAGGTCAACAAAGTAAATTTGTGAACACTCGTTAATTGACTTCTGCGCCAAAAAGGTCTTAGCCACTGATTGGAACTGATTAATGCAGAAAGACTATCAATTTTGTAGTGCGAATGCACTTAATATTTCTCATTTCAATTGTCAAGTGCAAATAAAATCTGCTTCCATATCACTGTCTTTTTTGTGTAGTTCTCATCATCAAAAGCCATCAGTATGTGGTGTGTTTAGAACTCACTAACATTTTATTAACTGGGCTTTTGCAAAACACACACACACACACAGACGGACTTTTTTGCAATCAGCAAGGAATAAGCCAAAGGACACAATAACACAACATTGTGCAGTGCCTTGAGGTTGTTCGTGTTCAAGAGGCGCACCCACAAATGAGTGTGCCAGAACTTAGAAGAACCAAAGGGATGATAGACTATATTATACCTAGAAAAAGAAATAAAATGATGCGAGTCGCTAGACTAGACTATACTAATATAAATATATATTGCACGGAGAAAGATTTAAGAAATCTCTGTTTCTTTATCGAAAAAAGAAATAAATATATATATGTAATATTTCATGCACATGTGCCCAGCTATTGTTTAACAACTCTACAGGGTATTTTTAACATAAAGTTGCGGTCAATCAATTTACTCACTCGGTCATTTAGCTCATATGCTCACTTTTCTGGGAAAGTTTTCTTGTCCGTTGACCACACTAAGTTCTGCTCCCTAAGTTTTTTCACTTTACGGACTTTGTAATGCCGTAAAGGTTTATTTTGGGTGCGGTCACATGTGCGTGGTGAAGTCAACCAGCCCACCCGAAGCCTGCAAAAAAAAAATACGCACACACATACATACACAACAAATGTTGCAAGAGATTTTTTGGGGTGCTATATATTGCATATACATGTATATATATTTTATGACGGGGTGTGTGCACTCGAGGCCCACTCTCTTCTCTTCGTTATTTTTGCCTGTGGCAATAACTGGGTTAATGGGTTTCGGTTATGATTGGTCTGGCAATGTTTATCCAACTGATTGGGCTATATTCAGCTAATGGATATAATGGACGTAATTGGCTCGCAACAGATTTGTTTGTTGCCCATCGCAAAGCGAGGACTTCAAGTGGATTGAAGAGAGAAATATGAGAGCCTGAAAGTAACCTGTATGCTCCCTCTTATTTATCCGCTTTGAATTGAATAATATGAATTGAGTATTTCTGAATTTAGAGAGTATATAGAGAAAACTGAAAGTGTCGAAAAGAGACAATACAAACATAAAGGAGAAAATACATGGGATATCCAGCGACTATAATATAATAATTGGACATGAATTACAAAAAAAAATTTAGAAAAATTTAAAAATCAATGAATAACAATTTTTTGCAAATAAGTTCTTTAAAAACTTTTGTATATACAATCTATTTATAATTCTTAGTTTTTTGTAAGGTACTTCATGCAAAAAATATATAAATCTATATCAATAATATATGAAGTAATTTTAAAATCAATTCAAACTTGTTCATTAAAGTCTTAAAACCTTCTGGAGGGCGCTTCGACAACCTTTGATTTTAAAACCTTATCCTAACTCTTTCACGCATCTTTTCAATTAGTAATTTTTCATACATTATTTAGACAAAGCAAAAAGCGAAAAAACCCACGTTTTCTTTACAAATCTCTTTACCTATTTTAATCTATTTTCAATCAGCTGGTCTTTTTGCGTGCCTTTTTATTGTTCGCTTCTCAAATCAACTTTGCTTCAATTGTTTATTGAGATTAGTTGCCAAAGCAAAAAAGGCACGCAGCTCAATTGAACAACAAAAAGAAAAGCAAAGAAAAGAAAGAAGAAAAAGAAACAACAGCGTCAACAGCATTGTCTTGGTTCTTAGAATTGATCAGAGAGTGCTATATATAAAATTAGTCAGCAGCCGAAAAAATGTCGCAAATGGCAAACCCACAAAAGATATCAACGTCGGCGTCTAGCAGATGATGTTGGCGCATGTGTTTGCCTTTTTCCTCTGCTTGTTATTATAATTATTTTATTTATTTTTGCTGATTATACTCGTTCAGGAAAGGAAACATTATACATATTGGTTCTCTGCAATGTCAGTCAGAAGGATTTATAGAAAATACCACTATATAAATATAGTAGTATATAAATTTCAGATGTTAAGATTGAATCTTTTTAGCCAGACTTAAGTGAAATCCATTTAATACTGAATTCTGATGGATCATTATGGTGCATTATGAAAGCTCAAAATCTCAATGAATGTCTTATCAAGCTCAGGTTAAGGTTGGTTGGCAATCGAAACCGGATCTAATATTTTTCTGTTATCAGTGCGCTTGACTTTAATATTGTATTTGCGGGATAATTTAAAAAATGTCCCTGAGCGTGGAAAATCGTTAAAACTATATATATACGAATGTTTTGCAGCTGGATCTTTAAAATTTTGCTGTTAATTTATTACATACTCCCTCTTGGGATATGAGTTTACTGATTAAGAATGGCAAACCACAAGATTCTTAATTATATTCTTTGCCAGCAAACATAAAAACGCCAGCAATTATAATGATGATGATAATGCGTCATTGATTTGCTAATGCCAACAAAAAACGAAAAACACTTTTATAATAAGTTAAGAAAGCACGCGAAATACAGCCAAGTCCAAATGGGACGCAACATGAGGTAATCTTGGCACGATTCTCTCTCTATCTGTCTCCCTCTTTCTCTGTATAGTCTCTACTCATGGCGTGTTGGCTCTTTTAATTACTAAAGTGCGGCAGCTCAATTTATGCGATGAATTTTACTCACCTTAATGCGTTTTGATTGACGACTCTTCTAGCGTTACGATTAGGCGCCTCGAAAACTTCTTTTTAGTGACAAGCGAAATTGATGACAGTTGTAATTGGATGGAATTGGCAGGGATGATTGACCTAAAGATGCTCTGTAATATAAGATGTGATGAAATTATGACAACTTAAACAACTGATGTTTCTATGAGATCCTCAAATGTAACAACCAGAAATTGAACCAGACTATGCAGAAGCCCTAATGAACAGAAGAAACTCTCTATGACATCTAATAATTATAAATATTAATGTACATAAGCTAGTAAGCATATAACCTTTTCATTCTTGATCAGCATATATACATATATGTATATGTTCGTATGTCTGTTTGATAAACATAAGCAAGGGACACAGAAGAAGTACAGAAGATCCCTATACGTATGCAGCAGTACTCATTTGGTATTTCTATTTAAGTAAAAAGAGTATAGAATGCTTGAAGCAGCAGAGAGTGCTCCCATTGGTCTCTTAAAGCTCGACCGCAACATTCCAGAGCTACTTAGTGTTCGAGTGAAAATCGCCCTATATAAAAGGGCAGCAGTTTCAGCATTTCTTCAGTCCCTCAGACATGGTAGGGTCAGTCGTGCAGTGCAGTGAATGATCGGTCTGACTGTTAAAAACTTAGATTTCCTCTGTTATCAGGAAATACTTAAAGAAAATATTTAAGATAATACTTAGAACAAATAATACTTAAAAGGAAAAATTAAAGGAAAGGCTTAGAGGAAATACTCGATTATTATGCTAATGATAAGACATTTGCAAAAATAAATATTTTGTTGATTTCAATAAATATTACTTACTATAAATATATACTCATCGATTTATAATTTTAAAAAATGTAATGAAATTATAATTATTATTAAGATTTCATGTCAACAGTCTATCATATATTTCGTACTCAAAAAGGTTTCCTAGCGCTTGCCTTGTACAGTACAAGTACAAGTTGTACTCTAGTCAGTTTTGGGAATTAGAAATGTACATATGTTTAACTTACTTGTAAATTGCCATTTCGCATGACCGTCGATCGATTCGAAGGGAATACTTTGACAGACAATGAAAACAGAATGAGTAGGTAGCTAAAGATTTTTCTGTATAATTTTCATCTGAGTTTTCTAACTGCTGTTTTTTTTTTTTCTTTATATATATCTATTAGTTACACACACACACACACATTACACCCAATATAACATTGATTTTCATACCGATTTTCCTTGCTACTCTTGCAGGTGGACGCGTGGTATGACTTCAAGGCCGAAGCCATGCACCAATTGTAAACATGGCTGTCATGTAGCACAACACAACAATTGAGAGGAAACTAAAAATACTACATATATAAACATACAAAAGGGATACACAACAAGAGAACAGTAATAACAAAGCCAACCACAACAGATTACGAGAGGGCAAATTTTCGAGTTTACGGAGCAACAGAGCAGCCGCTAAAGTCAAAGTTGCACAGCTCAAAACACCTGTTTGCGGCGGTGCTTGGCGACCGCCCAAAGCCGATTTGGATTCACATTTTTTCGCAACTAGGTGGCAACGCCGCAGCGCAACGGCTTGTAGGCAAGGCAATTGATGACACTACTAGGGCCTAGCGCCCCTGGCATGGCCTTTATGATGAAAAAGAAAAAGTACAAGTTCAATGTGGAGGTCCAGCTGCAAGATCTGGTCGAGGTGGCTCTGGTCAATGAGGTGCTCTTTGCCAAGATACGTCTACTGGACGGTGGCTCCTTTCAGGAGTACAGCAGTCGGTGAGTTGTCCATTTTGAATATACATATATACATATACATATGTCGATAAAAATGCCTAGATCTATTGACATCGTTATCGTTTTGATTTCGACACTCTTGATTCTATAAGTATTGAAGCCAGTCAACGTTTGCTAGATAATTATTAATAATGAGAACTACTGACAATTAAAGAATTTAAAGAATATTCTAAATATATTATAATAGTTTTTATAAATTATAAATAATAAATTATAAATAAATAGTTTTACAATACAATATTGTATTTCTTGTTTTAAATGTATCTATATGAAATCTATTAACATTCATGTAACCAGCGAGGAGGTCCGCAATCATCGCGTTGAATGGAATCGCAGCTTTGAGTTTCCCTGCAAGATGAGCGCAAATGCCTCCACAGGCGTCCTAGATCCCTGCCATTTGCGCATCTCGATCCGTAAGGAAATGAAGGGCGGTCGCAGCTATTACAAGCTCGGCTTTATCGATCTAAATCTGGCGGAATTCGCCGGCGCCGGTCTGACCTCACGTCGCTTTCTGCTCGAGGGATACGATGCGCGCCATCGACTGGATAACTCAATGCTGAGAGTTAGCATCAAAATGCACATGCTAAGCGGTGATATACTCTTCAAGGCGTAAGTAAACCTCATGAAATAAGTGCGTATGAATCTGTGAGCTAACTAACTCTGTATGCGCTACATAGGCCCACGCCCAGTTTGAAGAACAAGCCCAGCAAACCATCTGCAGATGATCTGGCCAATGATGTGGCATGTGGTGGCAGTCTACAGACGCCAACGGCCACAGCATTGTCCAGCATGGGCAGTGGCAGTGGCGGCACAGCCATTCCTCTGGGTGGCAGTGGCGCCACCCTGGGCGGCGTGGCCAGCACAGTGACTGCGGCGGGCACGCGACCCGTCTCCACCGCCAAGGATGAGGGTAAGTGCCAACTAAACATCTGATCGCCTCCACTTCAACACAATTCACTCAACTTTCTGTATATATTGTAGCAGTAGATCTCGATACGCAGATCATGATAGCGGCGATTGTCACCGACTCGGGCCTGTCGGAGTCCTCTGAATCGGCTGTAACGCTGACCACGGACAATCTGCAGCAGCATGTGATTGCCTCAGCCAGTGCCACGACGCCCGTGACGGTCAGCCAAACGCTGCCCGGCTTGGGTGTGATTGGCAGCAATAATTATGGCACCACAGGCGCTAATGTGGGCGCTGTTAATACGGCGGCGCTTATGGAAATGGGACACTCCAGGAATTCCAGTAATACTAGTCAAGTAAGTCCATCAATCCCTCAGCACTCGGCGAAATCTCTAGGAAAGTCATTTACTAATCTATTTCTCTGTTTCACTCAGATGTCGAAGGGTTCGGGTTATAGTAGTTTTTCGCACAGTCAACATTCGAGGCAAAGCTCCGAGGGTGACTCGGGGCATGCTAGGTAAGTTATTGACCACAAACAAGAAAACAAAAGAGCAAAAATGCCTTCATACCCATTTACTTATTACGTATAGCTTGAAATATGTATAAAGCTTTGAGTTTAAATTTGATTTGTTTTGCCACCATTCGATATTTAATTTCCAAATATCGAATATCTAAAATATATATAACTATTATAACTTTGTTATGCTCCTCTCTATACTATATATGCGCTATATATGCTAAAGCTCTCTTTGCGTAGCTATACGAAAGAGGCGTGTCTAAACAACACCCACACACACACACACACACACACACACACACTAGATACACATATACTATTCGCCCTAAATGTCTACTAAACAAAATTATACTACAAAACAGTATTATTAGACAACACTGTTTAACACACACACACATACACTGTACACAATACATATTTCACTTTCTATCTTATTTTCTTAATTTATTTTTGAGTTAGAATATTTTACTTAGCTAAGTTAGACTTATATATAAATATATGACAGCCGCAATAAATACTATATATTTAGTATTATTTAAATACTAGCGCAGTTATACATAGTCTAGGCAAATAATAATTCTTTTTGTATTTCCTTTTACATTTTACTAAATTAGTTTAATATATAATATATATACATATATATTAGGAAAAATATCTCATTGCGTTAAGTTTAAGGTCAAATACTGACATAAATACTCACACACACACACACACCAGAAACAAACTTCCACTTCCTTGTCGAAACAGACAAACCAACTGTCGCTGTTTCTTAGAATCTAAATAGAAATTTTATTTAAGAAAAAAATGTTTTTAATTGAATTTGGCGTGCGTCTGTTTGGTTAATGTTCGCGTGCAGCTGCAATATATAGAAATGTTGTCGAGCTCACAGAGGAATTATTTACACAGCAAATACTTAAAGAGAAAAAGCCAACTCTACACAGCTGGTGATTTCATCGGTTGACGTCATGTTGGAGCTCTTCAAAGGTCACGAGTTTGCATCTGCCATTTGCACGGATTTCTTTCCCTTTATTTTTTGCTGCGCTGCATTTTCCACCACATGAACTAGGAAACTAAATAGTTGGAAAATTGTAATGAAAAGTAAAGCAACCAAGTTGAAAAAGTGTTTGAAGAAATGAAGAGTTATTGATAAGCTTTGGATAGGGGTAGGAATAAGGGATTTAGTATTCAAGAGTCGAGCTCAGCTGTTTGTTATGTATGCTTAAAAAACAAAAGATATAGAGACGATTAACACATTTGATGGATAAAGAAACATATTTTAAAGTTCCAAAATATTGTTTGCATATGAATTAACTTATAGAGAGTCTAGCCTAGAAGAACTCAACTAATGTGATCTAGTAAAAACTCACCCCCTTGAGAATTGCCGAGTATAGATTGATAGTTGGATGGGCAGATAAATTCATTAACATAAGTTAACAAGATAAGAAAATATCCACCTAAACTAATCGAAATGAAGGCTAGGATACACTCAGAGCTGAGTTTCAGAATCAAAATGTCTTCATTAGTTCAGAAAAAATAGAACAGGTCGTGAAATAGAAGATCTAAAATCCTATTGATATAGGAACTGGCCAAGTTTAATTAAAATATGCATCAGAATTTCATTTAAATTAATACTTAGATTGACTAGATCTTGTACGCTACACCAAATAATCGAGCCAAGCAAATAAAATATTGAATATATGTTAAGAACCGGCAGGAATACTAATTTGTCTACTGTTACTTGTCTAGAACACTCATTCAACCCACGCCTTACTCACCTCATTTATAAAGTACATAAAATGGAATTGGTTTCTTAATGGTTTTCATTTTCAAAATTCAACTCATGTTTAGTTAGTCTTTATATATAAGTATTAATATATATGTATGTAGTTTATATAATAATGGAAGTTGCGGGCTTTTTTTAATCCGGTTTTTATGGTAGCTTTTACGTTAAATACCCCTTTTCAAATTTAGTTAAATTATTTTTTTGCTTTTGGCTAATTTTGTTTAACACATTTTTCGTTTTCTTCTCCTTTTATAACCAACATATGTAATGTATATAATTTGAATATATAAACGGGTAAATGGCCAACTAACCAACTGTAAAACTATATAAAAAAACATTAACATTCTCATTTAAAAAACAAAAAAAAAAAACAAAAAAAAACAAAAAAATGTATTTCTACGTACGTCGAAAAAAAAAAACACATACCTCAGTCGTTTTAGAAAATCCGTTTCTCTACTTAATAGGCTCAATCAGAGAGCTATAAATGCCATGAAATTGAATATACCAGCGATGCGACACAAAGCGGAGCAACCACAGCCCCAGGGACTGGGCTTGGGCCTGGGACTGGTGCAGGAGCATCAAGTCGGCCCACAGAGCAAGCCGCAGGCAACTGCCGGACTCCTCAGCACCACCATCGAATATGAGAGCGAAGAGCTGCTCTATCAGACACCGAATGCCACACTGAATCCCGGCGACCAGCAGCCGCATCAGCTGTCTGGCTATGAGGATTTCCTCACGCCCATGGCGGAGATGCCGCTGCCCTCGTTGTTGCAGGCGACGCAGTATTATGATAGCGCCGAGACGACCAGTGAATCGGACGAGTACGCCCCAGAGGATTCGGGCGATAATGATTCGGGCTTGGAGGAGAACTATCATACGCCGCGCGTGGCTAAAATCAAGTCCATGGAGAATCTGTCCATACTTGAAATGGAATTTCACAAGGCCTCCATGGAGCTAGATCGCAATTCACCACGGCGTCTCAAGCAGCTGGCCGAGCATGCACAAATACCGAAAATGAAATCGCTAAATAATCTGTGCTTCGACGACTACTCGGAGGAGGCGGTGCGTCAGGAATTTGAGCGCATACGCGATCAATCACTGGAGGAGCGTATGCGTGTCCAGCAGCACAATCATCACCACCAGCATCATCTGTACATGCACAGCTATAATCTGCGCAAGAACTCGACCACATCGAATAGTTCGTCGGGCAAACTGTTCGTCAAGCATCAGTCGCATCATCAGCATCAATCGAAGGTGGGCAATGCCAAGTTCATTGGGCAGGATGGCGGCCAGGAGAGTCCAGCGACGCCATCGCATTATCCCATACAGAAGATGCGCTCGATGGGCACCATACCCGATGTCGTCAGCGAACGCATCGAAGCAGATCCATTTCTGACGCCCACCAGCGAACGGCGGCCCAGCTTCAACCGGCTCATACAGTCGGCGGACAAGCCAGCGCTGGGTAACAGCTATGTGAATCGTTTGCTTACCTACGATGTGGTCGATTCCCCGGCTGATAATTTCGCAAATGGTGTCTCATTCATGTCACGGACACCGTTTGAGCGCGCCTATCGTCGCAGCATGCTCCAGGGCACATCGTCCACGCCGCTGACCACACAGGAACCCATCCATCATTTGGTTCGGCCACATTCCACAAATGCTGCCTACGAGCTCATGAGGTGCGTCGCGTCCTTTATCCCTAACTAAGCATTTATCTAGTTCAACAGCGAATCGTTACTCGTTAAGCTTTACTCGTTCAGCCCGACACTATGTATTCAACTAGTTCGACAGCATAGCAATACTCGTTACTCGTTAAGCTTTGCTCGTTACTCGTTGAGCTTTACTCGTTACTCGTTGAGCTTTACTCATTACTTGTTTGCTTGTTAACGTTTTGGTCTTAGACAGATATTCATTGCTCCCAAAAAAACTACAAAGTAAATATTTGTCTAGTCGTCTTTCGTTAAGCTGCACTCGGCTGACTGTTCAGCTATTTGCCAAGATGAAACTAGTTTAGCAGCGAATGTTACTCTACAAGCTTTTCTCTTTGCTTTGTTAACTTTATTGCTTACTCGTTTCTCTTTGGCGTGAGAATTGATCTTCGAAAACATTCAAAATTTACATATACAATTAGCTTAGCAACAAATCGTTACTCGTTACTCGTTACTCGTTACTCGTTACTGTTCAAGCTTTATCCGTTAAATATTTACGTGCCACAACTCTGACTCTGTTGTCTGTTGGAGCATTGATCTACAAATACATTCACATTAAATATATTTATAATTGGCTCAGCAATGACTTTACTCGTTCAGCTTTACTCTTTGCTAGCAAAGCTGGACTCAAACTCAAACTCTTCGCTGCTGTTTCAGCTCTATAACAAATTAAACTAAATACTCCAGTTTTTTACTCGTTACTCGTTGGGTCCGACTTGTTGATGTTCTGATTCCCTTTGAAAACGCTTAACGCTCCTATCATTTAATGCACTTTCATTTGTTTGGTTGATATTATGTTATTGTTCTTGTTTTTGTTTATATTTTGATTCCGTTCTGTTTTGTTCACGTTCGTGTCCCTTTATTGATTTATACTAATCATTAGCCCAAACCGGGTTACAACTAAGTTAGACCTAAATCTTAGATGTAAGCTAATCTTATATAACTCTTTGCAATGTAATTATTATTGCCCTATCCCATGGGTCTTATCACTGGGATTGGTCACCTTATTGTACAGTCAACAGTAGCTACTGGTGCTTCTACAGTTACTAAGCACTTTTTAATTGGGTATTACTAATTAAGTTTTAATTATAAACTTAAGTGAATTTCGTCTACAATTTAATTTATTTTTGTTCTATAATTGAAATGGGATATTTTTGCCTTCAATTTTCTGTTGCCCTCGCTAATCAAACAACATTAATTCAGTTTATATTTGCCCCTCGTCCGCTGGCACAAGCTCTATGTCTCCACTTGTACTTTGTCCCTTTCGGGGTCAACCATGATTGAAACTGGGGCAAGGATTCGTCCCCCTGTCTGTCAACTTTTTTGTCGGCCTTCTAAACTCTCACCTTGACCTCCAACTAGCTGGGCCAAGAAAACAAGCTTTTTGCTTGATGTTTCATCAAAATTTACAATAGCTTTAAAGCCCTCACTCATTGGCATTTGCTTGTGGTGTTTAGAGTGCCATAAATTCATTAAGCACCAGGTGACAATTCAGATTGAAGACATGAGTGAAAGTGAAGTCTAACCTGACAGAAGTCAGTGTTTACTTCTGAATTATAGCGATACTCTTCAGGTGTTAGACATACAATTTTTATTGCAATAAAATATGATTAGAAAATAATCCGTTAAAATTATTGAAATAATAATGGAAATTAAAAGCCAGAAAGTGTGGAGAAATTTCAATATAATTATAAATCTGAGCCTTCTTTCTTTTTTACAAAATTTCGAAAGATTTCAACAGATTAAAAATGGGCATATTTTAAATAATATTAAATAAATCTTAAAATATATACGTTCATACATGAAAAGAACTAAAATATTAGCAAATTACATATATACATATATGAATTCTATGAAAATAATAATATTTAATAATACAAACAGTAAAAAAATAATATAAAAATATTTTTTTTAATTAGTAGTTATATTATATTATATATATATATATATTTCAAAGCTTATTTGGTCTTTAATACATACTGAAAACTAAAAAATATATGTATGTATACACATTTATATATGTATATACAAACCTTGATAAAAATTCCCACTCTAAATGCTTGAATGATTATAAAATAAAATAACAAGTTAACAAACTATAAAAGGAAAAGAAAAATATAACCAGTTATTGATAGGATAGGAGCTCAGAATACTTTAAACTATTATCAATTTCTGTTTCTTTTTTATATTCATATTATTATGTATATTTAATTTAAATATTATTTGAAACACACGGAAACACCCACACAAACACAGCAACCCACACGAAAATTACACAGATATTGAAAAGCTTATCTAATATTAATGTGATAAATTTTTAACATAAATCCTAAATTCAAATGCTTCTTGAGTTAAGCGCTTTAAGCTGCCTGTCAGCCAGACGTATCTATTGAGTATAATAATATATTTAAATATATATTTATGAACATATAATATACATTAAGTATTTTCTACTATTACTCATCCATTTTATTGTGCATATTTTGCAAATGTTTTTTTTTTTTTTCTTATGTCTTCCCATATATAAATTTATATATCTATATATATATATATGAAAACATAACGCTTTGATCTGTAACTGTGTCTATGAATTAATCAAACAAAACAACAACAAAATAAAACAACGCGCAACATGCAGAAGCTTCAGCGGTGTGCCACGTCGCCTCTTCGACAGCGGCGGCAACAGCAATTGCAACAGCAGCGCCAACAACAGCAGCAGCGGCAATCGACAGCCAACGGCGGCGGCGGCGGCAGCAGCAGCAGCAGCAGCTGCTGCAGCTGGAGCTGGAGGCGGAGCATCGGGAGGATCTTATGGCTATGCGCTGGGCAGCAGCTGCTCGCCGTGCGGCACTTTAGCCAGCATCCATTCAAATCACTCGGCCTCCTCGTCGAACGGCAGCAACAGCAGCAGCAGCGGTGCCCTCATCACCTTTCAGTGCAATCCGGATACTGTGGATGGACCGTCACAGCAGACGCTGATTGGCTCACCGAATGGGCATGCCAGTAGTCCAAGGATTGGCAATGTCATGTCAGGAGATGCGCTCAGTTCGCTGGCGGCCAGTCCCACGGATGCGTGCAGCATACGCTCCAATCCATCGGCTGCATCGCTGCTGCTCTCCACATCGGCTGCGGCAGCGGAGGCATCGGCCCTAACCTCGGCCACCACGATGTCTGTCTCGGGCGCAACGCTCTCGCCGCTGGCCACCACACAGATCATCCGACGGCCCAGCATCACAATGATGTGGGTTTTCAATTTATCCGCACAGCGAACTTTAACACCTAGTTGCCTGCCTCTCTGTTTCTTTGTATCAACTCGTTAGATCCTTAAGCTATGCCACCTAGTTGTTGTGCTCGTAATTTGTTGTCAAGTAATTTTGCGTATAACTTATAGTTTATATCAATTTTATAGAGCTGGAAAGATATTAGATATTAGCTGAGATTTGTTTACATATATGCAGCAGATTTTGTCCGTCCGTTGAAGAAACATAAATATTTCTAGCTATCTGAGAGTTCAAGGAGCTGCATTGAGCTAACACAGCTTAAAGATTAATACAACAAAATTGTGTTAGTCAAGAATATATATTCCTAAGCGAGAAGATTAGAGATATATATTAGTTTTCATGATATTTGTTTCATTGGACATCAGCTTAGAGTTTGTCTTTTGCAGCATAAATGAAATTAGAGCAAATAAGTTTATATTTTAATCATTTAATATGTGTTAAATTGTTTAGTTTTTTTATTTTTTGAAAAAAAAAATATATATATATATATGTATAATATAATAATATAAAGAATGTCACAATGAATGATTTTCTGTTATTAAAAAATATATATAATTAAAAATTTATATTAATTTCATAAAAGGTTATATTTTTATTTTTTTGAACAGACGTCAGTTTTTAGCATAATTAAATTACATTTAAATATAAAATTAGTCAAACTCTAATCCACTGCAATGTCTGATAAGTAATAAATATTGAATGGATATATACAAACAGAAAGGCAACAACAGCTATCAGCATGTTTCGTATTAAAGTATACTATATTATTATTATTATTATTATTTAATATCCAGTTCTTATATAAATGTCCTATTTGTAAACAATATTTTAATTTGTCAAACCAAATACTTGTGGGTAAAATTAATGTTTTACAATGAACAAACTTATTTGTAAGCATATTTCTTATTTTAATTTACATTAATTTAATTTGTAATTATGTGAAACGTGTAATATTTATATATTTATTGCCAGGTTTTATTTTTGCTGCGCAGCTTCGAGTTTTAATTGTTATATTGCACCAGATTGATTGTATTCCAGTACTTGTAAGCCTAGTATATATGTATAAGCACACACACACACAGGCACACATTCATATATGTATGTTTTATGCATGGCATGGCCACATTTGATAGCCCCATTCAATTGTATTGGTCTTGCCTATATCCCAATATCGTGTGATTACGTAATTCGCCGCTTATTCACATTTTTGAAACTAAACAGGGCGCACCGCGTGTATATATATATATTCTTTTAGTTATTATATATTACTATATTTGTATAATCTACTCCATATATATGTATTTAATTGAATCGTCCTTTTTGGTTTCACAGGAATCCTAGTTCCGGCTCGTTAGTTATAAGTGAAACAGGATCTCTAGATCGCACGAAAAGCAGCGGTGAGAAGCGCAAAAAGGGCGCCCTCGACGATGGGCCACGCGTTTCGGATCGCGTCGAAGAGACGCGCGTCAATCCCAATTCATTAATAGATGAGATTTTAAAGGATACCAAGCTAGATCAGCTAGGCGAATCCGCCGAGAGTGAGTAGAACTTAATATCCGATTAGTATCTAAACTAATGAGCATCTTTTTTTTAGCATCTGGGCTGCAGCTCTACATAGCACGCGATGGCACCGCCTCGCTGGGAGGCCATGAGGTCAAGTCGAACGTGCGGGCGGGTGCCTTTAAGCAGGTGGTCATGCAGGATCGAAGATAGTAGCAGTTCAACGATTCTAATGTGTGTGTTTCGTAAAATGTATTAAGAAGACTAAAACAAAAACCCACACCAACAACAACAACAGATTGAAATACAAGTATAGTGAGAAAAAAAAGAAACAAACAAAAGAGTTAATGTAATGATTTAATTTTTACATGATATTTACTAGCAAGCTAAAAGTGAGAGTATATATATATACTACATATATATATACATAAACTATATATTTAATTGTATGTCATGTCAAAAGTACACTACTATAAATGTAACTAGCTATATATATGTATATATACATATATATGTATGCCTATATACCGTTATGTGTAATAATGAATGTGTTAGTTACAAAAAACTAAAGAAAACAACAAATAGCAACAGCCTAAGCAAAACATAATGTTAATTAGCAGCGCTCTCACTTATGTTAATTAACATTTTGTCGCTGTTAGCGCTTCTGGGAGTGTTTTGGACCTTTTTAAAAAATACAGATATTTTGCATACAGACATTTTACAATAATTTTATATTTGCACATTTCACTTATTTGTATTGTCTTGCTTAACTCTCTTAATTACGAGCCTCCAACACACTTCCAAAGTCTTACTAATGCAACAAAGCAAAAACAAATACAAAATTAACACAAATTTTATTGTATATTGTGCGAAGAAGAAAAAAACCAAATATAAAAGAAATTTACAAATTTTCAAATTAAACACTTAAATGCTTGCACTTTTGAATGTAAATAGAAATTTAAAATCTAAAATATTGCTAGAAAACTAATTCGAAATTTCAACAAAATACTTGCAACAATGTTTAATTTATTGCTTCCAATACGAAGAAATATACAAAAAAACAAAAGAAATACAAAAAATCAAAAGCTGTCATTGCAACAAAACAAAATGCAAATTTGCTTGCCACACACACATACATACATATATAACTATAGACATATACAATTGATAAGGAGTTGAAATTAAAAAACCGAAAATACAACCTTCCGCTATATATACATGCATATGCCATAATAAATGCTGCTTCCTTTTGAAAACTGCTAAAATATATTGAAAAAAAAAAAAAAAAAAACAACAAAATAAAATAAAAATATATACCAAAATAGGAAACAAAATTCAGACGAATTAAACTCACAAAATTTGTTTGCGCAGCAGTTAAGAATTAAAGTATTTTATGCATAATTTTTTAAACAATTTCAACGTAGTAGTAAACTTTGCATTTTGCATATTGCTTTTGAAACAAACATTTGTATTAAATTGAATTTGATTTCGGCTAAATTCGATTCGTAGCTAGCGAAATAAACAATTTTATTCAATTTCGATTCTCCGCAACAAAAAAAATGTATAAAAACAAAATACAAATACAATTTTGTGTTAAAATATTAAAATTAAAATATATATATATGTATATGTATATGTATAATTCAAAATGAGAAACAAAAAAACAAAATGCAATTAGTTGTTAGCTTAGCTCTTAGTTCATTCATAATGAGTGTGTAAAATTGCTTTAGTTATGTTTTTGATAATTTGTAAAAAGTGAAGATATATAAGCCAGGTAGCTCAAGAGCTAGTTTTTTAAATTGTATATGATAAATAAATATAAATAAAAGAAGGAAAACAAGAAAAACAACAAAAACGAATAGACACAACATATATGTGGTTGATTGTCAAGCTATCCAAATATTGTCGGTAACATTTGATATATGGCAGTCATAAAACTTGTATTCTTTACCCAAACTGAAATTTCTTTGTCTTCGTTCAATCTAATTTTCTTATCAGTGCACTTCATTTAAGAGTTCAATTACATATACTGATAAGCCCGCCAATAAATACAGTCTATAGTCTAAATGGTAGATTAGCCATGTTTATTATGGCCAACAATATTTGGTTAGCCCAACTGACAAATTTTGTGAACATTTTTGAGCTGATCTTAGGCTAAAAACATACAAGAAAAATTAAAAAAATAAATACATTCAATAAAAATATGTGAAAAACAATTACCCTAATAAAGTGAAAATTCAAAAATAAAGAATATGCAAAAATGTATAGTTGTTGTCAGATCCCCTTTTTCATAGCGGTTCGTGGATGAAGCGTAAATAAGTGCCGCCTGCAGCGGTCAGGACAAAGGACTTCGCATCGAACTTCATTTCCGGCAGCGTTCGCGGGCAGCTCTCCACGCGGTAGTTCTTCAGTATGTAAAACAGACCCACCTGTTGATATGCAAAAAAATAGGTAAGTTGATGTCGATATGAAATGAAACCTAACTAAACCCACCTTGATCTCCAGCAGGCCAAGCAAGGTGCCCAGACAGCCACGCGGACCAGCGCCAAAGGGCAAATACGTCATGGGCTGATGCTGCGCCCGCTGCTCCGGTGCAAAGCGCTCCGGATCAAATTTCAGCGGTTGCGGCCAATACTGCAAAAGCAAGCGCATTACATAAAGCCTAGGCTCAACTGTTGCCCTCTCACCTGCTCATCGCGATGCAGTCCCAGCACAGAGATGTAGACGGGCGTACCTGGCGGCAAGCGCAGAGAATTTCCCCTACTCCAAGCAGACAAGTCGTAGCCCGCCTTGGCGTTGCAGCAACGATCCAGGAATGCTGTGGGCGGATACAAACGCAACACCTCATCCACCACCTGCCGCAAATAGGGCAAGCCGCTGAGCGTCTCATAGTCCAGTTGGCCAGAGACGCAGCCAAGCAGCGCCGCTGCCAGCTCCTGCCGAAGACGCTGCTGTATGGCCGGCTGGCGGGCCAGCTCGTACAGTGCGAACGTAATGGTCGAGGAGGAGGTGTCGAAACCGGCCAGCAGCAGGAATGCCGCCTGGGCCACGTAGAAGTCACGCCGATGCACTACGCTCTCCGGCGGCTGGTTGCGCTGCAGCTGCAGGAATATGTCAATCAAATCGTGACGCAGCTCGCCACTGGCCGCCCGCTGCTCCATCACCCAGTTCATGGACTTGCGCATGAAGCGCTCGTACTCCTCCGAATAGAGATGTGTGCGTAGTTGGCGCGAGCAGCGAGGGAAGAAGAACATGGTAAAGAGATGCAGGAGTCGCTTCGGCCGCGGCTCATTCACCTCGATGCACATGCGGCGAAACTCGGCGTCCGGCTGCTGCAGGCAGTTGGCCTCCAGCCCAAAGGCCAGCGATGCAATTATATCCGTGCTGAACAGCGCGCTCAACTGCTTCACCTCCAGCTCGAATGCGGTCGCCGATGAGCCCGATGCTGCCAGCTGCCTGGCCATATGCCGCTCCAACTGCTGGCCAATCTGCTGCAACAGTCCGAACATGTTACGCACTTTGCCCGCCGCAAAGAAGGGCGCAAAGATCTTGTGTGTCTCGCGCCACATTTCGTACTTGGAGAAGAACAGATTCTGGGAGCCCATCGTGTCGCCGATGGCGTCTGTAGTCTCGAAACGACTCGAGAACTGCGCAAAGTCCTCGACGAGAATGCGCTTGATTAGTGCCGGCTCACGCAGCAGCAGCGCGTGATTGTGCAGCACATGGATGCCCACATAGGCCTCACCTTTGGCGGCGGGGCTCTCGTACAGTTCGCGAAACTGATCGCCAAAGCAACAGCAGCCGCGCAGCAGGCGCCAGACGTTGCCCACAAAGGGCGTGGCGGGCGTTTGGGGTACGCCCAGGCGCTGCCAGTAACCGAAGTGCCAACGCTGCCAGATCCAGGCGGTCAGCAGCAGTAGCAACAGCCCGAAGATGAACATTCCGCAACAATCAAAAGTCAACTGAACTGGCGAAATTGCCTTGTGTGGAATATAAATGCACTTGAAATGTAACTGCAATGAGAGAGCAGGAGAGAGAGGTATACACAGACAGAGAGATATACATAGATAGAGAGGGAGAGTGATAAAAGCCTACACACTTTGCATTATCAATTTAAGCGTTATCTTCCTCTCTCACTTTTTGGGCTTTGCTCGCATTGAGTACATGTACATGAACAGCCGACAAAAGTGTCGTAATCATTTTAAGTGAGCTGATGTAAGTCTCTTGCCTAGCAAATCATGTAAGTTGAATACGACATTTTTGTCGGTGTGCCCAGCAGTGCGAAAACAGTTAAATCCACAAAAGGCACAGAGCGCTGTGGATCATAGCTGATAGTTAAGCTAAATGTTATTGTGGATGCTAAGCTCAAAGTTTTTACAACTTCTCAGCTCGGCTCGGCTATTGAGTCTTTTAGCACACTCTATTTTGTGAGAGTGGGAAGGCTGATAAAGATGTATGCCAGTTGTTATTGTATTTGTGTTTCGTGGGAACCATTTATAGTGAATGATTTGATTTGTATTAGTATTTGAGTGAATGCCGACTTTGCGAAGGCAGTCCATAATTCCCTAACCTTAGTTGTTCGCTGAGTTTCTCTCAGAGTGGTGTGCACTGTCTGTTGTCTGAACTGATTTACATTTGTAAAATTCTTCGTATACCTACATAGAATTAAAAATAAATATAATTAATGAAATGAATATGTATTAATATTTGCAAACAATGTAAATATGTATGCGATTAAGCATATACAAATATAGATTTCATGTCTACGTAATCGAAGATTACATTAGTTAATCGTTTTAATAGTTTTGTTATTAAGAATATTAATACATATGTACATACATACGTCTTATGTCTTCTTTTCCCTAAAAATGCACAAGCAGAAAGCATAAATCGCCGCTTTATCTCTATATTGGGCAGAAGAGTGGAAGCTAAAGCTCTCTCTTAACCGTTAAGCTCGATTTCAAAGGCACACACACACGGCTGCAGTATGAATTTTGAGAGCGAGTACAATTAGACAATCCACAAGTGGGCGAACAGAAGCTGTAAGACGTCGATTGGAACGTAATTGAGCGGGTGTTGCTGAGCGCATTAATGCTTCATACGTGCACATACACCAATATGTAGCACTGTTTGGTGTGTGGGCACACATACAATAGAAACCATAAGAGAGGAGAGCTTGGCGCAGCTTGGATCGCAATTGAGAGGTCTGATGAGTGCCTCAGTGGAAATTGATCTGAGTGCATTTCTAATACTTGATTAATTGAGAGCCAAGGCATACTTAAAATCCACAAATGAGCGATAGAAGCTATATGTAGTAATGTTAATTGAGCACTCATTGGTCTAATGTTAACTGCAGTTGTTCGCAAAGTTTACAGATCAGTTCTATTGATAACGTTGTTTATTAATATATATTTATATAGTATTCATATTAAATAAAGTCTTGTTAAACATAATGCATCGAATTTTAAATGGTCTGTAAAATGTATAATTTTTATTTCAACTTTAATAATTATAATACCACAATCACAGTCGTGGTAATTAGAAAGCTTCTGCTCCCAACAAAATACATCTTGAAAATGATTGATAATTTTTCTGCTATCTCCTCCATGACCTACAGCTTTATGTGAGCTAAGCAGCGTAATTTAACAGCCGCTGAGCGAACGACTCAAAGCAACTCGATTCAAAAGCTCTCTCTCGTTAACAGCAAGCTTAGATTCCACTCTGTTAGTTAACATAGCGATTTTGCTTAACATATTTTACCCTGCTTCTCACTTCTGTTCGCCTGGTATTTCAGTCCGATTTTCGGGCAAATTCGAGACCAAATCGGATTTACCGAGCGCCGTCTCCCTGCCGACTCGTTCGTTGCATTGGTAGTGATGATTTTTTTGTAATTTGATTGGGAAAATGACTAAATGACTGATGACCCATTCAAATTAACTAATTTGCAATTTCCTTATATATTAATATAATAATATAATATATCAATAGATGAGTAAATAAGCAATCATAAAATAAAACTAAAACATATTCACTAAAATTTTGCAATGTATGTAAACGACTCCATACTTGTCACACTTTTGTATGTGCATATGTACATATACATATGTATATATCATTATTATATATTATGTGCTGCATCTTATTCTTCTTATTGTTTTATATTAAGAATTTCATATTCTGCCTTCAAACATTCCTCTACAATATGAAATTACTTTTGGGAATTTTAGCTTTTACTGATAATAGATGTTGAGAGCAAAATTTCAGTCTGCTATAAGTAAACACTAAGCACTTCATCATTCAGTCGATTCAGTCGTGGATTTGATATAACTAAGTGCGGATCATAAGCCTCCGTTGCCTTACATAAGATGTATATATTGCGAACGCTATTGGCATCTCTGCTGGCATTGACAATTCTGCCAGAGATACTAACTGAATTGTTAGATGTTCCTGTAAGTTAACTGAGAGCGTTGTGATTTCTATTGCGAGTGTTATCTATACATATTACAGAAATCTGCTAGCTGCAACAACTTCTGTTTCCGCTTAGTCGAGCCCCTCCTGCTAAAGGCTGACGAGCTTCAATCGAAGGAAAAACAGCTCAACAAATTAATCGAGTCTTTGGAAAGTCAACTAGCATTAAGTAATGCACATAAAAAACATTGCTTAACCAAAGAGGAGTTATTAGATAACATGCAAGAGGCGATAGAGCAAGGAACAAGGAAAGAATTTTCAGAACTGAAATCCAAAGTTATCGAAAAGATGGCAACAATAAAGGATCTTGAAAATAAATTAGATAAAATGGCAATGGAAATAGAAGGCAGAAATAATATTGTCGAACAGCTAAACACAGAGCTAAAGAATAAAGATTCGGAAATATTGAAGCTGCAAACTGAAAACTCTATTTATCTTGCCAAAATCAAGGAATTCGAAACTAAAATAAAATACAACGAATCTATAAACTCAAGCTGCATTGGAAAACAATCAAATATATACGAAATAAAAGTGCCTGGATCGAATCCCTTCCTTTCCTGTGATTCAACTCTAGTTGATTCCGGGTGGACTGTTATTCAGCGTCGTCAAGATGGCTCTGAAAAGTTCGACAGAACTATGAAGGATTATCAATCTGGCTTTGGTAAACTAAGCGGAGAATTTTTCTTGGGTCTCAATAATATACACTTATTAACGAAGTACAAGAAACATGAGCTGTATATTTATCTAAAGAATTTTAATGATGAAGTCCGATATGCACGATATAGTGACTTCCGGATCGGGGGAGAGGAGGAAAACTTTAAGCTGAAATCATTGGGAGAGTATTCTGGAGACGCAGGCGATGCAATGGTCCCTCACATAAATATTAAATTCTCAACACCAGATGCGGATCACGATAATTGGAGAAGTGGAAGCTGCGCAAAATGGTTGCATTGTGGTTGGTGGTTCGACACGTGCGGCAGCTGGTAACTAAATGAATCTAAACGCCCATTGCCAGGAGTAAATGACTTGTTTTTTCTCCAATTTTCAGTAATTTAAATGGATTATACAGAGCAAAACATCACATGCACGAACAGTGGGGCGTTAATTGGTTTAGCTAGACAAACAACTCACTTAAGTTTGCCCAAATGATGATAAGACCAAAAGAATAGCTATAGTTAGAGCGTATTTAAGCTAACATTGCGACTTTCATAATACTTTTAATATATATGTATGTATGTACAATATGTTATCTGTCCAGTTCTAAAACATTTATAAATGTTCACTATGATATATTGACGACAATTTTAATTATTTACTATGATGATACCACTTATCAAATTAAATATCTAATACTCGATTATACGTATAGTTTGACTTTACTAATAATGTGATCAAACTCTGCACATCGTTCTATTCATTTATAAAACTCTTACTTATAACTACTACCGCAATGCTTGATGCTGATTGAGATATGATTAGAGATATTGCTATCCTGTAGCTACGCTCCTGCGGACTTTATATTGTCAGTCCCACCTTGGAATGATACACTCACAGTATTTTTGAAAAAATTGTAAAATCGTTTATTTTACACTTAAGTCATAGAATTGTAGGCACTACACGCTGCTTAGCTTAGCGCCAACTGGCGTTGCAGCTGAGGCTGCAGCTACTGCTACATCTACATCTGCTGGTGGCTGATGGTGCATCTGCTGCATGCACACATACACAAACATTACAATGAATCTGCCCCAGGCAATTTGTACAATTTTTAGCTGCTGACTGTGGAACGTGGCTGCCCCAGCAGGGCGAACATTTTGCATTGACATTAGATTTGTTGTAGCAATTGGGTTAAATTCATATCACGAGCAGCAGCAACGGTTAGGAGCCATGCAGATTGGGATGCTGGCCGCTGGTATTATGCAAAGCCTTCGCCACTTCCTCCTGCAAGGTACTGGGTGGATCCGACACGATATCCGTGTGCATTGATAGGTACTTTAATTTGTTCGTAACAGCTGAAAGTAAGAAATAGAAGTCAACAAAGAGTTTCTATCTGGTTTTTGTAACAGGATACACTCACCAGGACGCAAATCTATGAGCGAACAGTGCTGGTCCACCCAGAGGAAAGCGGTGCGGCGCAGCTCATCCAAACTGGCGCTGGAAACGGTCGAGGTGTACGAGGCCAACAATGGTTCCAGAATGAGACCCAGCTAAAAAGTAAAAGGTGTTTTAAGTATCAATTTAACATTTTGGAAAGTATTGAAGATTGAAAGTTGTTGATTCTGCTAAGACGAACCAAGTCAAATTATAAATTTGTATCGATTGTAAATAAATGGTAAAGCCTCCTGGAATAGATAAGAAAACGAGTACACAATGCAAATTTCAAGTCTCCACATATTGTGGTTTACGTGAACGGACTCAGACGGACATGACTGGATAGACTCAACAGTCTCATAAATTTGCATGCATTAATCTAAAGCTATACAGAAAATCTTAGTACCTCAAAACGACATACAACATATCTGCAAAATATTGTGTTCAATTATCAACATATTCTTTATCTTCAAATTTGAATTTTAATAGCAGTTGAATCCTCCATTACGATTTCTCGTGTCACTCAAATCTAATTCTAGAATTTAAATACCAACTAAAATGTTTTAAATGTGTTTAAAGTGATAAATATACTGTTCATTTATAAACATATTCTTTATCCTCTCACTTCCACTTACAATCCAAAACTTCCAATCGTTCATGGTGTTGTACCGCACATAGACCTCATATAGCTCACGCATATTCTCCGTGCCCTGGCGTGTCACAGGCGCTCCATTCGCCGGCAGCACCGAGTGCAGGTGCCTGTGAATAGAAAATATACCAATTAGCCAGGTTTAGTAAATCAAATGTGAGAACCTACATCAGGGAGTTATTCAGTGCATCGCGCTCCATGCGCAACGCTTCGATTTTATCCTTGAGCACGTTGCGCTCCTGCCGCAGCTGTTTGATGTGATCGGCGCCCTTTTGCAGCATCGCCGCCTTGCTCAGCTTGGCATTGGGGTTCTGCTGCAGCTGCGGGATGAGCGCGTGCAGTGTATCGAAGCCATTTTTGATGTTATAGCGACGCTTCTGCTCGGCATGAATGTGGCCGGCGCGACGTATCGTATCGCGCGGCTGATACTTCAAACTGGTCGTCGGCGACAGCGGCGAGTCCTGCGAATCGTGGAACGGCGAGTCCGGCGACAGGCTCAAATTGCTACCCAGACTATTGCCGCTCTGGCCACCAAAGCTGACCATCTTCGCCATGGGCGGACTGTGCAGTGCCGGCGCAGCAATCGACAGCGGCAACGAGGCGGACTTCTTTGGAGAATGTTGTTGCGCTGGCACCGGCACAGACATCGGCGACGTTGCCGCATTGTTCACATATAGCGTTTGCTGTTGTTGCTGCTGCTGCTGCTGCTGGTTGTTGTTGTTGTTGATGCTACTGCTGCTGTTGCTGTTGCTGACTATGGCATTGGCGGAAGAATTTGACTGTTGCGTTTTGCTGGCCACGGCTGCCTGCAAGCGTGTATCTGGTAGAGAAGAGAAAATATATAATTAATATATAATTAGTCTATAATGTAGGACAGTATATAAATCATTAATTTCATATAGTTCAAACTAAATCAAATTAAATACATATTTAACAAATCGACTTCGAAGCCCTAAAAATAAAATATATTCTTATAAATATAATAATATATGTATATATATTGGGTTCAGCTCTATATATATATATGTATATCTAAACCCTGTCCCACATAATTTGTAAATATTGTCAACTAACTTGAGGTCAGCAGCTGGGCGAGTGTGCTGTTGAGCATTGGATCGCTAGTGGCCTGCTGCATTTGCTGTGTGATCAGCAAGTTGTTGCTGCTGCTGCTGTTGCTGCTGCTGCTCGCGTGGCCATTGTTAACGGGTGAGCCACCGCCGGCAGCGACAACCGTATGCTGTTGGTGCATTGAATTGCTTCGTACGCGCGATTTGCCCTTCACATACTTGGGCACGATGAACTGTTGCTGCTGCTGCTGCTGCTCGTGATGAATGGGCTTGGGCAGCGACACATTCAGCGGCAAGCTATTGGAGCGATGCATCTCCTTGGGCAAGAGGGTGGTTGGATTGGGCGTGGCCCAGGAGGCGACGCTGACAGCGGCTTGCTGTGGCAGCAGCAGACTGGAGACAGTTTGTTGTTGCAGCTGCATATGTTGCTGCTGCTGTTGTTGTTGCTGCTGCTGCTGCTGCTGCTGTGTGTTGGCTGCCTGTTGCTGGCGTGTCAGCTGCATGAACTGCTGCGGACTTAGACCCAGGCCCAAAGGCAACGACTGTTGCATCTGCAATTGCTGCTGCTGTTGTTGCTGCTGTTGGTCCGGTTGCAAATAGGTTTGTTGTTGCGACTGTTGCTGTTGTTGCTGCGAGACACGTGGCACGTTCAGAAACGTGCCCGTGGATGCGGACTTCTTAAACTGCGGATACGGCTTGTAGCTAATGGAGTTGTAGGAGCTGTCGCTCAGCAGAGACATAACATCTGTTTGATGTGGCTCCACCTTGACGCTGAGCTGCTGCTGCTGCTGCTGCTGCTGCTGCTGTGTGGGCAACTGTTGCTGTTGCTGCTGATAGCTGTCTGCATAGGTACTTAAGAAACTTTGCGTATTGTAAGCGTTTTGTTGCTGCTGTTGTGTGGGGAAAAGCAAGCGCGGCTGCTGCTGCTGCTGTTGTTGTTGCTGCAACAGTTGCTGTTGCTGTTGCTGCTCTTGGGGTGTCTGATATGGCTGCAATACAGCACCACCACTTAAGTGCTGCTGCTGCTGCTGCTGCTGCTGCTGTTGCTGTTGCTGCTGTTGATTCTTTTGCTGCTCAGCCAGCATCTGCTGATAAATTGTCGTCTGATGCAGCGTCGGCTGCGCCTTATCATAGTTGTGCGGCTCGCGTCGTATGAGACGCTGCGTATTCTTGGCGATGCGCCCGTTGATGACGCTCTTGCTGGAGAAACTGTCGTTGGGGGAGCAACGACTGCTGCTATCACTGCCGCCGAGGGCGCCAAAATGCTTGCCCGCATGCAGACGCGTCGACTGACTATCGTTCAGCAAATGTTGTTGCTGCGTATCGCTGACAGCCTGCTGGCGCGCCGACACAAACTGCTGCTCAATGTCGCCGTAGGGCATGTTGGCAATGGGCGTATTCAGCTCCAGCATATTGGCATCCACTTGGGCACTGCCGCCGCCACTGTTGCTGGCCACCACCTCCATCATGTTGTCGTTGGTGTAGAGCGTGTGCGGAGCACCTACGATCGCCTGCAGGCAATAGTCGTCGTTCTTGAGCATCTCCGCATCGGTGCCCTCCTCGGGCACGGGTGGCAAGCGTGAGCCGGTTGTGGTGAGCAAATCTAGGCGAGGAATTGAATATTAATTATCTTTGTACATTCATATATAATTGTATAAACTGTAAACTATATACCTGACAGGGTAAGATCGATATCATCTAAATTCGGTTGCAGTGGTCCCAGACTTGGCTGTATGAAATCCGCAATGCCTGCACCGCGTGCTAAAAGTTATGAAATATATAAATAATTAGATATGTCGATATTTCGATTTCGATTACACTCAATGCTTACCGATCTCTCTGGAATCTGGAAATGGAAATGGTCCATTTATTGCCGAGAACAATGTGTCCGTTGTCCAGTCCTCTGGCATTAAGTTTCTATCGTTCAGCGGAGACCATTCCAAAAAGTCCAATTCACTTTTCTGTTAAAAATAAATTTGGAAATTGTGAGAAACAATTAATTGATGTATTCGAAATATTTTACATGAGTATATCATATAGATAAATAATAATAAATGTAGACAAATAATTTAATTTCGATAAAAATATTAAAATAAATATTAATATTATTATTAAAATATTATGTATTTTTTTCATTTTTTATACATATTTTTTAGAGTAATTGGACTTTTTTATTTCCTTTAATTTTATTTTAAATATAAATTGATGAGTATATCATATAGATAGATGAGTATATCATAAAGATAAATAATAATAAATATAGACAAATAATTTAATTTCGATAAAAATATTAAAATAAATATTAATATTATTATTAAAATATTATGTATTTTTTTAATTGTTTATACATATTTTTTAGAGTAATTGGACTTTTTTATTTCCTTTAATTTAATTTTAAATATAAATTCGATTGTGTTTAATTGTTTTTAATTTAATCGAATTAATTGCAATTAAAAACTTGTATCTGCTATGTAAAAATTCACGGCGATATTAAAATATTATTTAGTTAAATGAATTTGGTATCTGATGGTATTTAAATACCGTGTACAATTTGCTCAAAAACTATAATTAAAACTCTTCTGCCACTGAATTCCCCTTTCAACTAAGATACAAATTTTAAATAAAAGTTTATGCAACTATTTTTCAATACTTCCATTCAGTTAAGGAATTATAGTTCGACAAGTAACGCGTGTGCTGGGATCAATATTGAAAAATCAAAATGCGTCTCTTGAAGTTCTTGCATTATCAACGCTATTTGGGCTTAAACAACTTGGACTACTCCAAGGTCTCGCGGCGTTATATACTAAAAGGCAGCTGCCTATCTCATATGCTACATTTACTTGTGCAAGCTATCTTGATTGCTTGCATTTTGGCCACGTTTATGCAATGGTCGGTTAATTATCAGGCAACTGATTCGAGATCTGGCGACAACTTCGATCATTTGGTCATCTTGGCTGCATCGTTTACCCAATTGATCTCCAATGCCTGGATGCGTTTGCATCAGCAGATGCAACTAAAACTGCTGAACAGATTGAGCCGCGTGGCCGCATCTCTGCGAGCAGTTCAATTGGAGAAGATGCGCGCCCGTTGGCTCTACTATCTTTGGCTCGTAATTTGCCTGTACTACGCCTTGGATATTGTCTTTTTCGTAGTAGTCGATATGGACATGAAGCTAGATCATTTAATCTTTCTGCTTGGCTTCTATGTACGCCTCGTCTGTGCGAATTTCATCATCATCTGCTACAGCTCGCTGGTGTGTCTAGTGAAGCATCTGTTCCGTGCCCAAGCAGCTCAGCTGCAACGACAACTGCGCAATGAGCGAATCTGCCTGCGGCACATAGCCAACAATTTGAAGCTCAATGATGAACTTATGCTCCTATGTCAGGATGAGTTGGTGAATGTCTTTGGCGGCGCTCTAGTTCTGCCCTATCTCTATGGCACGCTCGATGCCACCGAGGTTTGCTATCTGGCTCTGCCCATGGATGGCTTCTCCTATATGGAAATGTTGCTGCTGCTCCGGTGGATGATACCAATTTGCATATTCCTAAGCATGCCGATGATAATCAACGATTTGGCTGATGAGGTAAGACTATTTACGATAGGACTATTTACGCAATGTCACGAAAAAATGAAAGGGCTGAAAGTGACAGCTGAAGGGACTATGTGGAATATAACTCACTAGGAAATACCTTAGCTTTTTTAGCAAATAAGGATGAGTCTCTGGCTGGGTAAACACTTATGGATATTAATTCTTCTTATTTATATTAAGCCGGCATGCTTGTGTCCCACTATATTTTTCAAATTATCTGCTTAATGTAAAACCCTTTACAAAAAGTAAAACAAAAAGGAGGAACACTAAATATATTTCAATGAATATAATTGTAGCGCTAAGACCCTTGCGTCTATACCCTTTAAACAAAAAGAGATCAACCAAATTAAAGTCTTTAAGCATTATTAGAATTATGTTTAATGCAAATATTGAAATATCTATTGAAATTCGTTTTTTGGTACACACAACTCTGTTCAAATAAGCGCCTCAAGCACTTCAATTAAGTTGATATCCTAGCAATTTCGTAATATTTCCATTTAGACAATTCCCAAAACTCAAAGAAAATTTAGTTGGACAACCTAACGCACGACACGCACTCATTGGTCGGTACAACATGTCAAAGTCGAAGCGAAGTGGAAAACTTTTTCCATTTTTACATTATCAGCGTTTCATGGGACTCACGGACATTGATTACTCCAGTAGTTTGGAGTCCTATGTGATCAACGGAAACTGGTGTTCCCATGGCATACAGCTAGGAATACAGGTTGTATTCGTTGCGTGTTTTTACGGTGCGGTTTCCGGAAGATATGTGAATTTGCCTTCCGAGTCGGGCAATGATTTTCATCACATCTATATATTAACGGCTCCGATTACCCAGATATTAGTTAATATTTGGTTACGTGTCAAACAGGAGTCGCAGTTGATCATCCTCAACCGGTTAACTGATTGGTCCAGGGATTTGAGAGTAAATACCTTGGAATTGAATCGCCCTAAATGGCTCTATCGCATCTGGGTGGCCATTTCTGTGCTCTATGCTTGCGATATTGTCTTCGCACGTTTCTATTTTAATGTCAATCAAAGTTTCGGCTACTACCTCGCCATGTCGGGCTACATTGTGCTTCTTGTGCGCACCAACTACATCATTGTGTGCTACGCAGCCTTGGTTAATCTGGTAATGATGCTGCTGGAGGAACAGGCAAAGCAGCTTCAGTGGAAATCTACGATTACGGTGGACAGACTAGCACAGAATTTGAGCTTTCATGATAAACTTTTCCTCATTTGCCATGAACAGATTGTTGAAGTTTATGGCGGCTCTTTGGTATTCCTGTTTCTGTATACCGTACTGGACGCTATATGTACATGCTACCTAGCCTCATTGGAGGAACGATTTTCTTTTGTGGAAGTCCTGTTCGTGCTCTGCTGGATAGTGCCGATATTTATGTCTCTTATCATACCTCTGACAGCCAATAATCTGACTAAGCAGGTGAGTGAGTTTATAGGCTACAAATTTATTTGTATTCTAGCAGTAAATTAAACACGGCGGATAATATGAAGCGTTTAGCATTGAATGTCGAACTCTTATATAATTCTTTCTAAGCCTCTACATCTTCTCATTCGATCACTTTGAAAATAGTTCTGATTTGTAGTCTTTATTAATCTATCAATCTTTCGACCGATTTATGGATATGTCTATCTGCCTGCTTGTTTATTAACTATCTGAATCTCCATATTTCAATCAATACCTGTACCTGTACCTGTATCTGTATCTGTATCTGTATCTGTATCTGTATCTGTATCTGTATCTGTATCTGTATCTGTATCTGTATCTGTATCTGTATCTGTATCTGTATCTGTATCTGTATCTGTATCTGTATCTGTATCTGTATCTGTATCTGTATCTGTATCTGTATCTGTATCTGTATCTGTATCTGTATCTGTATCTGTATCTGTATCTGTATCTGTATCTGTATCTGTATCTGTATCTGTATCTGTATCTGTACCTGTACCTGTATCTGTATCTGTATCTGTATCTGTATCTGTATCTGTATCTGTATCTGTATCTGTATCTGTATCTGTATCTGTATCTGTATCTGTATCTGTATCTGTATCTGTATCTGTATCTGTATCTGTATCTGTATCTGTATCTGTATCTGTATCTGTATCTGTATCTGTATCTGTATCTGTATCTGTATCTGTATCTGTATCTGTATCTGTATCTGTATCTGTATCTGTATCTGTATCTGTATCTGTATCTGTATCTTTATCTGTATCTGTATCTGTATCTGTATCTGTATCTGTATCTGTATCTGTATCTGTATCTGTATCTGTATCTGTATCTGTATCTGTATCTGTATCTGTATCTGTATCTGTATCTGTATCTGTATCTGTATCTGTATCTGTATCTGTATCTGTATCTGTATCTGTATCTGTATCTGTATCTGTATCTGTATCTGTATCTGTATCTGTATCTGTATCTGTATCTGTATCTGTATCTGTATCTGTATCTGTATCTGTATCTGTATCTGTATCTGTATCTGTATCTGTATCTGTATCTGTATCTGTATCTGTATCTGTATCTGTATCTGTATCTGTATCTGTATCTGTATCTGTATCTGTATCTGTATCTGTATCTGTATCTGTATCTTTATCTGTATCTGTATCTGTATCTGTATCTGTATCTGTATCTGTATCTGTATCTGTATCTGTATCTGTATCTGTATCTGTATCTGTATCTGTATCTGTATCTGTATCTGTATCTTTATCTGTACCTGTACCTGTACCTGTACCTGTATCTGTATCTGTATCTGTATCTGTATCTGTATCTGTATCTGTATCTGTATCTGTATCTGTATCTGTATCTGTATCTGTATCTGTATCTGTATCTGTATCTGTATCTGTATCTGTATCTGTATCTGTATCTGTATCTGTATCTGTATCTGTATCTGTATCTGTATCTGTATCTGTATCTGTATCTGTATCTGTATCTGTATCTGTATCTGTATCTGTATCTGTATCTGTATCTGTATCTGTATCTGTATCTGTATCTGTATCTGTATCTGTATCTGTATCTGTATCTGTATCTGTATCTGTATCTGTATCTGTATCTGTATCTGTATCTGTATCTGTATCTGTATCTGTATCTGTATCTGTATCTGTATCTGTATCTGTATCTGTATCTGTATCTGTATCTGTATCTGTATCTGTATCTGTATCTGTATCTGTATCTGTATCAGTATCTATATCTCTATTTGGTAATGTATGTTCCACTCCTTTCATTTGAGCTTAGCCCTTTTTCATTTTGAAATTCCCCGCTTGGGCAAATCGCCCATGGTTATCTTGAATTTCAATTTACTAAATTAGTCCTAGACAGGTATTTCGTTCAGTTATGCATTCGACTTCTAGACACGCGCTTGTGTTCTCTAATTAGAATGTTTGTCAAGCCAGAGCAGAGAAAGCTCTTGACTTTTATTCGCTATCAACGATATTTGGGACTAACCGATATTGACTACACTAGCATTACAAATTGCTATGTGATCAATGGAAATTTATGCTCTTTTGGCATGCAGTTCTTGATCTTAACTTTCCTAATCTACGGTACTTATTGCATTTTGAAGGCAGAGAGCACTGTATACTTGGACATGCATTCGCGAGTTGCCAGTGAGTTCTTTTATTTGGTCCGCCTGGCTGCTCCTATTGTTCAAATCTTCATGCAAATCTGGATTCGATGTCAGCAAGATTCGCTACGCAATCTACTCGAGATGCTGAATGATTTAACCAGTCGATTAAAGGTTAACGCATTGGAGCTGTGCCTGCCACGTTGGCTTTTTCGCCTCTGGATTGGCATTAACTTTTACTATGTAGGCTGTATAATTTCAGCTTCAAGTTCCAATTATATCAGCTTCGGATATATAGTCGCTGTTATTGCGTTCTACGTGCATACTACTCGCACCAACTATATCATCACGTTGTACACCTCATTACTGTATGTCATATTGGTCCTATTGGAGGAGCAGGCAAATCAATTGAATATTATAGAGAATGGAATTATTATATCTATGAGGGAACTGGCAGACAATTTGTCCATTCACGATAAGCTGCTCTTGCTATGCCACGAACAAATGGTTCAAGTATTTGGAGGTACTTTTGTATTTATTGCCTTTTATTTTCTACTGGATTCTACCTGCAATTACTATATATCTGCGTTGGAGGGGCGTTTCTCAGGAGAGGAAGTGGTATTCTTATTAAGCTGGATTTTGCCAATTACTTTTTACCTAATTATGCCGTTGTTACTTAACAGCCTGGCCAGACAGGTGAGTGATAGGTGTTAAGGGATTATCTGCCAAATGTGGATTGAAGCTAATATATAGAATTCCTTGAGTTTTATCGACATTAAAATTCTTGCTAATACAATAAGAATAAGACAGTTCAAAGTATTTTTACATACTCGCTAGGCGGATGTACTTTATATCTTATATGTATACTTTATCTGTTCTAACATTGACAAAAAACATTTCAACTACATTCATTTATACTAGATACATGTGTGCATCAGCTTCTTGTTATGCCTGCAGAAAAAGAAACTGTAGAATTATTGCATTGGCAGGTTTTTGGTTCCTCCAAACTCGGGTACTCCCGATAGTTATCTTTAGTTGCCTGCTACCTATTTCAATATTCCTAGCCTTGCCACTGATTATCAGTAAGCTGACTCAACATTTAAGTTATTAGCTTCAACTTGTTTTTTTTTTTTTAATTTTTTAATTAGAATAATAAGCACTAAACGAAATGAAAGATCACCCAAGATATATAGTTATATACGTGTATATACTTCAGTAGTCGTCACAACGTTTGGCCAAACGCAAGTGCTTTGAAAATGTTCTCAAAACCGAAGCATCGAAAACTCTTAAGCTTTATACACTATCAGCGCTATTTGGGATTGAATGACATAGAATATTCGAAGCGGTTTCAGGGTTATTCAATAAACTCCGATTGGTCCTCTTACAGAAGTCTACTATTGATTCTGTCTATCGTATGCTCCAGTCTTTATGGAACTCTGAGAGGAGTGTGTGTTTCTAACGATGAGATGATTTCCAGTCCAGTTCAATTGTATTATAATCTATATATCTTCACGGCACCTATCTTACAAATTATATTCACCATTTTACTACGCATACGACAACAGCGTCAGCTGCAGCTACTGCAGAGAATGTCGCTGTGGAGTCAACGCCTACTTTTGGATACAAAAAGATTTTCCAGCCCGCGTTGGCTTTTTCGCCTTTGGCTTGGCACCTGCTCTCTCTATTCTATACACATGACTATTTTTATCGCGCTCTTCTGGCATACTTGTCCACAGGTGGAGCTTATAATCTATTATATCTGCTCAATGCTGGACATCGTGCGCACTTTTTTCATTGTCATTTGCTATACCTCCTTGACAAGTGTTATGAGTAGCCTGTTGCAAGCACACGCTGAACAACTGAATCGGGGTGCATCTGTGGGACTATCCCCAGAGCAACTGGCCAGCCATTTGAGCATTCGTGATGAACTCTTGTTGTTATGTCACGAAGAGCTCGTTGAGGTCTTCGGCATCGCCATGCTATTGAGTCTCCTACATCTATGTCAGAATTGCGTATATGTCGGCTATATGGCTACATTGGAAAGTCGCTTCTCCTATGTCGAAGTTTTGCTCATAGTTTATTGCATAACACTAAATATATTCTATATATACCTGCCGTTGACAATTAATCATGTGGTCAATCAGGTGAGTCTATATATATTACTTAATGCATTTCATAATGTAATGGGTATATTTTAGCTGGGTTCTATCAATCTAATTGCTGTTAGAAAATATGTTAGCTGCAGTCTATACCCAGTCAAGTACTGCAAAAACTTCTTTACTGTTAATAATTTATTTTGAACTGAGATTTAACAAGTTTGGGATATTATATATCATATAAATATTAACATTTCTTTTGAATTATATATAGATTCGAATAGAAATACAGCCATCGCTGTAGTAGCATATCAAAATATTAATATGTATATGTAAAGGTAATACAATTTCTGTGGCTATAGGAAATATATAATCTATCAAATCTGAATAATACCTGTTTAGATGGTATTTAAAGTATATATCTATAGAATATCACAATATACACAAATATCCATAGATTGTTTAATATACAGAATATATTATATCCACGAAAATTAAATTAGAATATAGTTTGATTAGAGTTGTTTAATCATAATATCAAAAATTATAAAATACCCAGTAATTACTACACCCAGTAATTAACAACCTTCATTAATTTTACGAATTCATATCATATCATTCAGCGCATTATCATTTTTTATGAGATATCGTAATATACAAATCTATTAACTATTTGTAATTAAAGGGTATATTCTATTCGAGACTGTAGAATTAGACTTCCACGCGATAATAAACAGTCATTATAAACGACGAATTGAATAGTAATACGACAACTTGAATATAATTCCAATAATTGCAATTGAAAGATGGAACTATAGATATAATTATCCTTCGCTTCATATCAACATTTCAGTGCACTCAGTTATGGTTCAAGCCTTTACCAAGGCGCAAGTGTGTTGAAAATGCTCAAAAAACCGAGGGATCGCAGACTGTTAAGTTTTCTCAATTACCAGCGATACTTGGGGCTGAATGACATAGACTACTCGAAGCAACTGCAAAGCTATATAGTCCACTTCGATTGCTGTTCTGGCTTGAGCCAGCTCTTGGTGCTGCTCATTGTGTTTGTCTCTCTGCATGGAACTCTGACCGGAGAATGTGTTTACAATGCGGAAATGATTTCGAAGCCTGTCAAAGCATTCTACTATCTGCATCTATTGATGCCACCAATAATACAAATATTGCTTAATCTGTGCCTACGATGCCGGCAGCAACGACAACAACTGCTTCTGCAGCGAATGTCCCGGCTGACCCAACGCTTACTTCTGAACACGGACTCATTGCCATGCCCCCGTTGGCTGTATCGCCTCTGCTTGGTCAGCTGCACTTTCTATATCCTGCATCTAATGATGTTTGATGTGATATATAATAACTATTGTCATCAGATCTACAAAGTTTTCTATTACATTTGCTCTTTCTTGCATATTATAAGGATGAATTTCATTCTTACTTGCTACACATCCCTGGTGAATGTTGTCTCAAATCTGTTGCAAGCACAAGCGGCACAGTTAAGCCGAGCTTTACCTGACATCCATTCAGAAAAATTGGCAATCTTTCTGCAGAGTCACGATGAAATCTTGCTGCTGTGCCACGAGGAGCTCGTTCAGGTCTTTGGCATCGCTCTGCTCGTCTGCTTCATATTTCTCTGTCAGAATTCCATATTTGTGGCCTATCTAGCAACGCTGGAGAGTCGCTTCACTTTACTAAATGTTCTTGGCATCCTATCCTGGATGACATTTAATATAATATATATGTACATGCCATTGAAAATCAATAACTTGGCTTTAGAGGTGAGTATCGTCGAAGCAATCACATAAAAATATCTGAGCCACATGTTTCATATTTTAGATTCGGGAATTGAAATATAAAATTACCAAAATTACAATTTTTTATCATTTCGCATAGCGGTAAAAAGTCTTCCTTACTCGCAACACATAAAAAGAAGATGTTTTAAAAGTTCTTGGAACAAATACATTTTTAACTATCTATATTCATAATTGTCATCTATGGAGGACAATTACAGATTACAAATATTTTGTTGTATATATGTATGTACATATATATGCATGTATACTTCCATAATAAATTCTTAAAATATAAATATATAGACCTCACCTATCATCTGCACGTCGAATGCATTAAAATAATTAAAATATTATTTTATCGCACATCAAGTTTCTCTCGATATCAACATTGTATCAGTCTCTTAGATATAGTGTGTTCTATAGGTCAAACTTTATGCCCCATTCAGTATATATCGTGCAACTGGTGGCGCAGTACGCAAAAGGCATGCAATCCCAGGAGTTGTTCGCGTTTGTGCACTATCAACGATTCTTGGGTCTCAATGATATCGTTTATTCGAGCTGCTTGCAGCGTTATGTGTTGCATGCCACATGCTGCTCACGCCTTGCCCAGCTATTGGTATTGTGCATCATCATTTGTGCATTGCTGGAAGGTTTTCTGGGCAACCGTGTGGATTACGTGGGCATGGAGTCCACTGTGGGCAGTGCCGTCTATCAAATTCTTCTCCTTACGTCACCGGTCACTGAGTTGCTGTTGCACATTTGGCTACACAGCCAGCAGCACTTGCAACAGAATCTACTGAATCGCCTCATGGAGTTGGCCCTTCGCTTGCAGCTGGACATTCATGCATTCAGTTCGCTTCGCTGGCTCTATCGCATTTGGCTTGGCATTAGCTTGATATACGTATACCATATTCTCCAGTATACGATTGCCACCTGGGAGCACTTGCGAGATCAAATTCCTCTGCTCGATATTGCGAGCAATTTGTGCATTCACGATGAGCTTCTCCTGCTCTGCCACGAAGAGATGCTGAATGTCTTTGGTGTTGCGTTGATATTTCCCTTTCTCTACTTTGTGCTGGATGCCACCTGCATATGCTACATAGGCACATTCGTGGATCGCTTCTCACATAAAGAAGTTCTATTGGTGCTTTGTTGGTTAATGCCTATATTCTTCTACATGGCTTTGCCTTTAGTCGTTAACAATGTGGCCAATCAGGTGAGTTAACAGATAACAGCAAAATTTGCATTATTTTATGCATACATAATACATTATGTTTCGCTTCGAAAACTTATTGAGACACTTATATATATCAATTATTTAATTAAAGTTCGTTTAACGTCCGACTATTTATGAAGCGCAATAGCTATAAGAAAAACCTACACATGAAAGCTAAACAAAGCACCATCAAAACACAATCAGGAAATTGTTTGTCAACAAATGATTTTCGATATAAATACTCCACGAAGGGAAATAATTGAACTCAGTTTCTGTTGAGTACTAAGTGAATTGCAATCATTATCATGAGAAAGTATAAGCCAATGGAGTTATATCCGTATTACTGCATCTGCCGGTATCTGGGCATCGTTTGCATCGAGTACGGTGCTCGGGTGGATCGTTTTCGACTGCGTCGCAGCGTCATTTTCTATTTGATCCATCTGGCAATGCAGATGTATTTGATCAGCTGTATGGTGATCCTGGTGTGCTTTTGGACCTTTCACTTTAACGACGAAATGACCGCAACGGGGAATCACTATGAGCGCTTTGTGCTCTTCTCGGCCATGATCATACAATTCGTGCAGAATACCTGGCTTTTCCTGCTGCAGAAGCTACAAATTCATATTGTGCGGCAAGTGGAGTTATATAAGAGGAAATATTTGACGGGTCTACGCCTGAAGCTGCCCCAGCGCCTGTTCCTCGTTCTGGTCTTTTCCAATATCATCTACTTTAGCCACTTTCTGAATGCCTGCATTACCGACTGGCTGGGCCACATATCCATTTTGTTTCGAATCAGCACAATTGGCTTTTTCTTGCGCGCCTTGACGAGCAGCTTCATTCAGGGCACCTACATCTCCCTCATTCATATCATACGCCATTTGCTGAAGAGCAATCAGGCGCAGTTAGCCGCTTTGGTCCATCAGCTGCAGCAGCCCCAGCGCAGCTCTGGCGATGCTCTGCGCCTGCGCGCCTGCCTCGATATGCACGACCGTCTGCTCATCCTCTGCTCGGATGAGGTCAGTATCGTCTATGGCTTCAGCATTTGGCTCTGCACGCTCTTCTCCTCATTGGACTCCACTAGCATATTATACATCACAATGCTCACCGACACGGGCAAATCAGTGTACGAAAATATATTACGGTCGATTATTTGGCTCTCGCCCACAATTATGACCGCGGCAACAGCTCTAATGAGCGATACGGTTCATGTGCAGGTAAACTAAATATGTATTTTAGTAAATTCTAACAGCTAACTACTAGATTTTTATATAATATATCAGATATTTGTACAACAAATGTTTTTAGTACTTTAAAATAACTTGCTTAAGATAATTGTACAATTATTGCCTCCTAAAATATCTCTCACTATCTCTATAAGGAATAGAGTTCGAACCTGTGGAAGTTTCTTCAGGTAGACTTTTGATTTATGAAAAACTTAACTTTTCGATTTTAATTTACAATGTCAAAATTTATAAATCATAGTTTTCGCACAAATGTGCATAAATTTGATTTCATTAATATTTACCTCTTCAAACCTGTTTAATAATCAATATTAAACTACATTAATGCACGACTTACTTCATTGTTTAAAGTATTTTCTCTTCTGAATATTATAAATCTAATTCAGTTAATGTCCTGCCTGCTATGTTTGTTTAGCTTTAGACCCCTTGGGTGCAGTCAGGCTAAACACTAAGCGCTAATGAAATGTAAACATCAATAGATTTGATTGTTAACTCATATAATAATATATCACAAAAACCATCCCCTGGCTGCTTCTCCTCAACAAGTTGATTGATCTAACACCACGGACAGGGCACCTAGACATCCTTCTGCGTCAGTTGCACCTGTTCCGTCATGTTTTCCGGTGACGAGCTGCGCGTCTATTTAATTAGCCTAAAGTGTATCGGTTTACTCTATGTAACGCACGATGTTAGTCAGCCGTATCGGATTTATGCCAGCGATTTGGATCAGACTTTGACAGTAGTCGGTTTAACGCTTCTCCAGCTTTTCATATGGTTTGCCTTCGCGCAGCTCTTGCTAATGCCTCAAGCCTTTATGCTGCCCCAATACACAGTCGTGGGCAATACGTATTTCGTAATTAACTTTGGGGTCATTTGCATAGTTATATCGCTTATATATCTCGGTTTCTATGCGAGGCGCCAGCGCCTATTGGCCATCTTCGCCTTCATTCTCTATCACAATCGCAAGGATCTCAGGAATTGCCATGCGAAACGTTTCCTTAAATTGTACTGCATGTATGTGGGTCTATTGGTGATTTGTGCGATTACCTATACGGCGGCCTTCCGATTCGCGAAGCTACACATCGTGCCCTGCATTCTACTATGTTTCATATATACCTATAGCTTTGTGCTGATGGGGCTTATCATAATTCTATACGGTTGCCTTACACAAATCTTGGCTGCCCTTTTGCACCTATATAATCGCGAATTGCTGGCAGCAATAACAACCATAACCACATCAAGAGTAACAACAACAACAACAACAACCACAACAATCAATCGTCTATATAAACGTAATCAGATGCTCATCGTTTGCCACGAGCAACTGAACTCTGTGTTTGGTCCATTTATAGCTCTAATCACGGCTTTGTGCTTAATGTCGGCGCCAGTTGCTCCGTTTTTTATGGTCACAATCGTCTTTAAGCTCGATATCAAACAATTTGGTCTGATCAACACCTTACAGGCATTGTACACATGCATCATGTGGAATATACCCTGGGCAGCCGGGCTGATATTGGTCTTTCGACAAGATATCGTGCGGCAAGAGGTAAGCAACGAGAGCGGAGCAGTGAGAAGCGAAGCAGGAAATTTAAAATACAGATATTACAGACATATTTCCACAAATGTATTTATTCCTGAAAAATCATTAACCTATGCCAGAATATGTAGGAAATTTAAAATACAAATATTACACAAATATTTCCACAAATGTATTTATTCCTGAAAAAATCATTAACCTATGCCAGAATTTCTAAGTCTGACTCTCGTCTCGTAAATGAAATTTAGTCTGAAATTTTTTTTGTAATTAATCTAAAGTCAAATGGCAATCAAAATTTTGTTTATAATATAAAAACAAAAATCTAATATATGTAGATATACTTTGGTAATAAACCAGTTAGTCTTAAATATGCAATTTCTCAGACAAACAAAATTGATATTCCTAACAAAAGTTAAACGGCATGCATTTAAGCCCAAATGATTGCATATTTAATTAGAGCCGGTTTATTATCATAGTGTCAATGTTATGTAGCTAACCTTAGATTTTTAGATTTTTTAAAGCATTTTTCCGACGAAACACCCAAAGATATGGGTGCAACTAAATATTACAAATCAAACAAATTTATAAGCAGAGCTATTATATAATATCCGAATCTGTAGAGGCTCAGCTAAATAGAGGCGAGTCCAACCAAAGACCGAACTCATTCATTTTGAGAAAGCAAGAAAGGAATTCAAACCAAAACCAATTCAAATCCAGATTAACAGTTAATAGAAGCAGTTGGACATTTCCACAACTTCTTTGCCGGATTTTTGTTCTCAATCATGCAGCATTGGCTAATATCTAACACTATTATAGGTCAGTTCCCAACCACAGAGCCAATTTATTCACAGTGTTCATTTAACTAAACCAACTTGTTGACTCGGCTAATTAGGGGCCTGATTATTGATTAATCAATAGCCAATATCTAACATCTAAATCAAATACATTTTGTTGGTGCACTTAGTAAATTGAGTGGCTATATCTGTGCCGCCGGCTGGTTAGTCTGTGACAGCATGTCTGGCAGTCGCAACGTGCGCTTATATTTGTGTGTCCTGTACAGGTTGGGCATGCTGTGCGCCCAGTTCGATGATCGCGAATGCCTGCTACAGTCAACGCCCGGCAGTGAGCGCTATGCACTGTTCCACATGCTGACCGTACTGATCGCGGCATTCGCTGGCTTCATCTACGCCTGCCTGCGGCCGCAAGAGCTCTACATGGGCGTTTACAACGATACGGGCAACTACTATGAATTAATCAATATACGCAGCTTTTGCATAGGACTCTGTCTGCTCCATGTATGCCTCTATATGCGACGTCAGCGTCACATCGAGTTGGTTCAGAAACTACTTCGCCTGCATCGCCTGTGCCCCGATGCAGCCATGGAGCGTTACTTTCGGCGCAACTTCAATGTCTACGTAGCTCTGGCTGTGCTCTGTTTGGTGAACTATTTGAATGGCTATGCCCGGGTGGGCTTATCCAAAATTCCCACTCTACTCTATATTGTGGTGTATTTGTACAGCTTTTCGGCAATGTGCCTGCTGCTGGTGTTCTTTGTCTGCTTGCAGCATATTGTGGCAGCGGGCTTGGCTAAATTTAACCGTCAGTTAGTGGCGAATAACTCCGTGTCAAATTGCAAACATTTGCTCTACAAAAGGCACCGTCTATTGAATATTATTGCCGTGGAGCTAATTGCCTGCTTCGGAGTGCTAATACTGCCCATTGTGCCACTCGTCCTTTTTCTGGCCCCCTCTGGTCCACTCTTTCTGATTAGCACCGTTATGGAGGGCAAGCTAGAAGAGCCTTTCGAGTACATCAGATATAGCATAACTTCCTGTCTATGGAATATTCCATGGCTGGCTATGATGGCTTTTATGTTGCGGTCCAATGTGATCACAAGTGAAGTGAGTGAGTTGATTCATCAACACATTTTACCTAACTTACTGATCAAGACTTTATGCAAAAATTGTATTTGTGCCTTATTTTTGAATTTCAAATATATTCTTATGCTAAAGTTATATTATAATACAATAATGTAATAGTTGTGAATAGGCTTCTTTAGTTTTAGTTTTTCTTTCAATTAACTTTTTGCTACTTCATTCGTCAATTAAGTTCTCTTGTTATAAATTTCTTAGATTATAGTAATATAAATCATATTTTTATGATCTAGATTATAGAAATCTCAATTTTTTTTCGCACTCTTATAGGCCAATAAAACAGCTAAGATACTTTCAAAAATACCTAGAACCGGCTCTGGACTGGACAAAATGGTCAGTATATATACAAATTTATATAAATACTATACAAAGCATCCTTTTTAAATAGGTTGAAAAGTTCTTGCTCAAAAATCTGCGCCAGCAGCCTATACTCACCGCCTACGGATTTTTTGCACTCGATAAGAGCACACTCTTTAAGGTGGGTACAACAGCTAGCAAAATCTGATCATTTATCTGACCATATATCTGCTATATTTCACAGCTCTTTACAGCCATATTTACATATATGGTCATATTGGTGCAGTTTAAGGAAATGGAAAACTCAACCAAATCTTTGCAGAAATCATAATTTGCAATCATTTTGTCTAACTTATCTTAATAGATTGTGAAATGTATAAATAAAGTGGTATTTTTTTTCGGAGCTTACCGAATCATAAGTCAAGCAGCCAGTTGCTTTTGATTTATAATTTTTGCGCCATTTTCGATATTCGGCTTTGATAACAGCTGCATGACGTTTCCAATATTTTCCCTCAAGCACAACGGTCTGTGAAAAACAAAAACACAAATAATATATACATTTATATATATTTTTAAGAAATATAAAATACTATTTTATTTATTATTTACTCAAACAGAGTTTATAATTTACTTTACACATTTTCTCTCAACTCGAGCGCTAATCGTGTGGTTTGCCTAGCGTCGAGCTCTTTGGACAACTGATCCGAGTGGCCCCCAAACAAAAGTAGAGTCAATAACTGAGGCGTTGCGATAATTAAAATTTATGAATCTTTTTTAGAATACACTAAATAAATTTAGGCATACGAGTCGGCTCCCCTAACCGATTCAGTCAACTTTGGCAAATGAAAACACAGTCGGTGCAGCTCTCGATAAGATAAATCTCTTTCCGCTGCCACCCAGACAAGATAAGAGTCTGCTCATGTAGCTATACTCCTACGAAATACAATCTAGATTTAGTATTTGACTGACGTGCTATACACACTCGACTATAATATGGGTGTGGCAGACGAGTGGCGCTGCCTCCAGCAATCTCCATTTGTTGTCATAAGCTAATTAGCAGTTATTGTAAAAGGTGTGGGCGTTCGCTTGTTTACAGTTTCTATCATCATCATTCTGGTTTTTGTTGCCCCTTTCATGTTTTGTGCAATATGTAAACAGTTTGCGCTGTACAATGTCGTCCTAACTAAGCTGAAAATGTGCTAATCTACGAAGAATCAAAGATAAAAGAGTCGTTTTAAAGTCAAGTGTGGGTGAGCCAGGAAGCGAAGTTGTTGTCAAGGGTTTGATATGAGTACAATTTGATTTGGCAATATTTATAGATGGTATATGTATGCCTCCATCGAGCTTTCGTTTGTATTTAGTATTAATATTTCGATTCTAGATACCAGATACAGATGCTACAATATAATATTTAATATATAGAATAAAATATTTAATATATAGCATCTGTATCTGGTATCTAGAAACGTATATCTAGTATCAAGTACGGAGTAAATAGTAATCCAGTACTTAGTATGTTGTATTAATTATTTTATTATTAATACCATTTACAATTTTCCTTATATAATATATACATATACTTGGTATATCGTTTTCGTATTCACTAAAAGCATTTTCTTTACAGAGTGATCTCCTATTCGCTTTTCTCATCTAGTATGTACATATATCATCTAGTATTTATTGCCTAGTATCCATTATCTATTATTTGCTATCCATCAATATCTACCTATTATCTAGTATCTAACTGAAAAATCTATTTTCATCTTTTCTTGCTCATAGACAGATGCAACGCTTTACTTATATTATCGGAGTTAGCAATCAAATCTTATCTTTCAGCTACGTATATTGACAGTTACGTTAATAAACAAGTTCATATAAGCACGTGTAAGTAGAATCTGTTCTAATTGTTGTCAATTTAAGTTAAGTTATCGCGTGATTTCATCATTCATGCAAAATAAAATCTAAAATCTAATGCGAGGGCAGGTTTAAGAAATCAACAAGATAATAAAGAATTAATTGTTGAAAATTGCTTCTATATAAAGCGAAGTTTTGATGATTTGCTTTCCAATAATCTCAAGACTATATTAAATTTCAAATGAAGAGTAGTTACCTAATAATATTTCTTACAAGATACAATATATTAAATACTAGAAAAAAGACTTATGTAATATTCTTGTATAATACTATTTTCCACAATAAAAATATCTATCTTAAGAATGATAAATCAAGTCCCTGACAAAGGTAAGGTTGTAAGCAGTACAGGTAACTATCATATACGCTTCGAAATAAAATGTCTACCTTAAGTTTAAATTGCAGGGTATAGTATAGAGCACTCGATACTCTATTTAAAACAAAATTTCATTATTAATGAGAAGATTACCTCACTAATGCCCTCTACAAACTGAAATATTCATAGAATCAGTACAAACACCCGAATCGCTCGAATTCAATCGCGTTTGTTTGCTATAAATAATACGCGGCAATAGGTGAATGATGCCCAAAAATATAAACGCGCGTTCTTATCACGTGCTGCAAGTTGAAAGCAGAACAACGGGAACTCTATATTACTTATGTACATATATATGTATATATTTTTACATATATGTACGTATAACTGGGTGCTACTCGTATTATCTGGCAATGAGTTAACGACGCGCGACTTCTTGATCACGCGTACTGCAAATGATGTTCGGCCAATCGAACAGTATAATAATTTTTGACCATGCTCCATGTGGGGGTTGTTTGAGTACATTGCGATAGCATTGACTAGGTTAATATGTCAGCTGTTTGGTTCAATGATTTGAGTAGCTATTGAAAAATTGAACTGCTGATGAAAGAAAATTTGAACGAGTATTTAGCCCAGCAGTTATGGAAGCATATTGCTCAGAAATCTGATTGAAAGTATTATGGACTCTTCAATATACGCAAAAGTAATACCCATTTCTGAATATTTTTTTATATAATATTAGCTGACTAATTTGAGATAAAATATAAAATAAATATGTTTTAAATCAATTTGTTGTCTAAACATATATGTAAGTTAGCCATATACGAGTATATACATATGTATAACAATAATTAATAGTTCTAGGTTCTGAAAAATATTTATAAATTTTACAGAATCTCTTCTTAGTATTAGTATATTTTTAATACTTGTTTGAAGAGTTTGGAATTATACTTATGCAAATTTGTCTAAATTTGATTTTAATTAACATCAAATGATTACTATACCTTCTCCTTTTTTAACTAATGGAACAACACTATTTTTCACTTATTGTACAACACTTATTTTTCTCAGCGTTTATTTTTGTATATAAGAACAGTCGTGTCATTTGAAAGATCTATAGAAAACTAGACTATCTTATTCATCTTTTATATAGGTAGAGTACTCCACACAATCTGACTTTTGAGTTGAGTTTGATATTTCACAACTTCTTTTATTACATTTGTTTATCACTGTAAACTATTAACCGATAATGACGCACTGTTGGAAAATAAGTTCACATAGATACTATTATCGCGGTGCGCACATTTTGATACTCTTAACTAGTTAGTGACAGTTGTTACTCTAATACTTACTTGGGGATTACTATGTATGTCAACGTCCAGTGGCGATGCGAATTGACACACCGGTGTTCTGCGCTTTTGTATAACTGCAAAAAAAGGGGGAAAAATATGAAAAAATATTATAACGACTATGTAAAGAGAGCGCGTCAAACGCTCAGAGATAAGATTTAGCCTGGAGATTAGCGTTATTTCTACAAACAGCTCCAGAGAGATGCCAAAAACTGTTTTTAGCGGATTCGAAAAACGGGTTGACAAATTAACAATAACAAAGAGCCTCAGACCTAAGGAAATCACGGCTGCATGACAATTCATTATGTTGTAAACCCGCAATGATATCTACTAAGCACATAAACTTTGGAGTACGATTATGAAAGGTAAGGCATATTGAAATCTATATACATTTCACAATCAAATTGTTGTAGTAAGTATTTTTTGAGCTGATGCTAAAGCTAATATAGATTTAATTAATATGAAATACTATATAGTTAAATTGCTCGACGGTTTCTACGCAACTATAAAGGGTCTTGTCTGAACTTTAACTTTTACGTTTTATTACATTTTTTTTTATGAAATGAAATGAAAATTGTGGATTACAAACATTTCTATTATATATTAATCTGTTCTTTTATAGATTTTACAATAAATTTTCCATGTACTTTCTATTGAAATGAATTATTCAAATATTAATAGGCAAATAAATAGTATATATATAAAATAGTTAAATAAATATTATAAAAAATATTTTGTTAACTTAAAAACTTATAAATAATTTAGTTTGCCTAAAGTAAAATTAATAATACATTATGTTTTCTTAAAACATTAATTATCCCAAAAATTCACTTTATCGAAAACATCTTATATCTCAGCTTTTTAACTTTAGCCTAACTAATCAACATTAACATAATTCCAGCAAACTTGCTCAGAAACACACGAAGGTGACAATCTAAATCTTAAGTTATCTGACCGATAATAACCAACAGCGAGCAGACAGCGGCATTTTTGGTTTTATAATCTGACGAATAAACATTAAAAATATATAAGAAGTAGATGAAGTATGTACGATGTACATTTGTAGGTAGCTGGATTTACAGCACAGTACAGCACACTTTATAAATAGACTGAAAATTTTCCATTTGCCTTTGTCGCAGTTGTCGTCACTTTTAAGAGATAATCGTACGTTGACGGGGTTTGTAATACAACACATCCATCTATCTATCTATATGTCTGGGAAACTGTCTTGCTCTCCTCGCACTCGTGATGTAACGAATGGAAACAAAAAATACAAAATTTATAGGAAAGTACCAAATAATTATAAAAAATGATTTATATTTGTATAATTTGTACTAATTTAAAAATTTTCAACTTAAATATTTAAATATGAGCGATAATTATATAATTAAATATATATCATTTTAAATATGAAATATTTGTAATTGAAATAATAAACTTTGATATTTTATTGAATATAAATAAAGAGAAAATTTATATTAAATAAAATATAAAATTTGCCTGAAGGCCTTTGTCGCTCTGGCTTAAAGAAAATTGTTATTTAGAATTAATTCTTGGTAACAATAAATAAATAAATAAAATATCAAAGTTTAATATTGCAATTAAAAATATTTAATATTCACAATGATATATATTTCGTTATATAATTATCGCTTATTTTGATCTAACAATTAAAAACAGAATTTTTATACTGTATAATCAATAATATTTGAAAGAAATATAAAGCTTTAGTGCTTGGAAAAAAGGGTAAGCGTGTTAAATATATGTATAGCTTTTTTTTTAATTTATTAGAATTCTCAAAAAACTAACTCTTCAACTTAAATTGCATGTTGTCAACTAGTCGAAAAGAATCATATAAGGTGACAGCTCTGTCTTAACATAATTTACAATTTTTATGCTAACTGTACAAGAGTTAATTTGGAAATTTTTTTATTTTAAAAGAAGCTGGAATTTGCGTACATTTTTCAAAAACTTTATAAAGTATATACTATAAAATTATATATATAAAAACAATTTAAATTAGAAGCATTACCACATTTTCAAATATAGCCTGAGATAAGTTTAATGGCTTGCTCATATGATTTCTTTCCGAACTTTTGCTAGGAATCAAATGTTTGAGTTGACGCAGAAGGTACTTATTTAAAACCTATTTCACAAAGTAACCCAGACAGACATCTCTGATAAGCGCCACTAGAAGCTGATAAGGAAAAGCGTAAGAGAAGCGCGACGCATTGCCCTGACGCCTGACAGCGGAACCAAGTGTAGAGTACGAAGTGTGTCTGCTACAATCACGACTACAACTTGCGCCTCAGACAGAACAGCGACTGTCAAAAAGTTGGACACTTAAGTAAAAATCGCAAACCAGTGGAAAAGCTAACAACAAAGGCGACTCATCTGCTAATCTGGAAAGCTTTTTATACGTTAGCTTTTAGCTTTTTTTCTGTTGGCGCTGATATTGCTTTTGGCTTGAGCATTTGTGTTTTGCTTTGTTTTTGTATAATGTGTAATTCGTACAGCACGTGTGGCATTTTGGCGCTCAAGGGAATAGTCATTAAACAATTTTTGTTTTTTTTTTCATTTCATCAATGACGTAATATTTATACTCATTCGCGAGAGCGAAATAAAATTATTTTAGTTTTGTGCACTGTCCGTCTTTCCGCCTGGGCTGCTAATGAGTATTCTGCAGTCGGTATTGCCCGACTTCACCGCTCTGACTTATATTTTAAATACTTATTAGCACCCGTCAGACGTGCCACGGGTGAAAAAGTATTTAATTGAAAATTTGGTTCAGCTCTGACTAACAAAATGATTTGTGAAAATATAATTATTCGAATTTAGTTATTTATTTTGCTATTTTCGTGTTTCCGGTTTTGACATTTCGTAACCTAGCAACTACATAAAATCAATTTTTTACAATTTTGTCGGACGAATTTTTAATGTTATCATAAATTTGTGGCCGCAAATTAACGTTTCTGCTTTAAGCTTTTTATACAAACTATTTATACCCTGAACCCATTGAAAATGGGAAATCAGGGTATAATGGTTTTGTTAAAAGTATGCAACAGGCAGAAGTAGGCGTGGCAGACCCCACAAAGTATATATATTCTTGATCAGGGCGATGAGCTGAGTCGATATAGCCCTGTCCGTCTGTCCGTCCGTCCGTCCGTATGTATGAACGCGTCGATTTCAGAAGATATAAGAGCTAGAGACTTGAACTTTTTTTTTAAATGACCGTATATACAGCGCGGATATCGAGTTTATCACTAAAAATCGATAACTCATCTCGTTATTTTTTTATCGATCAAAAACCTTATCGAAATGTAGTTATAAAATTATATCTCCTACACCTTTAGCGCTAGAGTCTCCAAATTTTAAATGTAGATTTATATGTACGTTATAGAATTTCGATTTTTGTTGAATTTCACCCCCCACCCCTATATCCACCCCCTCAGCCACACCTTTGTAAAAGGCGTATTTCACGTATTACACGCATATTAATGATAAAAACACAATCTAAAAGTTTCATGAAGAATGTACGTCCACAAAAAAAGTTATTAAACAATTAAGTTACCATAACAAGCCCACTCTGCAGCCCATGCGTGCGCGCCTATGTGAGTCTATGTATGTGTGTTTGCGTGTGTTTGTATAATCAGAAAGACGCTAAAAATGATTGAAATGGCTGTTGTTCGAAGGGTTCAGGGGATCTCGTAGTCGAGCAGTCTCGACTAGAGCTTTCTTACTTGTTTTTTATTAGATTTGCTTTGATTGATTTACAGATGATAAATTATATAATATTTATTTTTATGAAACTTTACTAAAAATACTTCTTTATGCTAAATTTATTTATTAAATTAATTTAAATTGCCAGAAATTCCGTAATAATTTGATTTCCCTTATTATTTATTTTTATTTTTTTAATTAGATATATTTTCTTTATATGTATTTATACTTTTTTCGATTTCTACTCACATTGCATATGCCAACAACGCCAGATGACATTATTAAGTCGTATTTTATCCTTCCAGCGCAATCGAACGCCTTTAAAATGATTCCATTTGGGAGATGTAAGTTTTTGGCTAAAATGGGAACGAAATATATATAAAATTATGCATATGTATGTGTTTGAAATAATAAGAAGCTTAATACGTCTAATTTACAACAAGAGTATGCGCAATTTGTTTAAAAATAATATAAGGCATCGAAATGGACAGATTGTGAGGGCTATAAATAGATTGCCCCATAACCCGCCTGGGCGCCAATCTCAAAATAAAATCTGAGTAATTTTTTCAGCTTACTATTCTATTTCTTTTCGATTGGACAAAGAGAAAGAGAGCAAGCGGAAAACCTGCTAATCAGTATAAATATCCAACTATTGACGGCGAATTGGCATTTGCGATAACTATGATTAAGTGACACACGTCAATATCAATATCAATATCAATGCAGCTCGAACATAATAAACAATGTTTAACTAATCAATAAGCTGCCGATACTCGATCTGTCGTTATTATCGATGATTCACTGTAACAAATAGTCAACAATTGCATTTGTTTGTTATTGTTTTGCGTGCTGTACACAAAACAAAATTGCATAACAAGTGACGAGAGTAAGGCAGTTGCATAAGCAATTGTCTGTATTCATGGAACCACTCGAAATACCAAGCAGCGGCAAGCACCACTATGCGCACCGCCGCATTCTTAGATGAGTTAACAAAAATCTTGAGCTTCAAGTTAGAAGAGTTTTGACGTGTTAATAGGTTTAAAGTTTAGATGATTGATTTCACATATTTCCAAGCGAGTTGTTTTAGGAGGTGAATACCCCTATTATGATATAATATATTTTGATTTGTTTACTAAAATATATGAGAACAAAAGTTAAAGTTGTATGTGCGTGTGTGTTTTCTTTTTACTTTATATAAAGGGGAACCCGTAACAACTTATTTTGTAATATTATAATATATATTTTTGAAGTAAAGGTTTTTCTATGTATTTAAATAAAAAGTATTTTAGGTGGTAAAATGCGAAAAAAAAATATTTTTTAACAAACCGTATAACCTGTCAAATAATCATTCGTAAATATATTTTAATTTAAACAAATATTATACTTTATATTATTATAAATATTATATTTATTATATGTATATTTTAAATATAATATACCTTATAATTTTTTAAATTTTTTATTTTAGTAATTGGAAACCAAATTAAAATTCAATTCAGTTTTTTAAAGTGATTAATGACGGAAAGATATTGTATATATATAATATATTTATTAGTAATTTAATTTAGTAATTCTTAGAAATTTATTTTCATGCAAGTTTCAATGAGTTTTGTTTTTACAGGGCAATGGCCTAGACCAAAAGTTTTTCGATGAATAAATACGTTTAGCGCAAAATGAATTATCTAAAAAACAATAATTAAACACAAATAAATAACAAAATATATACGTTTGAAGATATGTATGTATATTCTTTATAAAAATATAAGTTCAAGAAAACAATTAAAATCTAAAAATAATAAAACTACGTATCGCAGAAGAAAGTCTGAAATAAGCTAAAAATAGAATAAACAGATTGATTACGTAGCTCAAATACACCGCAAAATATTTATTTTGTTATTCAATTATACTACACTTTATTAAGGCATATATATTGTATACAAAAGTAAAAGAAAAGTAAGTATAGTTCAAAAATATTATTAGACCCCACTATATATACGTTGATAATGAATATTTCATTATACATAGAGGCCGATTAAAATGGTTTAACTACTAGCGAATATATCTAAATTTATCTCAGCCATAAATACCAGAAAAGCTATGAATGTATAAGCGACAATCGACGTAAATCTTATCTGAAATTCATTTCGTCACAAATTCATATTCCCCCTGGTGTAGTATCAAAAATCTATTTGTATATATATACATATATATCGATTAATCGTAATACACTGTGCACACTTCCGCACATGTAAATACTGTACATTGTTGTTGACCAACAACGTACATACATCTGTTATCTAAGACAACCCCACATCGAGTTGGTGTGCAAAATGCGCGCCACACAGAAAACTGAATGGCGATTGTCCTCTAGCACAGCCCCCCTCGATAGATAAGAGAACGCAAACATAAATACAGCCCAAAGCCTATCTCGCTATCAGACTGATAATACTCTGATCATAATGGAAAAAAAAACTAGAAAACGTGTATGCTAAATCGAAAAACAAAAACTACCGACCGACCGACTAACATCACGTTAAAAATATCTCGTCACTACGACGAATCAAAACAAAACAAAACAAAACGAGGAAACGTACAAACTACGCAACATACGATGACTAAAAACTTGAATGAACCAAAACACTCTGAACTTTAGCACTACGAAAACGAGCAACATACAAAGGCAGAGACTGAGGCAGAGCAGGCCAAAAAGAAGAAGAATATAAACTTGTGTACGTGCCCAATGCGAATTAGAGATGTGGCATAAAGTCCAATTAATATAAAAGTCTACACATACACACATATACATATATGTATGTACATACATATACGAAACATATTTAATGACCAATAAATATATATACATATGTTTGTATATGTCTACATATACATACGTACATACATATACTAAGAGCTGGGCATGTGCGATAAGTATGCACTAAACAAAAATATTTTTATCACTCACCATGATTTGGAAAAAGAAAAGAGGAAAGCTGACTTAAAATAAATGTAAAAAAATTCTATTTAGTTATATTATAAATATTTTCTATTTTTGGCATTATTTAATTATTTATAAATTACCAATTTTTACTTAATTTTCTTTTTATTAAAAATATAAAATCTTATATGTATTTAATTTAATTTATTTGTGTGTATTTTTTTTTTTAGTTTTAGGATTTTTAAAGTTTAATTCTTTTTAATTTTAAATTTATTATTGTAATATACTCATGTCTTTTATTTATTTATTATTTTTAAATTGTTTTATATATTTTTATTTATTTATTATTATTATTATTATTATTATTTTTATTTTTGTTTATTTATTTATTTTTATTTATTTATTTTTTTTTTTTGAATGTATACTTTTTATTTATTTATTATATTTTCTATTTTATTTGTATTTTAATATTAGATTCATTAAAGACGTTATTAGGTCCTTTGCTATATGGGGATATCAATTTCTATCAAGTTATTTATTTTCATTCTAACACAAAATAATACACATGCCATTTAAATCAATATTTTAAAAGCATTGAACAATTTAGAATTAATTATAAATGTGGCTGGTCATCAAATATAGTTTCTTCAAGTTACAAATTTGCCGGATTGCCCACTTCTTCTGCCCATCAAAAAATTAAAAACGCCATAATAAACAAACTAGCTGACTTTGTAAAAAGTTTGAACAAGGGGAAGAAATAATAATGCAAATCAAAACAAAGCGCTAAGAACGTGGTACGTGCTTTACAAGCAAAATTATATATAATATATAAAAATTTATTTTTATTATGTGTATATATATACATATACATATTTCAATTTAAATTGGGGAGATATGTAATTTAAGTTTCTTGACTTGACTTGACTTTTTCACCAAATTCAAGTGCATTCAATAATCAAATATGTGCGATACATGTGTAAAATGAGTAAACATTTTGGATCATACAATCACACAGATATATATCAAATTAGACGTAGTTTTTTCCGCAATCTTGTTGACTGCTACACAAGGAAGATGGGAGTAAAGGCAATATTATGCTTTAAATAGCACACCCGGGTTATCTAAAATGGCAAACAAATTTTTATCTGGTCTTTTGTTGACAAAAAGTTCGCGTGGATCTAGGGTTATATGTATGTATGTATATGTATATAAATATTTGTAGATATAGACCAGGTACATATATGCTATAAGTTTGAGTGTCTACAATATACACAGTGATTATTAAATAAGTGGTATGAAACGGGGGTCGATGCGACTCTATAGCAGATAGTTGATATATGGAGATCTACAGTATTCACTGGGTGAATGCAATAAATCAATTCAAATATATTTTAATTATAATATTAAGTTTTTAGAGATATATGCACGTAGTTCCATAAATTATGTATAACTTAATTAACATAATCATGGGTATATATATCCTCTATATACGACATATATATAAATATCTATCTATATATCTATCTGTAGCTATATGCTTTGCGAGATTGTGAGTCTACAGTAGGTACTTTAAGTTTAAAGTGTAGTCTCCACTTGGAGTTCGAATAAAGTTAACTTAATAGTCATTTATATTTGTTTTATTATTTCTAGGATTAGATAACAATTTCGTAGATTTGTGCAAACGCTTCTCTTACTTATTAAACAAAAGAAAAGAAATGATTATCAAAATTCTTAAGGTAATTAGCATAATATGTTAATCTATAAAAAGTTTTCACACATTAAAAAGAAAAAATTAGTACCCAGGATACGGGTTTGGATTTTTATATGTAGTATAAATTATCTGATTATTTTAGAAAGTAAAATTCGCTCAGAATAGGTTAATAGCTTAAAAATTTATAGTTTATTTATAAATGATGGTCGAAAAGCTTAATTTTTCTTTAAATTTTTAATAATTTAATTTAACTGCCATTTTATTTTATTTTACTTCTTTTTTGTAAGTTGATTTTTTCTGTTTATTTCCAGGGTATCAATAAGTCATTGACTTTATAAGGTTACACGTTTCAGTTTTCCTGAATTGATATTTCATTATCTGTCGTTACTTTAATTTTTTATTTCATTGTATTATTTTTGCTTTTTTAACATTTTTTCGTTCATTTGCTAGCGTGTGCAGAAATAGAAGACGCAGCATAACAGACAGACAGCGATTAAAGCTAAAGGTAACTTGAGCAGCGACGCGCCGCTGTTGCCGTCGCCGTCGCCGTCAGCGTCGCAGCAACATGTGCTACGGTACGATTATGCGGACAGAGGCGTCTTTTCGGCACAGTTTAGTGCTTAAAATATAATGTTTGTTTGTTAACACGCGCTTGGCGCGTGGCCTTCGGCTTGGCATGTCGACACTTACCTGTAGGCCAGATTCATGCACTTGAAGAGCTTGGTCAGCGACGTCTCGATCTCCAGGTGGGACGTGATGCTCATGCCCATGCTATTATCATCGCATTCGCGATCCAGATCCATGCGTGGAAAGTGAGCCACTGTCTGGGGCACATAGAGCTGCACGTCGCGGCAGGTATTGGTCGCGTTGCCGGGCTTATCGAGACTCGGATCCTCGGGATCCAACATCTTCACCTCGCCATCATCCTCTAGATCATCTTGAGCCTCCTCGGCCTCAAAGTGTGAGACCATAAATTGACCCGAATGTATGGACTCCCTTTCCGCTTTGCTGGCGGCCAACATGGCGGCCAGTTCTGCTGCAGGGCTGCCGGCGTTGCTGCTGGCAGCGCTGTCCAGATAGGATATGGCGTGCGGGTGCGAGTGGGAGAGCTGCAGCGATGCTTGCTGCGACGCCTGTTGCTGTTGCTGCTGTTGTTGTTGTAACTGTTGTTGTTGCTGTTGATGTTGTTGTAATTGTTGTTGTTGGAACATGTTGTTTGTGCGTTGATAGATTTCGTACTTGCTCAACATCATTTTTTTGTTGGCTAATTGTTACGTTCCTTTGTTGTTGGATTTTAAGAAAATAAAAATTAACTTTTTTAAGTTTTAACTTTTTTTGGATTTGGGATTTTGTAGTGTGACCAGGTGCGAATAAAACTGAGATTTTCTCAGCTCACGTTTATGCTACGCATTATGTGATTGCAATCAATTTTGTTAGCTCTGTAATTAATTTGATTGGCACATTTAATTAATTTTTATTTTATTTACTGCTAACTTCGGTACATTTGTGTTATCTATAAAATTTAACAATTTAAAGCTTTAATTAACACGTTGGTTTATTTATGACAATTTATGTGGTTTCGGTTTGTAGATTTTCTTTTGTCCTGCTGTTTCTTCAATTTGCACTTTTATTTATTTCATTAATTAACAAAATTTTCTTAATTTCTGCTATATTTATTTCGTTTTGTTTAAATTTTCTTAGCACTTTCTTTGTTGTTGTTGTTTTTGCTGTTTCGACCACTTATCGTCTGTGTTTTTGGTTTTGCTTAGTTGTTGATTCTTCTTCTTTTCTAATAGCAAACACGCCCCGCTTTTAGCGCGTCACAATTCACTTATACACGCACACATAGAAATGCCTACGTCCACACACACAGACACACGCACGCACACAAGCACACATTCGCCTGCATTTGTATAGAGCGCAACTATTCGGAAATGCGACGTCAATTAATTGGCTGATAATGAAAAAACTTGTGTGAATTATTAGTAGACTTTAATTTCTTGCTTTGTGCTTGGCACGCGGCAGCCGTTGATGACTTTTCAATTTCACGAACGGTACTGATCAGCGGCTCGCCGCAACTCAAGAACTCTGGCTGAAAAGTAAAATAAAAAAAAAAAAACAAAAACAAAACCTGTGCGATTGCGTTTATTATTACCCTGCACACACAATCAAAACATAAAACAGCTGACGCCAGCAGCTTGCGCTCACTCTGTCTCTCTCTCTCTCTATCTCAGTTACACTCTCTCGGGTCCGCCTGCCTTGTCTCTCTCTGGCAGTCGTGTGCCCAGCTTCACCTCTCTCTCGTACACACACGAATAGACGTTATCAGCATAGGAATTTTCTGGCGCTAAATGCGACTGGCTAAGCGTGCAAGAAGAAGAAACAACATTCAGCCAAGTCGTTGGCGTAGGCTGCGCCTGCACATATTTACACATATTCTTATATATACTCACGCACACAGCTTTGGATATACGTACGCTGTGCATAACAAAAACAATGGTCACAGTAAGCTCGTTTAATGTTACGGCCAATTGGCCACAACCAATAGGCATATTTGTGGCGCTGGCTTCCATTTACGTCACAATTTCATACGCTGACCACTCAATGTGCCCCTTTTTTCTGGGCTGCGTGCACTTTTGACCTCTGCTTTTATACAGCTACAACAGTTACATCGCATACAAACACTCATACGCACACATACACTAGTTTGGGGGCGCGTCTACAATGGCCCAAGTAGCGTTCAGTTCCGTACAGCGTAACACGAGTTTACCGCGCAAGCGTGCGTTTTCACGTAATATTAATTGAAATTTAAGCACTCATATTAATTAATTTGTCTCTGCGACTACACAACTCAAAAATTGACTAAAAAATACCAAAGCGCGAGCGAGTCAGATGTATACGAGCAACATGACGAAAGCTGTCAGACACAAAACTGTTTACTCACTTAACGAAAGACAAGTTAACAGAATTTTAGTGATGTTACCTAACAACACCGAACATATATCATTTTAATCAGATTTGTTTCATTATTTTTCAAAAAATGTTTTATAAATACTTTTTCTTTAGCTATTAGTATCTATTCTTTGAAAATTAATTGATTCATTTGTGCTTTGTAGTGTTTTTACAAAACACAAATATAGTATTATCACACTAGCCAATAGCCGAATGACACAAGATGCATTGAATTTGATAAAAAATACATATTAATTCTAATTTGGTTACTTCTAATCGAAGAAATAAGCATTCATAAATTCATATGATTCATTTTCATTTCAAAATTGCCCGGAATTCTTATTTGTTCACTGTTCAGATAAGCAAGTGAGTCACTGTTATTGACTAACATTAGTTCATTTGGAACCATTTAGCGACATTGGCCCCGGAGCACTGAGCAACCGTTCAGTATCGTTCCAAATGAAACGCAAAAAGGTCAACATATTTTCTGTCGTGTATTTCGCATTTATATGGACATAAAAATGGCTTTCTAGTTTGCACGCAAACGAAACACAAGCACGGATAGTGCCCACACACACAAAGTTATGAAAATGTTAACAAAATACCTGTAAGTACCTAAACATTGAAGCAAGTGTACAAAGGTGCAACAATTTCGCAATGTCGCACACAAATAGACGCCAACACACGGACACGGACACACACAGAAGCTGATAGCCATGCAAATGTATATACATATGTATGTATGTATGTATGTACAAATTCGTGCACACAAGCAAGTCAATTGTATATACATATATATGTATGTATGTACATATTCGTGCACACAAGCAAGTCAATTGCGGATTTGTTGTCTGCAAACTGTTATGGGGGATAGCGTGCGTGTGTGTGTATTTCGCTTGATTTGTCGATTCATGGTAACGTGGCAGAAATGTTTACAAACTGCTTGTGGCATGCAACAGAGCTGGAGAGTTGTAGCAGCTGGAACTGCGAAATTGGCTGATGCAATCTGTTGCAAAATTGCGTGGAAATGTGGCATATGCTTTTTCAGCCTGCCACATGCTACAGCACGTGCAATGGCAGGTGAATCATGTTATTTACATACTATCTCGCTCACACTTAGTCAAATATGTATGCTTCGCACTACTGTCGCCCTGAGTGTATATGTATGTATGCATGTATGTATGTAATTAAGGAACATTGACGTCGATGGCGCTGCGAGTGCTCATAGCAGGCAGCTATTTGTTGATAAGATATTGCTATTCTTTCATTTTGCATATCAATAGAATTTTTAAATATATATAATAAATTTTGTGAATTAACAGGTCTCAATAGACGAATTAAAAATAGAAATACAAAATTATATGATTATCACGATATGATTATAATCAAACAAAACATATTTTTCGAAAATATTTTGATAATGAAATAATTTAGCATTTCACCAGCGCTTAGGCTTTAGCAAAAGGGCTTATCAGCTGCTACGGCTGACGTCGTCTAGCCATTTGATTTGTTTATGTCTGGCTGCAGTTTCTAATGTATTAAATAGTTGGTTAATCAAAGTCAGACAAATATTTTCAATTAATTTACATTAATCATACTATTTTTTTCCTCGCTTTCAGAGCCACCATGGCGTCCTCACAACAAGAACAACCGCAACAACAACCAGCGTTCATCACATCCATCGAACCGTTTTCAATATATTCCCAAGATATCCCGTTAAGCTTTGATTCCGATTTGACATCATCATCATATGACTACCTTCAGCAACAGCAAAATACCATTGACAATGGAGAGTTTGGATTTACCCCAAGAGCTTTACTGGGATCCCAAGATCGAGCCACTTTCGCCACCATCAATGTGCGGCGAGCTGTTTGCGCTTGATGATCCCACCTTTCTCTGTGACGATAACTTTGCAAATGGTCAGTGAATGATTAACCCCATGTACATATAGTCTATAGTCTAAATATTTATCTATTTTAGCCATTACGCTCTTAAGCGTGGAGGAGGCAGACTCTTTGGAGAAGTCGGCGTGCTTAGAGCTGCTCAACGATGAAGATTTCGTTGTGGAATTCATGGATATGAAGGATGAAGGCAAGTTCATTAAAGTTTAACAAGTGTGAGGAACTTAGATAAAGCCATAACTAATGCAAATATACAATCTTCACGACCGGCATCAGAAATCTTTTCGAAATTTGTTCACTATCAACTGAAATTACGATATAGCCATTTTGTAATAGTTGTGAAACAATGGTGAACTAATTTTATGGTATTTAATTTTTGGCCTAGCTTAACAAATTTAAAAAGCTTTATAAGCAAAATGATCAAATTGACTTTCAAGTTTAGGAACCTGTATTCTTATATATCAAATACTTATCGTACTGTGATATACTTTAAGCCTTTTGCCTTTGCAGCTTAAGACTTTTTGAGTTACGATAGCGAAACTTTCTATATTATGTAGGTGCTTAGCAAATATATTTATTTCCTGCAGTCTATATGCATATAGATGTTTATTCAAGCTTATTATATTTTAATTTAATCGTAAGCAAAACAATCAAAATAAATACCTGAATTGGGCATATTTCAAAATTTGTATTTTAATAATATTTAAAATATGTTTCACAAATCTGCTCACAAAAGAAATTTGATTGGTTCAATCATATAAATATAAAATTTCGATTAACGCATATATCACATATTAATTTCGTATAATATAATTGAGTCTTAATTAATCTTAATGTGATTAACAAAATAAGTGAATACTAATTTGTGAAGGCATTTGCCTTTAATTCAGAATCAAGAAAGACATGTTTTTTCTTCACTTTTTTAAATCTTCCACGAATTATGCGTGGAAAATAAAAATACTTTAAAATTGCTAGCGATTTGCATTTGCAATTCTGAAATAATGCAAATTTGCACAAATTTAATGACTGATCAAATAATAATAATAATATTATATAAAATGCCCTAAAGCCCTACAAGTCCATATGTTCAGGCTTCCAAGTCAACGATCGATATGTGTGTCGGCTTATACCCAAATTTATATACATCTATATATGCATACATATATTCGAAAAACAAATCGAAAACAAACATTTCGAAACACAATCGAACTTTGAACGTCTGAATAAAATGTAAACAAAATGTGGAGTCTGTGAAGCCTGCTGAACAGTTTTATTGTTATTGTTTTTTGTTTTATTTTGAATACGAATTACCCATAAACGATTGCGAAGAGACAAAAAACCTGTTTTTGGTCTTAAAACGGAATGAAGTAGCTGCTATTTCGCGTAGTTGCAATACAATATTTTGGAAAGTTTGAAAATAGGGAATTAAAAAAAGAAAAAACCTTTTTTTTTTATGAAAATATGCTGTTTTTTTTTCGATATTGCTATCTAAATTAATAATTTAAGAATAGTAAAATAAATATGTTTTTATTATTTTACTTATTATTATGAAATCTACCTAAACTCGGACTATTTTGAGAAGTTTCATCTCTATGGATTCCTATTGGGATTACATAAATACTCTTACTTATTTGCATATCTATTCCAATTGGCAAGTCATCAAAATTTCCTTTTTTTTTTTTTTTTTTTTTTTTTTTGTCTCCATCGATTGTCTAACCAAAAACTTGTCTCAGACAACATTTTTGTTTTGTTTTTGTCTTTTATTTAGCTCTCATGTTGAAACTTAATTATTATTCACAATAAACGTGGCTCGCTTGGACAATAAAGACCAAAACAACAACAACTACAAAACAAAAATGTTTTTTGTTTTGGATTTGAGATATGCGAGGCATGAGCATATGATTGAACCAAATGACTTCCATGAGCTATACGAACTAGATGGCGTCTGTCTCATTTGCTCTTTATATATGTATTTATCGACTTGATAGATCGTACTCGACTCGTGTTCGCATAAAACAGAACACCTGAAACACGTTCATTACAAGCTTTTTTTTAAGAACTCAATTTACTTGAAGGTCTTAAAACAAACTGAAATATTAAACCAGATTTTGCAATATATATATGTACAAATATATAATTATTTTAAATAGGAAAGAAATGAACATATAACTGGAAAGGGTTCAAGAACTTAACAGCTGGCAGATCAATGAACCAGTTCATGATTTTTTTTTATTTTTTTTTTTAGGTTCATTTAATATTTTTTATCCGTTAAACAGGAAATTGTAAGTTCTTTGTTTTAAATTTAAACTCGCTTACTGGACGTGCCCCCCATTTTGGTATTATAAATTTAGAGCTGTCTCCAGATATTTTTGGGGCTTGCTGCTTCCTTGCACCAATGCAGTTGGTAATTGTAAGCCAGAAAGAGAGTGAGTCCGCCTCATCGTTGAGTGAAACGGAGAGATAGCGAGCTTTATATGGGGCGGCTGTCATTGAACTCCACAGCTGACATGTATTGTTATTGTTTTTTCCTCTGGAGCCCTGACACCAGCAACGCTTATCATTCGGGCAATTATATTTAGTATTTATATGGTAAACAAATCCGCATGAATTCTAGATCATTATATAGACCCCTCTTCTTTAGATCGATTACCTGCCACTTGACTGAGAGTAGGACCCCGATTCTGTTTGTTGTCTTTGGGTCGAGTTCATTGAACGTCACCTTTTTACACGCTGATGCTTTGCGAACTCTCTGGCCGATAATGCATATATATAATCGGCAAATATACTAATATATATACATACTCAAAATCCGAGCCAAATGGTGCTTTTGGGGGCCTCTTGTTTTGGGGAAATTCCTTTTAATTATGTATTAAAAATATATAAAAAATATCAAAACACAGTTCGAAGAACAGTGGGTATATCTCCGGAACTGAACGAGAAACCGAAATGTTTGTATTATTAAACACGTGAATCGGTTCATTTGAGATCTCATTCGGTTTAAGCTATTCAAAGTGGTTTTACTAGATCATTAAATTAGCCATAAATAAGCAGAAATAAAATTAAGGGCTTAAAAATAGTATATATACATTTGTGTAAATAAGAAAGTGTAGTTTTGAAATAGATAATTAATTTCAAATTTAAATCAAATTGGGATTTAAGTACAGTATTTTATTTTATTTTCAAAACTATGTATATGTATATATGTATGTATTTAAAACATTATTTTTGCTTCTATTTGACTAAAAAATACTATAAATTACTCTTCATACTTAATATTTCATTCAAATGTGCTAATTTATATTTCTTTTTGCCTACAAAATACCAAAATAATTATAAATACTTTTGCTACTTACTTTAAATTTATTTATTTATGTATATATTTGCATAAACAATATAACTCAGCATTTTCAAACGATGTGCTCTGCTCTTTGTGCCACTGTGCCAATTCTTTGATTTGTAAGCTTCGGGTTTTTGTTTCGCCGTTCGTTCGGCTCTGCTATACGAGCGTCAGAGCAGCTCTTCGGCTTGATCTTATTACAGGGCTGATGTCTCCCACTCACACACACACACGCATGGGCATACATGCGCGCACTCTCTATGGCGCGCGCGGCTCGGCTCTCTCTCATCTACGATCTCTTTCAGTATGTATTTTTGCTGACTTGGTCAGAGCAAAAACCGAGCGCGCTCTGCGCATCAAGCTCAGTACAATTTGTTACTCTGACGCGTGCGTGCGCTTGGCTCGATTATAAACACGGCTTTCGGTTACAGTTACAATAACAATCATAACAGCAGCAACAATAACAACACAGAGAAGCAACTGGAAACAAAGAAACTGCCCTCAAGCGAAAAATAAAAATAAGACAATAACAGCAACACAATAGCAACAAGCAAGACGCACGTCTTGGCGTTTTAAAAAAACGCGCAAATAATAAAAAATTACAAAAACAACGCGAAACGGAAAACGACGTGAAATTCAATTGGCATCGAATTGGATTCAAATTGGAATCGAATTTGATTTGTATACCATTCGAACGGCAATTGGCTCTCAAACAGTGCGACGACGGCGCCAAACAAAACGAAGCGCGTGCGTTTGAGGTGTTGTTCCATACGAAGGCCAACTATATGTAGCTGATTCGTGTGCGATATAAAAGCATATCTCTGTCTCTATTTCACTCGGTCTGTCTCTCTCTGTCACTCTGCTCAAACGCACAGACCCACTGCCAGTGTCCATCGATCTCGCTTCCGCACGGGCCCGCTCTAAAGAAGCTGGGTCAAAATTACGTCCGGAATTCGTTAGTGTGCGCTAAGGACTTTGTGAGCATGATACCACACTGTGGATACCGTTACATGTGGAACCGTGAAATTGTGATCAATTCGCAAAAGTTGGTGAAGCGACGTTAAAAAGCGGGCAGATATACACACATATATATACACACACACATATATACATGTCGGAGCAGCCCTCCACAAAAGAAGAAGAAACAAACAAATATAAAGAGGAAGCAAAAGCGAAAAACCTGCACTGCAGCTGCCACGCCTTTGAAGTATTTTCTGCGGCAGCAGTTGACCAGAAATTTAAGTCCATATATATATAGAAATACCCTGTAATAGGCCACGCCCCTTCTGAGAGTGTGTGTGTGCGTGAATACATTCGTCTCACACCTTTCGCTTGTTGTTATTAACTTGGCCAAAAAAGCATTGGCTTTTGTTAAAAAATTCGCTGTGATTTTTTCTCGGTTTTTCTCCCTTGAGCAGGTTTTTTCTCTGCAAATTCTCGATTCTGTTGCAAATATTTTTAACAATCAAATTTTATATAGCAATATATATATATATATTATATTAAACGCGCATCTCGTTAATTTAGCAATTTAGTATAGACGTTTTTATTTAGTTTAGTTCTTGTTTTTTGTAAAAAAGAACGCTTTTAGCGTTTATTTACAATATTAAATATTTTAGCTTTTAGTTTTTGAATACTCCACAACAACTCTTTCCCTCTCTTTCTATCTTTGTTTCCATCTCTTGAGCTTTGCCGAATTTTTTCCTTTTTTGATTTTGCAATTCGATCCCTTCGATATATAAATAATTCCATTTGAATCTGAGTCGCTGCTGCCGCAAAATGAGCTGCTATATATATATGCAACAAGCCTATGGTTAGTATATCAAATAAATATTTAAGCCTAATTATATACGATATGTAACACCGGGAAGAGTTATTTATATCTCATTTTCTGTTATGCATTCCCCTAAGTTTATGTTTATTTCTGCTGAGACCTTGAAAACCTAAATAAATCAGTAAGCAACCTATGGGAACTTCAATTGAAATTGAATGTGAATTGAATTGAATCTCTGGGTTAGGACAACAGGGCGGATAGATTATAGAGGAAATTGTTAGGCATTTAAATCCTGAGTATTATTTATCATAATATTTGTAAGCTTGTATTCTAAGATGTTTTATAATTGTAATTGTAATTAAATATGTATATAGACTATATATAATATATACGTATTTTAAATTTCATATTTAATACGTAAACAATTGATTTTAGCTAATAGAAGCAGATCATACAATCCTCTATTTATATATTGAGTCTAATATAATTTTTATATACATTTATCTCTCGCCACTCAAATTCCCAATGAAAGATGCACATTTAACCTCAAGTATCTCTCATTGAAGATCAATGTACCTGTCAATACTTATTGCAAATCTCTCTTGAAACGGGAGATATCCCATGCCAGATAATCCACTTATATACGCATCTCAAGATCTTTCTTTCACTCAACTGTTCATTTGTTTTGCTTGTCGCTGCTGAGCAAAGTCTGGCCAAAGACGTCTTTCCGGTCAAGCGGGTTTATCATATAGGTATATGTACTTATATAGTATATACATATATATATATATGAGTGACTTATAAATACTGATACTTCTCTCTTCTGATTGCTTATTGTTTTCCACTTGCGGCGCTTTTTCTTGCGCTATTGAGTCGCGTATTTATAAAATTCATTACAATTTATGCTTTATACACGGACGTGCCCTTTCCAAAACTATATAGTTGTATTTATAATATATCTATATAGGTATACATATATGTATATATCTTTAGTTTGCTGTGCAGTCTAATCAGAGTGTAGCTGAGGTTAGATAAGCACTATGCACATAGTTGTCTATGACCTTGACCCATTGACCTACTTCTTTGGCAGACGAAAGAATTTAAATAGAATTTTTTTTTCAAATATCTTATATTCTGTTGTAAAACCCATCTGAAGTATATTATAGATTTTGAAATGGGAAATTTCAGGCCATTTTTGCAACTTTTCTAAGCCAACCGATGCAGCTTTCTCTAAAGCTAATGCTCGCCAAGGTTATATTTAATCATGCCCTCATTAAAAATTAATTTATTACATGTGTGTATACATATACATATATATTTATATGATCAGTGATAGTGCGAGTTGTTGGCATTGCTTTTTTTTTATTTATTTATTTATTTTTTTTTTTGCAGCTGTTCCCCGTTCTATATGCCAATCGTAAAGACAACTTTGTTTGTTTCTATTAATCTCGAATTTGTCTAATGTCAGACTCTGACTCGAGCTCTCATTGCAACTGCAAATTGCGTAGTTTGCAGACGAAATATAGGACACGATTTTATAAAAAAATTATACTATATATATTAAATATAAATTATATATATTATATATACAATATCACAACATGCGTAGCACATTCGTTTCATTTCCTATATTTCGTCTACAGCTCGTGTGACATAGTTAGGCACTATCAATAATGATCTGTTTTTTGAGGAAGACAGAGATTTGTAGTATGAATCAGGATTATCTATTTCGAGCTGCTGAAACAATATTAGTGTTATAGATTAGATTAGAAGAGTTATAGCCTAACGCAAGCTCAAGTTACTCAGCTCTAAGAAATGAAAGATTCAAATAGACAAAGCAATGTAAATGCTTAAATAATTAAATATATTATATTATATTTAATATATTTTGTATTATATTATATATATTTTTATTTTTAGTGCTTAGTCTGTAATGAGCTCATATATAACTAAGAGCAGTATGTCTTTAGTCGGCTCTTGACTCTCTTGGCACCACAACTATTCATGGACTGCTCAAGTAGCATTTTTAGCTCAGCAAGTGAATCAAGGTCGACCAGTAATTGTTAGGAAGTCGGCTGACGTTTGAACCACATGGTTCTCTTTTTATTTGCTTATATACCTTGCTATCAACGATAAGACGTAATCAACGAGTATTTTATTAATAAAATAAAAAATAAAAAACCAAATCCTAAATGATGCTTATAAAAATTTCATTCAAATTCGTTTAATTAATATTTTAATATAAAAATGTAAAAAATAGACATTTTTAAAAATTTAAACGCATTTTTCACTAAACAAAAAAAGTGTAAATTAATTAATAAAATAAAAAAATAAAATTTGCATAAAATTAAATTAAAAAATATATAATCCAATTATAATTCAATTTCATTATAAATAAAATATTGTAAAAAAGATCTGAAATTTTTAGACAAAGAAATACTTGGAAATCTAAACAATTATATCTTTAGTAAAGAAGAATTTTGGAAAATTAAAACATATTTCAAAGTACATTTTGTTGATTTTATAAATCGAATCCTAACCGTTATTAATCTTGTAGTAGATTACCAACCAAACCATAGGTCTAACTTTTTTCAAGGAACATGACCTTGAACTGAATTGGATTTGAGATATATGTTCGTGAAAGGGTCATTAAACCCCTCACAGCTTGGCAACTTGCTTCAGACAAGTTTGTCAATTGCTCAGCTAATTGACTAACAAATTTGTAAATATATATATGTATAAATATATATACATATCTCTCAGGTATTTCTGACATGGAATTAATTCATTTACTAGATTTTCTAATTGTTTTTCACTTTGCAACAAAGTAGCACAAAGAAACTTTTCCATAGAGCTTACGAAGTGCAGTTATGATTAGATTTCCGATTTTCGAATAGCCTTTTACATTAATCTAATAAATATATGAGTATATATAGATATTTATAGGGGCGCACCTTATATAAAGTAGGTGTGTAGTCTGTTGTAAATTAGATTTATAAGCAAATCTCTGAGTTATGTATAGAACGAGTTATGTTAATTGACTAATCGAGTGGAGAATGCGACCCAGCCCAAGGTGGAAATGCAGGGTGCTTAAGCAGGTGTGCAGGCGAAGGTCGATTCTCTCTAAAACACACACACACACTCTCTCTCTCTCTCTCTCTCTCTCTCTCCCATTCGCACGGACTGTCCAGAGTAATATATAAATGCTATAGAATATATAAGTGCAGTTGGCAACTGCTCTGAGGGAGTGGGCTGGCGGTGGGAGGAGGAGGCAAAGCAGGAGGCGGGCTGCTGCTGCGCTGATAACCTCTGCTGTTGCGGCTGCTGCTCAATTGAAATGAAACTCAGCGACAAGACAAATAATCAAATCGTTCAGTTGCCAGCGAACTAATTTCAATATTTGTCGTCTCTCTTCAAGTGAGAATCAATAAAAGAATTGGAAAAACAACAACAACAACAACAACGCGAGTAATAAATAGCTAAAAATATGCCACAATCAATATGCAAATATTTACGCAACGCTGCTCCAAATGGTCCAGCTAAAGCGTCCTTCACATCTTAATGGGAATGTATATGAATAGAACACAGCACACAGTTAGCTGATGATGTTAAAGAACAAGAAGAAGAAGAAGAAGTAGAATCTGTAAGCAGCAGCAGCAGCAGCAGCAGATAGATAACAAGAATTTTGATATTACGACGTAGTTCTGCCAGAGCTACGGCCAGTCAGTCAGCTAGATAGCTGTAATCATGGCTAGACGGGAAATTGATTCGTTTCGAATTAATTAATAGTTAACAAATTTTAAATTTTATGCATTAAATTTAAATATTACAAATACATATCTATAAATTCTTGAAATCAAATCAATTTCCTGCATGCCTTTGCCAAATATGTATATGTATATATTCTTCCAGAATTCATTGATTCAGTATCTCTTAGTATTTTAATCGCTTGTCCAGGAAACGTACCAAACTAATATACTTTTTTGTACATTTTCTGAACGAGTATTCAAACTGATTTTATGCTCCTCGATCAGTCTACTTCTGCTCTGTATTAAGTTAATATTACTATACTTAAATCAGCCAAAAATAACAATCGATTTACATTTATATATTCCTTATAGAGTGCCTCCTAGACCAGAAGGCGTCGCACTACATTGACTATGAAACATCGACCTTTCCCCAACATCTCGATGTGGTGCAGCAGGACGTGCTGCCCGTAACCAAAGTGCAGGAGGCGAATGCAGCAGATGCCAGCGACTTTCAGCATGCTGATGCGTCGATGATCTTACAGCAGTTGACGCCGCCGCAATCGCCGCCACAATTCGAGGCCCAGCTCCAACAACAACAGCAGCAGCAGGAGTCGAAGCAGGTGAGCCAGCTAGAGTTACATATTTAATCTAGCAACTACTACAACAGTTTCACACTTGCAGCTGCAATATGCCACGGACGCTATACCAACAACAACAACACCAACAACAACAGCTGGCGCAGCCTATGGCTTCAACAACTGGCTGCCCGTGAATGAGATCATACGGGAAACCCAGCTCGTCGACGATATTGTCAACATGCGCGCCCAGGAGCTGCAGCTGCCCATCAACTGGCAGCAATACAACGATGACTGCGAATCGCAGGCATCCTCCACAATGTGCAGCAGCAGCAGCAGCAGCAGCAGCAGTAGCCCCAGTCCGAGCAGCAGCATTGCTGATGCGGATGAGGATTGGCTGCCGAGCAGCAGCAGCAGCAGCAGCAGCTCGCCCACCCACACCAGCGGCGAGGAGCAGCTGTCCACCAAGGGGGCCAAGAAGCGCACACGCACCTATGGGCGCGGCGTCGAGGATCGCAAGATACGTAAAAAGGAGCAGAACAAAAATGCGGCCACGCGCTATCGCCAGAAGAAGAAACAGGAAATGGAGCATGTCCTCAGCGAGGAGCAGGAACTGCAGCAGACCAATGCGCAACTGCGCCGTCAGCTAACCGATCGTCGCAACGAATCCCGTTATCTGCGCCAGCTCATCCGCGAGTTCTACAAAAATAGCCAGCAATAGACGCGAAACACTCAAGTTCAAATTTCTATCTTATCTTTCTGCTTAGCTCTACCTAATGCCCTATGCAAAGTTATCGTTATCGTTATTGTCACGTTGCAAATGAACCCCAAGCCACCCAACTACCCGCTCACACACACGCAGACACACCCAACGTCACCACAAATGCAATTTTATATCAAGCCAACTTTAGCCGCCTGTCCAGCTCAGCATTTCTACTTTGGCACTTATGACAAGTCGCCTCGCTGCGTCTTCGAGCAACCTTTTGCCAGTGCTGAGCCGTGGACAAAAACAACAACACTATGCCGCACAGGCCAATGTGCCACACACACACACACACACACACACACGCGCGTGCGCGTGGCACTAAAGTTGTCAACAGCAACAACAACAAAATATATATGAAAACCTTTTTCTTTTTTGTTTTTAATTATATTATTATCATCAAACCCTGTGCGGCGGCCGCTAAATGTTTTTAAATTTTATATTCTTATTTTGCATTTGTTGTGAAAATTTTGATTTTTGACTTTATAACAATTAACGTTAAACAGTTGATTTTATAATGAATGAATAATAAATGAAAAAGGGTTTTCAAAAAAAAGCAAAAGCTCTGATGTTTTATATATGCTAATCAAAACTGAATTGGATATATGTGGAAATAAAGAAACTTTGATTTATAAATTGTTTACATTTTGTAGGAGTTATTATAGCTATAGGAATTTTGTATGATTGTATATAAGTAGATAGCTTGTAAGTTTATATTGTACTTTAAGAATAACAGTAAATGAGATTACTCTTCATCTCTTCACAATAGAACGCTTTAAAGGATGCTTAATGAGTTGCCTACTCCGAGCAGCGCTGCTGATAATTAGAATACCCTGTAATGCTATGGGTCTTAAGTGTGCTGAGGTATTTGGAATCTTGACGAATATTGAGCTGAGGTTGACAGTCATCAAATTATATAAAACATTTGGGCTGATGAGTTCATATGCTAACTTAGATAAGTATTTTTATACAGGGTAATTTTTGTGTTAGCCTACAATCTCCGCAATCCAATTGTTATATATGTATATTTAAAAAAAATTAGTAAATTTCGAATTGGAATACAAAATATAAATAAGCAAAGATAAGTTATACAAAAATTCAGGTACATACCTTACGGTTTGGCAAGCGGATATCCAAATATATTGTAGTAGAGCTCCACATCTGGTTGGGTTATCAAAATAATCCTGTAAGAAAACGTTTTTAGACACATTTTAAGTGTTTTAGCATCGTATAAGTATTTTATTATTTAATAAATATCCTAATTAGATATCATCGATTTTCATGGAGTTTCACCACGAATCGAAACTGTGGAACTTTTCTAGCTTTCCAGTTCAGATAGAATTTTCGCTTTCTTGTCACATATTCGATCGATCCAGACGGTTTGAATTGTATGTTTTTTAAATCCATTTAAATGTAAAATTATTAAATTTATTTTTCATTCTAAGTAAGCTCTTCTATGAATAGTTTATATAGTAAGTTATTGGGCCTGAACTTAAAATATCTTAGAATTCTAAAAGGCTGGGCTTATGAATTCGGTTTGGAAATTTATATATGTAAATTATGTAAACTAATGAAAATAATTTGAAATGAACTTTGGCTCGACTTTCGCCTTGATAAATGTTTCTTGAACAGCTTTTGCTTTCATCTGGTCAAGAAACAGTTAAACTGTTATTTGATGGTATTTCTTCAGCTTAAGGCTATTGTATTTTTTTTTTACTTTTGATTTTATTCGAAAAATTTCAATGGGACATTTTTCATATGTGTATGCACAAATAACAAGTTTCATAAATTAGTTGCATTATTATTTTCACTTTTCTACAGGGTATTTCAGCTGTCCAGTCAAAAAAATGAAAAGCTAAAACTTAATCAATCGATAGGATAATCAACAAGATTTTCAAGCATCCGCCGCTCGACATGAGAACACACGTGACTAACGGGACTATACAAGGTATAATCGGATTATGATTATGTCGATGCGGAAGCTATTAGCGCCAAGTGCTGCACAGGCAATGGGACAATCTTGAAGCCTTGGGAGGCAGGGAGAGAGAAAGAGAGAGAGAGAGAGCGGGAAATTAATTGAAAAACAGCGAGCCAGAGATTCACAGATTCACGCAGATGGAGATTGATGCAGCAAGTGCCAAAAGTGAATTCCAAATACAAATTATATGCAGCAGGCCAAATAAGCAAAAGAGAACAATTTCTCAATCTTGTGTGCGTGTGTGTGTGTGTGTGTGTGTGTGTGTGTGTGTGTGGAGATGCTGTATGCTACTGCTGGGATTTGCGAGCTGTGGCATTTGACGGATGAGCTGGCGACGTGAGAGTTGGCCATAGCGAGAGTCAGAGAAAGAGAGAGAGAGAGAGTGAGAGCGAGTGAGTGAGTTTTCCTTGCTGACAACGCCATTTTCACTACTAAACTAAATTTTCCACATCGTTAATTTATATTAATATGATTTCTGTGTCAACGGTCGGCGATGTCTGAGCCAACGTACTCGTCACCCGTCGCGTATATAGAGTATATATGTACATATATATTTATATATACATATACAGATAGATGTGCGTATGTGTGTGTGTGTGTGTGTGTGCGCTGCAGCGACACCCATGGAGGTCGCCGCGACGCCGTCGCAATGTTTATCTAAATTGTTATTTTTCACACTCACGCAGTTCAATGAATTTGTGAAAATTACGTTTGGGACTTTGTGTTTGCTCATCGACGACGTCGCTGGTCGCTTCCTGCCTCCCCCCGCGCGAACCCTACCTACCTAGCAACCTACCCCCCTTGCCGGCCAGCATCTTGCTCGCGGACTAGACTGTGACTTTAAGCGTGTATTGCCAAACGAAATTCAATTTGCCTCCATTGTGTTAATCCTGTTATTAGCACTCGCCTAGCCAAAACATACACACATACATATACACACCAACACACACACACACGACTCCTTTAACACACTTAACTGTCAACAGCCCAGCCACAAATTTTCCCTTCAAGTGTTGTCAATAAAAATGTCGCCAAAGCTGATTTTGCTTTTGGCTACTTCGACGAGGCTCAGCGTCAAGGCGTAAAATGAATTATAGAGCAATGTCAAGTCGTTATATTAAACCAAAAATTAGGCTTGGGTTCCTTTCATGAGAACATGGATTAAAGGCTTAAAGGGGAGTTGCTGCAGTATTTGACAGGCTCTATAAAAAGTGTGTTTAAATTTATAAAATAAATATAAATATAAATATAATATAATAAAGCTAATTAAAATAGTGAGAAATTTAGAATAATTACGCTGTTTATAATAATAGTAATAACATTATATTGTATGTCTTTTTTATCTTTTCAAAAATATCTTAAGCTACATATGTATATATAAATATGTTTTGATTTATTATGAATTTTTTTAAATCAAATCTGACTTTACTACTATAGTTATTCGACTATTGGTTTATACTGTATATATGCATAATTACAGTAGTAAAAACATAATTTAGATTTCATTTGGAAATTCTTATTATTGTCAGACAATTTATTTATTTATTTATTTTATTTTATTTTTTTGCAAAGAAATTAAATATTTAGAAATTAAATAATATTAATCTTTGACAAAAATTTCGCTTTGAGTGATATATATTTGAATCATTTCAATTTTATTTTTTATTTTTATTTCGAAAATATCAAATTTTTTAATAAGTTAATGTAAAGCCTGCTGAGTTTGGCTATATTCTATAAATAGAAATTGAATTGAATGAGTGTGGAAATCAACTAGACAGCCAGTCAATCCAATCAGCATTTTCGACTGCTTAGAATCGAACCCTCATGTAGAAGAAGAAGAAGAAGAAGAGGCATAAGAAAAGTCAGCTAGCTTTTCAATTTAATTGAAAATTGGCCCGCATTGGGCCACAGGCGAGGTGTAACCCGTTTATTCATGTTGTTTACATATTATTTAAGTTTATTTTTATGGAACCGCTAGAAAAGGTGCAAATGGAAATGTGTGGAAAATGACGGGCTCAGTGAGTGTGTGAGTGGGAGTGGGAGTGGGAGTGTGAGTGTGCGGGTTGAGATAAGCTATTGAACGTGTTGTGGTGTTTGCGATTAGATAAGCAAAAAATCAAACAGTTGGCTTTTATTTCCGCCGAGGGTCGGAGGGCGACAGCCAGAGGGTTGCCTTGTTTCCAGGCGCATAAAAATCGTGTGTAATGGAAATTAGTTTTGTGCAATTTTTGTGTGTTTGTTCGTTTTGTGCAAATAAATTGAATTCACTAAAAGCTAGCTCATAATACAGCTCTCACACCCTCGGCGTGGCTTCTACTGTCTTATATCTCTCCTCTCTCTCTCTTTCTCCTTCTCTCTCTAATTAGAGCGTCTCGCTGCTTTGTTGCCTCATGTGGAGCTAAACTAATTTGCACTGCGTAATTATATCTATAAGCTCGTTTTGTATCTTTTAGATACATTTATTTGCACTTCCGTCATATCTGCGCTGCTTCTTCTTCTTTCACTTCTTCCACTTCCCATTTCTTTTTTTTTTTTTTTGTGGTAATAAAATTTACACTAATGGACCCGTAATACATTTAGTTTTGCCCCACTCCCACACACTGACTCATAGTGCGAACATTAATAATGAAATGAGAAAAAACAAAAAGCCGCACAGTGGCTCATGCGTGTATACGCACACAGGCCGAAAAATGTAAATCTGCTCACAGAGTGTTTGAAGTGTCTCATTAACATGCCCAAGGGTTAAGCTGATGTCGCATTCTGATTATGACATTGTTAAATGTTATGAAAATGCGTCTCATATTATAAACATCCCTCGCCTACACACATACACACACGCACACACTAACACTAACACGCATTGATACCGACTCCTTGGCGTCGGCTGCTGCTGCTGCTGCTGCTGCGGACTTGCAAATGAAGTCCGTGGAGGTTTGCCCAGTGGCATCCATTTACCATTTACTTGGCTGACGTTTTGACTTTTAATTGTGTTTTAAAGTGTTCCACGAGGGGTTGGGACTGTTAGCGGAGGGCGTGGCCGGGGGCTGGGGCAGGCACAGCAACTGGGTCTGGGGCTGGCCAGTGGATTATACAGACTTACAGGCCATTTGGCTGTTGATTTAGCTCTGGCTCTTTGGTCATTTGATGCCTAATTAAATTTAACGATGACGTTGATTTCACCTCCCCCTCCCCATCCCTATCCCCAAAACACTCTCAGCAGCTATCGTCTAAGGGGCATTCGGCTTTCACGCTTAGGTTTTATTTTACATTCCAGCGCAATCGAATGGGTTCCCAATGGGCCACAGCTAAATGCGTTTACAGTAGTTCGATTGAATATGTTCATTTTACATGAATCTGAGAGTGTGTGCGGGGTGTGCGCTAAGTGTGTACGCGTGTGTGTGTGTGTGTGTGTGTGCAATGGCCTAATGACGATTTTTTATTGCATTTGACATATGAGCTGAGCGGTCAATATATAGTATATGTATAAATTGAAGTTATTCTATGGCAACTGTACAGAGATCCGATGACGCACTGGGCAAGAAATATATATGGATATAGACAACGTCTTAGTATATTTAATTTTATGATTATTATTTATTATTAATATTATTATTTATTATATACATTATTATTATGATAGTTAATATTATAAATCTCATTATTATTATCAAAGTGAAAGAGTGAAAGTTTGCATACGATTCCTGCAAAGGCTGAACGGGGTTCCTACCCTCTCTCAGGAAATTAGGCAAAAGACATACGATCGATTGCTATCTCACGCAGCTAATGCAACAAATTAATAGATCCTCAACTGAGATCCTTGGGATCTCCCAAGGAGAGCTTGCCAAAACATCGACGTAGACTATTTAAAAACTCACACTCCATGAAGCGGTGGATCGTCCTCTAAAGAACTAAGTCCTGCAGCTATTTCTGCTTGAAGAGCGAACAGAAACTTTTGTTGCCTTATCATATCTATTTAATATGATGTCAAAAAGGCTCGGAAGACGCTCAAAAGTAATTTGGAATTAACTGATATTTTTTTCTTGCTTTGCTGTTAACACAAGCATTCTAACTTTTATACTCTCTCATAACATTAAATTGAGTGTATGGGCTTTGTGCAATATAATGCAAACAAGCTTTGCGTAATACTTGAAATTTCGAATATATGTATGTATATATTCCCGACATTGAAGAATGTATTATGCGATGTGTAAGAAGATTTTTTATTTAAACTGCTTGGCAAATTTATAGTGTATTCTCCGAGATCGAAAGAATACATTTGAAAAATCTATATATTGCACTATTTTGGACCCGGTAGCGTTTTGACAGTGAGTATTCTATAGTCAGTATCGACTGTCTGCAACGATCTTGAGATTCAATTCTATTGGAAGTTATCACATTTAAGCGCGTTCATTTCCTTCAGCTTTTCTCTTTCCCTAAATACTTTCCTACTTAAAGCTGCCTTAGATTGTTTCTTATACGTATTATCATATCATTTAATATGAAGCACAATTTATTATCAAACTGAGCATTAAAGGATTGCAACAATTGTCAAACACTTGCCTTGACTAACCACCTTATTCAACTCCTCCAGCTCCTGCACCTCCTGCTCCTCCGCCCATCTAAAGGCCGCCCACATTTCAACACAGAGACTTTGTCAGACAAATCGAATGCAATTTCACGGCTATTTGAATGGGCATGCAGAGAAAAAAGAGCCAACAACAACTATGCTTTGCGAATAATGCAATAAATGAGCGCAATTTTCAATTTGCCAAACAGATGAGCCACAAAATGAAAAGCGAGGAAAATCAGATGAATTTTTTTTTTTTTATTCTGCCCCCGACCGGCAGAGACTGAAGCCTGCGATGCTTTAATGTGCGAGCGAGTGGGTGCTGCAGGCGGAACTGTTAAGCCAAGTGCATACAGAGCTAGAAAAGTGCAGCATGCAACATGTAGCATGCCCCACGCCCGCTCCTCCCACCAAGTGAGGCAACTGCAACAATTAGCAAACGCAGCTCTAACCCTTCTTCTTTGACATTTACACGGGCGTACGTGACATTTGGGCAATTGGGCCAGCCAATTGTTTTCAAGTGGCTTTTCAAAAAACGGGCGCGAGAGAGGGGCGTGGCTGGGACAGCGCCCCCTCAGGCGAAGCTTGACAAATGTGCATTTAATTAGCCAGAAACAGATCTGGAGCCAGAGTGCGCGCGCGGTTTCAATTTTCCTTACGTTGATTTGTTATCCTCCAAAATGACATTCAAAGGCTTCAAATAAAACATACAGAGAGATAGATAGAGAGAGAGAGATAGAATTAGGGAGAGAGACACATGTCCTTCATATACACACATATATCATTATCTTACGGCATCTTCATCATCATGATGCAAACGAGCGTCACTTGAATCCTTAGAAAAATCAAAAACAATTAAAGTTTGCTCAAGAAAAACAAAACTCATCAGCACACGCACAGAATGAGAGTGAGAGAGATAGATACAGAGAGGGAGAGAGAGAGCTAGAGGCACACACACACACCTAAACAGACATTCCAACATGTGTGTAAACATATGCCCGCCCCCGCCCAGCCCGACCGAGGCACGCCCCCATTCAATGTACCGCATGCAAAGATAACGTTGCCTACTTTTGTGCGCTCGCCAACGCAAACAACTTTTGCGTGACGTCTGACGCTGCACAGTGGGACGAAATGGAGCAAATGTAATGCTAGTGTATGCAAATAATAATAAATAAGCTCCCTGTGAAAAGGCAGTAGTATTTGTATATACATGTAAATTGGATTAACTTATTGTTTAATTAAAGATACAAATTTTTAATTGAAAATAAAAAAAAGAGATAAATTATAAGTACGAGTGCTTTAGTCGAGACTGTTCGATTATAAGATCCCTTCAAGCCTTCATAGAGCTGATAGTCCAATCCTTCTACGCTTCTTACATGCATTCATTACACATGCACGCATATATACACATGCATTCACACTCACACAAGCACGCCGTCTGCTAACTGCGTAGTAGACGGAGCGACATGTTGAATCCTTTTGTAGATAGACTAGCTATATCAAATTTTCAGAACATTCAACTTTGTTGTTTGTTAAAGTCTGTAGAAAAAGTTTTCTAAAATCTAAAATGTAAAAATTCTGTGCATTCATTGCATGAGTAAATCTGAAATCTCTAGCTCTAAGATAGGGATATCAAATTATCGATAATAAGCAAATGAGATGCGCTATGATAATGACAAATTTATACTGAGCATGCGTTTCAGCTTACTTTGGTTTTGCAACGCAAAACGAGCAAATGCCCCACTGTGCGTCGCAACAACCCCTCCGCCTCGCTCAGCACTCTACACCACTCCACACCCCATCACCCCTCGCTCCGTTTCCCTCCAACTTGCTCATGCTCACCCACACGCTCTAGTCGTCATCCAGCTAACGATAACTAAATTTGTACATTTGGTGTAAATGTAAATAGATTGTTGCCTGGATTTGTGTGTGCGGGCGTCAATATACGTGTGTGTGTGTGTGTGTGTGTGTGTGGATGTGCTGGGTGATTAACGGGTGGCTCGTGGCCCTAGGTCTGCGCCAGCTTCTTCTGTATTCTGGCTGCGGCGTCGGTTTTGCGGGCTGGTCAAAGCGGCGCCATTCAGCCGCCAGGCAAACCCAAGCTCACGCCGAACCACGCCTCCTCCTCGCCAACTTGGCTCATCTATAAAGCTAAAATTCAAATATGCAATGTGTGGGTGTGAGTGTGTGATATACCCTGTAGGGCAGAGCTAAGGCGAATAGAAAACATGTCAAATATCGAAAGTCATTTAATTTTTAATAGTATGTAACTCAAAATTTGTTGATAAAGTTTTCAGTGTTTTAAAAGGCTAAAATCATTAAGAGTAGATCCCAACATAAAAGTTAGCAAATAAAAAAAAAAATAATAATAAATAAATAAACTTTCGAATACTCTGAATTTTAATTCAATATAAAACTCGTTTCGTTTTACCATAAAAAAAAACTTTTATTAAAAAAACTGTTAACGAATATTGAATACTAGATTAAATAAATAAAATTATTTACTATGGGCTGTAGCCATTTGAATTTTAATTTGATGAGGAATTTATGATATTAATAATACCTCAAATTAATTAGTTTTTTATATTAATTAAAATGCCTGACCATATAAATATATAAATACAACATTGCAAAACTTTATTATTCAATATAATTGTGTTTGTAAATTTCATAAATATTTTTCCCTTATATATTGAAAAAAAATATATATATATATATATATATTAAAATGTTTAATAAGAGGGTATATGAGTGCTAGTCAAACTCTTCGGCTTCGTTGAAAATGCATGCGTTGGCTTGGCCTTGAAGTATAGCAACAAATAACGTAGAAGTCACAATAGATTAGCTAATAATGCTGTTGATTGAGAAATCATAAAAGTTTCTTTTGATCTATGTTATAATAATGTAATGTTTAATATGTTAAACTCAAATTCCTGTTGCGTAACGACATTGTAAAAATGTGAATAAGTCCTATTTTTAATAAGAGATATTCTCATTAAAATCAAATTTATTAATCAATTTATGCAGAACAGCATTCGTTATATTTTATTTAAACAAAACTTATATTCAGATATGCAGGGTGATCACCCTGCATATAATATAAAAATGTCTAAATATTCATGTTAATAAAATAAACAAAATTTTCTAAATATATAATATTGTATATAAAGAAATCTGAAATGAAAATACAAACAAAGAGTAAATGTAAAAAATATATATATATATATATATATATATATATATATATAAATAAATAATATATGTATATACAAAAGTTCAAGAAAGATAAACAAAAATATATATATTTTTTTTTTCAAATACAAACAATAACAAAGAAAAAAAATAAAAAAAAAAAAAATTATAAAAATTTAAAAAATATATATTAAATAAAAACTGAAAATTAAATAAGTTTTATGAAAAACATCAACAATATAAAAACATTTATTCTGATATACATATAGTTCGATTAGCAAACTTATCATATATTAATATAATAGTAAGCTTAACGAGATAACGAAACTGATTAGGATCTATTTATTAAAAGTATATCTGTAGCTCCGCTTGACATACTATAAAATAAGTTTTAATCGGGTTTTTTGTTTCTGAAGGTCTGTGTGGCAGGCACAGATTTCACAAACAGGCCGAGTGCCTGGCCAGAACAGCACGCCCACAGCCCAAGCCCAGGCTTGATTAGCATAACACCTGCAATCAGAGCGAGAGGCGGGGCATAAAAAGTTGACTTTGTTTTCGCGTGGCATTGGATAATGCGCCATCAATAACAATTATAGGCGAGCCATCAAAGCCAGCCACTGGACGTCAGACTGTCCGGGGCAGGATATTCCAATTAATGTTGCTTCATTGAACGCTGAAACTAAACTTGGATTACGGCTACGGCTGAGGCGGCGGCGGCGCGGTTGTCGCGTAATTTAAATGCTAATTTTCTGAGCACCTTTTCAAGGTGCGCCGCAATGAATTTTTACTCAAACATTTTCATAAACACAAATCAAGCGGAAGGTGTTAACAAAAAAAAAACAAAAATCAGCTAAACAAAATGTAAACTTTGATTACATTTACATTGTAAAGCAGTAGCCTGGGGCATGCCACGCACAGCATCTGCTGCTCCTAGATGCATATAAATAGCGAATGGCGCACCACATGACGTATACGCAATATTTGCTTGTGGCACATATTTTTCGTTAAAGAACTTTTTAATGACACCAATTAGCAAGTGTTTCGCTGCAAGTTAAAGGATGAAAAGTTCCCCCATAAGCCGTTGCGACTTTTTTTTTTTATTTGATTTTTTTATGCTCTTTCACTACGCCCCCACAGCCCATTTTGCGTCTTTTTAAATGGGGACTATGAATTTCAGTCGTCAGCCGCTGTGTAAATAATAATTATTTCTGTGCGCTTTTCAGCTCAGTTGCTGGCACATGCATCAAGTTTCTGAGTAAATATCTGAAGCATATATTTATATACTCTCTGTAGAGAGACAGAGAGAGGGAGAGAGAAAGAGAGAGAGAGAGAGAGAGATTTTTACTTTAATATAATTGTAAATATGTGAACTTAAAGTTGTAAAGCACAGATTTCGTTTTTAAATATATTATGGGACAGCTATAATTAGCCAGACATTCAGAGAATCAGAGAATTAAGTCATCAAAATAAAGAATATTTTATTAAATTTTCATTATTTATATTAACTTTAAAAAGTTGTAACGGTTAATAAAACAAAGAGTAAATTTTGTAATATTATAAATTTTAATTATATTTTTACTTTTCATATATATGAAGAGAAAAAATAGAAAACTTTCAAAAATACTTAACTATTAAATATTTAAATATTCTATCCCAAGCAAAAATACAGTTGATATAACTGTAACGTTGTTTATAAGATTTTCATTAGGGCAAAGTTAAAAAGCTCACAACATATCAACCCGCAAATCTTTGATCCGTATAAGCAAAGATTTTTATTTTTTTTTTATTTAATACAATCATGGTCAAGTTTTTGTAGAAAAAATAAAGATCAGCAATTTATCAACAATACAAATGTTACATCTAATCAAAGGTTCATTTCCCACTCGTTCACACCTCTCTACTTTTGTTGTCACAAAAAAGAATAACATTAAATAAATGTAAAATAAAAATAAATACATGTATAATTTATGGAAATAATTTTAAACAAGCTCTCTGTTAAGCCAATTGACTTATATAGTAATACGTGCTGTGCCACCTGAAATGGATTTGGAAGAGCAGCATTAAGAGTTGAAGTTGTTACAGCTGGAATGCCGTTCTCCCTCTGCTCGCTCTGTTCTTACTTACTATATACATACATGCACTGTCAAAATTGAAACTCAAGTAGTTCGGACGATATTTATGAAGCACCATCTAAGAGGAAACAAGTAAGAAGACTCTAGTCGAGACTGCTCGACTAGGAGATACCCTGAACCCTCCATGCTGATGGTCCAATCATTCTGCACTTCTTCTAAGCACACACATACACATGCACCGACCCGCACGCATGGGCCCGTGCTCTGCTAACTGCGCAGCAGAGACTGCGCTTGGGCTGCACTGCAGCTTGGGCAATATTATGAGAATCTATTTGCTGAATAATTTCGTTTGTAGACGTACAATCTTAATGAAACTTTCAGAACGTAATCATTATGTGTAAATGTGTGTACATTCCAAAGCACAAGTCTCTAGTACTTGATATACGTTTTTTACAAATTTGGGGCGAAGGGGGCGTGGTATCCAAAATCTGTAAATTACAAAATGTGTGTGCCCATCAAATGTATATACACAGTAAATCTGAAGTCTCTAGGTCTAATAGTGTTCAAATTAGGCTGAAAAAACAATATAAATTTATCGATTATCCTCGATAAAAAAGATATCGAATGAGTTATCGAAAAAATATGATAAACTCGTACTGCGTATGGTATACACGAGTATGCATACAAAATTTCAGCTCTCTAGCTCCTTTAACTTCTGAGATCGACGCACTCATACGGACGGATGGACAGACGGACGGACGGACGGACGGACGGACAAACGGACAGGGCTATATCGACTCAGCTCATCGTCCTGATCAAGAATATATATATTTTATGGGGTCTGCGATGATTCCTTCTGCCTGTTACATACTTTTCACAAAACCATTATACCCTGATTTCCCATTTTCAATGGGTTCAGGGTATAAAAAGACACAGGTTGCCATAAGAATAGTTGCTGGAACAAAGCTACATAGCTTATATAATTGATTAGCTTTTGGAGCAATGAATTGAACGATATAGGATATATGTACATACATATATAATACATCTATAATTATTATAATACTATTTATATTTACATTCACCGCTCTTCAAATATCTTAAAAATAAAAGTCGCATGTACTTGAAACATTAAAATTTATAATTAAAATAATAAATACTGAAGTAATACACATGTTTGAGATAAATTTGTTATCTGAGCCCATATCAGTTAAAATGAATCGTTGAGTTACTGAGATAAATTTTTCGTCTGAACTCCAATCAGTTAAAATTAACAGTAAAATTGAGTTGCGTTCTCACACCTTAAAATTTCATGTCTGTCCACATATAGCTGATGTTCATATAGTGCTTAAAATTCTTGTACGCAACTTTTATGCGCTGTATGAACTCATCGATAGGGCACAGCGGGCCGAGGGGCTTAAAAGGGGTTTCTTTTCTGTGTCGACAATTTATCGCTTGAACAAATTGCAGCTTGCCTTGTTGTGGCGTCCCTTCATTATTTCCCCCGCATCGATGCCCAGATTCATGTAGGACTTGTAGTCGAGGGGCCTAATAGGCGGCAGGCGCTTGGGCACCCAGATCATTGGCTGCCTCAGCTGCTCGATGCTCGTATCCAGCCTGATGCCACATTTGCCCTGATGGAATACGAACTTGATGGGCTTGTGCAGCTTGTCGTACGGATCGCGATAATAGTCGCGATAATCTTGACACTCCAAATAGAATGAATCAATTCTATCCACATCCCCATAGTCCACAATGGGCAAACCAATCTTCGGCACGAAGTCCAATACGACGCGACGATGCTTACGGGCGCTCTTCGACACCGACCACATGTCCGTCTCGGGAATCTTCTCTAGATCCATTGTATAGCTATCGATTTAAGTGCTGCGCAAGGTACGAGTTGGACGTGTACAAAAAAAAGCAAGTGCAATATTAATTTGATTTGAATTTGTCGGTTTCGTTCAGAGAATGATATTGAAGTCTAGTTCACAGCAAAACTGAAGGCTGCTACGATGGAAATATATATAGACCATATAAGTAAGCGCTTAGGGTCTTGACAGAGTAGATCGAACCCTCTTAAAGAGTTTTTATTTTTATGGTTAATCAACACAAGGCAGATATAATGATGTAATTCAGCTGAATGTTACATATTAGTTAGATCGTAAACTCATCTATTCATAATATATCGATAGTATATAGGATATATATTCCATAATATTTATTAAATATAAATTTATAAATTATTTCTTAGAAAACAGTACAGATTGACCTCGATATTCAGTTATGGATTCCAACACAGTTTGCTTAAACAGCCTCCGATTATGTTAGAGTAATAGGAATAACTTCAGGGTCGATGGGCATAATAAATGTAAATATGCCGTTAGAATGACCCCAAAGCCAGCGTAAGTCCAGGACATAGAAGGGGCTTTCGCCACTGATCGAAAAGGCTGTGCGGGCTGAGAGTCCTAGGGATGTCGCAGGATGTCGAGCAGCTGTTGACGACACAGCAAAAAGTCGACGCTTTTGCTATTGACATTTGACGGGGCGCGTGGGTTGGCCCCCGGCGTAAGCATTGGTCTAGCTGTAAGTGGAGCGTCGCTTATTTTTTTTATTATGTATATACATATATTATTTTTTTTGTTTTTTTCATTCTTCTATTATTGCCTTATAATATTTTGCCATGTTTTCAGCATTTGAAATAACCGCGGGTGTGATTTTTACCCAGCTAAACGCCGCTCAATTCCCTTCGGGCTGGGGGTCGAGCTCCTGTAGTCCTGTCTCATGATTAAATTTGTTGGCGTTAAACGCTTTTAAGCTGCCTGCTTAAATATGCTGCTCGGGTAGAGCAGCGCAGAGCAGCTGCTTGATTGCATTAAAGCCGGAGCGACTGGCCTCCCCCTCCTACCCCTCTTTCGACGCCACGCCCCGTTTGGGTCGTTTTGATTGACACGCTGTTGCGGTTACCAGGATGCGGTTACTAACGCCCCGGTCACTGAGTTTGTACTAGAAGCCTAGATCTGTTCTTGAAAGACAACCATTAAATAATGTAAAGCTATTTGGGATTGAAGAGATTTTCTATATAGGAACAAGTATTTGGTAATTCTTTTTTTTTTTCGTTCTGTTTTGTAATTCATTTGCCTAAGCAACGTCATTTTCTGTAAAGCCGACTGTTTATCTTCGGCTTAGCAATGCAGGACACACAATACTTGTAAAAGCCAGTGAAATATGCCTTTTAGAGGTGGATTTTATTTAGAGTTTATTTATTAATTCGAACTGAATCAACCTGTAGACAAGAACACAATTAGTTTAATCAAACTATCAAATCTTTAGTAAAATATCTCAGCACAGCAAGATAGAAAGACAAAGAGATCAATGGAGAGGGAATGAGAAGAATGAAGAAGAATAAAGAGAGAGAGAATAAAGAAAAAGAGATAGAAAAACAAATAAGTATAGAGAAGACAGTGAGATCTTGGTACAATATCTTAAATTAATAAAATAAATGAAATTAAAAACTCAAAAATACATTTAAATAATAAGACAACGAAACTCTCAGTTTCACACAGGAATTACTTTTATTGATTTTCGTTCTCTCAATTGAGCCTAGTTTTAAGTGTGATTTATTTATATATATATGTATATATATTTATATCTCAGAGAACCGCACATAGACTTTACAATCAATTGGCTTACAATCAGGACAAGCCTCGCAAACAATCGTCTAGCCTTTCGCAACTGGGAAAGACCCGAAAGGCATTTTATGCATTGCGAGTTATTATTGTATTTGTTTGCTCAACTTTGTGTTTGAGATGTCGAGTACAATGATCGGTTTAATATGTTAAGGGCTGGACTCAGTTGATGACGAGCTACATGCAACCACAACAAGTAGTAGTAGAATAAGAAGAAGAGGATGCTGATGATGCTGCTGCTGCTGCTGCTACTGCTGGCTGGGCATAATCAAATGGCAAACCGGATGGAAAGCAACGCCCACGCCAAAAGTATCTGAATATCTGAGCAACTGCAGCTTGGCCTTCGTTTGCTCTGCGTCTTTTTCCTGTTTATTATTTCCACATCGCAGCGGCAAGGGGCGCACTGAAGGCTGCGGATTGGGGGGAGTACGGACTAGTCAACGCCAACGCGTTTCTGCCGCTGTGTGATTTACATAATGTCCTTGTCGACATCGGCAGCAGGCAGCAGGCAGCAGGCAGCAGGCAGCTGCACCCCTCGACAGCTACCGCAACCCAAACCCTTCGCTCTGACTAGTTTAAAAATATTAACTGTCAATTTGTATTTGGCAACACTTGGCTGAAGAGGCATTTGCCGCGCAGTAGCGACCCCCACCCCATCCACTCGCACCACCATCCTCAGTCGCGTCGAGTGGAGCAGCGCAGCCGCAGCTGAAACGAATGCCGTAGTAAAACCAGAAAGTGCACTTGAAGCTAGTGAAGTTCATTTGCTTGATAAAGTCCTGTACTTAGCGAAAGCTTAATAACTGGGCAGGAATATATGGAAAGTGTGTTGGTGCGGGTGTGTGTGTGTGTGTATTCGCTGATAGACTCAACTTGATATAAAACTTAACTTGATTTGCTAAACATAGCTCTGCTATTGGGCACAGGTATAGAATAAGATTAATATATAAAATAAATAACATAACTCGTTTTTAAACCAACGAAATACCAATTAAATTGGTCAACTTTTTTTATTATTAACTCTACAAGTAAAGCAAGCCAAAACTGTTGCTATAATTTACCTAAATTAATACTAGATTGCAGTTAAAATTGCATAAAATATATTTTATAACAGCCGAAGGCCCCTGATGCCAGTGCTTAGCCTTACGTTAGAGTTGATTTTAGATTAATTGTAACTTCTTAATAATAATAATATTTTATAAAGCATAAAATTCTTCAAGCCCAATAAAAAACTTTACGGTCCACACACAAAGGCACGCCTTTAAAAGTCCTTCAGACATGTTCATCAATTGCATAAAAGACAAAATATAAATAGCTGAAGGATGGAAAAAAAATCAGTAAAGTAAAATAAAGGCCAACTTTCAACTAACCGAAACTCTTTGGCAACATTTTATTATTATCTCGACAATAGTTTATCAGCGATAAAACCCTTTCGATAAGGACATAAGCACAGTGATAAGCAACAACAACAACAACAACAACAAAAGCGTAGGCAAACAGACGATAATAATACATAATAACAGCGTAGACTCTGGCACAGTCACTCAGTCAGCACATGGAGTCGGTCCAGAGCGTCAGTGAGTGTGTGTGCGAGAGAGAGAGAGAGGGAGAGAGCGAGCGAGTACGTCAATGATGCTAATCAGAACGTCAATGGCCCACTTCGACAGACCGACCGTTGGCCCACCCTCCTACCTCCGCCTACCAGAGTTGGGGGTCACAGCACGTGGTGTGCATGACTCCAACTCCAAAAGGAACAACAACAACATAAGCCACCCCCTGGTGTGAGTGTGCATGTGTGTGATGCGTATGAGTAACGTGATAAGAGAGAACAGTGCAGTAACAAGAACAACAAGAACAACAGGGGGCGCTACAGGCCACTCACGCCACTCACATTCCCATTGCACTCAATTCCATTTCACTCAAGCTCCTGCATGCCAGCATTTTGACTTTGCCCTCAGCTTACCATCACTCAATTGCACAGACGCAAGCTCACTCAAGCATTGCGCTCAAATCGTTTGTTGAGCGAAATTAAAAGGTCTCGATTCGCCAGCCGTCGTGCATCGTATGGGTGTCTCCCTTGGCCGCACACAAGCGTACGCACGCACACACACAGACGCACGCGAACTGGCGCCGCAACAAGTTCGCCTCGACCTCGTGCCGGGCAGGCTCGTGATTCGCCTTCTGGCTTTCGCTTTGGCTTGCGCTCGGCGCGGCTCGGCTCGGCTCGACGCTTTCATTCCACAAGTGGCAGTCGACGTCAACGCGTTTCCGGTGCTCAGTTTATCAACGGATTCAACGCAATTTGGTCGTCGCGAGTGACTTTGTTTCGAATTAAAAAAATATAACACATTTTTTCAAATATACACCTTGTATATATATAGAGATATATCAGAAATTCTATATAATTCGCAGGCAAGCAAGCAATTTGAGAAAAATATTCATATAAAATGCAAAATTATTCAGTGAAATGTGTTTGTGAATATGGCCAAGATGTTTGGGAAAATGCTTGATACGCATATATCCTAAAGCTGATGAAAATTGTGATTGCTCGACTCAGTTGTGCACGAATTGTATATAATTATTATCTATTTATATAGTCAATAACAATATTGAAATTCACTTGAATGTAAGTAGAATGAAAAACCAAAAATGGATTAATTTGTAAATTATGCAATAATTAGTTGATTTAATGAATTAGTAAGATAATCTATTTGTTAAACTTATTTAAATTTATAACAAAAAAGGAGTAAGAACTATAATAAATTTGTGTTTAATTAGAACCATATTATATTTCTGATTTTCGCGTTTTGTAAGTCTAGAACGAAAGTTTCATTCAACAGAAATCTAGGGGAAATGGAGCATAAATTTATGAATTTTCAATTTCTTAAAAAAAAAATATAATATAATATTGAATGACTCGCGGATAAAAACAATCCTTACTAAATATTAATCAATATATTATACATTATATTCAATTTGGAAATTAATTCTTTTGATAGAAAAACATTCAGGAATAAGATTTGTAAAAAAAAACATATTTAAAAAGAAAATATCTGAATATATAATGGAGATTATTTCAACAAAAAAGAATTTTATTAAAAAAATATTTAATTTTTATTAGAGATCGATTAGAGATTCTGGACACAATCTTTATATTTATTTTGTAAAGAAAGGATTTGTTGCAAATTAAATTTGTGACTGAAAAATACATCAAGTTGCAGTCGGGCATTGCCGTTTACGTTACTGCAGAATACTTATTCACGGCCCAAAGGCTGCCCGATGCGTTTTCTGATGCGCCACCACACGCCCCTAATTAATATATACATATATTATTTTTGTGCAAATTAATGTTAAGTTGAAAGTTTCTAACTCTAAAAGTGTGGAAAAAAAGTTGTATTTTTTTTTTAGTTTATAACTGCTGCATATTATGAATTTTTGTTAATTATCCTACATATGTACATGTGTATATTCAAAATTTCACGTTTCTAGCTTCAAAAGTAGCAATAGTTGCTATTATTTGCTGGTTTACAAATTTATTCATTTATTTTTCACACTCACATATTCATGTTAATTTTAAGCATTCGCTTATATAAAAACCATAACAAGAGTATAATTTGAATGTGTAATATTATCCAATATCCATATAACACCTACATATTTAAATTCAACCGAATTTGTAGCTTCAACCATTTGCTTGACCTACTCTTTGACAAATGCGTAAGAGGAAAAGTTTCATTTTTTCGCTTTGCTTGTCAAATGCAGCTCGACATTGTTTTATAAAGCTAGCAACGACCTTTTATTCCACAAAACCCAACGACAACAACAACAATAGCAACAGAAGCAGCAACAGCAACAGCAACAGTAAGAATATTGTCGCAGAAATGTATGCTTCACTTATTTAATAGAGAGCATAATAAATATTACACAAGCGCAGGTGCTGGCTGGCTGCTCCTTAAGGACGTTTGTCAGACAAAGCCGCATAAAATCTACCGCAGTTTCAGTGTCAACAGCAGCAGCAAATGGTAACTGGAGACTGCTAGCTGTAACGGCTAACTGCAACATGTTGCATGGCGCCAACAAATCGGCTACTCATTGTCGAATAATGCCACAAAATGTGCACAAGTTTGGATCAACTCCCAGCAGAAGCTCATATAAAATGAATTCCTGTTGATGGTATTGTGGAATGATATGAATTTGATAGGGAATATGTGACAAACAAGCAGACTTAAAGATTCTCTAGATTTGAGGATAAATTGTTATAGAGATAGATGTACGCAAAATAGGTATTTTATGTTTAACACTTTCGACAAATTCAAGTTGCAGATACGTCGAGGCGCTTAGGTGAAAGAGCATTTGAAATTTCAGCTATGCTAGCTCTATAGTAACTTTGTCAGCTTAGAATATATGTATATAGAATGATCCAGCACTAGAGTGTAAAAGTGTTTCTTACAATAACACGATATCCTAAAGTAATTTTTTACGCATTTTGGCCGTGAATGAGTATTCTGCAGTCGATAATACCATTCTACACAGTTCTTACTAACAAATAATCAACGGATTATTGCGTATAAGTAGCTATAAATACGAAAATATTAACGGGTTGTCAAAATATCTATTAAGAACTTCTTCAATTATCAAACAGACGTTGCAATTGAACACTGATGCTTGTAGAGTAAAGGCCTAACTAGAAATATGAATACCTTTTGCTTAAGTAAAAGTATTTGATGCGCAGATTCTCCACTTGATAATAATAATAAAATAAATGAATAATAAAAAACAAAAAAATTATAAAAGAACAAATAATTTACTAACGTTTATAGACTCTAATTATTAACTAAAATAAATGCATACTATTTTCTTAAGTACAAATCATATTTATATAACAATTCGAATTGTTGAAAATACATTTTTTATTAAAACTATAATTTAAAAAAAAAAACTTGTTAAATAAAATGCCTATAAATATAACAACGAAATAAAATAATTAATAATATATACCAAATGGTCTTGATATATATATTATAATAACAGTCTGTCCATTTCAAAATTTTGATTTTTTAATCTCGTATTTTAAAATAATGTTTGAAGAATATTTAAAGATTAAAAATTTTAATAAATTTATGTTTTTATTTATATTATTAATCTCTTATTTTAAAATTTGAAGAATATTTAAAGATTCAAAATTTTAATAAATTCATTTTGAAGACAATAAACCATATAAACATACTTTATAAAATAAACATACGAAATCATTTAAAGCCTTTAATAACAGTTGCTAAAGTTAGCTTTGTTATTATTATTATTTTTTTTAATACGAATATGTAGTAAGTAAATAAATCTTAAAGGATATATCCTATTCGGCTAGTGGCAAGTGTCCCATTTTTTCCTGTTTCTTTTTATAACTAAAAGCCATTATATAACATCAACGCACAATCGCTGGGAATGTAATCCTATAACCTTATACCCATTACAAACGCTGTGAGCAGCTCGTTGCTGTTGATGTTGATGCTGTTGTTGTAGTTGTTGTTGCTGTTGTTTTTGATGTTGCTGTTGTGTTTTAATTTCTTGTAGCATTTCTATTAAAGAGTCCAAAGGCCCAAGGAGCTTGCCACAACATGCAGTTCAATAATAGCGCCACAGTCGCAGCTGCCAGTCGGTCAGGCGACAAAAGAAACGCGCCGCAAAGTGCGCGTTTTCTGTTACGTCCCGCCCGACCAACCTCGCCCCCTCGCCTCCTCACTGACACTTGCCCTTTTTGCTACCCCGCTTTCTTACACTTCTTGCCATCCATACCCATATCCATGACCATGTCGTTGTCCGTTCTCCGCTGTTCAACAAGTCAACGCTTTAAATGCTGCACGCTGTTCCGGTCAAATGCTTCAATGCCAAAGGGCATAACCATAACAACGCCGCCAACATTCAGCGGCTCAGTTGTTTGGATCGCAGCCCCGCCCACCCATCTACCCCATCCCCCTTGTAAAGAAAAAGAGCCAGGCGTTTGCTCTCGCCGCATTTAGAAATCAACTACAATGCAATGCATTGCGTATATCCTGGCTCTGGTCCTTCACGTGTTTCAGTAATTCAGCTAAACAATTGTCAATAGAATGAAAGTAACCTAATATTGGACAAATAATAGTTCAAAATTAGCTGATTGGAACAAATCTCCATTCAATTTTTGATAATGGATTAATACAAAATTTTCTTACTTATTCTTATTTTCATTATGCATGAAATGCTCATTAAATATCAGTAGGAATAACAGAAAACTTGCATAAATGTAAAGTTGTAGTTGATCATTTATTGATATTATTATCGATTTAGTCTATATATATAAAAGAAAGTTGTATATATATATATATATATATATATATATATATATATTTTTTTTTTTTTTTTTTTTTTTTCACCATCTGTCTCAAGCAAGGGATGCAGATGAACTCCAGGAGATCATTTAGAAAATGCCTGCAGCAGCAGAGAATGTTCTCATTGCTCTATCTGGCGCCCTGCTCAAAATTTGAGTGGAAGTCGCCCTATATAAAGGGCAGCAGCTGTGGAATTTATTCAGTCGTCCAGACCCGGTGGAGTCAGTCGTACGTGCAGGGAATTTTTTTTTTTTTTTTTATTATTTGTTTTTTTTTTTTTTGTTTTATTTATTTTATTTTATTTTTTTTGTTTTATTTATTTTTTTTTTTCTTTTTTCTTTTTAATGTATATATTTTTGTTTTATTTATTTTTTTTATGTTTTATTTTATTTATTTTTTTATTTATTTATTTTTTTTTGTTTTATGTTTTTTTTTGTTTTATTTTTTTTATTTATTTATTTTTTATTTATTTTTTTTTATTTATTTTTTTTTATTTATTTTTTTTTATTTATTTTTTTATATAAAATTTTTTTTAATTAAATTTTTTTTTTATTGAAAAATTTTTGTTATTGAAAATTTTATAATCTTAATTTCATTTTTTTTTTTTATAACAAACAACTGCATTGCCCTACACGTACGACTGACCCCTCCGAGACTGGACGACTGAATAAATTCCACAGCTGCTGCCCTTTATATAGGGCGACCTCCACTCAAAGCCTGAGGGGCACTCAAATTTTGGGCTGGGCGCCAGCAGAGATCGTTGCAGTCGATCCAATGGGAACATTCTCTGCTGCTGCAGGCATTTTCTAAATGATCTCCTGGAGTTCTTCTGCATCCAGTTAGGTGAATCAAAATTGCAAGAGGCACCAGGTGAGCGAAACCAGCAAAGAACGAAGAGAAGCGCGCAGATTCGTAGTCAACAGACGTAGAGGAATTAATGGATAGGGCAAAGCAACGTTTGCCGGGCCAGCTAGTAATTTAATAAATTTGTATTTTCATAGTGTATGAATTAAAAATATATCATATATGAATGGTTTAAAATAAATATGTTTAACGACTCGCTAACAATTCGCTTGATCTAAATAACATTGCATAGTATAATTTAATTAAATAGATAGATCACCTAAACAATTGATCAAACAGATGATCGATTAACAAAATCGATACATGGAGACATCGATTAGGGATTCTATAATCGTTAATCAAACAAACAAAATATTAAGCGATTTGCTTATTGCATAAAACGATAGCATTGGAGATGAAGACGTCTATTCAGAAAACTTCAGAAAATTTACATATGCATATATATGATTATCGATTAATATATAGATCAAGTCAATATAAGAATCATATATATAAACATAAATATATAAATCATATATATAATCGATCAAACAACAACAATTACCGAGTTTATAGTTCAACAAAGCCGGATGGAAAGTGCTGATAATTTCACGTGCATTAATAGTTGATATCGATTTCAGATAAGCAAAAAGGCAAATATGACGAAATGTCCATTAATAATACGATTGAGAGAAACCCAATTCTAATAAGTTGAGATTGAGCAGATAAAATTGACAGACATAAACAACATCAAACATAAATACTACGTGATGTCGAGCCAGTTAACCAATTACTGTCAGCTCAATAGTAAATCTATAAAAATATATCGAATATACATACATATGTAGATGTATTGACATAAGCATCTGATATGTCACAGTAGAAATCGATAATTCGCAGATATGCAATATTATAATTATTTATGTAGCAATTTATATAAGTGGAAATCAATAATTGCAGAATGAAAAATGAAACTTACATAAACCTAGCTCCAAGTTATTGAAAGAATTGTGGACAATAATATGATATAAATAATGACAAAGAATTTATATTTATAGTAAAATATAAAAATATATATATATATTATTTAAACAAATGTATACATATATGACATAATGTAAAGAATGACAAAGAACTTATATGTATAGTCAAATATAAAAAAAAATATATATATATATAATATATAGTTATATACCTATATAAAATATGTAAAGTAAATATATTTATAGCAGAGTTCATCAAATTAATAGACTTAATTGACTGAGAATTTTGGACAATAATATGATATAAATAATGACAAAGAATTTATATTTATAGTAAAACATAAAAAAATATATATATATTATATAAACAAATGTATACATGTATGACATAATATAAAGAATGACAAAGAACTTATATGTATAGTCAAATATAAAAAAAAAATATATATATATATAATATATAGTTATATACCTATATAAAATATGTAAAGTAAATATATTTATAGCAGAGTTCATCAAATTAATACACTTAATTGACTGAGAATTTTGGACAATAATATGATATAAATAATGACAAAGAATTTATATTTATAGTAAAATATAAAAATATATATATATATAATATAATCAAATGTATACATATATGACATAATATAAAGAATGACAAAGAATATATATGTATAGTAAAATAAAAAAAAAAAAAAATATATAATATATATATATATATATATATATATATATATATATATATATATATATATATATATATATATATATATATATATATATATATATATATAATTAATAGGTATATATATCTATATATACCTATATAAAATATGTAAAGTAAATATATTTAAAGCAGAGCTCATCAAACTAATAGACTTAATTGACTTTTTTACATTTACCTTATTTTATAATTTTTTTGCAACTTGCATAACAAATACTAATTTTATGAGCGTCCGATTTTAGTGCATATTTATAAAATCGCTAAAAGTAGGTTCAAAATTGAAAAAAAAAAAAAAATTATAAAATAAGGTAAATGTAAAAAAGTCAATTAAGTGTATTAATTTGATGAACTCTGCTTTAAATATATTTACATATAGTAAGTTTAGTAATACATTACCTGCTTTATTCAAATCAGAAAGCGTTTTCTTTTGTTTGTTGTAGTGCAGTACTTAAATTTTTATTAAATTTTTTATGTTATATAAAATAGATTCTAACCAATATAATATAGTTCATTGTATAGTTTGATTAAATATATTCAATATATACCTCTTTAACAACATTATTGCAGAACGATATGGATAGAAATTTTAAATATATATTTCCGAATATAATCCCGATATAAGTTCTAATGCATGGCACAGCAAGAAGTAGATATTGAAAAAGTTAGGAACATTACAGGACAGCTGTAAAATGATTGTCTGCAAGCTTTTAATATCTTTTATTTGAAAGATTAGATTGATTCATTCAATTTACCATTAACGAGAAGTTTTCAATTAGATATTCCATAACTCCTTATAGCCCGAACCTTTTACTTAGTTAAATTTCTGTGTTCAATACAAAAATATATTTTGTCTGTATAAAAGAAGCGTTAAATGATATTAATCATGGGATATTATAATATGAATGATATTAATAATCAGCTTCTATTAGAAGCTCAGATCAGGATATTTGAATCAAGATTCAATGTAGGCCCTTTATACATTTTAAAGACAATTGATTTTTATATATTTAATATGAATTATAAACTACTGACCACATTTCCTTCCCATTTACAGTACTTTATTGACACAATGGACGCCACTCAACTCACCGAGCTGATGGGCAGTCACGATTTCATGCAGTTGCAGCAGCAATTGCAGCACAACAACAACAACTACAACACCGATGGCCACAATGGCCTCTCGCCGGAATCTGTGGAGCGCAGCTCCAGACCTGTGCGCCGCGCCACACGACGCACCTCACAGGTAAGCAAGTAGCAAAAACAAAGAAAAGAGAGAGCTAAATGAAATCAAATACAAGGGCTAAATAGATTGCAAATTGTTGCTGTTGCAACTGTTCCACAGCTAAGCAATAACACCTACGATCTGGAGATGACCGATTCCAGTTCGCAGAGCGACGACACGAGCGGCGGCGGTGGCAGCAGCAACGGCGGCGGCAGCAGCACCAACAACAACAGCAGCAATCAGCTGGGCCCCGCGCTGAGCGGACAGCGTCCCTCGAGTCGCGGACGGCAGCAGAATGGCGGCAATCTAACAGCCAATGGCAGCAGCAACAACAACAACAACAGCGGCAGCAACAACAACAATAACAACAACAACAACAACAATCGTCGCCGCAAAGGCGCCCTCAATGCCAAAGAGCGAAATCTACGGCGACTCGAGTCGAACGAGCGGGAGCGCATGCGCATGCACAGCCTGAACGATGCATTTCAATCGCTGCGCGAGGTCATTCCGCATGTGGAAATGGAACGGCGTCTGTCCAAGATCGAGACCCTGACGCTGGCCAAGAATTACATTATCAATCTGACGCACATTATACTCTCGAAGCGCAATGAGGAAGCGGCCGCCATGGAGCTGAATGCCGGCGCTGTTGGCGGCGTATTGCTGACGAATCTGACAGCCGACAGCAATGTGGTTGCTGCTGCCAATGGCGCCAGCAATGGCTTGTGCTTTGACGATGCTCTGACTGCTGCAGGAGGCGGCGGCGGTGCCTACGACTGTGCGCTGCTCGCTGCCAGCGATGGCAGTCTGCTGAGTGCAGCAACGAGCGCCAATGCCATGCAAGCGCTGCCCATGCACATGCACGCCGAGCAGCAACAGCAAACACAGCAGCAACAGCAACAGCAACAGCAGCAGCAGCAGCAGCAGCATTTGCCACACCATCATCATGCCCAGCAGCCGCAAATGATGCACTCACATGCGCATCTAGGCAACAACATGTTGCTGCCGCAACAGCAACAACAGCAGCCGCAGCAGCAGCAGCAACAGCAGCAGCAGCAACAGCAACAGCCACCGCAGCAACCTACGCTCATACTCAATGGTGGCACCACTTTAAATGTGGGTGGCGTTGCTGTCGCTGTCGCTGTGGGTGGCTCTGGCAATGTGGGCGTATCTGGGGGCGTGGGCGTTTTTCCCGATGTCAATGATAATTTCGATGAGCCCTTCCGGGAGTTTCTCTAAACAACCGCGATTGGGTTTAAATTCTGTAGGTCTGTGGTAAAATGGATATACATAAGTAAACAAAATAGAATTTATAGCATTCATAAAATCCAAAATTAAACAATGGGAATACACAATATAAATAATTAATTGAAAATAAACATGAAACATATTGAGTAATTATGTCGACAAACATTTAAGCAACAAGCCAGAGTAAATTGTATACAAAAGCAGTTTGGCTTCAAAGGGAACGACAGCTTTAAGTCAAGCCAAAGAACGCGTTATTGTAGCTTAACTAGCTGTCAAAGTTAGCAGGCACTTGAGCATCCACTTAATTTTCCACTTAATTTCCCCATTGATTTTCAAACAGTTCAAATAAAATCTACTGTTAAATTTAAAAAGCCTTAACTTGAACTTAACTTTATTTATTTGTTTTATTTATAAACTTTGAAATAGATTTATTATATATATTTAGCACTTTAACAAGAAAGTAAACTTTTTTTATTGTATTTAAAAACAGAGAATTAGAGCTAATAATAATAAAAATAATAATAATAATTTTCTTAGCACTTCAACAATAATATAATAGTTTTTGTTTTTATTTACTATTTATTTATATATTTTACTTTAATTTAATTTATTTATTATTTTTTTTTATAAAGCACAAATCAAAAGTCTCAAAAAACTTAAATGAATTTTCTTGAAGGCAACTGCTAAAATTAACGTGGAGTTATTAGCAAGACTTTTAACTTAATTTTAATTTGAGTACCTCCTGCAGATTTTTTGAGCAGGCAGAGTAAACAAAATATATATAAAATTCCTTGAATGAAGGAAGTTGTTTAAGTACCCTCAATAACTAGTTTTTTGTTTTATTAAGTTACAAAAAATAAAAACTTTGTAAAAATAAAATATAAAATAACAATAACAATAGTAATGCCAATACCAAAGCCGACCGTTGTGGTGCAAATTTCAAATACTTACGCAATTATTCAAAGTTGTTAATATACATATATATACACACACATACATATATACTATATATACCTATATACATATATGTAATAATTTAAGCTTAAATGTAATAAATAGCTCAGATTAAAGACGCAACAGAAACGGACGAATGCAACACGAAAACATGAATGAAGCAAACCCCAAAGCATAGCAAAGCTGAAACGTGCGAATGAAACAGGAAATACGTAGCTCATATATTTCTATATATGTATATATATTTATATCAATATCCATGTATGTATGTATGTTTGGGGTTTATATAATTAAGTACGCATTAACAATTGGCAGCAATAGCAGCAACAAAGACGCAGCATCAATTAACGCTAAATAACTGTGTGTTGGGGAGGTGTTAAGTAGATGTTGAATGATGCCACAATGGCGACCCAATGCGACGCCAGGAATGGAACAGCTAGAGCGACGCGTCGCTTAGTTAATTTACCACCCATGATCATTTTAATGCACTTGAAATTTAGTGTTGTTGGAATAGCCAACACTGGCGGGGGTTGGCAATGCGGCAGGAGCAGCAGCAGCAGCAGGGACGGGGCAGGGGTGGACACAGCAATTAACACACTAAAACCGTTGAAAGCGGACCCATTGAAATTGGCACACTTCCGTTCGTGCGTCGCAGGTTAGAAAGAGATGGCACATGGATGACGTGCGTACGGTAAACACTAATAAAAATAACGGTGCTCAATGGGTGGTGTGTGTGTGGGTCTTAGCAATAATTAAGTGAAAAATAGAAGTTAGGGTGGATGTCAACTTAAGCTTGTTGATTATGTTTGATTAGTCAAGATTTAGTCAAGTTAAATGGGATTGGAAGAGAGCTGCTCAAATGCTCAACTTTAGCTGGCTTTTCGAATTCGAATTCCACGTAGTTGTAAGTCCAATACGGAACGTTATCGATATTTATTTGTAGACAAAAGGACAAACAGGGTTGCATTTCGAGAAACAAAAACAAACACAACGGAAACTGAACGAAACCCATTGAACGAGTTCTTCTAGTCAGCATCAGTAAAACAAACTTTAAAAAATGCAATATAGGCGAGTAGTTTAGTTGTGTAGTGAATTATTAAGCTATGTCTATTATGAATAAAAACAAATGAAATAAATAAATAAATTTAAAAAATAAAGAAATATTGTAAATGAATACTTGAAAAACTTCTGTTAGTCTCAATTTATATATTGTTAAGGGATTTGGTCTAAATGAGCATTTGGTGTGTACAAGAAAATATTAGGAAGTACTCGTATGTAAATACATACATATGTATATGTATGTACCTACATACATATATGTGCATACAGTTCTATATAAATCTGTAATTGGTATATACATATGTGCATATATTCCAGCAAAATTTATGTATCAGCATTGTATAGAGCATTAATGATATCTAACTGCGCCTAAAGTTTATTTAATAAAGTCATGAAATAATTGCATGTGTTTCAAATATTTGAAAGCATAACTCGCATTATTCAATAATAAATAAGTAATATTTCTGAATTGTGATCAACGGTGTTCGTAAGGTAAGTTTCAAAAAGATATATTTGGCATACCTGTGGATGACGCAAAAATTAATCTAGCTTACAACTTTCTGCTCTTCTCTCTTATTTTCATTTTCATTTTTGTTTTTGTTTTGATCTTTCCATGCAGGCAACAAGTTGCATCATTTTTTTACAGAAACACAACTTGATCTTACAAAAGCACGCGCACTATGAAATCAGCAAGCTGATCTTTAATAAAACGCACTTTTTATTAAACGTAGTAAATAATAATAATTACATTTATAAAATTAAAATCTAAAAATAAATATTTGGCGTGCGCTATGGCCGCAAGCACAACGAAACTATCGACACATTTGAAAGTATCGTGAGTAGCAGTGCTGCCATATAGTTAAAAATAAGTACAATCGGTGTAAAAGCTACCAGTTTCAACTTATCGACAGCCGCCACAATTTGAATTTTATAATAACGATCTAAATGTATAATTTGAATGCTATATTTAATGTTAGTTAAATGTTATATTATACATTTTGATTTATATTATATTTATAAAGTTTATTGATTTAATTGCACAGCCATAAACAACAATTTTGTTGAGTCTATCGAGTATGTGAAAAAACGCACACGCTCTGTTTCTCTCTCTCGCTATCTCTCTGGCTTTAAAAACGCTCTCTGGGATTTGCTCTTTGCAGCTGACACGCAAACCGAGTAACGGACCTGCGCAATGCGCTCCACAACAATAACCAAAACAAGATTTTGTGTTTGCCTTTGCATTATGTTTTTGCGCCTTGCGACTTAAACAACGCGAGTTAACCCGTCGGCTAACGAAAAGAAGAATCAACATATATACAAGCGCTTTTTTCAAAAGTAGATAAAGTACATAGTGTGATTAGTTAATTGCAGACCAAAGTGAGTATAAAAATTTAAAAGTAATTTTCTGCAATTAACCAAGAATAGTAGATAAGCGAATGTGTCAGTGTTTATATGCGCGTGTGTGTGTAGGAATTAGGTAAAGCGTCAGAGGTAGCTGGTGGAGTGCAGTTATTTCTATGTTTCAGGTTCACTGCCTGCTTCCGTTCTACTTAGCTGGTCTTTTGTTTGTTGCTCTTCTTTTATGCTTTTTCTCAAGACGCTGCCAGATTCATTTGAGTCTGTGCGCACACACACACGCTCACATGTATATGTATGTATATATGTATTAATGTATGTTCCTGTGGGAAACTAGTTATATTAAGAGGAACACTGGTACGCAGCATAATAAAAATAAAAACAAAAGCAACCAATAGTTGCGTTTGATGCTGATAAAATATTCCTGTACACGAATACCGATGTCTGCATTTCAAGGTGTATATATGTGTGTGTGTTTGTATGCATGTATGCGTTTGCATTTGCCGCTTGAGTTCGTTACAGTTTGTTAACCTCTGTCGGCAGCCGTTGTAATTGGCATTTGGTCACACTGTGCTCCAATTCGTTTGTTGTTGTTGCCGTTGCAGTTTTACAGTTGTTAACACTTTCCTCTATTACGTTTTTTTTTAAATCTAATCAAAAGCTCCCACGCATATATACACACACACGCACAGTGGTCAGCTTGTTGTCTGCTCCTGTTTAATACCCGTTAGCCATGTCTATAGGTAAATTTCCGGAATTAGCTGATGGCACGCAATCCACTTATGTGTGTTGTTGTTTTTGTTGACATGCACGCATATACATGCATACGTATGTATGTATATATACATATGTTTGTATATACTATTTTTTTTATTTTTTTTTATATTTGCTTCAACATCGCAGCCCACTGACCCCAACAAAGTCTCCCATTTGATTATAAACGCGACAACAACAATTATTCTACAGTGTGCCAAGATCTCATTAAATTTTATTATTTAACTTAATTTCTTTTTTTTTTTTTTTTGGGATTGCAAAGTCTCTCTTTATATACATACATATGTACATACACACTTACATATAAAAATCTATAAAGGCAATACCTAAAAAGTCAAATTGCAAACCTAAATCAGAAATAGAAATGAAGTTTAACAATAAACCTAAATAGAACTTGTATGTCTATGTACATACATATGTATTTCTATATATAGAAAATAAGAAATGGGAATTCATACTACATAGAGTTAGTTTAAAAAACATTGCAATTTTAATATTACTTAATGTCAGGAATAAATACAATGCAGTATAAATTATAAAAATTTACATCTACAAAGATATACATACATACTTTTCTTTAATTTAAATAGAGCTTTTAATAAGTATTTTTATGCAGTTTCAAGACGAATTCACTCTTTTGATATAATTGAAAATTTAAATAAATAATCATCTATATATTTTTAGAATTCTATATGTATTTTGAATTTGTTTCTTATTTACTTGAAATATATACATATCTATAAACGAATATTTTGAATAGCTATGAAGAAATATTATTATAAATTATGAAAAATAATCTACATTATACACGATTTTTTTTATAATCTAACAAATGCATTTCAAAATCCAAGTCCCTGATGGTGAAACTAAACTACATAGTCATATACCGAATAATTATATAACTCATGTTTGCCACACTCGAACCACTGTGCAATTCCTGCACGTCCACAAATTATTGACAAGGTGTTTTTTTCCAACGACGCTTTCTATTGTCCTGTTTACCTGCGTCAGTAGCAGCGACAGGTAGAGCGCCGAACAGCTGAACCTTTTCACTTCGGGGTCTGCTCTCTTTTTAGAAACTAATTCAATCAATCCACCCAAATGTCCAGCTTTATTAACCACTTCACTTCCACCCGCCGCTGACACAGTTTCTGGGCGATCGATTTCGAGACGACTTTCGCTATGATATATGTATATATATGTTCCCCCTCTATATGTTTGGTTTATTCATGCTTCGCAGTGGGAAATTATGCCTATTGCGTTGTCCAACTAATTGGTATTGCGACCTATTCTAATTGAAGAGTTCAAAAAGGCGGACGGACAGACGCACGTATGTGGCTTGCTTAGACATAATTTACTAGAAATAAAATATTTTTTTTGCATTTGATGATGACCGTAGTTCTTTTAACTATCAAGAAAAGGTTAGAGGGCAGCAACGTTGTTATATATTATTAAATAAATGAACATAAATGTAGCAATTTGGAAAAGAGATTGAAATTGTCTATGTAATGAAATATAAAGCATACAAATATTTTACTAAACAAATCTTTTTAAAATGGCTTAAGTTTCTATAAAGATGCTTATATATACAATGTTTTTTTTTAAATTAACAAATATTCTATAAATTAAAAAAAAAAAAAAATAATAATTATTTGAAAATTTTGATAGATATTAAGACACCAATTAAATGAATACTTGTTTAAAAAATTTTTAAAGTTACACAGTTTTATACCATGAATATATATTTTCTATATATTTTGTAAGACTACAAATATATAAATAAAATTTCTTCCTTTAATATAAAAATATACTGAAAAGCAAAGTCAAAATTAAAAAAAAATAAATAAATAACCTAATATACAAAAGCCTGCAAATATTTTGTTGTGCAATATAATATAGAGAACTCTATTTATACACTTGTATGAATATTAATAAAATATGATAGAATGTGAAGACGAAGCTAAATACAATGATCTTAAACTATAGTTCTTAAAAAATATAGATATGAAAGAACTAATCTCAAAAACAATTTACAATGAATTTCAAATCTCTGTTATTTCTGCGTTGATGATGAAAATGGGCAGAGGCACTGATTAAAATATGAATATCTCATGAACTTGTTAACGTCTACTTTCATGCAACTCATACGAATGCCAGCAATAACCTATTAACCTTTTTACCCATTTGAAATATATTAAAAAAAAAAAAAAAAAAATGACTTGGAAATTACTTTTAGTATGAACTCTGTCCCCCATTAGTCAACATACAGCTGCATAGATCTCCACGCCCTCTTGTTGAGTGTTGCACGCATTTTGCATTGATTTTTATGCGAGTGGCATGCAGCGAAATGCTAAGAGCCCATCACGTCCTTGCCACCAAAACAATGCATTCAGCGAGGCAGAGCAACAATTCGATATAATAGCAAATAATAATGCGGCAAGAACTAGGCCAGAGCACCGTGAAAAAGTGGCTAAATGCAGGCGAGCTCATTTCTCTGCGGACTTGGCCACATTCGTTGAGGGTTGTTGTAGGGTTAATCCGCAGCCAGACGACGCTAGGCACAGGTGTGGCACAGGCTGGCGGCAGGTGGCAAATAGAGACACTTGGACATCGTTACGGCTGGTCATGGGGGAGGCGCTTTGCGTGTCTTCCACTGATTTGGGGGTTGGCTCCAATAACTTTCCCCTTCGTTTTGTGCGGTTGACCATACACACATATTGATTTTTATTCCATTTTTTAGCGCACACCGTTTTTTGCCTGTTTTGATTAATATTTCGCCCATTTCCTTGCAGTATCTAGACGGTGTCCGGTGTGAAAGGTTCTGACCAACAACAATAGCAAAACTATACAAAAAATGGCATCCGGCGGTTTGACATGTGTCAAATATATAACTTTCTTTTGCAATCTGCTGTTTGCGGTAAGTTGGCACAGAGCTTGAATAATAAATGAGCAATGGACCATTATAAATCTCTATGTATCTCTTCATATAGCTCACGGGTCTATTGATCCTGTTGGTGGGCGCAATGGTGCAGCTGAACTATGCTCATTATTCGAATTTTGTGAGTGATCATATATGGACGGCGCCCATTATACTGATGGTTGTGGGCGCCGCTGTGGCATTTATCTGTTTCCTGGGCTGCTGTGGCGCATTGAAGGAGAATAGCTGCATGATACTCAGCTTCGCCATATTGGCAGTTATAATATTCCTTTTGGAAATTGGTCTGGGCATTGCTGGCTATATCAAGCACTCGGGCCTGCCGCAGCTAATGGAACGCGACGACTATCGTGATGCCTGGACTTTGCTGCAAACCGAATTGGATTGCTGTGGCACCAACGGGCCCAACGACTGGGATGCCATCTTTCCCAACAAGACTTTGCCACCGGCCTGCTGCAAGGTGATCAATCTCAGCGAGGCCAAGGAGTGCACCACCTTGCATACTGTGCAGCAGGGCTGTCTGCAGAAGCTATTGCACATACTCGACTCAAAGACTTTGATACTGGCTGGCGTGGTGCTCGCTGTGGCAGGCATACAGCTGCTCACCATACTCTTTGCCTGCTGCTTGTATCGTTCGTTTCGCCGCAGCTACGATCACGTTTAGGCTGCGTAGCGCGGATCCCATCTATCGATTTTAAAAGCAGAAAGCAAGACAGCCCTTTAGTGTAGTCTGTAGTATTGTCACATGCATGCGATATAACTCGTTGCCGTCTCTCGAGAGAATATTATATGATAATTATAATACACAAAGAAAAGGAAAAACACAAATCACAACACATTCTCAATTCACGAATTCATTACTTGTATTTTTGTCAATCACTGTTAGCCCAGCATTCTAAGATTTAGTTTTTTACTATCCATATACATATATATACACATATATTTGAAAACTTGTTAATGTTATTCCCCGCTCAGTTGCGCTGAGCTCTATATACGTAAGCTACACCAACTTGTATATCTCATAAATATCTAACTATATTTTATTGCCTTTTTGTATTAGTTGAGAACATGTATTGATATTTATTTTTATTTTTACTTACTCCATTTCCATTAATGCCATCACATTCTACCCATTAGGCATATCAATCCAACCACATAACTGTATCATCAATATACACTATATACCGACTGTTTCGAAATCGATTTAACAAAGTGTCCTTGAAACAAAATTTTTGATATCTAATGTACATTTAATTGCATTTTCAATTTTTGCAATGTATATGCGTGTGTCTGTGTATGTATGGGCATGGCCGCTAGCCCCATCCTAAAGAAAACCCCACCCATTTGCTAATTGTTCTCTTTTATACACCGTTTAGATCTTGATGCAATTTATTTGATATACATGAACACACACGGCAATATTTTTAGCAATACACAAACATACCCAATATACATATATATATATATATATGTATATTAATTTATATATACAATGAATATCTATGTGACTATATTTGTATTTGTATTCGTATTCGTATTTGTATTGTAAAGTAAAATAACAAAAAAGACATTTGGGAGAATTTTACATATCTTGGCAACTCCTCGAACCAAAACAAAAAAAAAGAATCTGAAGTAGAGTAAAGTAAACTGAAAGCGAATTTACAGTTTCAAATCGAACTAATTTAAATTAAATTAACTAAGCAGTATGCTTACTAAAAGCAAATCTCAAACTAAACGCAAAGAATGCATATTAAAATTCAATGTTAGATTTTGTAATGTGAAAAAAAGAAACAAAATTGATCCAAGCAATTCTCTAAAACAGCACGACTTTTTAATTAAAATATTGATAATTATCAATATGCATTTCGAATATGTATTGTATTTTAAATATAAAATGAGTCTAAATGATTGTGCAGCACTGAAAAACTTATGAATCAATAAACGAACAAATGACAAAAATAATCAATTCTGTGTGTAAATTAAATTTATATAATGAGTATTATTTATTTCTATTGTCTGAAATGTCAACTTAAGCTCAAGTCCGTCAATTGTGGCTGCAGTTCAAGGTTTGTTTATCAATGTATAGAGTACATATGGAATATACAATATATATAGTCTACACACCATAACCTATATACGACTATTTGAAAAGTAGGTTGATAGCTATATATTATGCCTTTTATAACTATAGCTTAAACAATGCATTTCCTTAGCTAAATATTTTTTATGTTGTCCAATAGTAGTCAACGGCGTTTTAAAACTATAAATATATAAAAAAAAATATATGAGTTGAGTAGAAGATGATCATCCTCTGAATTGAAATATTTGTTTATTATATAAACAAATCTTCCTAATATTTATGCTAAATAAAAAAATTTAAAATTGCTTTCGGAATATACTAATCCTCCGAGGGAGGACACGTGGGTAAATCCATGCACAATAAAATTTAGTTGTATGATATTGTTTTATACCCTAAGAAAATGAGTATTTTAATTTGAATATTTTTTTGTACATTATTATTTTTTAGCGTATGCTGCACACTTTAGTTAAATCTGGTCTGAAAATGTAATCCTAATTAAAAGAAAATCATTTATGTTTTTATAGATTCTAAAATTTGTATTACGTATTAAAATTTTTTTTTAAACCTTATTCCCACTAACTATAAATTAATGAATAACTGTAATAAACAATAAAAACGGTGTTTGTATTTGCTCTTATGTATTTAAGTTTGTTGATTCATTTTAATTTAATAGAGATTTATTAAATAATTAATTTGCTTTTATTTCTTTAATTTTTAGTATGGGTAATAAATATTTTTTCTACGATTATTTTCCATTAACAAAATAATTTTTTTTTGTATTATACTTCTTTTATTATTATTTTTTTTTATATATCTTTATTTTTTTTTTATATCATTTTCTATTTTATTATATTTTTATTTTTATTAATACTATTATTTAATTATAATTTTTCACGTTCTTATTAAAATAAAAAAAAAAAGAATTTTTATGATCATTAAAATATTTTTTATTGTCATTATATTAATTGTAAAATATATAACATAGTGAAAAACTAAAGAGTATTTTAGAGGTACTATTCATTCAAGGTATGCAAGACATTCAAGGTAGTAATTAAGTTGATTAAGTATCCTCAGTTAAAGGTATCTATTTAAAGCTGGGTCTAAACCAAATCAGGACTGCTTCAAATATTTCCGATTCAAAATTCACACCCTCTCTCTTATGTGTGTATCATAGCATTCCGTTTCAAATCAACCTCTTACAGTATATACATATACATTTCAGTATATGGTTGTCCCTAACAATTTCAGTTTGCTGTTTGTTCAATAATAATAAACAAACCTAACAAGCGCCGTCAACTACGCCAACAAATTCGTTAGACACACTGCAGCAAACAGTAGGAAACGAATTGCGTTTCTGAATATCAGTTATCAACTATATATATATATGAATATATATTTTAAATATTAATATATAAAATCTATATATTGTAAATAATAATGTCACAAACCGCTGCCGGTGGCGCTGCAGCGCCCCGCAAGGAGGTAACCGGATTGCATCGCATGACCCAGCAAGGATTACGAGAACTATGCAAAAAGGACAAACTATATCAGACGCCGCGTCTAAACGATGTGCTCTATTTGCATTATCAGGGTAAGCCAGAGGATCCGTACGATACTAATATTAACTTTCTATTTAATTTCTCATAACATTCAGGCTATCAGTATATCGAGTGCCTGGAGGAGTATACGGAACTCAAGTGTCTGTGGCTCGAGTGCAATGCCATCTCGGAAATCGAGGGTCTGGAGAAACAGAGCAAACTGCGCTGTCTCTTTTTGCAGAACAATCTCATTAGACGCATCGAGAACTTGGGCTCGTGCCCATTACTGGATACGCTGAATCTTAGCTCAAATCACATACGCTTGATTGAGAACATCGGCACGAATGTACTGCCCGTCTTGAATACTCTTAATATATCGTCCAACTATTTGAAGGACAGCGAGAGTCTCGCTCATCTGGTGGACTGCAAGACCCTGGCCGTGCTGGACTTGTCTAATAATCGCATCGATGACATTTTGGTGGTAAAGATCTTCGAGAAGATGCCCTGCTTGAAGGTTTTAGTGCTACACGGAAACCCTGTCGTCTCACGTTTGCCACAATATCGCAAGACTCTGATTCTAGCTTGTGTGAGTATGAAAATTATTCTTTATATATATATACGCAGGTAACATATACTTAAAAAATAAAATTTTATATAAATAATTTTTTAATTTAAATATTTTTTTGCCAAACTTTTAAATAAATTTAATGTAATTTGTACTTTTCCAACCGCAGAAAGAGCTAACCTACTTGGACAGTCGTCCTGTCTTTCCACGTGATCGTGCCTGTGCTGAGGCCTGGTAATAAACAAATATTATTAAATACAGCATTATTCCAAATGTGAGCTAAAAAAGAACCATTTTATATTATTATAATGCAGGAAGCGCGAGGGCTACGAGGGTGAGCGAAAGGAAAATAGGCGCTGGAATCGTGCCGATCGTAAAAAAATGCGTGACAGCGTGAACTGTAAGTAGACAGATAATATCCGTAATGTATAAACATAATCTAACAAGTCTAATCTGTTAGACACCATACAGCTGCGCAATCGTCATCGCCCAGCGGATCAGCAAGATGCATTGATTAGTTCAACCGATTCGGAAGCAGAAGCAGAAGCCGATAAAGGCGCCGAGAGGACACGTGTCAAAGCGGATCTAGAATACGGTTGCGTGGATGACATATGGAGTGAAGTGTCTGGCGATAATAAGGAGGAGAACGAAACCACGGACAGTTCAGTTATGGCCGATGAGGCTGCTGGCAACGGCTGCCAGGATGATGAGCTAGCCGAGAAGCTTAGCAGCCGTCGAGCAAAGCCCTTAGACGGTCGTCCGAAGGTGCTATACGAAACCCAATTTGCTGACAATGAGGAAGACACTCAAAAGGAACCCAATAAGGGGCAGGCTGAGGAAGTACAGGCTGAGAATACAAACAATAAAGAGGTGGCTCAAAAAGAAGTCACTGAAATGGATGTGAAAGCTGAGGAAAAACGTGGTGCAAAACGTCTGCTTATAGAGGAAGTTAAGTTAGAACCACTTGATGTGGAATGCAAGACAGCTGAACTGGAAAAAGAAGAGGCTGAAAAAGCTGACGGGGCTGACAAGGCTGACAAAGCTGACGGAGCTGACAAGGCTGACGAGGCTGATGAGGCTAAAGTGGAGGGGTCTACAGAAAAAAAACAAATAATGTCAGAAGTTAAAGAAGTACAAGATGAGCTGAAAAATGTATTAGATGAAGTAGAGCTTAAGGAAATACCAGGTCTCGTAACTGATGAAGTAGAGCCAACGCAAATGCCAGCACTCAAAGATGATAAAGTAGAGACTGTAGAGCCAACGCAGATGCCAGCGCTCATAGCTGAGCCAGAAAGCGGGTCAGAGCTGGATCAGACTGCCAGAGAAGATCTAGACAAATCATGCCAGAAATTAAAAGCCATTGCTTCGAATGAAGGTGGAGATCCAACGCCTGAGCAGATCAAGCAGAAATCCATAGACAGAATGTATGAATCCTATGGGGACGAGATATTTGTCGAGCAACCCGAGTTCAACAATGCAATGCTAGAGCCCGAAGAACCCAAGGAACACCGAGAGCCTAAGGCGACTGCAAACGAAGAGTCAACAGCAAATACTACAACAAACAACATAGTGAAGACTAAAGAACAATTGGAATACGAAGCGGAGTGCGTAGAGGCGAACGAGATTGTGGAATATAATATGCAAGAGCTGAGCAGTCAAATGGATGAGGACCTGAAGGAGCTGAGTCTGCCTTTAGAGGGAATACGAGCTACGCAGGACGCATTGCAAAAGGATGGCAACAACAGCTCAGATGAGGAGAAGGAGCAGGATAAAAAGAAATGCGTTGAGCTGACAACAGTGACACATTCTCTGCGCATCATCGAGGAGTTCAGTGTGCGGCGCGAGCGCATTTGCGCCCAAGAGGAACAGCAACAGAAAGTTCAGATTGAGGAGATACAAATAGAGAAGGATAAGGAAGACGAACTGGATGCGGCATTTGCCAAGGCTCTGGATGCTTGCACAGATGATGTGCCCATGCGAGTCTTTGGTGAGGGCTGCGACCAGCCCAGCCACGAGTGGCACAAGGAAGAATGTTTGCGTCAATTGACCGTTACAGAAACTCGTACGGTGCACAACGATGACGACGAGCTATTCAAGGTGAAACCATTGAATGCAAACACTTGTGCCGAACAAGCGGAATTAATTTGTGAGGAAATGAGCCGAAAACTGGAGGCCGAAGAGAATTCACTGCGGGATCTACTGCAGCAGCTAGAGGATGAGACTGATGTCCTGTACGACCTAACGAGCGCCGTAGACGACGAGGAGCTCGATAAGGTGCCAGAGCCACCAGTCGATGAGGTTTGCGCGGCGCTCATTCATGAGCTAATCGACGAGCTGCAGTATCAGGAAATCATCAATGGACAGAATATTAAATGCTTTGATTTCGGAGTCATTGAATCGGATGAAGAATACAGCTATTCAGCGGATCCCAAGACTCAATCGATAGTGCCATCTGAACTGGAGGATCCAGCCGGTGGCAAATCGTTGCGCGAATGTCTCGATGCCTTTGGCAATTTTCTTACGTCTGTCAAAGAGCGCAAGAAGGAAAGAAAGTTAGATAGAAAGGAGACAAGTAGCTCAGAGAAGGTGAGCGCAGCCAAGGCGCTGCTGAAGTCAAAAATGATGAATGCCTTCATGGACAAAAGTCCTCGGGGGGTCGAGGCACAGCTGACCAAGCAGGAGGAGAAGCGAAAACGTCGCGTTGCGGCCATGGCAGATCGTTGTTTCTCCAAGCGCGACAATTACGAAGACACACTCGAAGTTGTGAACAATAAGCTGATGATTGTGAAGAAGGATACAGGCGAGCTCGAGGATCTGCCGCCGCCGCCAGCCCTGATCAGTGATACGGAGAGTGAGTCGGACAATGAGTCGTCCTCTGGCAACGAACCCGATGACTACGATACGGCCGACGAGCTTATCGAGAATAAATCAGCAGGCCAAGAGAATAGAAACTTACGCGAGAATTGGCCAAAAGCCGACCCAGCTGAATTGGAGCTAGGCAACACATCGTTATCCCTCAGGGATGGGGATAGTGTGGAGGATCAGTCAATTGATCAGTTCTATTCGCTAGAAGCCAGAGCTGCCTTCAATTCGCTAGACTCCGAGTTCCTGGACAAACTGGATCTGCAAAAGGTAATCGGCGTCGATGGCGAAATAACTGTGGAGGGCATGCGCAGCTACGACGAACTGACAGCCGATGATGCAGTACAGAAAGCTGATAATCCTGGCGCCCTGGTGAAACAAGATGAAATGCTCAAGGACCTAATCGAACGTCAGCATCTGCAGGAGGAACGCGAACGTCAGATGGAAGAGCTATCTAAGGATTTGGGGGCGCACAAATTGAAATGTAAATCGATAACAGATCAACTCGAAAGCGAACTTGAAGAGGCGAAGATGACGACGAATTTGTTACAAATGCTAAACAGCGTGGAGTGTTCTAAAGAGGAGGAGTTGGGAGAGAAGAAAGCGGCGGGAAATTTCCTAAAAATAAAGTGGGGCAGTCCAAAAGAGGAGTTAAAGGAGGATGCCATTGAGGAGGAGCAACAGCAACAGCAACAGGAGGATCGAGATGAGGAGCTAGACAATGTCCAGGAGTACCCTACCATACAATTAACGCTGGGTGCTTGTAAATTATGCGAAATAAAGAGTCAAGTGGCGAATGCAAAAGATGAGGAGGAAGAGGCAGCTGAGAAGGCTAAAGCAGCAGTAGCAGAGGAAAACAAACTTAAGATAGAGGAAATAACTGGTAACAACGAGCAAATTGATGAGAAAACTGAGGAAAAAACGAGCAATGAAATGGGCGAAAAGTCGGAAGGAAAACCCCTACCTAGTGTCAATGGCAACATAGATGATGACATTATATCGGATGCATCGACAGACTACGAATCAGGCGAGGATATAGCCGTTGTGGAGCCACCGCGACTGCCCGAAGGAGCGCTCACTGAATTGTTTAGCAATCAGTTCGACGAGGATGGCCTCAAGCTAGAGCGTGAAAATGAGGAAGCGCTGCGTAAGCAACTTTTCAGTTTGCCCCTGAGAGCTTGGGCCAGTCAGAATTCCATAGATAAAGTCGGAAATGTGGCAAAGGAAAAACAAGATTCCGAATCAGCAGCGACAACTGATGTGGATGATGAAAGCTGTGAGGTGGATGCGAATAAGGAGTCGAAGAAGCCTGACATCGAAGACGATGATGACATGGAATCGGGGGGCGCCATCGACGAGCTGGCGCGCAATGCCAAGCGTCAATGGGCGAAAATATCACAGAAATTGAGTGAGTTCATCGAGGCCGACGATCTGAAGCTATTGGAGAAGAGTCAGTTCAATGAGGAGGACAGCGACGGCGACGAGCAAGAAGATGAGCTGGAGGAGAGTCTGAAAAAATTGAATATTATTTACGAAGAGTGCGAGACACAGATTAACAGCGCTAGACCCGAATATACGCAAGTCTGGCATGACGCGGAGGAAGAAGCTAATGAGCCAGATATTGAGCAGACACGGGCTGAAGAAGGGGTTGACCTAGAAGAGCCTGCAGAAGCAAACGAAAAAGAAATTGAGCAGGAACGGGCTGAAGAAGCTGAAGAGCTAGGAATGGACCTAGATAAGACTCTAGAAGCTAATGAGCTAGAAGAAACTGAAATGGGAAATGAAACTGAACTAGAAAAGACGCTAGAATCAAATGAGCAACAGCTTGAAGAAGAAGAAACTGAAGGAACTAAAGAGCAAGAGTCTGAGCAAGGTGAGACTCTAGAAGCTAAAGAGCAACAGCTTGAGCTAAAAGAAACTGAAGAAACTAGAGAACAAGAGCTTGAAGAGCATACCGAACCCGAAGAGGATCAGCAGAGCGCAAATCTAGAGCCTCAGCCAATAGGCGTTGACCAGCCCGCGAAAACTCCCATAATACTTGATTACTTTGAAGATAATACCGATACCGACAGCTTCCATACCATACCCGAACTGAAGACCGAAGAAATTGAATGTAATCTGGAAATACTCGACGATGATGGTGATGCTATAGTCAAGGAGGTGAGCGTCAATGCTCAGGTCACCTATGAGTTGAAAAAGTAATTGAAATTCAAGTTGATTTTTACTAAATAAATGAATAGAATGGTATTATACAATTTAGTGTGTGTTGTTCGACTAGGTAGTAGGACTGTAGGAAATATTGCGAACCCGAACCCAATGATAACATTTCCCGAGGGAGAGCTGTTCACAAGCCGCAAAATCCAAAAACTAGTTTGAACCGCATTGAATAGCAAAAGGCAAATGAAAAGTACAAACCACGTACATGATTTCTAAATATATATTAAAAGTGCGAAAGATTAGAGAACGATTTTTTATTATTCGTTTTTTGTTTACTGCCCCATCGATTAATTATCAAAATTGGCACATCCTGAGCCACTTGAAACCGGTTTGCCCACAGCACTCAAACCGGTTTTTTTGCTTTGTTTAGATGACTTCGGCGAGGGCACTCGAGCAGGTTATCATCGACGTTGCGCCTTATCAATTCGAAAATAATGTATGGAAAAAAATAAGAATGTTGCACTATTCCCATAGACGTCCAAACATCAGCGACGAGCAGCTGGGGAGTGCGTGCACAGTTTATTGGACTCAACAGAATTCCACATGGATTGATGCCTATTGCATAATACAATTGAAATTCATTTGCATATAGTATAATACGAACGAAATTCATTTAGCTGATACAGCTATCAGTTAAGAACTCTCGAGGGGGTCATGTATACATCTATAGCTGTACTTCATATCATTTTTTGGAAAGCAAATTTTGTGTATTTAAAGAAATTCTTTAGTGATTAAAGTCGTCACAATAAAAAATCCATGAAATCCAGTTTGAACTAGTTCTAATTCCTGAATTTTGATAATCATTTTATTTTGGACATTTCATAATCTTATCTATATATATGGCAAAACAGCTGAATGACTGGGCGAGGGGGCCAAAGTAGGTCAGTGGTAAATGCTGATCGACGTTCAATGTACGAGTTTATCGGTCAAGTAAAAACTTTTCCCTTACTATTCTGTTAGTTTCGACGGAATTCCGTCTGATACAAATTCATTGAGAAATCGCAGAGGCTAAAGTATATTGCCAATTGGAGGAAAAGCAAGTAATTTTAAAAATGAATTCAAACTTAGAGGGAAGGAACTCTTAATATAGCAATGCTTAATTCCCCTGTAAGTATTATCGTTCTGTGTATTTATATAAATAGCCGAGAGGAGCTACGAATATGCTATTTGAAGTTGCTAACAAAATTGTGTAGCAATTTAGTAGGAGGATCAGATGATACAGTGATATTAGTCGGATCTACAGTGATAGATTAATGATTCAGAAATAATATCAGCTATCTCAGAGCGTCAGCTACCCAAATTATAAACATTTTAGGCAATAAGGGCCTATGTAGGGACGATTTTGAGCGCACTTCTATATCTATATAAGGTGAATAAGCTGCCGAAAGCTGCCAAAAGGTGAGAAGAGCTCAATATAGCAAATGTCCTTGAAGAAACATACTTTGCAGCGAATGTTGAACGAGATCGAATCAGATATAGCAACAAGCGCATCATATATTTACTAAATTATGCCAAGATACAATATAAATCTAATGAAATATAAAGTAATACATAAATTCGACATATAAAAACATAAATTCATAATTCAATTCAAACACGTAAATTCGTAATTTCTTTAAAGCATTTGCAACCGATCTCGTCTTGCCACGCCTATTTCTAGGTATACAACGAGCCGAATTGCATGAGCACTATTAGATAGGTAACCATGGCCGTAAAGATCTGCAGAAATATGTTAATCGATAATAAGCTACAGATAGAACAGAAAACCCACCGACATCAGTAGATTATAGTCTATATCCATAAAGCCCTCAGCGTTGATAGTTAAAGCATCCTGCTCCACCTGCATGGCGAATTCAGCGAGAACCGCATTGTAGGCCAAAGGAGGCGGCATCGCCTGGCACTGGGCTGCACAGGCCAGACCCCTAACATGACTGCCTATAAGCATGTGCTATATGATATATAGATATAGATATAGATATAGATATAGATATAGATATAGATATAGATATAGATATAGATATAGATATAGATATAGATATAGATATAGATATAGATATAGATATAGATATAGATATAGATATAGATATAGATATAGATATAGATATAGATATAGATATAGATATAGATATAGATATAGATATAGATATAGATATAGATATAGATATAGATATAGATATAGATATAGATATAGATATAGATATAGATATAGATATAGATATAGATATAGATATAGATATAGATATAGATATAGATATAGATATAGATATAGATATAGATATAGATATAGATATAGATATAGATATAGATATAGATATAGATATAGATATAGATATAGATATAGATATAGATATAGATATAGATATAGATATAGATATAGATATAGATATAGATATAGATATAGATATAGATATAGATATAGATATAGATATAGATATAGATATAGATATAGATATAGATATAGATATAGATATAGATATAGATATAGATATAGATATAGATATAGATATAGATATAGATATAGATATAGATATAGATATAGATATAGATATAGATATAGATATAGATATAGATATAGATATAGATATAGATATAGATATAGATATAGATATAGATATAGATATAGATATAGATATAGATATAGATATAGATATAGATATAGATATAGATATAGATATAGATATAGATATAGATATAGATATAGATATAGATATAGATATAGATATAGATATAGATATAGATATAGATATAGATATAGATATAGATATAGATATAGATATAGATATAGATATAGATATAGATATAGATATAGATATAGATATAGATATAGATATAGATATAGATATAGATATAGATATAGATATAGATATAGATATAGATATAGATATAGATATAGATATAGATATAGATATAGATATAGATATAGATATAGATATAGATTCAGTCTAGATTCACCTGTCGCTTGCAATACTCTCCACAATGGCAAAAGGTGAAGAGTAGTATGAGCAATGGCACAAAAGTTGCGCAGGTCATGTAGATAAAGCCAAACTGATAGATCTTGATAAGCACTAGAAGTGTCCAATATATATTGACGATAATGTCAAGAAACATCACCACAAAGATGAAGACAATCGACCAGCCAAACAAACTGTTGTAAAGTTCAAACAGGCGATAGAGCTCCATGTAGGCGCGCTTCAGACTCAGAAGATAGTCCAAGGAGCACATCTGCTCAAATTGTATGTCCAATATCGTCTGGGTGCCCAGCTGACGATAGTTGTGCAGGGCCTGAAGACGTTCATCCAACCGCTCCGCATGATAGCCCAACAGATCCACGTACAGAAGCAGGAGGAGACATTGATATCGATTAACGATGACGGCACCGAGCGAGTACCAAAAGTAGCCGATATAATCGGAATTGAGAACCACGTATATAGAAGGAATAAATACGATGATATTGATAACACCCAGAACATAGAATTTGATATATCTAATCCAGGGCAAATTTCTAATCGGTTGCTGCAGCTCGCATTGAAAGTGCAGACGCAAACACTTCAGCTGCAGACAGAACTCGTAGTATTTATTATACTGGCAGATCACTTGCAGTTCAATAACTAAACAGAAATTTATATATTATAGAGATAGAGAAAGAGAGAGAAAGAGAAAGAATTCATATACACGCCTGTCATGGTAACAATTTGGGAGACAAACACAATGCAGCTGACCAGCAGTGAGACCAGAAGATCTCCCTCGGGCGGTTGGAAAATGATTTTGTAGAATGCCACACCGATATTCGAGAGTATTATGATTAGTGTATAGATCTGTTGGTAATGCTGCTTGGGCGACTTTTCGGTCACCCACGGTACCAGGCCCAAGACGGCAAAATACTTGATATAACGTTGCAGAGCGAATAACATGTTCTCTTGAGAATGTGTCAATGGATACTAGAGAGTTTGGCTAAAAATATTGGCTCGAGCTACATTTGTAGATTAAACCAATTTGATATGTTCGCTAATTAAATGCAAAAATAATTAGCTAAAATGGAAAAAAGCGATACGCGCGAACAAAACAAATCAATTAACAAAGATAGTGTTTGGTAGAACTTCAAATTCTAAATTCGTGCATAGACAATGTAAATTTACGATATTTTTTTATGGGCTTATATTGAGTATTATTGAGAATATATTTATTTTAAATTTAAAGTACTTACCACTAAAGCACTTGTTTCACAGCAGTCTTTGCTATAAAGAGAAAGACAAATATTATAAATATTAATAATAGTAATAATAATCAATAATAATAATGCTAATAGTAATGCAAATAGCACTGATAGTAAGAATTATAAAAAGGTTATATATTATAGAGAGATAATCCATCTTGGTAAGAATGGTTTTTTGTAGTAAAATTGATGGAAATGATAAAGAAATCAATAATAATTATTTAATATAAAAAAACAAAATTATTAAATTATGAATAATTAAGTAAAAAAATATTTGTTTAAATAAGACAATAAAATAAGAAATAAATTATTACTCATTAAATAAATATAAAAATACATATAAAATAGAAAATATATAAAAATTAATTATTATTATTATAATCACATAATTCTTTTTTCTTTTGGGAAATGATATCTAAAATAATAAAAGTATAAATAATTATTGATACGAAAAAGGGTAGTTTATAAATGAATTAACAAGTCTTGTTAATTAGAGATTAGGTTGGGCATTAAATACAAAATGTGTGTCAAATAATTAGCAGTCTCGTCTGACTATGCCTCGTTCAATTGTTGTCAATTGTCAGAATGGTGATTTAGAAAAATCTATAGCAAATCGTTATATTAATCTATATATTAACGCTAATTAGAGACGTTGCCTGATTATGTGATTATAAACAATCGCCCTTTACAAATAATATATTTCACACCAATCGCTGATAACTTTTACAGTTTGCTGTCCCACTAACAAGTTCAAGCCGGAAATTATTTACAGAATGTGATATATTTGTGATTTGCTGTTTGTCAATCTAGAGTTCAAGTATTTCTAGGGAATACGCGCACATAAATAAAATTTTAAGTAATTCAATACAAAACACATGCCGCGACAAACAAAATTAAAAATCTGCTCTGAGCTGTTTGTTACCAAACTTTCCACTTGTCGTCGACCTCCACATCCGAATTGAGCCTTATCAATATGCTTGTCCAAAATTACCTTCTGAAGCTTTACGTCGCTGATAAGCGAATTGTCCACCAAGCGGTTTTTTTTTTTTTTTTTTATTAAACAAATGAAAAAGTAAAAGTGTGTGAGTCGGAGTGCACACGCCTATGCTGAAATATACATATATTTATTTATTATATTTTTTGTTATTGCTAGAAACAGCTGATAATATTTTGCCCCGGCGCTAGGTATAAATACGAGCCGCACACTTGATGCGATTCAGTTAAGAGAAGTTGTTCAAGCGCTTAGCAGCCGGCTTCTTCTAAATAAATATAGTAAAAACAAAAATTCCATAGATCAACAAGTGAAACTGAAGTGGAAAAAGTATTTCAAACGTGATAAGCAAATCGAAAAAAAAAATCATTCATAAATCAATTTGTTTTGAAAGCGTGTGAAGAGACAAAATTATATAAAGTGCACAATCATGAGTGTTAGTATACAAATTTATATTCGTGAATATTTAGAATATTCTCTATATATTAGTTAGTAGTTCGTTTTCTTTAGTGCAGGGTTTAAAAAATAATTGTGTGTTTACGTCTTGATTTTTACTAAAAACTTACAAGTTTTTTATTTCTGGAATTGTGCTCTAAAATCAAAAATTAATAACATATATAAATATATATGCAATTAATTTATTTTAACTCACATACTTAGAGTAAAGAACGTAGTTGTTTATTCAATTTAAAATATAAAATTTAGTTCCACTTTATATATTTATTTAAAATATATTATTTTTTCTTAATCAAAACTAAAATAAAAATTCAATATTAAATTAATTAGCTATGCACATCAATATATAATTAAATATAAGAGCATTTGCAATTCATGCAATATATTACTATATATGTAGACACTCGCTCAGTCTTAACAATTTTAAATTGTTAAGCCATATTTTTTATAACAAAATAATTTTCAGTTTCATACAAATTCCCAACAGCTAATTTTTTTCCTTTCAAACTATTTTGTGCCTTATAAACTCAAAGCAGCTAATACTTGCGATCTCGTATATAAAATATGGATATATACATATAGATATATCTGAGTATATGTACATATTTGTATATAAAATAAGTTTTTCTTTTTCCTGATCTTCTTTGTAGACAATTATAGTAGACCTACAAAATGATTCATTAATTGATATGGCACCGCCCTTCAAATTCGTATTCAATCTCCATCCAGATATATTAAATTTTACGTTTTGACTCAAAAGATTTACTATGGATTTACTTTCAATCGAGCATCAGCAACAAATTTAAGTAAAATTGTTTTTAGCTCTTTCGTAGCTGTGTGTAACAATGAATAGAAGACAAATTATATATTTTCCGAATAGATGACAAATTTGATGTGCATATGTATAAAATTTTAAATTTAATTACTTTTATATACATATATATACATATATGAAATGAATCAGCTCACCTGATTTTGGATAAGTTTATAATGCGTGTTCCGTTTCGATACCATTACTTTTTACAGTCGAATCTACGTATTGCGATTATTGGCCAAAGCAATTTTGCTGCCGATGTGCTGGAGTTGATATTGGAGCGCTCGAAGTTTCAGGTGGTGGGCGTCTTCACCATACCCGACAAGGGCAGTCGCGAAGATGTGCTGGCCACGACAGCTGCCAGTCACAATATACCCGTCTTTAAGTTTGCCAGCTGGCGACGCAAGGGCGTGCCACTGCCCGAGGTCTTGGAGCAGTATAGATCGGTCAAGGCGGAGCTAAATGTGCTGCCCTTCTGCTCGCAGTTTATACCCATGGAGGTGATTGATGGCGCCCGCCTGGGCAGCATTTGCTATCATCCATCCATATTGCCCAGACATCGCGGCGCCAGCGCCATATCCTGGACACTGATTGAGGTGAGCTCTATTTATGCTTGCCCAAATTCACTATTCTAATCTCCTAATGCTCTACAGGGCGATGAGATCGCTGGCTTCAGCATTTTCTGGGCCGATGATGGCTTGGACACTGGACCATTGCTGCTGCAGCGTCAAACGAATCTCGAGCCCACAGACACCTTGGACACCATCTACAAGAGATTCCTCTACCCAGAGGGCGTCAAGGCCATGGGCTTGGCTGTTGACATGGTAGCCGATGGCACAGCGCCCAAGATAGTCCAGACCGAGGTGGGCGCCAGCTATGATCCAGCCATGTTCAAAGTGGAGAATCAACAGCTATGCCTCGCCCAGTCGGCTGTAGGAATTTTCAATTTTGTGCGCGGCCTGGATTCGGTACCTGGAGCGGTAGCCACAGTGGTGCTCGACGATGGCACCGAGGAGCAGGTGCGTTTCTTTGGCGCCCATCTCTATTCGGCGGGACCCGTCAAGGATGGCAAAGCGCTGAAGCTGAAGGGCTTGGCGAAGCCCGCCTGGGTGCACGAGGGCGGCCTCCTGATCGAGGGCACCGACGGCGCCTTCGTCAATGTGCGTCGCATCAAACGTGGCACCAAAATGATCAACGCCAGCGATTGGTTCAAGCAGGCTGAGCATCAGCCCATCACGGACTTCAGCGAGGACGAGCTGGCCAAGAAGGCGCAGCTGGCGAGCATTTGGCAGGCCATCCTAAAGGCGCCCATTGAAGGAGCGACGGACTTCTTTGCCGCTGGCGCTGGCTCAATGGACGTAGTGCGTCTGGTTGAGGAGGTCAAGGACGCCTTTGATGTGCCGCTGGAGAACGAGAATGTGTTTATGGCGCCCGTTTTCGACGAGTTCTTCGACCTGCTCGTTCGCAACTTGCGTCAGGGTAGCGGCGGTGCCGGTGGCAAGCAGGTGGAGTACAAGGGCTTCCAGCTGAAGGCGAACAAACGCGACATTCGTGTGCCCACACAGCTCTTCATCAATGGCGAATTTGTGGATGCCGAAAAGAATCGTGTGCTGGATATTGTGAATCCCACCGATGAGACGGTGCTCTGCGAGGTGGCCTGTGCCAGCGCCAACGATGTAGATAAGGCGGTGCAGGCCGCTCACAAGGCTTTCTTTGGCTCCTGGAAACAGGTGTCCGCCAGGCAACGTGGCCAACTCATGTTGAAGCTGGCCGATTTGATGGAGCAGTACAAAGAGGATTTGGCTACCATTGAGTCCGTTGACTCGGGCGCTGTCTACACTCTGGCCTTGAAGACCCACATCGGCATGTCCATCGATGCCTGGCGCTATTTCGCTGGCTGGTGCGATAAGATTCAGGGAAATACGATACCCGTGAATCCGGCAAGACCCAATAATGTTTTGACATTTACGCGCAAGGAACCGATCGGGGTTTGCGGTCTGGTCACCCCCTGGAATTATCCCCTAATGATGCTCTCCTGGAAGATGGCTGCGTGCATAGCAGCCGGAAATACCTGCCTGATTAAGCCAGCTCAAACCTGTCCCCTGACTGCTCTAAAATTCGCCGAGCTATCGGTCTTGGCCGGTTTTCCGCCTGGTGTGATCAATGTCCTGCCCGGCAAAGGCTCCGATGCGGGTCAAGCTGTTGCCGACCATCCCTTAGTGCGCAAATTGGGCTTCACGGGCTCCACGCCCATTGGCAAACACATTATGAAATCCTGTGCTGACTCCAATTTGAAGAAATGCTCGCTGGAGCTGGGCGGCAAAAGTCCTTTGGTCATATTCGCCGACTGCGATCTAGACAAGGCTGTGAAGCATGTAAGTCGATACGTTTGATTGTTATGGGAGGTAGTTCAGATAGATATATCTGTGTGTCTCTCATACAGGTTGCTGGGCATATCATAGCTTGCAGTCTGGCTAGACTTTACTTATTCCTTCTGCTTCCATTATTAATCTATCCCATTCTTTCTTTTCAGGGCATGTCCTCTGTCTTCTTTAACAAAGGTGAGAACTGCATAGCTGCTGGCCGTCTTTTCGTTGAGGATCGCATTCATGATGAGTTTGTGCGTCGTGTCTTGAAGGATTTGCGCTCAATGACAATTGGCGATCCGCTTAATCGCTCCACAGCGCACGGACCACAGAATCATAAGGCGCACATGGATAAATTGATAGAATACTGTGAGCGCGGTGTGGCCGAGGGCGCCAAACTCGTCTATGGCGGCTGCCGTGTGCCCAATATGAAGGGCTATTTCTTTACGCCCACCGTCTTCACAGATGTCGAGGACGATATGTTCATAGCCCAAGAGGAGTCCTTTGGTCCCATCATGATCATATCCAAATTCAACGGCAGCGACGTCGACTCGGTGATGACTCGCGCCAATCGCTCGGAATATGGCTTGGCCAGCGGCGTCTTCACCAAGGACATTAGCAAAGCCCTAAGCTTTGCCGATCGCATTGAGGCCGGCACCGTCTTCGTTAATGTCTATAATAAAACAGACGTGGCTGCTCCCTTTGGCGGCTTCAAGCAGAGTGGCTTCGGCAAGGATCTCGGCCAGGAGGCACTAAACGAGTATCTGAAGACCAAGTGCGTTACGATCGAGTACTGAACAAATCATAAAAATTTAAGTGCATTTATAGAATTCTATTAATAGAGCCAAAAAGACTTAATCCAATATTCATATATTATAGTGTAGATTTTAGATAAATAGTATTAGCGCATCTATATATCATCTATGTATATATATACTAGAAATCAATAAAGATATTCATTTATAAATTAATTTTTATTTATTTAATCATATTATTTTTCATTATTCTGTATATTTTTGAAGGAAATGGTATTTTGGTATCAATTGATAGCTATCATAAGCTCATAGTCCGAAATTGGCAAGAATATTACCAACTAGGAGTATCTATACAAACAGAAATTCGTCCATAATAGAACCCTTATTCTACTCTATATGCTAGTGGATCCACAAGTTGACCTCCTTTGCTTGAATTATTTACTAAAACGAAAATTTACATACTGTCTAAATATGTAGAATAGACATTGCAATCGCTGAAGTCTAAGCAAATTTTCCATCAAATTTCCATTTGTCTAAAACAAAGGCAAAGGCTTTAAGATCGGCTATAACTTTTACTTCAACCTCCCACCTCTACCGCTCACGTTCCACCCCTGAATGACTTTTGCAATTGGCGTTCACCTAAAAATATGCGGCAATTCCCCTCACCGATTGCAGCGATTCGCGCTCTTGTTCTTCCTTTGTCAACATTTCAAGCGCAACTTTTGACAGCAAATGTGGGTCAAAAAGAAATGAAAGTTGGATTATTGTTTTATGGCTGGTAACATTTAAATTTGCAATCTTTTTTAGTTTTCCTTTTTATTGTATAGAGTTGCATGCAAGCAATGCGCATTAGCAAAACATATGAAACATAACGTGACTATGAGGCGTATACGTAATACATGCATTTGTGTGCGACATTTTGTTTGATTTCCTCCTCATTCGTGCTCTTCCTCTCTCTCCCTCTGCCACCAGATACTTCACTCACACACTTTCTCCATCGCACCCTTCCTCTATCCGATTCTCTACATTTCCTGTTTGCTATCTAACATGTAATTGCATTAACCGTTGGAGCATGTGCCTTGTGCTATTATCGTTCATACGAATGTTGTGTGTGTATGTATAAGTGTATCTGTATCTGTATCTGTATCTGTATCTGTATCTGTATCTGTATCTGTATCTGTATCTGTATCTGTATCTGTATCTGTATCTGTATCTGTATCTGTATCTGTATCTGTATCTGTATCTGTATCTGTATCTGTATCTGTATCTGTATCTGTATCTGTATCTGTATCTGTATCTGTATCTGTATCTGTATCTGTATCTGTATCTGTATCTGTATCTGTATCTGTATCTGTATCTGTATCTGTATCTGTATCTGTATCTGTATCTGTATCTGTATCTGTATCTGTATCTGTATCTGTATCTGTATCTGTATCTGTATCTGTATCTGTATCTGTATCTGTATCTGTATCTGTATCTGTATCTGTATCTGTATCTGTATCTGTATCTGTATCTGTATCTGTATCTGTATCTGTATCTGTATCTGTATCTGTATCTGTATCTGTATCTGTATCTGTATCTGTATCTGTATCTGTATCTGTATCTGTATCTGTATCTGTATCTGTATCTGTATCTGTATCTGTATCTGTATCTGTATCTGTATCTGTATCTGTATCTGTATCTGTATCTGTATCTGTATCTGTATCTGTATCTGTATATGTATCTGTATCTGTATCTGTATCTGTATCTGTATCTGTATCTGTATCTGTATCTGTATCTGTATCTGTATCTGTATCTGTATCTGTATCTGTATCTGTATCTGTATCTGTATCTGTATCTGTATCTGTATCTGTATCTGTATCTGTATCTGTATCTGTATCTGTATCTGTATCTGTATCTGTATCTGTATCTGTATCTGTATCTGTATCTGTATCTGTATCTGTATCTGTATCTGTATCTGTATCTGTATCTGTATCTGTATCTGTATCTGTATCTGTATCTGTATCTGTATCTGTATCTGTATCTGTATCTGTATCTGTATCTGTATCTGTATCTGTATCTGTATCTGTATCTGTATCTGTATCTGTATCTGTATCTGTATCTGTATCTGTATCTGTATCTGTATCTGTATCTGTATCTGTATCTGTATCTGTATCTGTATCTGTAGCTGTATCTGTATCTGTGCAACTGTATCTGTGAATCTGAGGATGAATCTCTACCGCTATATTTATTTTCATTATCTCAAGAGTTCGTCGTAAAATATGCAATCAAAGCTTCTGATAAACAGAAGCTTTGCAATAACCGTTATTCAGAAGTATACAACCAAATGGCTACTCAAATATCCAGACCTGTGTATATAAAAAAAGCCAAGTAACTATTTTAGGCGGTATGTGTGTGTGTGATACTGTTATAGAATACCGTAAGAAGGAAATTAACCGCAATAAACAGAAAACTAACAGTTACCAAGAGCTTAAGCAAGAGCTAAATAAACTGTAATACACGCACACGCACAATATATATATATATATATATATATATATATGTGTATATGTATATACAGGCAAACAAAAACTAACAGTAAGCAAGAGCTTAAATAAATGTCAGCCATATAAACAGGTAAGCATTAAAAACCGAAAATAGCCGAAGGAGGAGATGAAGCCTGACTGTATGCACTTGTGTGCGTTGGAGAGATTTAGGGCGGATGTGCCGGAGAGCTAAAAGAGCCGTAGTCGATTGTATAACGCGCGTCGCGTATTCAGAACAGCTGAGATATGACGTAATTGAATGTGGGAGAAATAATATACGAATAATCAAAAAATCTAAGGCAGCCCCAAATGCAGCCCCTATTTTGACAAATCAACTCTGATGTGAGTGGGCCATTAGTTTTTTGTGTTTTTTTCTCTCTTTCTTTTTTCTTGGTTTATATAATTTGCAAATATTCCGGCTTTAGCTTTGGCTAGTTGGGAGTAAAACTCTTCGGTTGGTGGAAACCTTTGGCAGCAGAAGTAATCAATAAATATTATATTACTAAATTTTACTGGAATCCTGCAATTTCTGTCTCGCTCACTTAAGCGCACTCTCTCTCTCTCCCTCTTTCGCTCTCTCTTTTGGCTGCGCTTTTACTGCGCAAGCTTGCGGCAAAGTGACTGGAAGCAACTGCGGCTCAATTTGCCTTGGAATGGCCAGCATTTTACCCCAGCTTATGGCGTGCGGCGAATTCAGATCTATGCTAAGTTAACTGTAAGCAGGAGCTGATAGCGAAATGTAGGTCTAGAAAAAGCATTTTTACGTTGTTCGCTAGAGCTTTTCTATAAGCTTAGTAAATAAATTAAAAGTGAGGAATACTTTTGGGAGAATGTAGTGTTGAGCTACAAAAATTTGTATGCGAGGGTAGTTTATGATAATTACGAGAAGCATTGAAAATAGAATTTAGACATAACGAAATGAATGTATATTTATATTTTTGATTAATATATATTTGTTTATACTCTACAATAGAATATGGATGAATCTTTATCAGAAATTCTGATAAGAACGCTTGACTCTAAAACCCCATGATAACCGAGCGCACAGTTGGGAGCACGTAGCGAGCTAGAAGCACTTGGTTTATATGCAGCTCACGAGTTCAGTTCGAGAGCCACTGAACGCAATTGCAAGTCCTAGCAGCAGCAGCAGCGGCCGCAGCCGTTGACGCTGCCACGGCAGCAACAGAAGCAGAAACGCCTGAAACCTTGAAAGCTTGCAGCCCAACTGTTTTTTTTTTGCTCTCCAGCGCTCACCACCGGCACTCAGTGCCGACCACAGCGGCGCCACCCACAAGCCGAAAGTCCAGCGCTAGCAAGCGAGCCCGTCGTTCCAATGACGGCGACGGCACCCAGCTGAGAAAAAAAAAAAACACACACACACACACACACTCACACACCCACATATACAGAAAGCTGCAAGGCGGTTAAAAAAAAAAACACACACACACACACTGAAAAAGAAATATAGAATAAGCTCTGATTGTGTATTTCCATGCGCAATTGTTTGCCCACAGCCCCAGCCTTGTCTGTGTGTGTCACACATTCGCCTTGGAGTGTGTGAAAACGAGCGAGCGACACGACTGAAGCCGAAGTGCAGCCGAACAGAAGCCGAGCATTTCGCTCACAGCTGCAGCAGTTGTGGCGCTGGCGAGCTCAACGCTCAACTGGCACTATCATTGGCGTTTTAACTGTGGACGGTTGCTACTCGCACTCGCTGGCGGATTAACGGCACATAGATATATATATTTATAAAAATATATATATGTATATGCACACATATATATAGAGTTATGTGCATGTCTGCGTAGAGAAGAAGAAGAAGAAGAGGAAGCTGAAAAGCAGCGTTCAAGAAAGTTCATCTGTATGTGTGTTGTTGTTGGTGCGCCGCTGCGGAAGATACAACAAATTTTCATGTATTTACACAAAACGTTGGTTACATAAAAATAGCAAAAAAGCTTAAAAATATTTAAAGAGTTTAATTCTCGAGGTGATGAAGCAAAAGTGTCAAAATTTCAACAAAATAAATCGTTTCACGACCTCAACAATCCATAAATAAAAGATTATGCAAAACACAAAAAAGAGACAATTTTTCGAGTGATTATATGAACAGCGTCGGCAAAGACAACGCGATAAGGACACTGTGACAGCAGCAGCAAAAAAGAAAAAAAAATTATATCCTTGTAAAACTTATATACATACCGATATTCGATTTTTTCTTGCTGCTGTTAATTAAAAACAGAATTTAACATAAACTATTAAAAGAAAGATACAATAAACAAAAATAAGATTTAAAATAATGCTACTAAAATACATATAATTAAAAATTCATATACATAAAAATTTAATCAAGCAATTTCCAAGCTTTTGAAAAAGCAGAAAACGTCTAACAGTTTATTTCCAACACATAACTAGCAAAAATTAGCTAGAATATCCTTTACCACTCGTTTTTAGCTTGTTTCGGCTAGTGAAAATATAGTGCATTCGTATGTATATAGCTTGTGTAATCAATATGCTTATATAAACTTTGAAATTCGAGCTACAGCTTACACACGACAGACTTTTGGCCATATACCACATATACATATATCACAAATGAAAACTTCAGAATTGCATTAAGTACTTATAAAATAAGCTGAGAAGAAAAGAATGAAAAAAAAGATCATTGCCTACATTTCTGCGCCTCCTGCCCCACAGCTAGAGGACTCGCCCAGCTACAGACATAGCCACAGGCATTTATATAGCTATAGCCATAGCTATAGCTACACAAGCCACAAGCCATAGATAGAGCCGAGGCCGTTTCTTTTTCGCCGTCGCCACGGACGCGCGTTGCGCAATGTGGCAGCGACGTCGCCGGCGGCAGCGTTCAGAAAGTAAGTCAAGCTACGCGTATGCGTGAGAGAGCAGCTTCATTGTGTTAGTGAAACATTATTTTTAGCTGCACCAACAACAAAGGAGGAGCGCATATCATATTGCAAAATTAACATACAATTTACATAACTTTGTCAGCTTATGTATGTGTATGCCTCTGTGTGTGTGTGTACATGGCCAGTGGTGCAGCAGTTAAGCCGCTTAGCATGGCCATAAGCTAACCTAACTGCTGATGATTCCCGCATCACTGTAGCGGACTGCTTCAGCATTCCCGAGTGCTGCTCTAACTGTCATTAAGATGGCGCCCAGCTGTCAACTTGTATGGCATGCCCAAAATGTGTTCTGCACCAAACAAGGGGAAAGGGGAAGAGCATAGAGACGGAAAAGTACTTCCAACGCTAGTTCCAGGCTCACTTTCTGCTCTCTCGCTCTCTCTCCCTGTATCAGCTCACACACGCTTGCACTCACTCGAATTCGCTCTGCATTTATTTCGCCTCGCTCTCTCGCAGTGCGCATACGCTGATTGGCTTTAGCCAAGCTTTAGATGCTTTTTTCCAACGCTCCTCGCTCGAGATTACATAACAGTTGGCAGAGTGTGTGGCTAAAATCGGTAGGCGACTGCAATTTGTTTTCATGTAAATGACAAAGAGTTGATCGAATTAGCAACAATTAATTGAACTAAACTTATCTAAAATTCACCAAAATTCAGACCGAGTGTACAAAACTTGTTAACAGTTGCATAACTCAACGGCAAAGTGTATTTTCGAACAGTTTTCAAAGCGTGTCCTTGTGGGATACACATACTAAAACAAGAAAAACGAAAAAAAAAAAAAAAACTGTCAAGGCGGACAAATACTGATTCGTTTCTTTTTGCTCGCTTTGATAAAAGCCAAATGAGATTTTAATGTTTATATAAGCAGCTGAATATGAGCTCACATTTTCTCTGCTCAAATTAAAAACCCAATTTGTATTTTATACTATTAAGAAATAATAATATGTAATTAAAACTAATTAATAGTTTTAATACATTTCGAGTATGATTAGAGATAGATACAATCCTTAGGAAATTGCTTCAAATTAAAAAAAAGCTTAAATAAATATAATATATATAAATATATTTATATATATTTTAATCTTAAAACAGTAGCAGGCCCCACCTGGTCTTCTCCACCCAACAGGTGGCAAACAAAAAAAAAAAAGAAAAACTGTTCACTTTTACTCATAAATTTATTTCTAATTTCAGTAACCAAATAAATTTAGCGCAAATCTTAACACAATACTGCTACGAACATTCAGACAAAACCCCCATTTAAAAATGTTGTACCAACGCAGTTGATTAAGACAAATATACCAAAAAAAAAACCAAAAATATAACAAAAACCAAATATAACATAAATAATTAATATCTTAATAATATTCATAACGTTTAACCTAAGCATTAAGAACAAAAACCTAAAAATAAAACAAATAGTTTAAAACTAGCCTAATACAAACAGACAGACACCCTCCTTAGACCTGGTGCAAACGTATCGCAAACCGTACTTAAAGCCAACAGCAAGCTAAACCAATAATCAAACCAAACCAAACCAAAAACCAACATCAACAATGGCCGACAAGAAGATTGGTGAATACTATGCGCCACCGCCAAAGATGGGCAAATGGGAGGGTTTCAGAAAATTCATATGGAACAGTGAAACTAGCCAATGCCTCGGACGCACCGGTTCCAGTTGGGGTAAGTTGAACAAAAATCATAAAATTATCATGTCATGTCATCTATTTTAACGAATAAATCTTGAAACGGAAGTTACATGCGTTATATCTTTTATAAAATATTTTATAATATAAAAGGAAATATTTCTTATATAAATTCAAATTTTAATTTTTGTGCGACGTTATTGTTATTAGTATATTTTTTTTTAAGCTCAGATTACTACTTATATTTTATAATACTTCAATTATTTTCTATTTACTGATAACATAATTAAATCTCATTTAACGCAAGATATTCTCTACATTTTTCTAGATACTTCATATTGAATTTTTGGAATTAAAATTTTAAGTTTAAGTCAAATATAATTTAATTTTCATAAATTTAAAATTTGTACATTTTAATTAGGAATAGAAACCATTAGCACATAAGTTTCGTAAATTAAACTATTAAAACAAATTTTAATTAGTTTTTATTACTGTTTTTATTATTTATAGTTTAATAATTTTTATTTATTTGATTTAATTATTTCTTTATGTCAAACAATTAAAAGTTAATTTGTAATAATATCAAATCTCTCTTCAATTATATAAATATTTTATACATGTACATAGTATATTCATAGAGTCTTATACATCTATAGCCTAGCTAACGCTTCCGTGCTCTAGTTTGTTGCTAATTACAGCGCTGAGCAAATCAATCAAATTTCACGCATTGCGCACACGCTGCGTGTGTGGCTGCCTTTTATATATGATGGGCGAAATAATTGTACTGTTTTATAATAACATGTTATTTGAGGGGCATTCAAGGACATGGCAAACGTTAAATATAGTAGCTCAAATATATATTATATACGAACTGCAGTTATTATATTTCAAACTGCATATAAACTAACAATACATTTATATAATCATTCTATGCAAATTGCAAAAATTGTATGAAATGTGAACGTTTTAAGTCTTTGCTATGCTATATGCTAAAAATATGAATGTCTGTAAATATAAATGGGATTTCATATACATACATATGTATGTAAAGTATATACATATATACAAATTTATATAGTCATATCTGAAAGTTTTTTGTAAAACGACTAGTTAAATATACTAAAAAAAATATACATATTATATTCTAATAAAAAATGTAAATAATAATACAAATTTCTCTTTTTATATTATATAGATCTATATTTCTTATTCTATATTAAATAGTTGAGACAATCCAATTGATTGACAATTCTTTTCATTACTGTTCCATCAATTTTATAGTCATAGTTGCATTCATTATTTCCAATTTCAAGCCGTATATTTACACTCTAAATGCGTATCGATCGATTGGACCCATTCCCTAAATGCCATGCACAGTAAAAACTCACGTACCTAGTGGTGGCCAAGTAAATTGCCACAGCCAGCTATAAATATAGAATCAAATATGGGTAACCTATAGCACACGGCTCTCCCTCTCTTTCTCTCTCTCTCTCTCTCTCTCTCTCTCTGACAATCGTATAGTCAAACTAGTCAACTAGTCAGTTATTTGGATTGTTCATATACAGTTGATTTACTTTTTGATAGACATTGCATAACAATTATACGAGCGTGGACGAACCTTCGAGGCTCCCCCTGGGCTTAAGTAGTAGACAAATATGACTAATCATTTGATATCGTGTGTAAACGCCATCAGAGGCAATGTGAATGCAAAATTGTCATAAATTTTTTATGGCCTAAACGAAAGACAATGGACACAAGAAACAAAGAAAAATAATAAATAAATAAAATAAAAAATATATATACACAGCCCAGGCAGTAACCTATGATGTACTTAATTTTGTGGACTTAGATAGGCTTCTAGATATAAAAAAATCAATTACTACATAAAGATAACAAATCATCAGATAATATCGTAACACTAACTGATATTAGTTGCTTGACAGCGCTCGTAGGTCAGTGTAAGGCCATATATACAAATTTATCGCAAATCTTTAAATAGATTTTAAATAGAACAAAAGTATTTCTAAGCTTTTGAAGAATAGTGCTAAAATTGATAGGCTGTGGTCTAAAACACATTTTACTGTAGTTCAATCCAAAGATTATCGATTTTAGATATATATGTATATGTATATGTATATGTATGTATATATACATGATATATCTAGAATCTGTGCTCTCTTTATAACTTTTATACATACATATCTCATTGGATTTCTTTTTATTATTCATTAATTACAAATCATATAAATGTAAATAATTGTCTTTTAGGCAAATTGCTATGGCTAAAAAAATAATTCGTTTTTCTATTATTAACTTTCTAATCTTAGCCAAGCACATTCAGCTATAACCGTAGCTTTCTACTGCAAGCACTACTTGATAAACTGAGATTTACGATTACGCTCAAGGGTTATTTCTCAACTATTTATAGCATACGTGATATTTGTCTATTTATTGATATGGGATTACGCGCGCGCTCTGCCCCCTGTTCTCTCCCCCATTTCTCATTTGCCCTTCCTCGCTAGCTGCGACATCCTTCAATTCTGGCTGTCGCACAGCTTAAGGTACGTCATCCCTCTTTCTTTTTTTTTTTTTGGCTTTATTTTTAGCAATTTCTCAGGGCAGAGTAATTTTTAATGGACTTCATTTTGTGATGCTGTCGCATCGCTTGACACTATTGAAACATTGATGTGCACTCGAATGTCAAACTAGATGGAGAAGGTCAGTGGTAAAAATGGCAAGGAATATTTATAAATAAAATGTCAAGCAAAGGATAAGAAATTATTAATAGGGTTTATTTATGGTAATGATTTTTCAAATATTTAAATTAGAAATGCAAAAGAAAAAGGATAGACAGATAATATATAGATAGAATGGATGATAGATGATGGACAACGGATGATAGATGGCAGATAGTATATGATAGATAGTAAACGATAGGTCAGAGAAATAGATAATATATGATAGTTTAAAGATGATAGATGACAAGTGATAGATGATATATGTAATATTCAAAGCATATCGCTTTCTAGTCTCTGTCATTTGTTAGCTATTCTTAGCACATATTACCTTAGAGTCGAGGTCTTTTTGCACAATTGCCTATAACCCAGTTAAGTGCCAAGTGGTTGATGTAAAGCCTACACTATCTTGCACTGAAATTGACTCAACTAAAAATCAATTCTAACCTCATTCCCAAACAACACTGTACAACACTGGCTGGCTGGCTGGCTGGCTGGCTGGCTGACAGGCGGGCAACAAAACGACGACAAGTGCCGCCCTGGGCTTAGCTGGTAACCAAAAAGTGGGCGTTGGCGGCAAACAATTCAACATGGCTGCAAAACAGAACATTTTCTTGTTGTTGCTGTTCTTGTTGTTGCTGTTACTGCAGGCGCTGTTGCTGCTGTTGCTGCAGTTGCACGAATGCTTTGTCTGTAACCTACTTAGTTGCAAGTCGTGTTGCTTCTTCAGTTAAACACTTAACACGCCTCCAGCGCGAAGTCTTTTCAGCGTTATTTAGCTAGTGAGCAACAAGAAATAGGGCTATGGCTGAGAGGAGATTAAAAGAGACTGAACGTTATGCCTATATATATAAATATGTATGTAAATATGCGTATACATATAGCTCTTTTCAGGCAGTTTCATTCTGCCTTCCAAACAAACCTTTGTTAAAAGCAAGTTTCGGTAAGGCTGAAACTACATGTTATAATAAATAAAGACAGTCTATTTTATACTAATGTAATAAATATATATATATATATTATATATAGATATATATATATATAAGAGTTTACGTTATGCAAATGATTGATAAATATAAAACCTCTCAGCCCAACGTCCTCAATCACATTTGATGAATTCAGATCATCTGAGCAAGCCAACTCATCTGAAGTGTTGAATTATATATATTTACGTAATATACATAATTATTTAAATGGAGCTTAAGTTCGCTATATTTTGATCAGTTGAAAAATGAATGATTGAATATTAATTATTATAATGAAGAATGCATTATTATAATGAGATTAATAATCGCTCGGCTGGTTTTATTAGAAACATTAGCAGTAAAAATACTAAGAATAAAGCGAATTAGGCAATAGAGAAATCAGAGAGAGATCACAAATAAATTTATTTGAACTCTAGGCTGCATTATCTTGAAAGCTTGATGCGATAGGGATGTTCTATTGTATTCCAATTCAACAATTCAATAAGCTTCGTAAAGACGCTGTACTATAGTATTAAATACGATAGGAAAATCGCATACTCAATTATCTATAGACATAATATTCAGCAATATTGTCTAAGAGAACTTTCTCTTAACTTTGCTACAGCTCATCTAGTCCCACAAATGCAAACTATAATATAGAATTGACATAACAACGAGTACTACAAGCTACTACTTACTCTATACTCGTCTCTAAAACATCTTCATCTCTCTTCTCTCAGAGAAATCAAAGCCAATCAATTGCTTCACTACAAACCAATTAAGATAACAAACAGAAGAAAAAAATATGTACGCCAATCATTTCGATCAATGGACTCAAATTGAGACGTTTGGCAGGCACATGAGATGTGGATGTTTGTGAAAAAGTATCTCGAGGCTTTGCAATTTACATCGACCCATCAAATTGAGCGTTGCGCTAAATAGTATTCCAGCTTCTGAGATTGCAACACCTCGAAGCGACCTCGACTCGGCTGCAAATCTGTTAAGTGCTTTGCACTGAAGCGAACAAAAAGCAGCAAACAAATCAAGAACAAGGAAAAACAATTATCCAATCGACACGGCAATTAGCGTACGGTTCACGATTGCCGATTGCTGACTGCTGACTGCCGGCTGCCGACTGATGATTGCATAAGTGCATTATAGGGGGCTCAACTCTTGCCGAGATTTCTTTATAATGAGACATTCATGGAACTTTAAGGGTATCTGAAAAAGTTAGCAAGCAATCAAAGTTTTTAAATTGACAAAACTTTCAATGCGCTTAATTGGAAAACAATTAAGAAATGCTCGAGGAATGGCAAGTGTATACAGAGAGTGGTGTTTCCTAGCGTAGTAGACTAGCAAATACCCTATATAGAAGTATGTATATATATTCATTCATTTAAATTATATGAAAGCTATGTTCCATATATTATTTAACGATTTTGTGAAAAAATACTTATACCATACTTTACGAATATATTTACATATCAAAGTAATTTACATAACTCAGCTGCCTATGGCTAGAATTTCCAATAAACAAAGTATGCAAATGTTAATCCCTTGCGTAATGCTGCACTAGGCTATTCATAAATCGTATTTGACTCCCAAGAGTCTGGAGAAATGCAAATAATTAAAGGGCTGGCAGCATAGGAAATTGCTGAATATGAAGCACTTAACTCTTAAAGTCAAAAGTTTTGCTAGACTTCATAAATCAAGCGCTGCTGCTGATGTGTATTCATAACATAAGCTGTTGGTTGGTAGTATTTATTAGAGTCATATGGAAATGATTAAAAATTTTTCGGACAGAGAATGAAATATACTTAAGAATAAACAATAGATTTGATAAATTATTTATTTATTCTTAATTGGATACCAATTTTTAATAAACATATATTTTAGAAAGCTTTATATAAAGTATATACATGTAATGATAAATCTCGGTTAGAAAATAAATAAAAAATTCGAGAGGTCTAAATATTTTTCATTAATATTCAGAAACAGTTTAAATCCTTTCAAAATTTCAATACTCTCTTCCAAGAGTATTTAATATATAATAATAATCATAATAATATTCTACTTATTTTATTGTGTGCGTTTTGTGTGTATGTATCTCAGTCCCTCTCTCTGCCTTTCGCTATCTCTGTCCCTCTTTCAATCTATCTGTATGTACGTGATATGCTGCATAGCCTAGGGGCTGGTTGCGAATCCTGCTGTTGACAGCTGTATTTTCTGCTCCATTTTGCTGTCCAATATTTTTTTCTTTGTATGCCAGCTGCTGCTATAGAAAATTGTTTGTTTGCTTGTGTGTGTGTGTGTGTATGAGTGCACATATACATTTTTCTTATTTCTCTGCAACTGTCAAAATTAACAGAGCAAATGGGCTACAGCCCGCACCAATGGCTGCAAGGTGAAATTGTAGCTGAAATTACAAAAGGGAAAGAAGTGGACGCAATTCATTTTGCAAGTGCCACTGTGTGTGTGTTTGTGTGTACAGCTTGCAGCTGTAGCATACATGCAGACACGCACACACACACACACACACACACACACACACACACACACACACACACACACTTACGCACATACACAAGTGCATACACCAGCACAGTTTGTTACATTATTGCGGCAGCTGTGCAAATGGCAAAGTTCAGCCAAGAGACCTACAAAAGCAAGACAGAGCTAGAGTCGAAAAGACAGAGACAGAAAGAAAGACAGCGAGAGAGAGGGAGACCGAGAGCGATTAAAAGAGAGCGAGATGGAAAGCGAGTGAGAGCAGCAGAGAGAGAGAAAGAGCAGTCGCAGCCAGAGAGTGCGCGCACAATGCTGCGTATACTTAATGTTCCACTAAGACCAGCCAGGTGCTCAATAGCAGCATAAACACACATACACACATTTACATGCATACACGCACACACACACAAACACACTCATGCACACAAGCCCACAGGTAATGAGTGAAAGATTTTCGCGTAAATCAATCGGATTTTGAAGGACCCACAGCCAAGCCACATATGCATATAAAAAGAGAAATCAAAAGCTGAAGCGCCGCTTGGCAACAGAAAATTCTTTTTTAAAGAAGTCACATTTGAATTAAACTACTGTAACAAAAATCTAAGGTTGTTCTGCATGCGTATACGATTATGCTATGAAATACTATTAGATTATAAATATTGAATATAATATTATTTCATACTTTTTTTTTTGCACTTTACTATTTTTGCACTATACTTTTTAATTTTCTTTAATGTAAATTGACAGTTGCAAATTAAATATAATAAAAATAGGAAATATGTAATTTAAAAAAACAAAAAATTATCAATTACTTTAAAATTTCAATATATTATTTAAATTGATTATTTAGGAATTTAAAAATAAAAACTTAATAGTGTTTAAAATTTATATTAATTACCTTTAATAATTGAATTTAAAATTATTTTAAATGAAAATATGATGAAAATATAAAACCTAGCTTATATTAGGATTTTAAACAAGAAATGAAAAATACTCCGATATAATATTAAGTTTCAAAATAAGTTTTATAATATCTTGAGCTGTTGTTTTAGAGCCAAAAATAAAAAATAAAAAAAAATTTAGTCCTGGAAAAAATTGACTGTGTTTGCGAAAAATCTTAAAAAAAAAAAAAAAAAATAACTCGACTCTTCTATATAATTTTGCTTCTCTAAAACTGATATTTTCTGCTCAGATACTTCGCATTAAAAATTGAATTTTAAAATTCATTTAGAATTCAAAACTTATGTGTATTCAAATTTTCTATCTTTATCGACTGCACTTAACATTTAGAGCAACTCAGCGTATTTGCCTTGCTAACCAAGCATAAACAGCTGTTCCCCCGCCCCAAACAATGGCAAACACATCGAATACCCAGCTCCATCCGTGCCCCCATGCTAAGTTGCTTCATCTTCAAAGGCGCCCCACCTAGCGCAGCACGAAAAGCCATTGCGACCACAGAAAGCAGAGCAAACAGCTCGTTAAGTGCAGAAATACACACATACACTAAAGCATACACACACTCACACACACACACACACATAGTCACACCCATTGGAATAACAATAAGAAAATTCAGCATGAAGAAAAAAAGCACAGCACAGCCAACTGCAAAAGGAGGCGCCCTGCAGGCGAACCCTTGAAGTTAACTCGAGTGTTGCCATGCAAACGAATATCTTTTTCTGCTATTATTATTTAACTGCCTACGTAACGTAACCAAATTACGTAAGGCGTTGCACAAATGCTTAAGGTATTTGTAGACTTAAGAGATGTGCGTAAGATAATTAAAGAATTCATGAATGAATTTATGAAGATTTCTATTCAAGTTTAGAGAAGATATATAGCATATATATACATATATATGAATAGTAAATATACTAAATAATAGAGAAAGTATAAATACATTTGTACGAAATTTTACTCCAATTAGTTGAACTAGAAATCCTGTTAACGATATAGACATATATAGATGTATGTATATACATGTGTACATGTGTATATATTTATGTACATATCTATGCGTATATATACATATTTATATATTTCCATATATGTTTGCATTTGGCCCTGAGAATCCGTTAGAGTGCGGGCGCATTGGCAATAGCTAGTCGGCCAGCAACAAATGTGACAGCGCATGCGTTCTTTTTTCAATTTTTCTTTTTTTCTTTTCTTTTTTTTTAGATTTTTTTCTTTTTGTATTGGCAATACTTTTGCCAATTAATTGACCGTGAGCAGCAATTTGTTGTTACAAGTATATTTCAAAAGCTCTTCACCATAAGCATGTCACTTGAAATTTGTAAAATACTGTCATCTAGAATCCGTATTGATTCGATGACATGAAGGATTGTTTTAGATTTCTAATCAATATATGTGATAGTTTATTTGTGTATGATTTATTATTGTAATGACTTATTCATTTACTAAGGCAATACTTATGTAGAAATCAATTAATCAATTCAACTGTACGTTTCTTTTTAATATAAGTCGAAGCTAAAAACTTTTGGGATTGCCTAAAAATAGTTAAATTTTATTTTAATTGTGAGGCTTACTATCGAAAACTATCTCAATATTATTAAGGTTATTAAGCTTATATATTTCTATTTATATCGTTATACTTTGTTTATTTGGAAACATAATTTTTAAAAATAAATATATCTATCTTAGTATGTCTATTTACTACTATATTTATAGTAGGATACTATGTATATAATAAATAAAATATTTCTTTACATTATAATTGGAAATGCTAGAAAATACTATAGAAACTTTTCCTGATTATATCCATATTTATAGAGAAAGATTCTTCATAAAACACACACCAAGAGGCCCAACACTTATCAAAATTTGAACTTAGAGAAACTAGTCTTTTGTTACAATTAAACTAAGCTTAAGAGGTCTCTCTCCTTTATTGAACTCTCTCAACTGTAATCACTTCTACTTAACGTCCACTTAGCTCTCACTACAAAATACAAACAAATAAAAGATTCCACTTAAATACTTCGTCCCATTCATATTAAAGAATTTGAAAATGCACTTGGTCCGACGACTTTTCCCATTCATTCATTAATTTATTACTATTTCTCTTGCAATTTCCTTTTTGCACATTTTCCCACGCTACACACATACACACACAATTCTCCAAAGTCGTCGGGCAAAATGATTAATGACTTCAGAATTGCTCTGTAATGCCAAATGCCAATTTCAACATATTTTGCACTACATCAGCAATTTGCTGCTGCTGTGTCACATGGCGTATGCGTAACTTAACTATAAAATCTAAAATGAAAGCAATCGCCATAAAAAGCTAAAGAACTAAAAATATATAAGCGAGTGGACGGCTGGGGGTGCTAAAGCTTGGCGACCTTTTAATCACACTTAATTACAAAACAGAAATGTCAAAATGACAAACTAGTCAAAACTGCGCCAGGGCACAGGAGTGTGAATATTAGCGTAGCACAAACAGATAGATACACACACATACACACACGCATACATACATCGATATACACACCCGCAAAGTTTGGCCTTAGTTTTATGTGCAGCTGGAGCCAAGAAAATGTCAAAAGTCGAGCATTGTGTAATCGTAGAGCTTTGGAGTAGCTACACAAGTGTGAACGGGGCTGAGCTGTGGCAGTCCTCCAACTGTCGTAGTTACTAGCCTATACGACTATACCATGCCACACCCCCACTTCATGGCCCACTTTGTCAATTAGCCCAGAAGTATGGCAAACTGTGCAAGTTCTTGGCTCAGTTAACGTCTTACTCAGCCAGTCGAAGGTTTTTTAGCGCAATTTTCGCTCGCTAATTGGCATTTGTAGAAAACTTTCTTAAAAACTTGCTTCAAGACTAACATAGAATACTCTTATATATATAAAATTGTTCTTTTTAAATTTTATTTATACTAATTATTTATTTTACTTTATTATTATTATTATTATTATTATTATTAATTTTTTTTTAATTGGTTTCCGAGATTTTTTTACATTTTACTAAAAATATATAGAGTTTTTATTTTATTGCATATTTATTTTGTACAGTATAAAACTAAATCATGTTTATTTTATAAATTATATATATTAAAATAAAATTTTCAACGAAATATATTTCATAGTAAATAAAAAAGGCAAATAAATATAATATTATCTTAGTATTCATTTAATTCTTTTATATTATTGCTATGAATTATTTTTTAAATTAAATATAATATCAAAATAATCATTTTAAATTACAACAACTTTTTCAAAAAATATATTATATTTTAGATATAATGTTAAGCTTTATTAAACAGATATACGTAAATATCATAATCGTTTTTAAATATAATATTTATTTTCTTATTTATATTAATATTAGTAATTAATAAATGTATGTATAATTAAAATATGTATATTTAGTGTATATTATTATATTATAAATAAAAAAAAAGATTTTTTAAAATAAAATGATAAAAATATATAAAGATATAGCTATAAAACTTAAATGAATATTACAATAATAATAATAATCAAATTATATTCATAATATCAAGTTAGAGGAATAATTTAATATGCAAAGGCGGAATAATACGAACAAAATATTGCTCGACAGGCATAACTTGGTTATGCAATAATTTTCTCAAGGCTACACTTGTTATCTCCATATATACATCTGAGAAATATAATCCATTGGGAGTAATTCACACTGATTACAGTCCAATAAGTAAATAAGAAGGAAAACAGAAAGAAAAACATACATACAAATTTATTAGAGCTCTGAGGTGACTTAGCACGAAAAATTTCCATTAGGACATATGTAAATGTAATGGCATTCGGAAATGTTTTGCTTTTATGAATATAAGAGAAACACATAGCAACACACACTTTGACAAAGCCATTAAAATGCCGCGCACAATTCGTTGAAAACGGGGCGTGGCATGCACGGTAAAAGCGCCTAAAAGCCACAAAATATAAATGCTGTCTAAAAGGACAACAAAACTAATATTGCATCATCGCGTTGCGGGAGCATAAAACAAAATTTGATTACATTATGGCGTACCGATGAAGAATATATAATTCATTTAATCATCTATACATACATATAAGGTATATAAATTCCATATTAATCAAAGGATTTTCTCATCTCTTCTATTGCAGCAAAAATTTTACTTTTCTACATTATATTCTATGCGGCGTTAACCGGATTCTTTGCTGCCATATTTGCGGTGTTCTATCAAACATTGGAGGCAGATAAACCCAAATGGATGCTTGACAATGGATTGATTGGATCGAATCCAGGTAAGATTATCAGCATTAAAGCTAAGAATCGAATTCAAAAATTTTAAAAATAAAAAAGTGAAGAAAAAACTAAAAAAATTATATTTGTACATTCTGAAGATTTTTTAATCTTTTAGTATTAATAAAAAAGTTGGAAATATATACTTAAATTGAACTAAAATGAAAATTTTTACCCTATAAATATAAACACTTATTTACATCATTTTCAACACTATATTTGGTATTTTCTCGTCAGGTCTTGGCTTCCGACCAATGCCTCCAGAGGCGAATGTTGAGAGCACTTTAGTTTGGTACGAATCATCGAAGAAAGACAATTATATGTATTGGGTTGAGGAAACTGAACGATTCCTAAGATGTAAGTAAAGTAGAAAAGTTTTTGATGCTTATAAAAACTAAATGTAATTTATAAATGTATGTATTATTTCAGTATACATATTTGTTTCTAAATGTTTTTTTTTTTTTTTTTTTTTTTTTTTTTTTTGTTATTTTTGTTTAAAAAATAAAATAATAGTTTATACATTTTTTTTTTATTATATATTATACTATGTGTATCATTATTTTATAACTTGACTGCTCAAGTTTTTATTTTAAAATATATTATATTATATTTTTTATTATATATTATACTGTGTGTATAATTATTTTATAACTTGACTGCTCAAGTTTTTATTTTAAAATAAAATGTTATTAATATATATTTTTGTTCATCGAAAATTTGTTTTTTGTGTCTAAAACAAATGATAAAGATCACAGTGAGTGTACTAAATGTTTTTGCCTAAATAGAGTATTGCTATCTGAAACCACATTCGATAGAAGCTAATTAAATAAAGGCTTTAGCTATATTAGAGATGATATTTAATCTGGTATTTGCATATATTAAAAATGTGTTTCATCTATTTACACGCAGCTTATGACGACCTACCTAAGAAGAATCAAGTGAACTGCTCGTTTGAGCATCCGCCACCAGAGGGCAAAGTCTGTGGCGTTGAAGTTTCTAGCTTTGCGCCCTGCACTCTTGATAATAACTTTGGTTATCACGTGGCCAGGCCCTGCATATTCCTCAAGTTGAATAAGGTAAATTGTCAGCTGGGTTTATTTAAATTGTATATGACTTATTATTATTATTTGCATCAATGTTGCTTAGATTTACAACTGGGAGCCACAAATTTACGATTTAGCAAATTTGCCCAAGGACATGCCTGAGGGCTTGAAGCACCACATCAAGGAGAAGCAGAGCCTGCGACCAAATGAGGTAAATTTTAATGCAGTATAAATGGGAGATTCGATTTTATATATTTTTACGATCTTGAATTTATAGACTGCCGTTGTTTGGGTATCGTGCGAGGGCGAGAATCCAGCTGATGTTGAAAACATTAAGTCACGCGATTATTATCCTCGCATGGGTTTCCCCTCATTCTATTTCCCATTCAAAAATATCGAGGGCTATATACCGCCAATTGTTGCTGTTCAGTTTACCGTTGAAAGTAAGTATAAATATATGAAATATGTTGAAGTAAACGCAATGAATTAAGTAATTGAAGCATGAGTAAATTTGAAAAGCCAAGCCCTGCTAAGGAATTAGAAACAAAGTCATATGAGTTTGAGTTAGCTTCTGCTTAACTTCTTCCACTTTTGCCAACCCAATTGCGAGCCCTAAGACAAAAGAAGCAAAATAAAACTGGGAATAACAAAGGAAAATCTTCTAGAAACCCAATTTCACGGCACAATAAACTGTAATAATTCCTTAGTTTGAAAAGAGGGAGAAGCAGAGGAAGAGAAATAGAGAGAGAGAGGGAGTTACAGTGTGTGCGCATAAAAGAGAATTAAGCTAATTCTGTATGCTTGTTAAGCCACCATTGCTATGACAGTTAACTAAGGGTCATTAGCGCGCTTCGCCAGTCACACTAAATGGACATAGATAATTGTAGATTGAAGGAGTAAGGTATCACAAAAGTAGGCTACAGAATATGCAATTAAACTAACAATAATGGAATTGATTCATTAATATATTCAGTTTGAGTTGAATAGAAAACTATGAATAGCTACTGCAAGATTTGGACTCAATTAAATTACTACTACTATTTTCTTTCTACATTAGCAAAAGTATTTTATTTTTATAATTTTGTAAACAGTTGAATAAATTGAAATATGGTTATGCACCCACTTCAAGATGTCGAAATTTATGCTAGCCAAATTCGAAAGAAAAGCGTTAGGCCTAAGACTTAAATATTTTATCAGGCAATCTCTGTGTACTTTTCAATGCATCATCTTTAAAGTATAGAAGAAATAGTAATATGTACATCAATAAGCATATGATATTGAATAAATAAAAACATATGTTCTTTCTTCTCTTTCAATTGAATAACTCTCTTGACAAACTCCATTTTCTCTCTACTCTATATAGCCGGCGTGTTGATCAACATTGAGTGCAAAGCCTGGGCTCGCAACATCAAACATGATCGCTCGGATAGGAGAGGATCCGTCCACTTTGAGTTAATGGTCGACTAAGATACCCAACTTGGAGCAACGCATCATCAGTGAATGAGCGCAAGGCAGCAACAAGAACAGCTAAACGAGAGAGAGCGAAGCAGCAGTCAGTGGAGAAAGCCGAAATGAGAAAAGAGAGCGCGAATTAGGCATACAAAAACAAAAAACAGAATAAATATAAAACATAAACAAAAATGATGAATAAGATGAAATGTTAAGCAGTCACAATAAATAAAAAAAAAAGTGACAAACACACACCCACACACAGACACACAAAACAAAATGTAGCAGCAAGCAAAACGAACAAAAACAAAAACAAAAGCTAAATAAAAATGCAAAATAAATACAGCAACAACCAAAGAAGAAGAAAAACTAAAACAAAGAGCTACGTATAAAAGTAAAAATAAAAAAAATAAAAGGAAAACATGACTAAACTTTGCGCTAAAAGAAAAACTACCCAACGCTATGAAATGCCCCACACAACAACAACAAAAAAATAAATAAAAATAAAAATAAAAATAAAGCATACACGCATACACGCCTCCACACATAAACAAACTTAATTGGTTAGGAAATTTTATTTAGTTAAAAATTTAGGAAAAAAAAAATAATTAAATAGCAAATGGTTAAAAATTGGCAAGCCACATAATTTAGCGCAAATATGATATTATAAAATAAATAAATATGAAATGAAATGGAAAAAATTGTTGTTAACAAATTCTACTTTGTTTTTTGGTGTAATTAAAAATAATTAATGATATAAACGACAAACAGCGCAGCGAACAAAATATAAACAAATGACAAATGCAGCAACTGTTCTTAACTCAATGAGAAAATGTGTTAAAAATAAATATATAAAAACAAAACATTATTTATATTTATAATATTTAAATTAATACTTATATATATATACAAATATATATATATATAAAACTAAAAAAACAAAGTGAACAATTGGAACGCATATATGTATACATACATACATGACCCTATACCAACCATCCCCCTGCCACTCCCACTGCAGAAATAAAAAAGAAACTTACTTGTTTATTTAAATTTGTTTTAAATTTAAACAGGCCGCATTGTTCCCATAAAACAAAGCAAAGCATACAGAACCCAAAAACAAAAAACAAAAAAAGAAAACAAATGTTTAACTACAAATTTCTAATGAAATAAAAAAAAAAGTAAATAATTGTAGATTTTAAAATACAAAATGGAATAGAAAGCAAAAGGCAAAAGCAAAGCAAATGAAGGTTAGATACAAATAAAAAAAATAAAAAAAAAAAACCGCAAACACATTTAAAATTAATACTCTTCACTTATTATGAAAAACTAAAAAAAGAAAAAAAAAACTAAACAAGATCATTAATGTGAAAATTGCATGAAAATGAAAAAATAAAAAAAAATACAAAAAAATATATATATATATAAAAATTGAGGCAAAAAAAAAAATAGCTGAAAGTAAAGTACAGAGTAACTGGTTACAATAACAAAAACAAAATGAGTAAATTGAAAAAACTACAAATATATTATGTATACAATGAATTCCCCAAAAATGAGTAACATTAATAAAGATAAATTAAAAACGAACTTAATTTAACAATAAATAAAAACAAAACAAAAAAAAAAAAAACAACCAAACCACATTCCGTTTCGATATATCACCAAATAATTCTCATCTACAGCCGCAGCAGCAGCCACGACTCCAGCGGAGGGCTTCAGACGGGGGCTATTATAGAGAGAGAGGGAGCACCCCAACATGCTGCGACTACTTTTGGTATATAACAGCAATACCAACAATAAGAGTTGATTTTCAATTATTTTTATTTCACAATTTTAGAGACAACTTCATAAATAGGCCTCAACTAGCTTAACAAATTTCTCTCGCTCTCTTGAGACCTTTGCCCAGCCCACAAAAAAAAATAATAATAATAATAACAATAATATGAATAAATAAATAAACTTACCTATATAAAAATAAATATAATAAAAAATCGAATAAAAAAAAGCTAAACCTCTTCAATGGCATACCAAGCTTTATAACTAATCCCCTTTTACCATCCACTTAACTAGTGCTAGTCTAAAATGTAAGAAGCAGCTGGAAAAGAAATGAAAAAATAATAATAATAACAAAAAAGAGTATATAAAAGAAAACACATTATTAACATGAAATGTTATACAGTTTTTGCTACGGATGCAGCAAAATCGCTAAATAATAGTTTAATGGAAAAAAGTTATATTTAAAAATATATATATATATATATATACATATATTCTAAATATATTATTAACAACTAATTACTTTTATTAAATGAATTTAACAGAAAAAAAATAATGCAAAAACTTGTAATACGATATTTTAATTCAGTAAATTCAGTTTTGAAATTTTACAATTTTCTTTTCAAACTTTTTTTTAATGTTCGTCTAATCCCTGGCAAAACAATAAACAAATTTCAGTTAAACAAATTATTAGCAATTTCTTTCTGTTAAATAACAAAAATGCAATTAATTTTTTACTAAATAGTTCTGCTAACAAACATTTTTCTACTGCATGTTTTCTTATAAATTAAACAAATGCAGAAAGTAACAACAAAAAAATAGAAAAAGAACAAATATAAAAACAACTAAAGCAATTAGTTAAGTAGTAAAGTAAAATGCTGCAAAAAAAAAATTAAATACATAAATAAAAATAAAAAAAATAAAAAAATTAAAAAAAAAATCAAAACACGAGTTGTGAGATTCACTCAATATATTTTTTGAATTCCGTTCTCTCTCACCTGCAGCTGTCCACAAATAAATCCAAATCCCACAGGCTTTTTATACTCATTCACGAAAATGAATCGAGTATATTATTGGTTGTTTTTAAATTATTTTTGTATTAACACGCACAAAATTTAAATAAAAAATTATTTTATTTTTAAATAATTTTTGACCTGGGCAAAATGTGTTCCCAAAACCGCCGATAAATATTAGTAGTTTATATAGGGTAACAAAAATGCTACTTAAAACCAATTTTAAATAATACAAAAGAATTAAATAATATATGAGTATATATATATATATATATATATATGTATATATATACTCGTATATAATATTATATATATATAACTGCCAAGTAAATGTTGACCCTTTAGCGCGTGTAATTCAATTTTCAACTACAACACACAATTTGGTCATAGTTTTATACTCATTTACGAAATAAAAAGAGCATATTGGTCTTTCAGTTTAAATTCGCTAACAAAAAAACAATGTTTTTAATTTGGGCATATGATAATAAGAAATCTGGCTTGCGGATCCAAATATTTGACATATTTTGCACTAATTAGCATGCGGCATATATACTCGAACGAACACACTTGATAAAGCATCTTTAACAAGTATATATATGTATATACTATATATAAATGCATATATATAAACTGCCATTTTGTACACCAAGTGTATTAAAAGAAAATCATTGAAAAACAAAATGAACTAAAAAAAAAAAAGAAAAAAAAAGAAAAAAAACGTAATCAACACAAGGCAGCTGCAAATATACTTCTTTTAAATTCTCTAAAAAACAAAAATTATAAATATTTAGAAACTTCAAGAAACGCCTGGAAATAATGTTATTTAATTGCTAAGGGGACTTTCAAATACTTGACTTTTTTTTTTTTTTTGCATTATTTAAACTCTTAAACCAATTTAAATTTGTAAACTTTTTCGATTTAAATTAGGACTGTGTTTCAACTAATATGTGTAAACTTTCCAAACGCTTTTCGAGTATTTACAATATTTAATATTAAAAAAAAAAAAAATGTAATGCTTAGACATTCTATTAAATATTCTAAACTTTTTTTTTTGTAATTTTTTTACATTTTTGGATTTTGTACTTTAGGCATTTTCAAAATATTTGAAAGCTTTTAATAACTAAAAAGCAAAAAATTATCAATTTATCTTTAAAATGTTTTCCTCCTGTAAAATCTTTCGCAGCCTCTGAGCTACTGCCGCTGCTCCTTTGAAAGCTCAACTGCTATATATAATAAACTGAATAGTAAATATGATATATTATATATAGTAATAATACAAAATCAACGAATTATCTAGCTAACAAATGTGGCAGTTGTTTATTTAAAAAAAAAAATAATAATAATAAAAACCTTTTATTAAATTTAAATCATTTCAAAAATGAAACACACAAACTAAATGCAAGCTAATAAATATTAAAATAAAAATTATCTTAGTACTTGTATGTTATGTTAAAACACTGCCACGCCCACAATTTCTAAAATACGTTCGTATATATATATATATATATATATATATATATATATATGTATATGTATATATATATATGTAATATTTGATCTATTTCAGCGTAAAGTGTGCAATTCATTTGGATCACAATTTGTCCGAGAACGCGATCTCTCACAACAAGTGCAAAAAAAAAAATTCCGCAGCGCATAATAAAAAGAAATATTTTAGAAAAACTTAAAAAAGAAAACAAAATAAAGTAAATAGCTTGAGAAATAAATTGATTTATATATTATTTGCAAGCCCATTTGGTTAAAGAAAAATACAAGATGAACAAATTGATTGTTTCGAAAGATATGATTGTATAGAAATAAGCGATGTAACATTACGATGGTATACAAATTATGTATGCATAAAACATGTTATACAAATGGTAAAACAAATATATATAAACAAAATAATACAGCATGTAAACTATATTTAAGTATGATAACAAAAATTTTTTCATTTAAACCTAAAGTAAAAAAAAAAAATCAAATATATTTTTGGTTGCAAATATTTTCAGTTTTCGAATTAAAGATTGCATTTTAATTAAAATAAAATTGAAAAAAAAAAAAAACAAAAAACATAAACAATAAAAATTCATATTTATTTCAAGTGTAACAAAAAGTAAACCCTAACAGAATTGCTTTAATTTAGATTTAAAAGTAAAAAATATAGATAAAAACCTTCATAAAAAAATGAAAATAAAATCATCGTCAAATATATATATATGAATATAATATATATATATAAAAACAAATACTGCTTTTGTATTGTTTAAGTTTAACTATAAATCAATGACAAAGTTTAAATATTAAATGAAAAAAGAAAAACAAACAAAAAAAGAAAATGGGAAAAACACAAGATGTAATATTTAACAAAAATGAACTTACAAGTAAAGTAACTGAACATCAACAACAACAAAAACAACAACAGCAACAGAAAGCTTCATAAACATGTACGAGTAACAAAAAATGAGAAACTGTTTGAAAAATTTTACTGAATTCAATAAAAATATTATGTTGATATGGAATTAAGTAATTCCAAATAAACAAAAAAAAATTGGGTGTGTTATCAATGCTTAGTTTTGGCGTTCTGTTCAATTTGATTGCTGTAAGAGAGCGCGAAAACAAAAAGATGGCGAGCCTCTCTCTCTCTGCCGTTATACATACATATGTATAATGGAAAAAGAGAAGGAGAGAAGCGGAAGAAATAGAATGCAAAAGAGCGATAAAAAGAAATATATGCGTATATAGACAGAGTACTTGGCATGAAAGGACATTCAACATAAAAGAGAGAAATCTTTAAGAGATTAAGAGAATGTCTGAAGCGTAGGGAGAGAGCGAGAGAGCGAGAGAACGTGGGAAAGAAATTCGTCAAAATGTCTAATAGGCGATTTAAACAAAGCTAAAAGCTAGAGTAAGATGCAAATAAATAGATCGAGACACAAAGAGAACGAGAAGTCGATTCGAATGCTGTATGTATGTACAGATATGTTAGATACATACGTATCTATGTATCTAATCCACAGTTTTATTTATTTTGTTTGCTTTCAGCACTTTAAGACGAACATTTTTGTTAAATGTCTTAAATATTCTTTAAGCTGCCTTATACGCATACATGTATGTACATACGTAAGTATGTATGTATATTTGTGAGAGCATCCATAAACATACAGAAATATTTATATATCGAAATTGACTTTTGCATACATTCTTATGTATATACATATATGTATGAATATGTAAATAAAAACATAGAAGAGTAGTTCCAACCAGAATACTTTAGTTTATGCTTGTTTAAAAACTGGATATTAAATTGATTTGACTTAAAATAAAAAATCCTTACCTTTTTAATTAGCATAATATCCGTGTATCATTCTGCAGCATTTTACTAGGCTATTTATTGTACACATGTTGCAGCACATGTTGCTACAGTGAAATGTTGCTACAGCTGCGTAACCGCATGCCAGTATATCGATATCTTAACATTTGACTTTATATCGTGTTTATATTCCATTTCGGTAATTTATTAATAATTGTCATCAAATATATAAATTTAAATCCAGAACTCTAAAATAATAATTTTTTTAAGCTTCCGTACATATGCTCGAATTTTAAGGTGCTCCACAATAATCGAATACCATTGTTTTACAGCTTGTCGACCGACCACCACAATTTACCGAAAAGCCTTTCAATAAACGCGCGCTCCACATGCATTTATATAAAGTATGTTAAGCAAAAAACTTGCTTACAGTATAATTTATTAATTTTCAATAATTTTAATTATTCACTATAATGTATTTAACACCAAATTAACACTGACCATTAACCATAGTGCGCTGACGCAGCGGCTAATTATGTGAACTAAAACCAGTTCATTACTACTGTTCATATGTTCCAATATCGAACTCAGGAAGCATAGAGTGTAATCGATATAAGTAGATCAATGAACAGAACAAACAGGAACTAGAACGAAAATAATTGTAGACCGCGTCACTTTTTACTTTTTTAAATTATCTTAAAAACGTTAATTGCTTATAAATAAATCTCTATAACTGAACGAAAAGCCATTAACTATTAGCTGAACAATACTAATATCACTGTGCGAGCATAGAAAACTGCAGGAAATTGCATACACAGAGGATTGCGAATTTAGACGTGCAGAAAGGACGCCGACGCTAAATACAAATTAAATTCCAGCACCCCTTCCAAATTCCAGCGGATCACAAAGATGAGCAAAGATATTTACTACTCGGATAAATACTATGATGAAAAGTTCGAGTACAGGTGTGTCCATATAATTTGCAAGCGATATACATATATATATATATATATATGTATACATATATATGTATATATGTGTGTGTACGTACATATGTATTAAACTACCTTTTACACAGACATGTGGTTTTGCCGAAAGACCTTGTGAAGCTGGTACCCAAAACGCATTTGATGACAGAAACCGAATGGAGATCAATTGGAGTACAGCAATCACGCGGTTGGATACACTACATGATACATAAGCCGGAACCACATATTTTGCTATTTCGGCGTCCCAAAACGGAGGAGTAAACCCGTACAAAGGCACTTTACAACCTAACTCCACACACACACACATTAACACATTCACATGCATACAATACATCTAAAATATAATATAAGCATACATGGAAGCATTACAGCTGACACGATAGTGCAGCAGCGGCAGCAGCTGCGACTGCGCAAAAGGTGGTAGCTGCGTGCAACTGTTGCAGCGACGGCGGTGGCGGCAACAACAACAACAACAAAAAACCCACGCATACACATACTCGTACACATATTTCTCATTCCTTTACAATATTCATGCACACAGACACAGTCACGCTCACGCATACAACTACATTTAATCCTTACGTTCAAGTATTAGATTGCTTTCGAGATGCTCTTTGCATTTAACTTTTATTAAATTAGAGTTGCCATATTTTATTTTTTGCCATATATTTACAAAAATTTTATTCAAGTATTCATTCTTTGCTTATTAGCCATATCACAGTGGGCTTTTTTATTGTAACACATGCTAACATCTCGCGCAACGCAAACAGCAGAAAAAAATATATATAATGAAAAACGTTATGAAAATTGCCTGCACATTTTCATGTAATATTAAATAAAATATGATTTGTGATCTTGAAAATTTTTTATCAATACCTTATAATACGTTTAAACATAATATAAAGTTATAAATAAAAAAAGTAAAAACAAAAAAAATAAATATGTTTGTAAAAAACTTTTGGCGTTGATTGCTTAAAGTTTTTCAATACACCCAATTTATATGTTCTTGTCTTTATTAATTTCGTAATATAATATATAGTATATACATATTAATGTTTATTTAAAGGTGCGATATATTGCGAATATAGTGAATATAAGACTTCTCTTCATCAGGATTGAAGGAATTTTAGCAGAACACAAGCATAAATGATAATACCTAGCTTACTTGTCTATAGAAGGATATTAAAGGATACTAAATGTACATTGAAATCTACGTCTATGATTAATTTGCTGATAAATAATTTAACTTGTTACTAATCTACAAATTAGCAATGATTACCAGGCTATATATGCTCTGATGTTGTCTGTCTGCTTCAGTTTCGTTTAATACCTTTATATTATACATAAATATGAAATTTAGACACTTCGCTGAGCACTAATTATGATTGTATATTCAAATTATTTCAGTTTCTAAAGATAGCAAATATTTACCTGTCTTCTATTTATATCAAAATATACATTTTTAGAAGACTGGCTTTGTTTTGTTTGTAATAGTCTAAATTGCTTAATTGTACAGTTTCTACGCCGGGTTGACTTGCAAAATAGATGAAGAAGACTTCTATATCTATGTATAATCCAAATTTCTAGCTAATTAGTGTTTTATACAGTTTTTGCATTTTTGTTAACCGTGAACGAGTATTACACAGTTGGTTTCAAATTTCTGACAGGTTCTCGTTTCATTTACTAGGTATATATATATACATACATATATATAAAACGATATGTATATAGCATATGCGTATGTGGTATGATATAGGGTATGAAATGATATTTTCCACTTTCAAAAATGAAGATCGACAGTTCCGGTAAAAATGCTTTGGCACGTTTTTTTCGCCCATTCTCGTGCCCATTGCTATGTGAGAAAGAGCATGCCAGCTCAGCCACCAATAGATCCATATATGTATGTACATATGAATATACATATATATTTCTATAGACAAGGGTAGCTCGATGGATGGTTATGGAATTCACCTCACTGAAGGGAAGGAAAGGAATAACGACGAAACGCTGTCATTTACTTTTGCCGTTGGGCCCTCGCACTTATACGTAGTTATAAAATAGCGACAAAAAGCCCAATATTGTTATTATTATTTTTTTTTTATTTATATACTTATTTGTATGTGTAGGTTTTATATATTCCCACCAGCGTGTTTTTATACCCTGAACCCATTGAAAATGGGAAATCAGGGTATAATGGTTTTGTTAAAAGTATGTAACAGGGAGAAGGAGGCGTGGCAGACCCCACAAAGTATATGTATTCTTGATCAGGGCGACAAACTGAATCGATTTAGCCATGTCCGTCTGTCCGTCTGTCCGTCTGTCCGTCTGTCCGTATGTATGAACGCGTCGATTTCTGAAGATATAGAAGCTAGAAAATGCTCGTATATAGCGCGCGCATATCGAGTTTATCACTAAAAATCGATAACTCATCCCGTTATTTTTTTATCGATCAAAAACCTTATCGAAAACCAGTTATAAAATTATATCTCCTACACCTTTAGAGCTAAAGTCTCCAAATTTTAAATGTAGACTCGACTGCACGTGATAGAATTTCGGTTTTTGTTATAATTCACCCCCCACCCCTATATCCACCCCCTTACCCTCATCTCTGTAAAAGGCGTATTTCAAATACTAGAGACTTGAACTTTGGCAAATATACGCATAGTAATGATAAAACAACATTCTGAAAGTTTCATGAAGAACGTACGTCCACAAAAAAAGTTATTGAACAATTAAGTTCCCATAGTAAGCCCACACTGCAGCCCATGCCTGTTAATGCGTGCGTGCCTATGGGTGTCTATGTATATGTTTGCGTGTGTGTATGTGTTTGTTTAAGCTGAATGACACTAAAAATTATTGAAATGGCTGTTGCTCGGAGGGTTCAGGGTATCTCGTAGTCGAGCAGTCTCGACTAGAGCTTTCTTACTTGTTTTTTTTTTTTTTGGTGTCGCCAACGGGCAGCAGAACTAGCCCCCAAGGCAAATCGAATTGAAACAGATCAAAGGCAGCTATGGCAATGCAACACGCTGATTTTGATTACCATTTATTGTGCGCTGGCAAGAGGGAAGCCGGAAATGCCAAATTATAATACATATATACCAAATATATATACATACATACATACATATATCTCACATACTTGATAATCGCTTACTTTAGTAAGGAGTAGCTTAAGAACTTAGCTCTAGCAATTTATTTTTCTGGTCTATTACGAATTGAAGAATTAGCGCACTAGTTTGATTCGTGCTGCTGTTCTTTTATCTTTCTGTTTGGCTTTACAATTTTGTTTACACCCTAAATTAAATTAATATTAATTAAGATGTTTTTAGCGCCAAATCGGGAATTATTTTATCTTTAATTAGACAAATCTATTCAGTTTAATATATATCCTTGCCATATATATAAATATATGCTCTTCGAGGTCGCTACAAATCAGAATTAAATTAGCTAGATGCCCTGTAATTTAGTTACCCAAATTTTTAATTTAATCAAACAAGACCCAAGACCATCATACATATATCATATATTGATCACCTTCCATTATATTTTTTACAGTTGTAAATTAGAATGACATATGAATACTAGAATCTATACAAATGGATAAGTTATATCCTTGAGGTTTTCTATTTCTTTGTTTCCCCCCTCCCCCCCCCCCTAAATAATTATGGTATCGCATATGCCATATGTCATGTTTGTAAATAAATATCTAAGAAGAGACGGCACACAAAAAAAAAAAAAAAAAAAAAAAAAAAAAAAAAAAATCTGTAGTTATAACAATGAGTGAAATAAATTGAAATTGAAATCTATTTTTGAACAAGTATTGTACAGTCATGCATAACTAGTTTTGCAAGTTTCATGGAAAGTTTCATATATTTTTGTATACTGTGCTCTGATGCCCAAATATACATATGTATATCAAAATGTCTTAAAAACATATTTTTAATTAATTCTCTTAACGCCCACAACTAGCTAATAGAGAATAAAATCAATATGAATATTTACGATTAGCCAGTTTATGTTCTAAAAGGCTTAAAGTAATTTTCGTTATAGCCATAGATGAAGACTTGTTTGGGCTTAGTGCTGTAGACAATAGCAGGTTGATCAGAGCAACTTTTCACAATACGAAAGCTAATGAAAAGAGTGTGCAAGGAAGTGGGCGCGTTAAATGCCGACACTGAACTACTTTGGACGACAGGTGTGAGCATCTGTGGGAAAGCAGCCCTCTCTCTTTATCTCAACGTCTCTGTATCTCTCCTATAAATTGTTGATAATGAATTCCCTTTCAAATTGGCCAAAGCCAAAAGAAAGCGAAACTAAGCAGAGCGCTCAGAACAAGTCAGCTAATTAAGAGATGCTGCGATGCTGCGATGCTGCGACAACGCGTCGTATGAGTTACGTGCGCTCTGCTTGCAATTGCAATTGATAAGCAGCGCTGCGATGGCCATGGCGACAGCGACAGCGACGGCGACGCCAGCGAGCGAGCGAGCGCATATTTTGATGAATGAAAATAATCCAACACTCGCACATACATACACACGCTCACGCACACACACATATAGTTGCTCTGCTGACGCTGGCAGCGCAGTTGCGCATAAATTTGCCCGCTCGTTGGCTACGTTTCGTATTTGATTTTGATGTAGTTTTTAGTACTATTTTATAATCAGACAGGCCAAGTTGAGTCGTGTCTTTTGGCTCTCAGAACAGTGCCAGTCAGAGTCAGTGAGCATCTATGAGTGGACCTCAACTCATCTGTGATCTGTGATCTGCGCATGAGTCTCCTCTGTGTTCAGTCGTGCCAACGTCGCGTGCTCGACAGCAACAACACTAAATAAATACTTAAAGCGCGCTCTTCATATATACAATATATATGTATATATATACACAAATATATATATATATATACATATATAAATACATATATATAAATTGATATTACTCGTGTGCTCACAATCAACTGAATTTAACCAAAAAGGTTTCAAATTCATGCAAATTTCAAGCATATTTCACACTGGCTGCAGTACTAATTTCGATGCACTAATTTGTAAGTGTAATAAATAAAAATACAAAAAAATAAAAAATTGAAAAAACAATAAACATTTTCTTGGTTAAAAAAGAAAAATATTAAAAATTAACAACAATTTGCAAATTTATGTGGCTTTGTGTACTGTGTGGAACGAAAGGAATTCATTGCGATCTATTTCATTGATAATGCTTTTTAATTTCCTATTCATCAGCAAACTATTAAAATGTTGGTTTTTTTTTTGTTTTAATTTTTATTTGTTTAAACCCGGGTAAGTTTTTTAGTGAAAATACCCTGTTAAACATAAAAATGCATACGAATCAGTTTCACCAATAAGAATTAAATAACAAATTAAAATGTTTTATATGAAATATGTAGTCTTGCAATAAATAGAGTTGATAATAAAAAATAATCATAATAAAAGAGAAAAAAATAAATTAAATTAAATTATTTAAAGAAATAATACTTTTGATCTTTGGGCGACACTCTATAAGTCCTTTATAAATATTTAGAACTACTTAATTTTTGTTTTTTATAAAATTACAATTGTATTTATTTTTATTATTATTATTATTTTATACAATTTTCCGTTATTTCTTCATATTGTTTTATGCAACTTTCAGCCAACTAAAATATAGATTTTAATGAGAATTAATTGTAATCCTTAAATGTTTTGTAAACATCGAAAAAAAAAATTAAAGATTTGCCTCATAAATATGAAAATCCCTTGAGATACTTAGCAGAGTTTTAGTTTCATCAGAGATTAGAATTTAATTGAGTACAAAAAATAAACCAAAAATGAATTAACAATTACAATTGTATATTATTTATTTATATATTGCTAATAACAGAAAAAAAAGAATAAAAAAAGAGAAATTAATTAAAATTAACCTCTATTAAGCTATGCTAGAACGACCATAAAACATTTTGTATACAAATACATATGCTAATACCTATAATAAAATGCCTAGAATATCTCGCTTTTCTCATAGAGTAAATAGTCGAATATGCCCCATGAGACAATTTCACTTCAATTATACATATATTATACCAATCAATCAAAACTAAGGAAATACTGCCATAATATAAAGTTCATATTTTGCATACTGTTTGAATTGAGACCCGTGTGTTCCATAGTCCATCTATTAATTTGTTAATGCATCGATTTTCGCTTACTAATCTAAGAGAGAGAGAGAGAGATTTTTGCTGCTGATAAGCGTTCGCAGCATCTGTTAGGTGGGGTGGGAGGTGCGCTGTGGTGTCATAGGGCCAAGGCCCATTTACCCCTCATTCGCGATGCTAAGGGTAGGTCGCACTTCAACTAGTATCTACCATACAAATTTGTTTCATTTTTTTGTTTTTTTTTTTTTTTCTTCTTTATTTGCTTCTTGTAATTTTTGAATTTTGTTTTGTTTTGTCCTCACTTGATAATATTTTATTTTATTTCTCTTTGTTTTGGTCGTATTTTTAGCTTGTTTTTACTATTTTGTTGCAAATTTCATGTCATGTTTAAAAATAGTCACCTTCCTCGCACGACGAGTCCCTCATGTAAATTACAGCAATGTCAATGTTTTCTTAGTTTTTGCGGTAGTATTATTATTATTTTCACAAATATTGTTTATAAATTATCTAAGAATTAAAGCTTTTAAAAAATAGAATATTTTATTTACAAGATTTTATTTATGTACATGAATTATGTATAAACTGAGAACTGAAAACAAATTATATTATTTTGTAATATTATAAAATTGATTAGTTATTAAAATGAAAATTATGATTTTTTTTATTTGAAGAAAACCCTTTTTAATTCTAAAAAAATAAAAAGAATATACATATCAACATTTTATTTTATCTAAAATTCGTTTATCTTAATTTAATATAATTTCTTGAAAATATTCCATATGTAAGAACAAACATTAAAATTATTTCGCAATATATTAATAACTATTTAAATATAGCTTGGGAAATCTGAAAATTCTATTTATTGTTCACTCAGTTAACTACAGTTAATATATTTTTACGGGGTTTGACACAATAATACAATTATAATACAGGGTATTTTCTAGTTCCGCACTCCTAGCATACACACGTTATATTTCGCTATACCCTAAGACAGCAGACGAAAAATTTTTTAATATAAGCAAATGTTCATCATCAGAAATATCAATTATTATTTATTCTTCAATATAGCAACAGAGACTGTTGTCTTGATTAAATACATATACAAAAAAAAAAATACTAGATGGTTTCGATGCCCTTCAGTCACAGGAATAATAAGTTTTAGTGGGTAATATACATATGTATATTATATATAAAAATAACATATATTATATATAATTTTTTCATGTTTAATAAATAATTATTTAAATTGTATATGTTTTAATAAATATATATTTAGTTTATTTAATTATTTTCTATGTAAAGTAAAAGAAACGCGAAAGATTGGAAAAAACTTTCAAAAATATTTTTTGTTTATGAGAGCAGATGAGATAAGAAAATATCATTTTGAAGAAAGTTATCATGAGAAATATCAGCTCAAAGATTGCATATGATGTTGATAAGCATAAGTGTATCAGCGATAAGAGACTTTTAATTAATGAAATAGATGAAGTTCTTGAAATGTCATTTCCTTAAATAAAATATGTATAATTTATTTATACTTAGTATTTATATATTTACATATGCAAAAAAAAAAAAAAGTAACTTACCTTACTGCAACAAAGGTTAAATAGGTGTGTAATATTGTATATCGGGTAGACAATGTTAATTGAATTGCTAGACACGATTTTATGTAACAGTCTTTTTTTTTTTTTTTTTTTTTGATTTTGTTTTATTATTTTTTTAAAGCTGTTTGGAAAGCATTTGAATTTGATATAGGAATGCTTTGTAATTGACAGTAGTTTGGACTCAAAACACTGTTCGAGATGCAAATAATTCATTGTCAATGCTCCGGGTAAACAAATTGATTTGCATTGCAACAACAGCAACAGCACTGACAACAATACCAACAACAACAACAACAGCAACAAGAGCAATGCTAATATGTAGGCGGATCAGTCTCATTTGTTTTCTTAATGAAATGAATGCAATTCATTTGAAATGCCGTCACATACTAGCAATACACGCTTGACCCTTTTAAAGCCAAGTAAATGATATCATATATGCAATTATAATTAAACATTTGTGATTAAAAAATGATTGCTAGTTATACTAAATGTCATTTGAAAGTTGATTGTTAATATTATTTTAAAATGTAAACTGCTAATGAGAAAGGTCGATTCTGTTAAATAGTTAAATTACAAATTTGAAAAAAAAAAAAAAATTAATTAAAATAAAATAAATTAAATAAGTCTAAGCTATACGACTACTTTCAACAGTTGAACAGGTATTCAAATGTAAAATATATACGTATATATTATATATGATTTGAAATATACATTTAAAACAGTAAGAATAGGCATTACCGACTGCAGAAAACTCAGATCCGATATATGAGTTTTTTGTACACTAATTTAGTCATTCAATTTTTTGTTTCAAGTTCTAAAATTGTGAAAAATAATAACCACAAGACCTACATTGCACAAAAACAATATAGTGAGTACAAGTTCGTGAATGAGTAGAAAATGCTTGTCCTTGTGCTATTTATTATTTCAGAAATAATTGAAAATTCTAAATGAAATTATATATAATTATTATATGAAAACTTTTCTATTTCAATTGTAGTTTTCATGCTAATTTGAGCTAGATCTACTTTGAAAATATAAATCAAAACCTTTTCAGAATTCAATTCAATTATGGAAAATACTTTTGGGACATTTTTTTTGCTTTTTTTTTTAATATGTATGTTAATCTTAATCATTCACTTTCTCCATGTAAATTTTAACATTTTCTACAATTATTTTTAGCAGTATTTATAAATTTTACCAAACTTTTTTTTTTTTTTTTAATATATTTCTTTATTTCTCATTGAGAATAGAAAATTACAGTTTGAAAACATTTCTATAACACATGTATCAACATGTTTTCTACATAACGGAACTTTAACAAATATAACCTTAAAAGCTATTTTCCATACTTTTCAGTTCAATTGGCATTTCTATGTTATTGAGAGTAATCAAATTTCTATCCGTTTGTTAAATGCTCAACAATTTACATTGTGCACAACAAATGGCAAGTGCGAAAAGTATCTTTCTTGATTAATGCATTTTGGAATGCATTTATGTAGATCTACATATCGGGTCTGCTGGTTCAATTAACAGCCCTCACAGCAACAATTCGGATCGGTTTTCGCACTGCCGGCACATGATCATCCGTATCAGTTGGCATTGATCCCCTGCTATTCATTAGTTTTCATTAGGTGGTCGCTTATGTAAATTTATTTGTTTCGATACGCGTTTAAATAAAATATATTTCTCAATTGCACTCAAGTGCAAAAGTCAGCACAGATATATGAATTGAGCTCCATTAACAACCAGCAGCTAGCTGAGAAGATGGTTGTTAAGTGGGTGTTAAATTCAAATTGTTGTTAAATACCACGACCATTCACAATTTGTTTGCCGTTAGTCTACGATTTTAGCTGCAGCTCGTCATGGAAATTTAGGGTTTGCTTAGCCAAGTGATAATTAGATAGCAATGCTAGACTTGCCTGTAAAAGTTATCACGTGCATATACTCGACATTGACCATGTACTTTGGCAAGTGGTAAATTTAGAATGAATGTCATTTATAATAATAGTTATTTATTATTAACAGTGAATAGTTTACATATTCAAATTTGACAAACGTGTTATCAATTCAATCTGGTTTCCATGTGGTTAACTATAAGTAGATTAACAACAAATGAAAGTTTCGATGATCATTTCAATACAGTACACTTGATGCAATGCTAAAACGTAATATACAGTTGATCAACTAACTTTCCAAGTGTTCAATTTACCATTAACCTTGATTCACATTTAAAATTATTACCTTAAAGCCATAAATTATGCATAAATTATGTTTATATAGAATTTTTTTCAAAATATGTACTTGCTTTCATTTGCAGCACTACCCTTTGACAACTTAATTAGGTTGGCTTAGCTGATCCAACGGAAACGCACAACTGGTAACGCGTCGTGCCCGTGCGTACGGGCCTAGGGTAATAATCTGTCACACACACACACACACACACACCCAGAGCCACAATGACGCGACCCAAGCAGGATGCAAACAAATTTAAAAGCTTCATGCAAGAGAATGTGCTCACAATGGCCACCGTCATCGGTGTCTTTGTGGGCGGTCTCATTGGCTTCATAATCAAGAACAGCACCGGCGAGTGGACAAAGCGTGAGATTATGTACATATCATTTCCGGGCGAGATCTTTTTACGGTAAGCGAAAGCGTCGTCGCTGACCTACACAAATATTGATTGAACGGATTGTTCTTCTACTTTATAGCATGCTGAAATGTCTCATTGTACCTCTGCTCGTGTCCTCCATAACGAGTGCCATCGGTGGCTTGGATTTGAGTATGTCCAGCAAAATAGCGACGAGGTGAGTAAAGTAGATATTCAAATTTATATATATGTATATACATATGTGTATAAATTCTATTTATGTGACTTGCGTTTCTACGCAGAGCTATTACATATTACTTTGTCACCACAATATCGGCTGTAATACTGGGCATATGCCTGGTCACCACCATACGCCCCGGCCAGGGAGCCAAAATTGTGGAGACACGCACTGAGACAATTGACAAAGCATCCAAGGTCTTGACGCCAGATACTTTAATGGATTTAGTGAGGTAGGTTAAATGGGAGATGTCTAGGTATATGCTATATATTAGTATTATTATTTATTGATTATGAATTTAATATAATTATGGTTATTTTTTTAATTTAGAAATATGTTTACGGATAACATCATACAATCAACAATGTTTCAGGTATGTGTTTTATAATTTCACAAACTATTTAAATAATAGACAATAATAAGGTCAGGTAGACTATTTCAGATAAAGACACAAATAAATGATAAGTTCTATTTAATTTTTGTAATTTAAATATATATAAAGTTTAAAGTTTAAAGTTTAAAGGATAGAAACTTTTTTTAATTAAGTAAAAATATATTCATCATAAATTAAAATAAAATTTTAAGCAGTCTATATACATTTTCCAAGTACTCTTTTATTTCACAATTTAAAAAAAAAATAAAAAATAAATCATAAAAATTGAAAATATGTTAAGTCAGCATATCAAAGATTTATATGAATGAATAGCTGCATCGCTATTTTATCTGCCAGAATTAGTCTATCTGCACAGCGCTTCGCTTCCAGAAGAAACAATTTCTATCTGCAGAGAACTTCACTTTCAGAAGAAACGCAAAAACTTCGTTCTTTTATTCAAAGCACCAACGGCACGTTTCTGGAAGGCGATTACAATGCGATTATCATTTTTGTATTTTTTTTTTTTTTTCTTACTTCTAAAGACTTACTTTTGCGTTATCAGACACGAGTTTGAATCTGAGGCGCGCAGGTATTTAGTTCTTGGACTCGACTCATGGAGCAGAACTGTACACACACACATACAGACACTCATTTGGCCAATTTCTGATTGCAACAGCGTCAATTATTCAATTGTGCTCTTCTGTGTTGTTTACATAATTTGATTAAAGCATCGCGCGGCACATAATCAAAACTGACATGATAGGCTACTCCAAAGCAAAGTTCTTTCCGTTTCAATTGAAATTGAAAATTATATGCAAAGGGGGAGCACACACACACAGACACACCCATACATATATATCATATATATTGCTATATACACATATCTAATTTACGTACACGTTGAATTTTCAATTATCACCACAGACAAAGCTGGAATTACGATATGTGCATATGTATATGTATACACTTTGTACATACATATGTACATATGTACATATATACTATATTCATACATATGTATATCAAGCGCGAATTGAATCAAAGTTCAACTCGACTGTCGGTCGTCTGCGTTTGGGCATGAGTATAAATATCTCAATAGGTAACAATAAAATGCTATTAGATTCAAAATTGTGTCCCTAGATAGCTCTGTCTATGCAATACTGAAAACATGCGTAAGACATATAAATTCTAGTAATTCTAATTAATAATAATAAATTAATAAATCTACCAAAGTTATAGGTCTATCTTTGTGGAAGGTCAACATTTCCAAAGTTGAGGCAGATTATGGGTTTCTGCTTCTAGTTAACGTGCCTATATAATATCAGTTTAGATCGAGAGATTACAATTTACCAGAGGTCTACGGTAACTAAAATGCCCAGGTTTTTCCATATCATTATTTTCATAAAGAATTCTGAAGTACTCTATATTTATTTATATTTTTATAGTTATATGTCTTATAGATAATTTCTTATATATTCTTAAGTAGAGGATATTGTTTTATAAATTTGTTTTAATATTGTATATATCACATATTATGAGAATTCGAAATAAAAATAATATCTGAAATAATTTATTAGGAATTGTAAAATTCCTTAAAAAAAAGAGAAATACCATTCAAATAGAATATGTATACGCCGATCTAAGGATTAGCTGGGATGAAATCATCCGGGTCTCCTAATAAATTTGGGTTAATTGAAATCAATAATACTATAAGTAAAGTGTGGATGAAAAGGGACAAGTATGGAAATCATAAATTTCACTAAACAAATATTTTTCATATGGAAAGAAAGGAATAATACAATATAATGCTGTAATGTTATAATAACCCATCACAGGCTACTTTTGGGTCGATTTAAACATTATTTAAGAATTTTTGGGCATAAATATATCACAAAACATATTCAATCAATATTTACATTTAATATCCATTTTCTTACAGCATCGCACAGAGATATTTGAAAACACCAGCATTACGCCAGCACGTAAGTCACCTGAGTCACTTAGCGAAACGATATGATACTCAAAATTTGTAATATGCCTTATAGAGCCCATGGAGAACTGGGAGTTCAAGTCGGCCCAGCGAGAGGGGTCCAATGTGCTGGGTCTGGTCATGTTCAGCGTAATACTGGGCACAACCATTGGCCGCATGCGTGAGAAGGGCCAGCTGTTGCAAGATTTCTTTACGACGCTCAGTGAGGCCATGATGACAATAACATCGTGGGTCATTTGGTAAGCACAAGCATATAAATGCAGTTAAAAGTTGATTTAGAGTCTTAATGGTATTTTGCTACTCGTTTATAGGATATCGCCGTTGGGCGTGGCCTTTCTGATTGCGGCCAAGATCATTGAGATGGAGTCTATAGCAGCGACAATACAATCTTTAGGCTGGTATTTCATAACCGTTATGATTGGCCTCTTTTTGCATGGATTTGGTAAGTGACTTACATTGGCAACTGGTTAACTGAGCTAGGTTCATGAAATTTTCAAATTTCAATTCAATTTCAGGCACAATTGCGGTCATCTTCTTTTTGGGCACGCGCCGCTTGCCGTATCGCTTTATAGCTAAATTGAGTCAAGTGCTGGCCACCGCCTTCGGCACGGGCTCCAGCTCGGCCACCATGCCCTTGACCATTAAATGCCTGGATAATATGGGCATCGATCCGCGTGTGACACGATTTGTCATACCCGTGGGTGCTACGATTAATATGGATGGAACTGCATTGTATGAGGCGGTGGCTGCATTATTCATTGCCCAATATCGCGAGATGAGCTATTCGTTTGGCACGATTGTGGCTGTCAGTATAACGGCAACGGCTGCCTCGATTGGCGCGGCGGGCATACCACAGGCGGGCCTCGTTACAATGGTCATGGTACTGGACACGGTGGGCCTGGAGCCCAAGGATGTCTCGCTGATCATCGCTGTCGATTGGCTACTGTATGTAGATGGCATCATTTGTACTTGACTGATACTTATTGAAATTTGATTGCTCTAGGGATCGTTTCCGTACCACTATCAATGTCATGTGTGATGCTCTGGGCACTATTTTGGTCAATCATCTGTCAAAGAACGATTTGGCAAGCGTTGATCGGGTGAGTACGCATATCCTATAGGTGTAGCATGTTAGTTTCCAAATATATGCATATAACATAAATACATACACATATCTATAGCTAAATGCCGAGCCCCATGAGCTCCTCGAGCTGGGCACCAGTGGACACGAGATGAAAGAATGAAGGCAGTCAATGCTTGGCGCCTATAATCGCAAACGATGAGTGCTTGAGGACGAGCAGCAGCATGACGATATCGACAGTGATTCCGATTCAGATGGGAATGAGACAATCCACTCGCGCTATCGTCGGCTGGCCTCATCATTTGGTTTGCGGCTAAAAGCGGCCAAGACGCAAATTTTGCAACAGTTGTAAATGCTGTCACAAGACATCAACGAATTTATTTTGCAACGATTGTCTGCGAGCGCGCCAGACACATCGAAAGATCAACAAACAAACAAGAAACAAACACAGAAAATAAACACAAACAATTTGGATATTATTCCGTTAAACGTATTAATTAGCATACACCATGATGTAAATAATTATGAATATAATTAAATTAAACTGAGTTCAAATTTAAATTACATTTTCATACTTAGCCATATATATATAAATATATATTTAAAGCCAAGTAAACTTGTTATGCAATTAATTCATAATTATAAAATTAATCAATTTTCAAGCCATTTGCTATAGATTGTTTATGCACTTTCCAAAAACAAAAATATATACTATATTGAAAAGTAAAAAGAAACATAGAGATTTGTGTTAAGAACTAAAAAAGACATAAATATATAAATATATTAAATAAAATTAGTTTCGCTCAAATTTTATGACAGAAAAAATCACACAAATTCAATGCCGTTTAAAGTTCTTGTTCGAAGTTGAGCTTTGTAAATACTTAATAGCTTAAGTATAATTAAAAAAAACAAAAAACAAAAGAAATTAACAAATAAAAAATATTACAAAATATGAACCAATTTTCAAGCGACGCATATTTAATGACAATAATTAATAATGATCAGCAACATTTAGAAAAAAAAAATAAATAAATAAATACAAAATGGAAAAAAAACAGTAATATTATTTATTACATTGCATATTTATTAAAACTAAGTGAACAATTTCAAATTATTAGACAAGTTAAAAACAAAGTATTGACAATTGATTGATATAATAATATTAATACTAATATTAATATTAATATTAATAATAATAATTATGTATGCATTACATATGCCATTTGTAGTTTTGTGTAGTCTAAATGTTTACAAAAATAAAATTTTCGAATCTGTACATGTACTTATATAAAATGGACCAAATTTCCATTTGTTTCAGGTTATCATAGATCTGCTAATGTATGTATGTATACTTGATATGAGCTATTATTGATACATATTAATATTCATGAACTTCGATCACGAATTCAAATATCGTTTGTGCATTAGACTTATGTTCTTCTATCGTAATTTTAGCAATTATGATTACAATTATTTGGCACAAATTTTAGGGCATTCAATTGTGTAATATAACTTCGAAGTTGCATACATTTTAGGTAAATTAACCAACTATCATTACTATCATTATGCAAAGTAACTTAACTAAACCAGCAAAATGAACTGCAGCCTGGGGAATGAAGACCTTAGGTAAGTGTAAACTTAACTTCAATACTATTAGTTACTTCCCTGTTTATTGATATCCAAAATAAAACAATTTACGGGCTTAAATATTAGAATTCATTTGTGTATACATGATTTATAAATATTAATATAAGTATTTGCTGTTATATTTTTCATATCAAGCAAGGCAACTCTCGGTTTAAACCTTGCCCACTTTGACAAGAGTCCCTTTTATTAGGCATACGTAAATTTTAGGGCCATATAATTTCAAGACAGTTACAACATTTTTATTTTTGATAGTTTTATAGTAATTAGTATTTAATTTACTAAATTGCAGTTTTAGTTTTCGTTTTCTATATATGTATATACATAATAGTTTTATTTCAGAAGGTGAGAAGTTACGAAATATTATCTGAGAATGACTAAATTAAGCTCTTGTGATTTGCCAAAAATGATTCTAATATCTATTAACGGTTCAATTGCAATATATATAGATTTTTTTATATTTTTAATTTAAAAAAATATATATATATTTGAATAAGCTAAAGTTTGCAGTAATTAATTCAAAATTTGATCTGCAAAATTGTATTTATTTATAGCATCGTTGTTCGCATACATATTGTATAAAAATTGAAAAAAGTTAAGTTATTCCTATGCCCAACATATGAACAATATTCGAGAGCAAAATCAATCGTGCTTATGTTTATTGGTGGCAAAGGCATCAGCTGCATTCGCATTCATATTCTGGGGCTCATACGGCAAACCCGTGCAGGTTGGACAAGTGCCCTGTTCTCTGTAGACCATCGCCACGCCGGTATGACCATAAATACGATACAAACAGAGCAAACGATGACTAACACACAGCAGGGGGATTAGCAGCATGCCAAATATGGCTAAGCCCAGCCAATAGCCGTTCTACAATCAAATCTAGTTAGTACGGGGGTATACACAAACATATGTATATTCATGTCTCTACTCACAATTGAATTTACCAAATAATCGCATATTTTATTCACATTATGTATATGAGTTCGTGCCAAATGCTCGCAGGGGCCAATTTCATGCAAACTGATATTGATGACCATATCGAAGTAGGTGTCAATTTGTCCATGAATAAAGTCGGTGTAATTATCAACGATCGCGTTCAGGTAACCGCTGCCAACGCCTTCTATGTAATTCTGCGCCTTCATCAGCCTGTTCAATAGAACTTTAATGGATTTATTAAAGTTGTTGTCCTCAAACGTTATTAGATCATCGATTCGGAAAACGTGTTCTTCTATCTGATCTATTGTCTGCACTATCGTCTTTGCCATGAGCGAGTACTTCGACAAGTCTGTCGCGATTCTAAGCAAATTCACATGTGCCACCTTCAATCGATCATCTAGATAGGTACCATAGTTTTTATCGAAAAAGCCCCTTGCCCAATTCCGCAAATCGTAAATAAACTGCAGTATATTCAGCCCGTCTATCTCCCGGCACAACACATCCATATAGGCTCGACTATGGTAATTTGATAGGTACTTCGCCCGTACCTTGAACATGCGATGAAACTCTTTCGGCAACATGAACACCAACACATCGAAATAAATGTCTAACTTGCCAAACTGTAGATAGGTGCTCTCCCCCAAATCGATATTGATCTCCCTCAGCCTCTCAATGTTGTACAAATTATTGTCGCGCAACATCTCGAAGATGAACTGATCGCCGCGGCACTTTTTGATTCCAGCGGAAAATTCAGTCGATCGATCGGACTCTGTACTGTTTACCGCATTCGATTTCTGTAGCACATTTTCCAGCAGCGTATAGAGCGTGTTTCGCCCCTCGTCATCGTACAAAATACACGCCGGATATAAGACCAATCCAAGCGTGAAGTAGAACAGACTTATTATCAGTATGAGTGATAAGGCGGCAAACATTAAAATAATCGCGCTGTAGAAATTTACATTGATATAATATTGGATAATTCTAAGGGAATGCAGTTTCAACTTACAGTAACATACAGTTCGATGCAGAGTTATCTTTTCGTATGCAAAGTCCAGCTATAAGAGTATAGCTCAATATAATCACAATCTAAAATGTGAAATGAGGGTTTCAAACCATGAATTATCAAGTAAACATACGATTGAATTGGAAATTGTAGCGCTATGGTAAGATTAAGTTTAAATTGATGTATTTCATTAACTCAAATCAATATCGCATTAATAGATAAATAATAGAAAGATAATAGATTAATAGATTAATAATTATAAATTCTTTTTAATAATTAGAGTATAGCCGCATCATATTTATTTATAAATACATATAGTCTAATATATATTTAAAATTTGAAGTCTCCAGATCTAGCAGTTAATGAGATTGAAGACCATCTAGAAGTTTGCCTTGCTATAGCCTCAGAGCTTTACATTGAGCTTTAACTAAACTTGGATTTCTATAAATTGAGCTTTATGTCGACTCAAAGCTGAGCTTGCTAGAGAAAGAGCTTTCTATAGAATAAGCTCTCTATACAGTAATATTCTGTCTGTTTAATCGTTTTTCTTTATCAATAATATTAAAAAATTTGTAACTCATGAAAATAATCTAGTTTAGCTTGCCGAAGTACTACATATATCTTCAATTTATTACTCACCGTTAGCATGATGAAAAACAAACCGATGCTGGCATACCAACGACTACGGCCATAGTTATCGTAGAGCTCTTCAAAACTTTTGGTCGAATGCAAGTTTCGCATATAAATGTTACTCATAGCCCTATAAGTTATGTTGCATATCTTGTAGCTTTCGGACTCTAGGGAATCGGCCAACATGCTGATGCGACGAATCATGGGCGGTATCATCGGGTCGAGAGCGAGTTTGAGTTTCTGTTGTTCATCGAAAACGCGATCTAACCAGGATTTCGGTAGTCTGTAATAGTCTTCATAAATAATGGTCTCGATATCCTCGATAAAGGCGCTGGTATTTGGCAGCTGAAAGAAGATATTGTTATTGCCGTTGTTGTTCTTTGTTGTTTTGAGTAGATATTGAAATCTTGCCTTATCGAAATGAAGGCATTTTGAGGTATCCATGTATAAAAGTCTATATCTTCGAATTATGTCATTACACTCATAGAAATCGCACCAAACGGTGAGCACGTACACGAGATCACGCTTAGCCCCTCGCAAAGCTACCCGAATAGAGATCTAAATATATATTGAGATAGCTATTTCAGAGATATTTTAATTACCATCCCTGTATTGGCTGCCAATGAAAACTAAATAGGCCTGCATTTCCTTCACCTGCTCCAGTAGCGCCAAGGCCTCGGGCATATTGTCAAAGATATCCTCCAATGCCTCTAAGAAATCTAGTCCCGCGTCTGTTTTCAGATCCTTATAGGCCATATCAGCAACGTCTGTAAATACACGTGGTTCCGGCATTATTATTTTAACAAACAAATGAAACAGAAATAAGACTAGATGCTAACCAAAGAGCTGACTACTCATCATCGTGGCCAATTCCTCAAAGTTATCCACGAGCAAGTGACGGACATGTAGGCAGACGTCCTGCAGCATGGCACAGGTGTCCTTGGTGCTGCGCATCATTGTCTCGCTGCTGTCTCGCATCGCATTATTGATCAGTCTATCGTTCAGGAATGCCACGACCAATCCAAAGCTAAGTCACATTTATTTTAAATATTAATTTCATATACTATATGCATTTGACTCAACTTACATAATTCCCAGTATTAGTGGTATTAGCAGTAAGCTCAGTAAAATACGCTTGGTCGTATTCGAAGCACTTTGACAAGGCGGGCAAATGGCGTGGCAACGGCAGCAACAGAAACAAAAATAGCATACCCTAAAGGAAATTATTAATTGAATTGAATTCGAATTGGAAAGGGCTTACTCAAAAGACACACATTTTCTCTTTTTCATACTTACGCAATAAACGGTACGATTATTATGACAGTTAAAAGAAACAGCACCCAGACGAGCACGACTGTTTTCCGAGCAATCAGAGATTCCCACAGATTTGCCCATACCTTGGGACCCACCGAATATGAGCCTGAGTTATCAATGGCAATTATATAACCTACATTCAAATACAGTTAATAGATTAATAACACTAGAAGTAGGTATTTATGTATTTATGGTAAAATATGTACCCTTTGGGCGATCCTCATCTGATGTATAGTACTTGTCAAATAGTCTGTGCGTAAAATCGTGTATAAAACCCATACCCAGTTTTGAATAGATCGGCTCGATGGAATACGTTATATTTGATTTGTACCCAGTATAGTTAATGGGCGGATATTCATCAGCTTTGAATCCAATCGCACTTACTGTCTCATTAGCGATGTCCCACTCCATGTTTTAGGTATTACAGAATAAGAAAAACATTCGAGTCGTTGATGCTTAATATTCAATACCCTAGTAATTTCCACATGAATCGACTGCTATAGAAATACATAAATATAAGACAACTTACCATTAAGTATACCAATTTCTATACTTTATATAATGCATTGTGCATCAAGTGCCATATGAGCAATCATGCACCGCCTCTTAGTGTCCTATAAAATTGTGAAAATGGTGAAAATTGTAGAAAGTGCGAAAATTGTGGAAAAGCTTCTATGAAAGTGTGTGTGTGTGTAAGCTAAATGTTTTAGGTAATGACATTTAAATCAGAGAAGTAAAATATATTTCATTGAACGTCTTTCCTATAGTAGGCAGGAATTGATATTTCTATTAAATATAGTTACAAGAATAGCGAGCTATGAATTTGTCTAACCCCATATACTATGTGAAAATATGGGGAAAGCCCAACTGGGAGATAAACTGCGATTTTCGACATGCAGCCCATGCACTTATGATGAGAGAAATCCGAAATTTGTTTATATCATTAATATATACATTTAACTATATTTTTTATTTTATTATTTTATTTTTTTTTTTCAGTAAAAATTAAAACAAGTTTTAAAATAGATTTTTAGTGAATTATTTTATTTAGTGAATTATTTTACTTATATATTTTTTCTATTCATTTTAACAGTTTTTCACTTTAAAATAGAGTGCATTCGATTTCCAGATTCCTATAGATTATATATGCTTATTAGATTGATTTCTGTGTGAATCGGTCAGTCTATTATCTACAGTTACGTCTCTTCACTTGGTTTACTATGCATCTTTCTCCTTGAATGATTCCTCACAGCCGCATAAATGAATCTGATTACCGGCGCTGATGACGTACGGTGCCTGTACAAATGGCGTGTCCGTGCAGGCTGGACAGTCGAAGTTTGCGCTATTGAAGTAAATGATTGCACTACCTATATGTTCATTTACTCTGTACAAGCACAAGAGCTTGTGGGCAACGAACACGATGGGAAAGAAGGTTAGAGCGCAAATAAATAGGCCAAGCCAATATCCGTTCTATAATCAAAAAATATATATACATATATCAATTGGGAAATTAAGAATTGAGAAAACTCTAGTCGCGAAGGTCCGACTAGGACGCATCCTGAATTTTCTTCTAGATGTGTGAATAATGTAATTTATTTTTAATTCAAATTTTTAAAACTTTGTATTTATTCATCTGAAGTCTTTAGTTTATGTGACACACTTAACCATACTTAAAAATGTCGAATTATCGACATTAACCAAAAATAATGAAATGTGTTTGAAATATCTTTTTTATTAGGAATTTATGGGAAGAGAGGAGTTATAAAATATATTTTAATATTCTGTGAAATTTAAGCTGAGCTTAAAACAAAGTGAAATGATCGACTTTTATCGATAAAGAAATATGTTAAGTTATCGGAAATCAAACTGACAGGAGGATGACCAGATGAGTAGTGATAAAAGAAGAATAATTCAATTTTTTTTCAGCTACAGAGCAACTTACAATGGGATCGACCAAATAATGGCACAGATTGTTAAGGGAACGCTTATGGATCTGGGCCAAGGGTACACAGCGGCCAATGATATATTTACATTCTTCGCTGACATTTTGCAGATATTTATCGAACGCCTTATCGATATATTTGTAGAATTGTTGTATTAATGAATTTATGTACTCAGTGCCACGTGTATGCAGGAAATCTTCGGCCTCTGTTATCTCTTCAATTAGAAGTAAAATCGAGTTATTAAAGCCGTCGTACCTCGTTATAAGCCCGTCAATCGTAGTCGTATCCTTCCAGATGCGATTTATCAAATCATGGATTGGCCCTTGCAGGGATGCAATTTGATTAATGTCGTAGCTCAATAGGCACATATTGTTAATGGTGGCATTCATTCGATACTGGTAGGCGAGCGAGCGCTTAGCACCATTTAGCAATTTGTTTGCAAACTCCTGTAAATAAACCTTACACTGCATCAGATCGATCTGTGATAATTGGTGACACAATACTTTTCGTATGGATGCACCATGGTAATCCGAAAGCTTCCAGTTACGCATATCATTGAGCATAATCTTCTGCTCTTTCGTTAAAATTACAAGCTTGGTTAAGTCAGCACTGAATTCAGCAATATATTCTGGTGTTATATTTGCCGACATTTGCTTCCTTAGATTATTTACATCGTAAAGGCCCGCAACACGTAGTATATCAAAGATGCTTTCATGGGCATGACATACGGATTCCTTCTTATTGAATGTATGATTCTCATGAGTATTGAAAACGCTATATTTCTCCAAAGCGGTTCGGGGTGTACATACAGTATGGTACATGATCAAGCCCATTATAGAATAGAACAAACAGACTAACAAAAGAAGAGACGAAATCAATGATATCAATACCATGGCCCTGGAAATGAAAGGATATTGAGATAAGAATAGAGAAAGAGACAATGAAATAGAAAGAAGGAGACAGCATACTTTACTACTCACAGTAACAAGCATTTGGATCCCGAATTATCTCTACGTACACACCATCCACAAATAAGTGCAGCAATCAAGATAATCGTAATCTAAAAATTAGAAAATACATTTTTAATTACAAATTAATTATTTAAAAAATTAAATGTATATTTATAATTAAACGGGTAGATCGAATACACATTTATCATCTCTTACCGTTAATATAAATACAGATAATGCTATGCTAATGAGTTTACGATCCCTTCCATAGCTTTGTTCGAGCTCGTGAAAGCCTTTTGACATATTTGAATGTTGGCTATAAATATCATTTATTACCGATCTGATTAACCCTTGCAAATGAGTGAAATTTTTCGTGTAAGTCTCACTCAATTTCGCAAGCTTCGTAGAAATCAATGGAAGCTGATCATGAAAATTTTCCTTTATCATTGCGCCAATTACTTGATAATTGTATATTCCTTGCCTTGGTATATATAACAGATCAGCTCTTATGATATTATGCAAGCTCTCTATAAACTCGCTTATGTTGGGCAACTGTAACCATTATATTAATATGTTAAGTAACGACAATTTTAAGTTATTTGACTTGGAACATACTAAATCCAGGTGCAGGCACACTGAGGTGTCCCACTGCAAAATGCCAGAGCTGCGCAGAATATCGTTGCATTGCTGATAGTCACACCAGACCGTTAGCAAATAGGTCATTTTACGTCTAACAAAACGGAGACCTAAATTAAAAGTAGATAAAGATATATATAAAATAAAAACATAATATATAGTTAATACCATCTCTATATTGGGCTATGTAGAATGATAATGTCTCTATATTTTTATCCACACGTTTCATTAAATCTAACGCATTAGGCATATTCAGAAGTATTTCCTCTAGCTCGATTAGAGCATTGAGCCCAGAAACGTCGCTTAGATCCATAAATATGTGTTTGTCGACATCTGCGAAAGGATAAATTGAAAAAGCGATCAAGCGATTAAGTCTGATCATATTCGCCTACCAGTCAGCTGAGAATTAATATGCGTTTCGAACTCCTCAAAGTTGTTCACAATAACATGATAGATATTATCCAATGTATCTTTCAAAAAGGTGCAAAAATCTTCACGATCTTTTTGCATATTAGCCCAATTTTGCTGAACGCCTTTATCAATTAGCCTATCATTGATCATTACAACGATTAAACCAAAGCTGTGATGCGCAATTTTTAGATCATTCTTAGTGGGCTTAAATTTAAAACTTACATCAGACCGAGTACAAGCAGCATTAGCCCCACGCTCCAACAGTGACGCATTCGACGATCTGCATATTCATTACACTCGCACACAGTAGGGCAACGCCAGAAGCAGAAGCAAAAATAGGTGATCCTATAGAAATATTTAAAACTTGGGCTTAGATTATTAAGATTTGATTTATATAAAATATAAATACATAATTATATTTAAATATTTATTTATTTATTTATTTATTTACTCGTTTTTTTCTTTTTTTTTTTTAATAAAAACAATATATACCGATTTTCCATATATTACTTACGCAACGAATGGTATGGCAATTATAAGAAATAGCAAAATAATTGTCCAGACAAACGCCAATTTGTTGCAGCAAAGCAATTTGGCCCACGAATTCTCGGTAAACTTTTTACCGAAGGCCAGGGCATTTGTGTCATTAACTACCGTTATATAGTCTATATCAACGGGATTTACATCGGTTACTTTACTTATTTATCTAATAGTTAGGATTTCGTACTACCATTCGGTACTCTTGAAGTTCCGCTGTATAAAATATGTGTGAGCAAGTGAAATTGCATCATACCCAAGGCATTATATGTTGGTTCTGCATTATATTTAGGGCTCGAATAAAATTCAGTGAATTCGACATATGGATAATGGGACTGTCCAAGCTTCTCATGCTCCGTGTACAACTCGGGATATTCATTGCTCCATGACGCATGTTTAGCGAACACTAACAAAGCATCGAGCATAAAAAGGAAGATCATTAGCCCAAGTCTTGATATAGTTAGATGACTCCATTGCCTTATTCTTCTGACTTTTGCATAGTTCAGTTTAGTGTTCTTCATAGAACAACACATACCTTCCGAACACATTCAATTTCTGGAATATAAACAAGCCCAAATTGGAGACCTGTCTCTTTGCAAACACCTGAGTTAACACTCACCTGTCCAGAAAAAGTACATCGAATTCTCTAAACGATATCAGATACAGAATACCAGAACGTCCCCAATCTAATTCTGGTCTAACGCAAACTCATTGTCAAGGAATGCACTAAACTCTGATTGAATCAAGAAACTTGGAAATGCATTGGTCAAATTTTAAAGTCTCGTGTGTAAAACAACATGAATGTATATTATTCTCAACGACAAAAATGATAGTTGTGAGAGCAGTAACCTAACAGTTAAGTCACAAACAGTGCTGTTCATTATATTAAAATTTGTGGTAGAGAAAGTTCAACTGACGAAGTTTAGAAAATAAGTGTGAAACAAGAGAGGGAACATGTATACAGCTGAGATAGCGCAATATAGATCTCTATCTCAGCTTACCTACAATTCAGCATATATCGAAACTTTGTTGCAGTCCGTCTGCGCAATCGTAAATCATTTTGCTGTTATTGAAAGTTAGGCCAACAAGGGGCATGGCGAATCGCAAAAATCTCAACACCACAAATACTTGAGGTGCAGGACATCTAAAATTCGAATAAAATAGGAAAAATTCACCTCCACTATCGATGATAAGATTTATAAATCTTGGGATACATATAATAACTCCAGTAAAATATTACAGGGCATTGAAATTTATCTCTTGACCAAATGACAAAAATTTAAAACTTGACAGAAAAAAAAATTAAAATACAAATTTTTTAAATTGATGGCATCGAGCAGATCAAAATTCACGGTAAAAAGACGGGCTGGACATTTAAGACCAAATAGATCTCTAGGACTATATTTATATACTTCGAGGTGTAGGGAAACTCTGTCGACGCCAGTCAATCTGTAGGGGGAAAAAAGAAGAAGAAAAACGGAGCTAACACCATGCCATCCACCATGGACCACGTGCAGCAGCTGACTGGCAGCCAGCTGGATGTTCTGTGCTACAACTACAATGTGGTCGAACGCCAGCCCGTGGAGCGTCGCCATTTGGAGCGGCGGCTGCACGTGGCCATCATTGCCGAGCGTGCCAAGTGGCGGGCGCGTCATCTAATGTACAACTTCAACGATGATCATCAGTCGTACTTTGCCAATCTTTGGTCACAGGATGACAGACTTCGCGATGTCCACAATCGGATGCTGTTCTCAAGATTTCGAGGCATGCGATTGCCTTCGCGGCACAGTGGAGGCGATGAGCAGAATGAGCTAGAGGACAGTGCTATTGAGGCTATTGAGGACGGGGATGAGCTGGAGTACGACGAGAACGACCTGGAGGACGACGGGGACGAGCAGATAGCCAACGAAGATGTCGATGACGAGCAGCAGAAACGAGAGCAGCTGGAGTATGAACAGTATCAACAGTTCGAGTATGAGCGCCAGCAGATGTACAACAGAAGAAGCCACCCTACAGGAGAGCAAGAGCAACAGCAACAGCAGCGGGAGTGGGAGCTGGAACATGAGCAGGAACAGGAGCACATCCTGCAGCAGGAAGAATACGAGTATGAGCGACAACGACAGGCAACGAGGAAACCAAGCTTAAGGTATGGCTATCAGATACCGTTATATTTCCAGCAACAGTTCCAGCACCAGATACACTCGCAACCCGATGGGCAGCCGCAGTTGCATCTGCTGCGGCCACAGGATCGCACCTCCAACATTGCCCTGGCACGAACAGCGAGTGCGTCCTCATCGAGCGCTGAGTACTACTCCGATTCGGATACCAGCCAAGTGACGGCCACGGAATATCTAACTCTCAGCAGCAGCAATTTCGAGAATAAACACGATCCCAAAACGCATGTCGCAAAGACGCGCCATGCACCCGAGACGAGGCATCAGCTGCATGCGGCGGAACGTTTCATCAGCTGTAGAGAGCCGAAGACCAGTTCGTGCACAAATATGGAGCTGGAAGCCGCGGTCTCGTCGGAGCGAGTGCTGTGCAAGATCAACTATGTGAACATGGACTACGCGAAGACCGAGGCACGCGAAAAATATAAAGCTGATGCGGCGATGAAAGATTTGAATAGCTGTGGCGATCGGCGAGTATGTGGCCCACAGGCGGCTCTTCATCGACGTCGTAGCTTCTGGCGCTTCATACTCGCTATGCTGGCTAAAAGTTCTCGGGAGTTCGCTTCCCATAAGCTGCAATACTCGATCATTGGCTGCTCCATTGTCATCTTCACCTATATAGGCATCAAAATGGTGCAATAAAAACTATTTTGGATGCATTACAATTAGCTCCACAAAAAAAAATATATATGTATATATTTCTTTATTGTAGTCGCATTGTTATACTCATTCACGAAAGTGAAATGAATATATTGGTTTTGGTGCATTATCTGTCTTTCTGTCCGTCCATCTGTCCGTATGTCCGTATAATAGAATTTTTTCCCGTTATTGAAGCTAGAAACTTGATATTTGAAAAATATACTTTAATATACCCTCAAATTAATGCTTAATTTATAGACTTGTGGCAATTTCTTCCAAGTTGACCCTCGCTTAAACGATATCTGTTTGAGTCAGTCAGTAGCTGTTGAGATATTTTTACAGATAATTTGATTAACGCATAATATAATATAATATAAAAGAATATATATTATTTTGTTCTTTTTGATTATTTTAGCGTTAATTTTTTTCAATTTGAGATAATTGCATTGTATCTAATTATCACAGTTACCCTGATCAAATATAAATTATCGCTTACCTTATTTAAAAACTTGAGCTTTATACAGATTGGCCAAGATTTATGTCCATACCTATTCACATCGAAATGGACCGTGGCAATTCGAAAACAATAATCTATTTCTTTCCCATTTTGGAGCTAATAATTCTTAATTGCATTTATAAGAATTGTTTGATGAAATATTAATACAAAATATTCTGCAAATACGAATAAACAAGGAAATACTTTTAGTAATTAATTTAATGAATTCTGGAAATTCTTGCATACTTGCTTAAACAGAAATAAGAAAATAACTATTGAATACTAAACTTTGAGCAATAGAGAGCTGACATTAAACATTTCCTCCGAAATTAACGCATTATATTAAAAACATGATAATAAATGAAGTTGATGATTGTACATTTTTTTATTTATTTGTGCTTTTTTTACATTTGTATAAAAACATATATTAGAGAACTGCAATCTATATCTGCACATCTTTCTACTTGCGCACATTTAATTAATTAGCTGTCTCGGCTGAAACATTTATCATTTATACGAATTCGTTTATGATCTCCACTCACAGTTCTTATCGATATTTTAGCTCATTAAAAATACATATGTATATACATTAATGCATATACATATATATATGCATATGTATGTGTGCATATACTTATTACTATAATTCTGTTGTGAGATTAATATAATTTATATTAAAAATAATTGACTCGACAAAGTCAAAGGTGACGAACTTATTATTCTTTATTTTATTATACCCTGAACCCATTGAATATGGGAAATCAGGGTATAATGGTTTTGTGAAAATGTATGTAATATAACAGGGAGAAGGAATCATCGCAGACCCCATAAAGTATATATATTCTTGATCAGGGCGACGAGCTGAGTCGATATAGCTCTGTCCGTCTGTCCGTCCGTATGAGCTAAAGGATCTCAGAAGTTATAAGTGCTAGAGAGCTGAAATTTGGCATGCATACTCGTGTATACCATAGGCAGTACAAGTTTATCATATTTTTCGATAACTCATTCGATATCTTGTATATCGAGGATAATCGATAAATGGATATAGTTTTTTCAGCCTTATTTGAACACTATTAGATCTAGAGACTTCAGATTTACTGTGTATATACATTTGATACACACATTTTGTAATTTACAGATTTTAGATACCACGCCCCCTTCGCCCCCAATTCGCAAAAAACGTATATTAAGTACTAGAGACTTGTGATTTGGAATGTACACACATTTATACATTATGATTAAGTTCAAAAAGTTTCATGAAGATTGTACGTCTACAAACGAAATTATTCAACAAATAAATTCTCATAATATTGTCCAGCCTGCAGCGCAGCCCAAGCACAGTCGCTGCTTACTGCGCAGTTAGCAGAGCACGGGCCTATGCGTGCGGGTGGGTGCATATGCATGTGTGTGCTTAGAAGAACTGCAGAATGATTGGACCATCAGCATGGAGGGTTCAGGGTATCTCCTAGTCGACCAGTCTCGACTAGAGCCTTCTTACTTGTTTTTATTTTATTTTATTTTATTTTTTTGTTGTTGTGAATAATAAATGATTTTGTTCTTTATTAATCTGTCAGCCATTTTATTTTTGTAATTAATATTTAGTTGTTGTTTTCTTTTTAATTAATTAAAAGTAAGTTCTTGTTTATTAAAAAGTGAGATTAATACTTAAATAATTATATTTTTGTGTAGTCGTGGCAGCGTCACAGCCCTATGTTTGTAAGATATCAGCCAGATTATTATTATAACTGCTCCTAGTCCTAGTCTAGCAACGTAGCAACAGCTCTTCTTCGTTAATTTTTTTTATAATTCTGCTTTAATTGCTGATAGCACTAATGCCCAATACTAGTGCTATACATACATACATATGTGCATAATACATACCTCGACAGATTCGAACACTTATTAATTCTTGTATATCACCGGCTCAACCAGTCGCAGCTCAGTTCTGAGCCCGGTCGGTTGTCGCAGCGCTTGGCAAATCAACTTGCGAATTTGTTTGATATATTTCCCGTTGATTCTCACCTAATTAATTATTGTGCAACTCAACTTAACTTAAGCCAACCAAAATGCGTCGCCCAGGCGCTTTTCCTGTCATCGCTTGTACGGCTCTGGCCCTTCTAGCTATGGTCAATCCGGTAAAAAGTGAGGGGTAAGTCTTGCTTAATAAAACTATATACCAACTTAGATTCGTAAATTTAATCTACATTCATTTCTTTTTGTTCACGATCGAATTTATTTTATTCATATTTAACTGATTATATTTAAAGGTTAAAGGAAAAGAAAGTTTCAAGTTTACATTTTAAATTGTTGACGAAACTTAATAACTTAACACCTTAATCTGCACTCTAAATGGGATTCAGTTTAGACTTGGTAAGACTTGAAGCGTCTTTAAAACAAACAAGTGAGAAAGCTCTAGTCGAGACTGCTCGACTACGAGATCCCCTGAACCCTTCGAGCAACAGCCATTTCAATAATTTTTAGCGTCTTTCTGCTTTTGTGTTTGTAACACACACATACACACGCAAACACACATGCATAGACACACATAGGCGCGCACGCATAAACACGCATGGGCTGCAGTGTGGGCTTACTATAGGAACTTAATTGCGTAATAACTTTTTTTGTGGACGTACGTTCTTCATGAAACTTTTAGATTGTGTTTATATCATTAATATGCGTGTATGTGCCGAAGCTCTCTAGTATTTGAAATACGCCTTTTAAAAAATTACGGGTGAGGGGGTGGATATAGGGGTGGGGGGTAAAATTCTATAACGAACATATGAATCTACATTTAAAATTTGGAGACTCTAGCTCTAAAGATGTAGAAGATATAATTTTATAACTGCATTTCGATAAGATTTTTTATCGATAAAAATATCGATAATAAAATAAAAATAATAAGATGAGTTATCGATTTTTAGTGATAAACTTGATATGCTCGCTGTATATACGGTCATTTTAAAAAAAGTTCAAGCCTCTAGCTCTTATATCTTCGGAAATCGACGCGTTAATACATACGGACGTACGGACGGACAGGGCTAAATCGACTCAATTCGTTGCCCTGATCAAGAATATATATACTTTGTGGGGTCTGCCACGCCTCCTTCTGCCTGTTACATACTTTTAACAAAACCATTATACCCTGATTTCCCATTTTCAATGGGTTCAGGGTATAAAAAAAAATATATATATATATAAGAGCTGTTCTTAGAAAGAGACTAAGGCAAAAAGAAATTAAATTGATAATGCAAAACCGATCAACAACGTAAAACTAAAAAAATATTTATGTATGCAGATTAATCTTGTTCGGAGGCAGCATTCATTATTTATTTAAATTCAAAAAGTCGATTTCGCAATTTCAAATCGCATAAAAATAAAAAACAATTCGAAGCTAATGGGTGACCTACTATTATGGCATTATTAAATCATTGTCGACCTACACTGGTTATAATTATGTACAAATATCATTGCTCACCGCAGACAATATACAATCGTTGGACCGGGAACCATACACTCTCATCGAGATTACAATGTGGCTGTCGCCGTGCATCACACCAAGGAGCCAGTTACCTTGAAGATTGGTATTACGGGACCCTCGTACAATGAGACGCAAACGCTCGAGTTACCAAATGCCGATGAGCTCAAGCAGATTACCTTCGCGTTGCCTCCTCTTAAGTCGGGGGAATATAACCTAACCGCAGAGGGTGTCTCTGGACTTGAGTTCAAGAACTCTACGCTGCTTAGTTTGGTAGAGTTTCAGCCCTATGTCAAGCTACAAACCGATAAGGGAAAGTATAAGCCTGGCGACACCGTCAACTACCGCGTAATCTTCCTAGATGAGAACCTTAGACCGAGTGTGGCCGAGGACGATGTAGTTGTATGGTTTGAGGATCCCAAACGCAATCGCATCAAGGAACTTAAACATATCAAGACCCGTGGAGGAGTCCTCACCGGAAAGTTCGAGTTGTCGGAGTTTGCCCTTTTGGGCTCATGGAAACTTTCGGTGCAGAATTCTTATGCGACTGAGCGGGCGTACTTTCAGGTTGAGAAGTACGTGCTCCCCAAATACACAGTCACACTGGACGCGACTCAGCATGTATCTGTGAAGGATGGAGACATGCAGGTTGTTGTAAAAGCAAAGTAAGTAGCATTGGCACAAGTTTTTCCTAGCCGGAATATAACTTTAATCGTTCTATCAGTTACACCTATGGGAAACCAGTAAATGGCAAAGTACTTCTCAATGTACACACAGATGAATCAAGCTACTGGTCCACTATAAATGGCGAGTCTGTCCGCACAGACACGCCGGGGCACGCCCTCATTCGAACTGCTGACATGGTCAACGGCAAGGCGAAATTTGATATTAATGTTAAGGAATTTGCTAGTTTTTTGCCACGTAAAACCTCGCCGTGGTATGCACAGATTTTGGCCACCGTTGTGGAGGACTTCACAGGTGTGCGACTTAACGAAACGGGCGGTGTACAGCTTTATCCGTATCGCTACGAAATGTCCTGCGTGGACTTCAGCTCTTGCTCTTCATTTGTAGCCGATAAAGAGCACGAGATCATTTTTAAAGTCACTCTTGTTGATGGTACTTTACTTAAAGACACAAAAACCCCTGTCAAGGTTAGTAATAAAAGGATTGGAAAAGATTGATTAAACAAAATGTTAATTTCAATTTCAATTGAACCACTCATCCTTAGGCAAAGTTCACCGAAGGTATCCGCCACTTCAGATATGGCGATGAATCCAAATTACCGACGATTGACAACAAAACGCTTGAGTTTGAGAGCCATCTTAACGAGTCCAGCTTAGCTGTATTTAAGGTCACGTTACCAGATTTACCAGACATGGAAAACTATCGACGTTACTATAGCCTTCAGCTACAATATGATGGAGAGGAGCGAGAGTTGCGCATAATATATCCCCAAAGAGAGTCGAAAAAAATTGAACCCCTATCACGCAAAGAAGTGAAAGAATGGTTTAATGTCAATGTGCAGAGACCTAAGGACAAATGGAGGTTCGATTGGTAAAACAATATCCAACAAACCTCCCCTTTAACCATTCACTTCAATTTCAGCCTCAAAATCGGAGAGGAGTATCAAGTCACTTTGAACTCGAGTCGTCCCCTCAACTACTTCGTATACAACATCATCGGACGTGGAAATATTCTAAAAACGGAAAGAGTCGTACTAAGTGAGCCCCAGAAGGTCTATAACATCACCCTGACCCCAACGTTCCTTATGTCACCTTATGGCCGCATTTATGTCTACTACGTGGATGAGACTGGTGAATTCCGCTATGCTGAGGATACTTTCCACGCAGATGTGGAGCTACAAAACCAGATTGAAGTGACTGCTCCAGATGAGGTCAAGCCAGGCGCAGATGTTGAGCTAGAGATTAAGACAGCGCCCCAGTCCTTCGTTGGCTTACTGGCTGTTGATCAGAGCGTTTTGCTACTGGGAAACAATAACGATATCAACAAGGATTCATTCGGCTGGCGTTTAGGACGGTATGATACCCATACACCGTGGCAAGGAGGTTACTCCTACTATCCCGGAGAACGTAGTGGAGTTGTGACCATGACAAACGCCAACTTCTTCTATAATCGCACGGCTCCCATAAACTATCTACGTAAGAATAAATTAAGACAAAATGTTCACAAGATTTTTACGAAGAACTTTAATTTGTATTATCAAAAATCGAATCTAAATTAATGAATTTTCTTGACAGAACCCTACCTAGGTGATTTCGTGAGGACTTCACTTATAACGCAAGATCAACCATACTTCTTTGCATCCCCAATGGCCCCAGGCTCTGGGGAAACAGTAAGATTAGGTGCGGTAGCGCCGGGGTCGGCCCCTACATCTACACCTAAGGTGCGCACAAACTTTGTAGAAACTTGGCTGTTTGAAGACATTGAAAATACCAAGACAGAGATATTTAAGTGGGTTCGAAAAATTCCCGATACGATTACAAGCTGGGTACTGACGGCATTTTCACTGCATCCCGAAAAGGGCTTGGGAGTTACCAACGACCAGCTGAAAATTAAGACTTTCCAGCCATTCTTCGTGTCCGTGCGTCTACCATACTCAGTGAAGCGTGGCGAGGTGATCAATGTGCCCGCTCTGGTCTTCAACTACCTGCCCAAGCAGCTGGACGTGGAGGTGACTCTGAGCAATGAAGATAACGAGTACGATTTTGTGGATGTGTCCAACGAGGTTCTCGGTGAACAGAAGCGCACACAGACGGTGCGCGTGGGAGCCAATTCCGCAGCTGGCGCATCCTTCCTTCTGCGTCCGAAAATCATTGGCAGTATTCTGTTGAAATTTACGGCCATTTCTCCTCTTGCCGGAGATGCGGTGCACAAGACCCTTAAAGTAGTGCCCGAAGGTGTGACGCAATATAAGAACCGGGCATTCTTCGTCAACTTGAAGGATGTGCACGAGTTCAAGGACAGCTTTGAATTGGATCTACCGGAGGAACTTGTGCCAGACTCGCAGCATGTCGAATTCGGTTTTGTTGGCGATCTGCTTGGCCCAGTCATTAAGAACCTAGAACGGTTGCTGCACTTGCCCAGTGGATGCGGCGAGCAGACCATGTCCAAACTTGTGCCCAACTATTTGGTCTATGATTATCTGAAGTACTTGAAGAAACTAACTCCAGAATTGGAGAATCGCATAAAGCGCAATTTGGAGCAGGGATACCAGAATATGTACCAGTACCGTCACGACGATGGCAGCTATAGCTCCTTTGGACCAGGCAAGTGGCGTGAAGAGGATCCAGAGCGCAACGGGTCCACTTGGCTGACGGCCTATGTACTGCGCTCATTTGGCAGGATTAGGGATTTAATAAAAGTGGACGAGAAACAACTAGAGAGTGGGTATGAGTTTCTACTCAGCCGCCAAGCTGACAACGGAAGCTTCACTGAAAATGGGGAATATTTCTATGGTTCACAGCGTTCGGCCCTCACGATAACTGCCAACGTACTTCTGGCTCTACTTGAGCAACAAAAGCCTAACCAAACGGCCATCGATAAGGCAGTAGCCTATCTGAACTCAAATGAGAAGCAAGATGTATTGCCCAGAGCCATTGCCACCTACGCCTTGCAGAGGGCCAAGTCTCCAGATGCCGCCAAGCACGTAGCTGCACTCAAAGCTCTTGCCAAGCACGAGGAAGATCGCACCTGGTGGACGGAAGATGAAGAAAAGTTGCGATCCGGAAAATGTGCTCGCTGGTGGTGCTGGGTGTGGAGTCATGACATTGAAATCACTTCATATGCAGTGCTCTCCCTGTTGGAATCGGGCCAGGAGACTCCCGATTCGGTGCTTAATTCGATTCGCTGGCTGGTGGCACAGCGGAACAGCTTTGGTGGTTTCGCTTCTTCGCAGGATACGGTGGCTGGCCTGCAGGCCCTCATACAGTTCGCCAAGACGTCCGGCTACGAGCCAGCTAGGTGGGACGTGTCCGTTTCCAATCATGGTCAGCGGGAAAAGACTGAGAAGCTCAGCCTGACAGAAGATAACGATTTGCTACTACAAACCGTGGAGTTCCCTCAAGGCACCAAGTCGCTGTCGTACGAGGCGAAGGGAACTGGCGCTGCTCTGCTACAAATCAGCTATCAGTACAATATTGTCGAGAAGGAACCGAAACCTAGCTTCAAGATTCAAGCTATTATTACACCCGAATCGCCCCCAGCCAAGTTAGAGCTCAGTGTGTGTGTTGAGTATGTAGAGGAGGGCAAGGCTAAAGCATCCAACATGGCTATAGTTGAGGTCTCACTACCTTCCGGCTATACCGTAGATGAGGACAGTTTCAAGGACATACAGGAAATCGAACGCGTCAGGGTAAGTCTCCAATGATTATCATCTATCCGATGTACCAATTTTATTATGATCGTTTTGTCTTTCTCTTTACGCAGCTGGTAGAAACCAAAAATGAAGATTCTGTGGTGGTCATCTACTTCGAGAGTCTGCCCAAGGGAGAAATCAAGTGCCTACCAATCGAGGCTTTCAAGACTCATGCTGTCGCCAATCAGAAGCCCGCCCCGATTGTATTATATGATTACTATGATACGAACAAGAAAGCAACTGAATATTACCAAGTCGAATCGAAGCTTTGCGACATTTGTGAAGGCGATGAATGCTCGACAAAGTGCTAAACATCAACTTATCGAATGATAAACATACATACATATCTGATTTCAACTGTTTTAATAATATGCTATGATTATTCGATAACACTATTAATTGATTTGCTTAAATAAATATAGAAACAGGAATGAGTATATATATCGCTGTTGTGTATATACTTATTACTAATTATTATATCTTATATTAGATCAGGCCTTACCTACAAATGTTGTTATTTTGAGCGCTAATAAGACCATCCAATATGTGTATATTACACCTAAGGATTGAGTCTCAAACTGAAAAATCTCTGCGTTATAACGAACGGTATTACTTACATGGCTATATCGATTTAGCCTGTCGCCCCTACGGGTAATTGAATGAATATACATAGTTTATGGCGTCTGCCCTGCCTCCTTCATTTTTATACCCTGAACCCATTGAAAATGGGAAATCAGGGTATAATGTTTTTGTTGAAATGTATGTAACAGGCAGAAGGAGGCGTGGCAGACCCAGACCCCCCCTGTCCGTCTGTCTGTCCGTCTGTCCGTATGTTTGAACGCGTCGATTTCAGAAGATATAGAAGCTAGAGACTTCAACTTTTTTTAAAATGCTAAAAATTGATAACTCATCCCGTTATTTTTTATCGATCAAAAACCTTATCGAAATGCAATTATAAAATTATATCTCCTACATCTTTAGAGCTAGAGTATCCAAATTTTAAATGTAGATTGATATGTACGTTATAGAATTTCGATTTTTGTTCAATTTCACCCCCCACCCTTATATCCACCCCCTCACCCATAAGTTTGTAAAAGGCGTATTTCAAATACTAGAGACTTGAGCTTTGGCAACTATACGCATAGTAATATAAAACCACAATCTGAAAGTTTCATGGAGAACGTACGTCCAGAAAAAAAGTTATTAAACCATTAAGTTCCCATAGTAAGCCCACACTGCAGCCCATGCGTGCGCGCCTATGGGTGTCTATGTATGTGTGTTTGCGTGTGTATGTGTGTGTTTGTGTAAGCAGAGAGACGCTAAAAATGATTGAAATGGCTGTTGCTTGAAGGGTTCAGGGGATCTCGTAGTCGAGCACTCTCGATTAGAGTTTTCTTACTTGTTATATTTTCAATGAGTTCAGAATATGAAAATTGCTAAATGTTTTACGTAGATCAAAGTTTCTCTTCTTCACAGTAGACTTACGAATTATTTGAGATTATTAGAAAAGAATGCTTTCTGAATTCACACTCGAAACTTATGTATTAATAGATATGTATGTATATGTATAACAATCAATCATCAAATGTTTCATTTCCCTTTTAATAGGTTGACAGCTAGTAGAGACCCTCTCTTTCACTCGAAAGGGGGAATACCATTTGCCACAGAGCGAACGCAACTTTTGTTTACTTTGTCAATGCGAAATACACAGCGTAGTCCAAAAGATGACGTCATTGAAGAGAATATTTCCCATAATAATAAAAGCAAACACTCACAAACGGAGAGAGAAGGTCAATACAAAGAGCAACAGAGAAAATTTCTCAGATACCAGCTGACATTTGTGCCATCCGCCGGTTTGGTTGGCACTCCCGGTCGAAACGCCCATTAGTAGTGCGTCGAGTGTTTCATAAACAAAAGCAAGTTTATTTCGAGAACGAAGAAATAAAGATAAAGGCCCAACAAGTCAACAGTAAAACATTTTGTAAACCGTAAACAAATCACTCAGCATTTGTTCACAAAACAGCGACAAATTTTGTGTGGTTCACGGGAAAAATCCGTTCCGGGAATTTCACAGTGACAAAAGTACGTCAATAATTTTAATTTGTGTTCAGTTTATATGAATATTTTACATATATACATACATACATACATACATAAGCATGTCATTCCTGTGTACGTGTTTAGGTATGTATGTATGTATGTGCCCACTTATTGAAACAGGGAAAACCTAGTGAATCCATTGTGCACGCGATAAAAACTGATTCTTTAATGAACGCTAAATATATAACAATTAAAGTGCTAATTACAAAGATGAACTTACATTTTTTGCAAAATTTATCATTCATTTATTTTAATAAATTTAATTAACCATTTGCATGTTATGGCTTGATAAATACATTATATGAGTATACGTAAATCCATAAGTAATCCATAATATTGTAGAAACACTTACATATCTACAAACGTATGAATATTTTATATACGTGACTCAACTAATACACGTATCGTATAATCTGTGTGAGGTTTGTTGTGAAATGGTTTGTATGAAATCATTTATATGTAAGTAAGTAAGTACTCATCCATGCAAGATTATCGGCAATTTAATTTTCGAAATATTTCATACATATATGTATATATTTATATACATAGATTATTTTGATGTATATTGTACATATATGTATGTATGTATACATATGTAGCTTTGAAATTTAGAAAGAACAAATTTAATTATCAATAAACATTTGATTGCATTATATTGTTAATGATTATTGTGCTGTTTCTGTCGCGGTCAGCGTCGACATCTCTAGCTTAGCCGCAGTCCCGAAGCACCGTACACACATTTCTACTTATGAAGATACATATACATATATGTACATACAAACAAGCATACAAACAAAGCTATAACAAATCTCGTATGTCACCGGCTCAACCAGTCGCAGCTCAGCTCTGAGCCCGGTCGGTTGTCGCAACGCTTGGCGAACCAATTTGAGAATTTTTTATTTTTAAATTCCCAATTGACTCTTGCCACAGTCTATATACATACATTTATTTACAAGTTATTGTTTTTTTCGTTCATTTCCATTTTAAACCAACAAAATGCGTCGCTCAGGCGCTTTTGCTGTCATCGCTTGTGCGGCTCTGGCCCTACTAAATATGGCTGATCCGGTAAAATGTGATGGGTAAGTCCAACTTCTGTGTCTAACTTTGTACCAAATAATTTCAAATACATACATATTTTTGGTGTTTGCTGCCTTACCAAGGGCAAAATCATTACCAGTTTATATTAAATATGATTTTGTAAATTCGTGTGATGTTTTTCTGTACAATTTAATTAATTCCATTAATATACATACATAGTTGGTCAATGTATCACGCAAAGAGACAACCCATTTTCAATGGGTTCAGGGTATAACAATATTTCATATTGAATGTATGTATATGTATATTTAAAATAAAATGTTTATTTCTATATAATTATTTAACAGTTTGCATACTTCTTAGCACTTCGTGACTAAAACCAAACACATATAAATATATGTACATATAATTTGCTCAGATCATTAGCAGTTCCTTTTTATACCCTGAGCCCATTGAAAATGAGAAAGCAGGGTATAATGGTTTTGTTAAAAGGTATGCAACAGGCAGAAGGAGGCGTGGCATACCCCAAAAAGTATATATGTATGTATATTCTTGTTCAGGGCGACGAGCTGAGTTGATTTAGACCTGTCCGTCTATCCGTTAGCCCGTCCATCCGTATGAGCCCGTCGATCTCAGATGATATAAGAGCTAGAGACTTGCAATTTTGCATTTGTACTCGTGTATACCACACGCAGTACGAGTTTATCAAAGTTTTTTTATAACTCATTCGACATCTTTTTTATCGAGGATAATCAATAAATTGATTTTGCTTCTTCAGCCTAATTTGAACACTTTCAGACCTGGAGGCTTTACATAGATTAACGGTGTATATACACCGCTGCTTTGGAATATAGACACATTTGAATATTATAATTATGTTCTGAAAGGTTCATGAAGATAGTCTCACTACAAGAGAAATTATTCATTCAACAAACAAATTCTCAAAACATTACCCACACTGCAGCGCAGCCCAATTGTAGTCGCTGCTTAGATATCAGCTGGCGGAGTTCAGGGTGTCTCCTAGTCGAGCAGTCTCGACTAGAGCGCTCTTACTTGGTTTATGACAGAACAGTCATAAAAAAGAAACCCATTACCAATAAACAAATCACGTTTATTGGTTTTTAAATACACTTTCATGTCTAAATTATATATGTAAGTTGCCTTCACAAAAACCAGTTTGTTATTTGTTTATACTTAAATTTTATCTTCCTCACAGTCAATGTCATACGTACAATGAATTTCTATATATTATTTATTAGAGAAACCTCAATTTCGCATTATACTTCAAAATCAGACTTGGCCGCTTAGTTCAGTTTTTTGAACTCTTTTTCATCCATCCGTGTTTTATACATATGTATAACATACATATGTATATTACATCACCGACTCTCGGAGCAGGTTTCTACAAATCAGGTTCTGGGAATATTTACCGCTAGCCATGTGCCAAATAGTGTTTTACTTTTTCTGAGAAACGAGACAATATAAAACAAAATACGTTTAATGTTCACTGATAGTGTAATCATTTTGAATCTAAATTAGACTACACACATAAACTCACGTAATTATTGAATAAATCTAAATGAATGAGTGACCTAGTAATATGACATTATTAAATCGTCGACCACACCGATTATAATTAAGTACCAATTTCGTTGCTCACCGCAGACAATATACAATCGTTGGACCGGGAACCATACACTCTCATCGAGATTACAATGTGGCTGTCGCCGTGCATCACACCAAGGAGCCAGTTACCTTGAAGATTGGTATTACGGGACCCTCGTACAATGAGACGCAAACGCTCGAGTTACCAAATGCCGATGAGTTCAAGCAGATTACCTTCGCGTTGCCTCCTCTTAAGTCGGGGGAATATAACCTAACCGCAGAGGGTGTCTCTGGACTTGAGTTCAAGAACTCTACGCTGCTTAGTTTGGTAGAGTTTCAGCCCTATGTCAAGCTACAAACCGATAAGGGAAAGTATAAGCCTGGCGACACCGTCAACTACCGCGTAATCTTCCTAGATGAGAACCTTAGACCGAGTGTGGCCCAGGACGATGTAGTTGTATGGTTCGAGGATCCCAAACGCAATCGTATCAAGGAACTTAAACATATCAAGACCCGTGGAGGAGTTTACACCGGAAAATTCGAGTTGTCGGAGTTTGCCCTTTTGGGCTCATGGGCACTTTTGGTACAGACTGGGGATTCATATCCGGATGAGCGGGCATACTTTGAGGTTGAGAAGTACGTGCTCCCCAAATACACAGTCACACTGGACGCGACTCAGCATGTATCTGTGAAGGATGGAGACATGCAGGTTGTTGTAAAAGCAAAGTAAGTAGCATTGGCACATGTTTTTCCTAGCCGGAATACAACTTTATTCGCTCATTCAGTTACACCTATGGCAAACCAGTAAATGGCAAAGTACTTCTCAATGTACACACAGATGAAACAAGCTCCTGGTCCACTGTAAATGGCGAGTCTGTTCGCACAGACACGCCGGGCCACGCTCTAATCCGAACTGCTGACATGGTCAACGGCAAGGCGAAATTTGATATTAATGTTAAGGAATTTGCTAGTTTTTTGCCATACAAAACGTCGTCATCGTATGCACAAATTTTGGCCACTGTTGAAGAAGACTTCACAGGTGTACAGCTCAACGAAACGGGCGGAGTACAGCTTTATCCGTATCGCTACGAAATGTCCTGTGTAGATTACACTTCCTGCTATTCATTTGTTGCCGATAAAGAGCACGAGATCATTTTTAAAGTCACTCTTGTTGATGGTACTTTACTTAAAGACACAAAAACCCCTGTCAAGGTTAGTAATAAAAGGATTGGAAATGATTGATTAAACAAAATGTTAATATTTCAATCGAATCATTCATCTATAGGCAAAGTTCATCGAAGGCATCCGCCATTCCAGATATGGCGATGAATCCAAATTACCGACGATTGACAACAAAACTCTTGAGTTTGAGAGCCATCTTAACGAGTCCAGCTTAGCTGTATTTAAGGTCACGTTACCAGATTTACCAGACATGGAAAACTATACGCGTTACTATAGCATCGAGCTACAATTTGATGGAGAGGAGCGAGAGCTGTATACAACATATCCCTACAGGGAACCAAAGAAAATTGAACCTCAACCTCATGAAGAAGAAAAGGAGAAAGAATGGTTTAAGGTCGATGTGCAGAGACCTAAGGACAAATGGAGGTTCGATTGGTAAAACAATATCCAACAAACCTCCCCTTTAACCATTCACTTCAATTTCAGCCTCAAAATCGGAGAGGAGTATCAAGTCACTTTGAACTCGAGTCGTCCCCTCAACTACTTCGTATACAACATCATCGGACGTGGAAATGTTCTAAAAACGGAAAGAGTCGTACTAAGTGAGCCCCAGAAGGTCTATAACATCACCCTGACCCCAACGTTCCTTATGTCACCTTATGGCCGCATTTATGTCTACTACGTGGATGAGACTGGTGAATTCCGCTATGCTGAGGATACTTTCCACGCAGATGTGGAGCTACAAAACCAGATTGAAGTGACTGCTCCAGATGAGGTCAAGCCAGGCGCAGATGTTGAGCTAGAGATTAAGACAGCGCCCCAGTCCTTCGTTGGCTTACTGGCTGTTGATCAGAGCGTTTTGCTACTGGGAAACAATAACGATATCAACAAGGATTCATTCGGCTGGCGTTTAGGACGGTATGATACCCATACACCGTGGCAAGGAGGTTACTCCTACTATCCTGGTGAACGTAGTGGAGTTGTAACCATGACAAACGCCAACTTCTTCTATAATCGCACGGCTCCCAATTATCACATACGTAAGCTGAAAAAAAGTAAGAAGTGTGAATGAAGTTAATAAGACTCATGAATGCTTCGCTTTATTCTGCTTTAATAATACCCTTATCATCTTATTAACAATCGAATTTTATAATTTGTAGAAAACTTTGCGGGAGGAGCAATGCGGAAGACCGCCCTTGTTTCGAATGACATGGCATTCAGCACAGCAGTTCCAATGAGCGCAGCAGCAGAAGGTGCATTAGTTGGGAACGCAGGATTCGCTGCGGCGGCACCTGGCTCTGCACCAGCAGTACGAAAAAACTTTGTGGAAACTTGGCTGTTTGAAGACATCGAAAATACCAAGACAGAGATATTTAAGTGGGTCCGGAAAATTCCCGATACGATTACAAGCTGGGTACTGACGGCATTTTCACTGCATCCCGAAAAGGGCTTGGGAGTTACCAACGACCAGCTGAAAATTAAGACTTTCCAGCCATTCTTCGTGTCCGTGCGTCTACCATACTCAGTGAAGCGTGGCGAGGTGATCAATGTGCCCGCTCTGGTCTTCAACTACCTGCCCAAGCAGCTGGACGTGGAGGTGACTCTGAGCAATGAAGATAACGAGTACGATTTTGTGGATGTGTCCAACGAGGTTCTCGGTGAACAGAAGCGCACACAGACGGTGCGCGTGGGAGCCAATTCCGCAGCTGGCGCATCCTTCCTTCTGCGTCCGAAAATCATTGGCAGCATTCTGCTGAAATTTACGGCCATTTCTCCTCTTGCCGGAGATGCGGTGCACAAGACCCTTAAAGTAGTGCCCGAAGGTGTGACGCAATATAAGAACCGGGCATTCTTCGTCAACTTGAAGGATGTGCACGAGTTCAAGGACAGCTTTGAATTGGATCTACCGGAGGAACTTGTGCCAGACTCGCAGCATGTCGAATTCGGTTTTGTTGGCGATCTGCTTGGCTCAGTCATTAAGAACCTAGAACGGTTGCTGCACTTGCCCAGTGGATGCGGCGAGCAGACCATGTCCAAACTTGTGCCCAACTATTTGGTCTATGATTATCTGAAGTACATGAAGAAACTAACTCCAGAATTGGAGAATCGCATAAAGCGCAATTTGGAGCAGGGATACCAGAATATGTACAAGTACCGTCACGACGATGGCAGCTATAGCTCCTTTGGACCAGGCAAGTGGCGTGAAGAGGATCCAGAGCGCAACGGGTCCACTTGGCTGACGGCCTATGTACTGCGCTCATTTGGCAGGATTAGGGATTTAATAAAAGTGGACGAGAAACAACTGGAGAGTGGGTATGAGTTTCTACTCAGCCGCCAAGCTGACAACGGAAGCTTCACTGAAAATGGCGAATATTTCTATGGTTCACAGCGTTCGGCCCTCACGATAACTGCCAACGTACTTCTGGCTCTACTTGAGCAACAAAAGCCTAACCAAACGGCCATCGATAAGGCAGTAGCCTATCTGAATGCCAACTCAAATGAGAAGGAAGATCTATTGCCCAGAGCCATTGCCACCTACGCCTTGCAGAGGGCCAAGTCTCCAGATGCCGCCAAGCACGTAGCTGCACTCAAAGCTCTTGCCAAGCACGAGGAAGATCGCACCTGGTGGACGGAAGATGAAGAAAAGTTGCGATCCGGAAAATGTGCTCGCTGGTGGTGCTGGGTGTGGAGTCATGACATTGAAATCACTTCATATGCAGTGCTCTCCCTGTTGGAATCGGGCCAGGAGACTCCCGATTCGGTGCTTAATTCGATTCGCTGGCTGGTGGCACAGCGGAACAGCTTTGGTGGTTTCGCTTCTTCGCAGGATACGGTGGCTGGCCTGCAGGCCCTCATACAGTTCGCCAAGACGTCCGGCTACGAGCCAGCTAGGTGGGACGTGTCCGTTTCCAATCATGGTCAGCGGGAAAAGACTGAGAAGCTCAGCCTGACAGAAGATAACGATTTGCTACTACAAACCGTGGAGTTCCCTCAAGGCACCAAGTCGCTGTCGTACGAGGCGAAGGGAACTGGCGCTGCTCTGCTACAAATCAGCTACCAGTACAATATTGTCGAGAAGGAACCGAAACCTAGCTTCAAGATTCAAGCTATTATTAAACCGGAATCGCCCCCAGCCAAGTTAGAGCTCAGCGTGTGTGTTGAGTATGTAGAGGAGGGCAAGGCTAAAGCATCCAACATGGCTATACTTGAGGTCTCACTACCTTCCGGCTATACCGTAGATGAGGACAGTTTCAAGGACATACAGGAAATCGAACGCGTCAGGGTAAGTCTCCAATGATTATCATCTATCCGATGTACCAATTTTATTATGATTTTTTCTTTTTTGTCTTTCTCTTTACGCAGCTGGTAGAAACCAAAAATGAAGATTCTGTGGTGGTCATCTACTTCGAGAGTCTGCCCAAGGGAGAAATCAAGTGCCTACCAATCGAGGCTTTCAAGACTCATGCTGTCGCCAATCAGAAGCCCGCCCCGATTGTACTATATGATTACTACGATACGAACAAGAAAGCAACTGAATATTACCAAGTCGAATCGAAGCTTTGCGACATTTGTGAAGGCGATGAATGTTCGGCCAAATGTTGAACATCATCTAATCTGAAAATGAGATCTATATGCCTTTCACTAACAACGTAGAAAACAATAAATTACTGTGATTATACCCTTCTATGTCTATTGATTTAGAGAAAGCGTCGTATTTAGATTTTCCAAAATATGAGAGCTTAGTTGTTGAATAAATAATTTTGTAGTGGGGTTATCTACATAAAACTTTAAGAACTTTATAATTACATTACAGATACAATATGTATTTGACAAAATACAAGTCTCTAGTACTTGAAAATTTAGTATTCGTCTAATCCATCTCCACAGTAAATCTAAGTTTCGAATTCGCTTAAAAAACAAAAGCAATTTATCATTTATTGTCGAAAAAAGATTATTTATCGAAAAACAACACAATATTATCGTATTACGTATGGAATGCATATCAAATTTCAAGTCCCTAGCTTTTGTAGTTTGGGCAATATATGCGTTCATACGGACACCTCAGAAGACGGACACCTCGAAGGACTTGGAAATGAAAAAAATAAAAGAAAAATTTTTCAAAAGCTTTGTTTTATTGCACAAAAAACAATATATTACAAACAAACTAACAACGAAACAAAGAAAACAATATGTTAGATAACAGGGTCAGTGGTCCCCAGATCCTAATGCTGCAATCTCGTAAACCACAAAATCTAGAGGCTTAAAATTTTACAGGAATAGTGATGTATGCCATACGAACGAGCTTACAATTTTGTTTTTCCAAATTTCACCCTATTTACTTATTATTGATGGCAGATAAGTTTACTGTATCTTTTAAGACTGAATACCGACTGAATGCCGTTAGAATTGGAAATTTCAAATTGACAGTGTAGGTTCGCGTATTCAATAGAGTATATTCTTATTTATACATTATGAATACCATCCCCATCCTAAGACTGTTGCAAAAAGTAATTAAAGCACTAGAGAATCGTTATTTGGCACATAATTCAAGTTATTATTATATTATACAAGTTATTATTTGATTACAGATCTAAACGACTAATTAAAAGAAGTTATTCCACAGATAAAGTCCCACAATATGGTCCAAATTGGAGTGCGGTCATTTTCGTGTGTGTGCAGTTTTGCATGCGTGGAACATCAGGGCTTCAAAGACTTCAGGGGTGTCGTGGCCACGCAATCTCGACTAAAGCAGGTATACATGTTTTCTGAAATCACTTTGCAAAATGTTTGAGAGTTAACCTGGATTTCAGGTCTGTGCGTCAAGGTCTGACTACTGTATTGGGCAAAATATTATTAAATTGATCTGAATTTATAACAAAGTTATAAGCCACCGGTCCAACTAGTCGGCACAAAGCGCTTTGCCCAGTCACATATCTCTTTTCAGATCAGCTTGAATATACATACTTTTATAGTCCAAATATATGTACATATATATTTTCGACTTCCATTTCAACCAATCAATCAAAAAAAAAAAAAAAACAATGGGGCTCATACGCTTTAGCTCTCATTGCTTGTGCTGATCTGGCTCTTATTCAAGTGGTAGAGTCTCGCAAACTGGAAGGGTAAGTCCGAATCCTTTAAAACAAAAAATGTATACAAATATATAGCAGTATAGAACTATGGATTGAACTAAAGGGGAGAACAAAAAATATTAACAAACAAGTAAAAAACGTTGCAGACGGGCATTACCGGATACAGAATACTCATTCACAGCCCAAACTCTGTCAACCTGAGTACACAATGCAATATTCAAGTCTCTAGTCTAGTGACTCTGAGCAACGATGATAACGAGTACGATTTTGTGGATGCGTCCAACGAGGTTCTCGGTGAACAGAAACGCACACAGACGGTTCTCGTGGACGCCAATTCTACAGTCGGTACATCATTTCTTCTGCGTCCAAAAATCATTGGCAGCATTCTGTTAAAATTTACGGCCATTTCTGCTCTTGCCGGAGATGCGGTGCACAAGACCCTTAAAGTAGTGCCCAAAGGTGTGACGCAATATAAGAAACGTCAAGTTGAAGGATGTGCTTGGTCCAGTCATTAAGAACCTAGAGCGGTTGCTCTAGGTTCTGCCCAATTATTTAGTCTATGATTATCTGAAGTACATGAAGAAACTAACTCCAGAATTGGAGCATCGAATAAGCGGAATTTGAATTTGGATACCAGAATATGTACAACTACCGTCACAACGATGACAGCTATAGCTCCTTTGGACAGTGGAATGCGGGGCTACGAGAATGTTACCAACAACCCAACTGGTCTCTGCAGAATGTAGAGAATCCAGAGAAATCCAGTAACACAACCGATGACTTGGATATGTCGGATCCAGAATATGAATAGGTAGATAAACCTGATCTAAACGGAAGCGGCATCCTTAGTTCTGGATCCCCTTCATATCAACAACTATACAGAAACGGCATCTTGTGCAAGGAGCACAGCGCTTCCACTTGGCTGACGGCTTCTTTAGTCAGATTGAGGATTTTGTAACCCTGAACGAGAAGCAACTAGAACGGGAGCTTTACGGAAAATGGCGAATATTTATACTTCTATGCAAATCCTGCGCACAATGCAAATTTCGAAGGGTTAAATAGTATTTAGTAAATACGCAAATAATTTACTGGTGGAGAATGTTAAAAACATATTTATTGTTCAATTTAACTTTATGGACATGAGTTATTTAAAGAATCGATGGATAAAAGGAATGTTAGTGAATGAAATGTTAGGACGGACATCAAAAGCTAATTTATTGCTTTATTTGCTAGAGTTGGCATTAGTTAAGCAATTATTTAATTAATTAAATTTAAAAAAAAAAAAAATTTTTCAAGTAATTATCATTATTTCTTATGAACTAACGTTTATAATCCATTAATGAATTGGTTATCAATTAAATAATAGTTCATTTTAATTAAAATTATTTATCATTAATATTATAGCATTATTCATTTATTATCATAATGAATTCATTTCATTTCAGCTGTTAAAATACATTTAACGTGCATTTCGCATAGCCAGTAAAACGAAGAGAGAATTCCTTCAGCAGCAGAGGGTGTTCCCATTGGTCAATTAAAGCTCAATTGCAACAACCCCTACCTGGCGCCTGGCTCAACATTTGAGTGTGACTATGCTCTATATCAAGGGCAGCCGTCTGCCTAACAAAAGCAAGGGAGTGTTTCAGTGAAACAGCAGAGAGTGTTCTCATTGGTCACTCAAAGTCCGATTCAATCGACATCTACCTGGCCTACCTGTCTGGAGTGGAAGTCGCCCTATATAAAGGGCAGAAGCTGAAGCATTTATTCAGTTGTCCAGGCCTGGTGGGGTCAGTTGTGCAGTGCGGCGCAGCAAAGTGAAGTGAAGTGAATTGTGGGATCGTTCAGCTTAGCATTAACGTCTTAGAAGAAATACGTAGAGGAAATACTTTGCTTACTTAGATTTACTTACAGCAAATACTGAGATGAAATACTCAAAAGAAATGCACATTAGAGCAAATACTTTGAAGAAATACTGAAAGGAAATACTTAGAGGATACACTGAGAAGAAATACACAGAGAAATTACGTAGAGGAAATATTATATATTAATTTTGTTATTTTATTGTTATTTATTATTTATTTATTTTTTCTTTTATTTATTTTACTTGTTTTATTTATTTTTATTTTTTATTTTTATTAATAAAGACACAGAGAAATTCCGTAGAGGAAATATTATTTATTTTATTATTTTATAATTTTTATTTTTATTTTTTATTTATTTATTTATTTTTTTTTTTTATTTAAAGAAGTATTTATTGAAATACAATACTTAGATGAAATCTTTAGAGAAAATATTTATTGGAAGCTAGCCTATTTGAGTTTTATTGTTGACCGCTATTCCAGCATTCCTAGCCTTCCTACATTTTTGCCAGGTTTAATCCTACTTTTATCCGAAATCGAATCCAACTTATTTCGCAACTCAACAGTAGCCAACACTGGCTCAGGTCTCAAGCGACCGGGACGAGCAGATGTGAAATAGTTTAATCAAGCAAAAACTCGAGTGAATCAACGCCTTTATGCTTTGGAAACTTATTGATTCCATTCCTTCATTTAATCTCTCTCACTTTACAGAGAGAGATCTAAAGCGCACGCCTGAAATTAATATGTTAAAAATATCAGATCGATCGGGGGCCAGTTTCTAACTATGAAAATAAAGAATGTATTCTTCATAAACCCACAAGCGCCATAGATAGAAAAGATTAACGGTAACTACTATCTAGGTTTTAATCTTCTAGCACTGTTACTTTTATATGTTGGAACTGTTTTACCTGATACGCCTATTATAAACCTTTTCTTATCAGCACAATATTGTTATTTGCTATTAATAGTATGATGATGAATTGAGCTTCTGCTATTAATCCTAGTTGACATAGCTCAATTCAATAATGTTTCGACGTTAGTTAGCTCCTTAGAAATATTTAATATTTATTGATCTTCAGTCGCATCTGACAATATACGTAGTCAAATAGTTATGTGAGTGTAGAGTAAAACCCTTTCCGATACCGGGGCTGTTTATTATCATAGTACGTGCGCTTTTGCAGTACGATAAGGCTTAAGCATTGATGACGGTGCTCGAAATGAAAACAGTATCGGTAATTTAACAAATAGTTGCTAGACGCATTATAAGTGGCTTAAATCGATGATGACTATGCTACATCATGGACAACTATTAACCTAAGCAAGCAGACAAGTATATACCGGCTAGCTGGAGTATACCCTGCTCAAATGTTGTTAGGCTGTATTTAATGAGTAATATATGCATAAACATTCCACTATATTACATACTTAAACTTGAGCTCTATAGCTCTTAAAGTCTTCGACATTTCCGGATTGGTCTTAAATAAAAATTTCACAAAATAGGAGAGATTTATACATAAACTCAGTCTATATACATCAGTTGCTTAACTTATCAAGTTTTGCATAATAATCAATATACCCTATTTTACCAAATTTCCATGGGCCGATTAAATAAAGAATTCATATCGAATTTGAATGCTGGAAATATCCACTGAATGACGTGAGGCTAAGTGCAGAATAAGCTCTATCTGAATTGTTGCACTATGAGATCTGACTCGATTTTCACTGGCGATAAAGATGCTAGTGGCAGGGGTTACTGGTTACTGGGTATGTACGTAGAGTGCGAAATTCGAAATTGATTGCGTTAGGTGTATATATTATAATCCTTTAAGTACAATGCATTTGATTGGTAACCGCAACTTTACTGATAGTCGGAATATTTATACAAATAATATTATCAACGATTGTTAGTTTGGGAGATACCCTCTAAACAGATCCAAATTGAGTTATAAGTTCTTGACAAACTTTAGAGTTTGGTTCACAGCTGCTCATATACAATTCCTATAAGGCCGTACATAACATAAAAACTGCATGTACCTTAAGTATTCATAAATATTTGATATATATATTGAATTTTAAAATATCTATTTTATAGCGTAAATCTATGGTAAACTTAATATATTGATATGGACAGGTGACAATGTTAAATTAACCAAGCATCGATACGAAGGAATAATGGAGTCGGAGTGTAATAAGTCTTATATACCCGTTCGAACTTCCATGAAGGGTAAATGGTATAAATACGTTTTGCTATGCATAAAGAGACCCTAAGTTGTCTTTTCCTTATGCAAGAAGGCGGTCGGTACTGTGAAAGTTTATTAAAAGAAAGACCCAGTAAAAAAGCGCTTTACAAACTCGTGAAATATTAATAAGAAATAATAATAAGTGTAGAAAAAAATCTCTGAAAAAATCACTTATTCTCAGGGAATAAAAATTATTTAATAAACAATTAATAACAACTTCTTGGAATCAAATATATTGCGATCATAATGACCGCAGCGAAAAGCAATGCAGCTACCGTCCTGCAACACATCGAAGCTGGTCTCAATGTGCTCAACCAGCTGTGCATTGGATTCGTGACAATCTGGATCTGCTGGAACTGCCTACGCACTGGCCTCGCTGGCATCCGGCTGCACGTCTGGCTGGCGTCCTTTGGCTTTGTGTTCCTGATGGCCGAGGCCATGATGTGCTTCTACGACGGCAACTGGCTAACTCTGCGCTACACTCGCAAGCGCAAGACCGCCATCCATGTGGTGCTGCAGATACTCGGTGGCGGCATGGGGGTAGCCGGCTGTCTGGTGCAATTGATACGTGACCACTGGAGCATTGGCGTAACCATCCACTCCCGATTGGGATTCGCTGCCTTTGTGCTGTGCCTCATCTCTCTGCTCAGTGGCCTTGCAGCAGTGCTGGCCCGTAGCCTGTCGAAGATTTGCTCGCCGCTGGCCAACAAGACCTTCCACGTCCTGCTCAGCATGGGCGCATTTGTGACGGCCATGTTGGCCCAGTTCTACGGCTACACGCAAACCGGAATATTCAAAGGCCAGGGCGCGGATTTCGTTATCCTTATGCAGGTTGTGACCCTCGTGTCAATGGTCCTAACTTGCATAGCACCGCTGAAGTCGCTATATCAGAAAGCTCTCAGTTTCGCCAGCTAAGGCTAGAAACAATTCTCTCAAGTTTAAGAAATATTTAGGCAAAAATACAAATATTGTTAAGTTTTAGATAAAAATAATTTAGTTAACTTAGTATAACATTAATTTTTAATTAGAAGATTCATAAAAATATATACATAAATAATACAAATTTAGCATTGTTTTGATTCCAATTAAACTAAACTTTTTTTTTAAATTATCAGTTTATATATTCCACTCCCTATGATTTCCTCACTTATGAAGTCAATGGAAACCTTTTTTTTTTTCATTGATTGGCGAAAGATTTTTCATCATTTATTCTATGTAATTCCAGGTTAGAGGATCCAGTTCACTAAATGAGGTAAGTGAAGAAGTGAAGTGAGTTTAGACAAACAATTTTGGGCTAATTTAAATTTAATTTTCTTATTATTAGCTAGCTTAAAATCTATAGTATAACGGACAACAATGAGTTAGAAGTGTCGATAGTTATATCATCTGTAAATGAAATAAAAAAAAATTATATAAGCTAATCGTTGAGTCTATGATTCTCGTGAATGCTTCCTCAGTTTTGTTTTTGATACCCTAATCCTATTGAAAATGGAAAAGCAGTGTATAATGGTTTTGTTATCGATTTACTTATAGATGGATTCCTTAGCTCCTTTACTATTAATTACTTAAAGCTACGCTTTTCAAGTTTAGAATTTTTAAACAATTTTAGTTAAAGAAAAATTATATGGCAAACAAAAATTAAGTCATTCATGTAAAATGTATGTATTGAGAGATGAAGCTGTTCATGTAGTTACTCACGTTAAATATTAAATATATTAAGGTATTCCTGTCTGCCTGTCAACTATCTATCTATCTATCTACATATTTGTTTATCTGTGTGTCTGCCTATCTTTTTGTATAACAATGTATCTCTGTGTATATCAATTTTATTGAAGTCGTTCAATTTGAAATATGTTTGATAACAGCATCGATAGATGATTGCAATTATAGAGCATCTCTGGAAACAGGGTATATCATAGCAAAACACTATCTACTGCAAATTCGAATTTGAGTACAGAATCCCCAGAGAAAATTAATATGCAATACACAATTGTAAATATATAATATAAACATATATAATACAAATTTAAATGCAATATATATCGAATAGAAGCATTCGCTTCCGACTAGTAAATGCCCTGTAATTGTAATGGCTTTCTTATTAAATCTAAAGATGCCCTTTATATCGATGCTTTTGCTCGCCTTGATCTATCAATGAATTTTCATATAACTTTTATATTTTGCCCCTATATATTAAAAGTCGACCGTCATATGATACTGAATGGGTATATGCGAATAGCAATATGGGTTATTATTTGCGGCTTGCGGTTGAGAGTACCAGTTAAAGCAGCAGACTGATGCCGACTCGACCCCGAGTCGACTTTGAGTTGGCCACATACAGAACTGAGATTAGTGAAGTGGCTATAGTCAAGGGGCGTACTTCTGACTCGCGGAAACCAATAATAAATTGCAGCTCATATAAGTTCGCTATTGGCTTTTATGATTTCGACCGACGACAAATTGAAATAATTGCCGTGAATTTGAATGTATATAAAGAAAACCAAAAATAAAAAACGAAAAACAGCACCGTCAGCGCTTTCCAGCCTCATAAAATAGTTGTTGAACGCAATTATCAGTCGGCGAGCTTGTTTTTGTTGCAGCTAATAAATTTAACACGAAAATAACATTATTGTTTTCCCACTGATAAGCACGCCGTACACACTGTAACGACTACCAGTTGCACGACGACCCGATGCCCTCTACTGGCTTTCATTAATCTCTTCTCGTTTGCCCGAATTCGTTATCATGTTAAGCGTATCGATATTTTACTGAAATCGATATATATCGAATGAAAACAAACGGCTTGAATGAACTGATTGATTTGACTACTGCTGCTAAATATATATTGAGGAGCTGAAGATATCTCCCTCTCCTCTTTTCAGTTACAGGGTATTAAGACTAAGCATTTAGGGCCACGATGACAGAACATCTCCAGTCGGTCATCAGTAGCACGCAGAAAGTGATCGACTACGGCAGCACGACGAGAGCTGACCCAGCTAAGAATCTGCTCCCTCAATCGCCTCCAAGAGCTCCAACAGCACGAGCACAGCGATCGGCAGCCTTTGTGCATCTGAACGAATCTTCCGGTGGCCATCGATATTCAAGAATGTCGCAAAAATTATCGCTTAGTGAGACCGAGCAGCCGCTCCAGCGCCTGGAATACTTTCTGAATGTGCTGAACCAAATGTGCATTGGATTCGTCACCATCTACATATCGTATCTCACGCTGCAAACGGGACTCGCAGGCACCGGACTGCACGCCTGGCTGGTTACCATTGGGGTAAGTGATCCGTCGGCCCGAATCGATCAGCATTTGAGTTTTCCCTGGTATGTCGCAGTTCTCGTTCTTCATGGCGGAAGGCGTAATGGTGCACTATGGTGGCAATGTGCTAACGAACAGCTACAAGAGATCCACCAAGACCACAATCCATTGGATTCTACTGACGCTGGGCGGTGGCTGTGGAGCAGCCGGTGCCCTCATCAAAATGATACAGAAGGGATTTATGTTGAAGTCCGTCCACGGCAGATTGGGTAAGTGAACGGAATTCACTCAAAGAGGAACACAAATAATCTGGTATTCCTCCTAGGCATTACCGCCTTTATACTCTGTCTCCTGGCCATGAGCTCCGGACTGGCAGCTCTCTGCTCGGCGCGCGTTAAGAGACTGATCACGCCGCTGCTAAACAAAACATTCCACAATTTCCTGGGTTTCGCCTGCTTTGTCATCGCCTTAGTCACCCAGTATTACGGATATGAGACGGGCTATTTTAAGAGCCGCACCAAGGCTGACTTCCAGATCTTGATGAAGTGCATAACGCTTATTTCGCTGGTGCTCAGCAGCTATGGTCCAATGAAGGGCCTATATCATAAAATAAAATCAATTTCAAGGCAGTTCTAAATCGGTCGGAGATTATTGGGCGACATTTCAAAACAGATCTGTGTGATCAGTTTTCCTTATCGCAACCGTGCGACTCTCTGTTATTGAATTGAAAACTGCTTTACTTGACATTAAAGCCGTAAATTCCCCCAACAATACATACATACATACCTCATGCCGGCACTGGAATTCCCCCATAAGCAAATTGGCCTGCAGTTCACGGAGAATTATAGATAAGATCGTCTTTATACTATATAGTCGTTGCCTTGTGCTGGGCACGTACAACTCATTTGTAATACGAATCAGATTTGTCATGACAGTATCAGGTATACCAAAAGATAAATGTCTTACACGCACGCTAAATAGAATAGGCTTTAGCTTATTATATATAATATATAAGAATAAAATATATTTTTAAAAACTACTTCAACTAAAATCTTTTAATATCCCAATAATGTTTAAGTAGCAGATTCAAATTTATAGATCTTTTATATTGTAGTTCGATCTAAAAGTTGTCGAAGATGTAAGATTCTATAGTACATATATATTATGCACACTTTTTATTGAAGTGGAAGTACTGGAAGTAGCTAGGTACCGACAATATATATATACATATAGTATACATATGCATTTACGCATTTATGCATTACGCCCCCCAGTTTTTATATCGGAGAATAAATAATTATTTAAAAGAGGCTACATCACAACTTTTATTCCTTATCTGGCATTACCAAATAATATTTAAAACTTCTTTCAAAAGAACTCAATCAGAAATAAATATTTGTATATATATATTGACGCAAATTTTTAGTTAGCTGTAATTATCTATTTATCAATACATCTAAATAAATTAGAATTCTCAAAGTCAAATAATAATATTTGATTTCACCGCTATCAAAGATACGACACGTGAAATCTAAAACCTCTGATGAACCATTACCATTGCCAGACTCCATTCTACCATGTTGCTGTTATATTATGAATGAGTATTACACAGTCGGTAGTAGCTGACCGCAATACTCATACGTTTATCACCTATTATTAAAGTATTCAAGTCTGCCCAAGTGTTATAATCTTACGTGCGTACACCCATTCATGTACAATAACATACGGTTTGTGCATAATTTCAGCAACTCATGATGGCCTTATCTAAGAACGTGAACACGTCGCTCATAGGATTATCATTTCTACATAACTGCTTATCATTAGTTGGCATTATTAATTAAACTGAACATTGTACGATTATTATCAATTGATAAACATAGAAACTGTTTCGTTCAATCATAATCATCACAAGCTACTTTCAATAGACACCCAGACCACTCAGATAATCAAATGAAAGTGAGAAGCAACGCGACTATATGCATTGCCTTCGCGATATTTCTTCAGGAACTGCCAGGTCAAACCCTTTGCAATACGGCCCTCCATGGGGTGCTGCAGATACTCGGTGGCGGCATTGGGGTAGCCTGGTCCAATTGATGTACAATAGTATTCAAACTAAATAAAGGTAAAAAAGAGGTTTAAAATAATTCTGGCGTAATTATAGTCTTATATTCGAATATTCGCTTTTAGCAATTCCAGATTTCATCTAAGCTAGAATTCAAGATTTTCAAATCGTTTCTCATTTGTTTCGCCCAACGTTTTCAGTAAAAGCCTCAAAGTATGTAACGGTATTTTTAACATCTTCGTATATTCAACTATTTTCATAGTACAGTCGAGCCTCGATAATTTGTACGCCGTTAAATCAAAAATCGGGATAAGTCGAAAACAATTGGTTTTCGATAATTCTCGATAATTTAAATTTCTGTGTAAATCGAAAAACAACCATTTCGAATTATCGAAACTCGACTATATTATCATGTATTTAAAACTGAAACTGAATTGCAATCAAAAACACAGGAGTCTGGGATTCGCTCCCTTGGCATAAATAATATGCAAGTGCAGCGCGTGTTTATTGTAAAAAATTCTCATTGTAATTCATACATAGCTAGTGCAATAAATAATACTTGACGTGGATCATTGTGGATGTGTTCGTGCGTATACATATACATATATGCTATCATATACACATACATATGCATAATAGTTATAGAGTAAAATAAATATATGTAGCTCTAGCATAAAGTATAATAAAAATAAAATACATATTCGATTCGCGATATTTAGAGAAGTGAAGAATCTCATCTCAGGTCTAAGATACGTACAAGAACTTGGAATACAGAGCTTGTTACACGTAACATTTAGTAAATAGGACAATATGGGTATGTTGTATATATAATGGAACATTAAGCTACGACTAAAGCACATAGAAATTCGTTGTACGCATTTTCGGCATGACATGCATAACGGGCAAGGCAGAAATCATTTGAGATAGTACAAATATATACTCGTCTATAGCTAAATGGGAATTCTGTTTATAGATTTCTGTGTCAGATTCAGTTTGAGTTTAGAGCTTGGTGCTGCGCCTGATGGCAAATGACATCAGGGCGTGCTCCAGCCGCATGTGATAGGGCAGCTTGCCGCGCGTCACGAGCGGCTCATCGCCCGAGGCGCAGCAGCGGTCGCGACAGCAGTCGCAATGATCGCCATCGCTGCACTCCTCCTCCTCATCGTCGATGTCGTCCTCCTGAAGCTCACGCTCCTTGGCCGCACGCTGCTCGAAGCGCAAATAGAACACAAGGCAGACGAACAGCATCAAGACGAGGGCGCACATCGCACCGCTGGCGATGCTAGCCTTCTCGAGCATGGGACGCGGTCGCTTGGGCAGATAGGAGCCGTCGATTTCCTTATACTCGCAGCGCTGACCCATGAAGCCAATGGCGCACTCGCAGCTGTAGACGGGCAGCTCGGCGATCTTTACGGCAAAGCAATGGGCATCATTCAGACAGTACCAGGCATCGAAGTTCTCCGGGCACTTGTATGTGGGGAATGTGATGTTTGGCCTCGGTGTTGTCGTCGTTGTGGTGGTTCGCATTGTTGTGGTTGTTGTTGTGGCCGGCGGCTGTGTGGGCGCCAATGCAATGCCCGACATGGACGAAGAGACCGACGGACGCGGCTTGGGCACGGTGCGGCTGGAGCATGCCTCGATCAAAGCCGGACATCCCAGACAGCTGAACAGCAGCAGCACCAGCAGAATGCCCATTCTCAATCTGTCGAATACTCCTCTTGTGGCTGTGCTTGTGGAATGCATTTGCAGGTTTTTGTTGGATTTCTTTCTATTTGGTTTGCAACTTGGTTTGGTTTCTCTTAAGATCTTACAATACTACTATTTTGTGTGTATAAAACAATTAAATAAAACGATAAACAAGACTATCACAAAGTATTTAACAAATATCGTTATGCACAGCGAGGCGTCGTCATCAAAGGCTCTTTGGAATTCGGTTCGAGTACAGTATCTGTATCTACATATGCACCAGAGTATCTGTGTCTACATATGCATCAGAGTCTGTGTGTGTGGTGTGCGAGTGTGGGGATCGGCGTATCTGTGAAAAAGATACAAATGCATTAGAAAACTGTCGGAAAATCGAATTATTCCATAATCATTAACGCAATTTTCAATAATCTAATAAATGTCGGCTAAATGGCATGATAAATAAAATGCTTATCAACTTTTATGAAATACATTTTTAAAGACACAATTTCACTCGAATTTGTAAAATTTTCTTTTCGTTTTTTTTTTTTTTTTTTTTTTAATGTATTTTCAATTGTTTCTCTTGTTGTTTTCCGTTGATTATCCTAGCTCATCAAAGCTGGCTGTGATATGCGTCGGGTATCCATATCACAACCACTTGATGAGGCTTAGATAAGCAACATCAAATTTTTTTTGATGCAGAGTTCCGATTGATTTTTTAGACTGATGTTCCACATTATAATACATGCTGACCGAAAAAGAACAATAGGAAAAGGAATTGCAATTGAAATAAAAACAGTTTTAAAAATATTTCATTGTTTCTGATTTCATTTGAATCTATATCCTTGTCTGTGTTAAATTTTTTTATATTTAGGCGGTCCGACGATTCCGAATGCTGTGGATCGTGTTGCCTCAAAATCTTGAGCGACCACAATATTATTATATTATTATTATATTATATTATATATAGTTAGCCAACCTCTCTGCCAATGCTTAACTTATAGTTTTCTAAGTTTCCTTCTCCGTTTACGTTTAGCCTAAGATGCAAAAGAAAACAGTATTGAAGAAGAGCTAGAAAAGTTATTTCTTTTCTATTTATTTTCCTATTGATCTTATTTGGTCACAATTTACTTGATGATGTTTCCAATTCCATGTCCGTCTTCAGCGAGTGTAATTTTAGTGCGAGCTACATTATGATTGACTTGATTTGATTGATTGACTGATTGATTGATTGATTGATGTACGTTACATTACGCTAAGCTCATCAAAGCTGGCTGTGATATGCTCGCAAAGCTTTCAAAATGCATTTCACAGCCTCTTTGAGAGCTCAGCATGAATGTGGCCAATTCTTATGATAGAAAGAGGAACAGGTATATAAATAGATAGATAAAAAGACATTACACACACATATATATATCAAGTTGGATTTGTAAAAGTACATTTGGAGGGATCTCAGGAGGGCACCATGATTTATAATTTTGTTCAATGATTTATGTAAAAGTTCATTGGAACTACAAATAAAACTAGTGCAGATAAAATTATGTTTTTGAATGTATATTTTTGTATAATATTTAATAATATTTCTTTATTCATTATTGAATTTCTAATTACTTTCTATTATCCCTTTTTGGATTATTATCGTTGTTTCTATGTAAATTATTATTTATTTTTTTATACATTAACTTTATTGTAAAAAATTGTATTATATCTTAGTTTCTTGTCTTTTTATTAATTTTGTACTGAGCATCGTGTCGCTCCTCAAAGCTGGCTGTGATATGAGTAGGCATAAAAAGCAAACATTTCACAACCACTTTGAAGAATGACACAATTCTCTCTTGGTTTGCACTCGGCTTCGCTCCCGCTCCCGCTCCCGCTCTCGGTCTCTCCCTTGCTGTACGTTGAGTGGAGACTCTCTCCCGACCTTTCTGTTAACCTCATTGCTTCGGCTGCTACTGCAGCTTAAATATTACTGTTACTTCGTTCATTTCTGTTAGTTCTCAACGCCGGCTTTTGCTTGGACGCCGCAGAATAAATATAAATAATAAAAAAAAAAACATACTAAAAATAAAACAGAAGCGAAACCAACTTTATACCACAGGCAATGATGATGAAGACGATGGTGTCGACGATGATGATGAATATGGTGGGGAGCGGTGTGTTTGCTGTGCTACACAAATCTGAATGAAGCCGTCGGGCGTTATAGCTTGAGCAAAATTGAATGAAAACAAATATAGCGCGTACGCTATTTATTAAGCGATAATAATACGTTAACACACGACAATGACAACAACAACAACGATGACGACGACGACGACATCAATAAGCACAGACACTTAAAATAAACAATATGATAATATAACACGATCATTGCACGCCATTAACAGTAAACAATCAATATGCATATACATACATACATAAATAGAGAAGAACTGATAAACGCCAAGGTTGCCACACGTGGTGAATGTGTACCAAATTTAGTCAACGTAAAGTCTACACATTTCTCTTCTTTTTTTTTTTTTTTTTTTTGTAAACATGTCATTACAAATATTTATTAAATTAATCACAATATTTTGTAACGAATTGTTATAAAAAAAAAAGAATACGTTAAAATCAAAAATATTCATTTACGCAAACAAATAAATTAAATTTTATTTGCAAGAAATTGGCATATTTATTTGGCTCACATTAATGTACATAAGCTTGGTACAATTTCGATGGAATCAAGTGACAACCGTGTCGGAAGCCTCAATAATATTTATGTATATATATATTTTCATATACATACATATGTATATTGCATTTATTTATTTATTTTTAATTATGGCGCCGACACCAAAGCCCGTCAATTAGTCGCCAATTTTATGATAACAATTTCCAAATTTATATACGAACATTAAGAAATTGAATACTTAAACAGAAACAAAAATACAAAACAAAGAAGCGTAAATGCAATTAAAAGCAAAAATTTCAAGATTTCTTTTCGTGCGTGTGTGTGATTGTGTGTGTATTTATGTATGTATGCATATGTGTGTGTGATGTGTTGGATTGACAACGTCGCGACCGTTATTAAAATTTCCGCTTTGAAAATTGAAAGCTGCAATGCGAGAGGAACTAGAAGGAAGCCGCACAAAGTACAAGTTGAATAACCGTTTTGAACTTGCACGCGCGTAGGTCAAGATCAGCATCCCATTCTCCTGCTCTTTTGCGCTGTTGTTTCTTTTTCTATAGGATTTTGCCTATCTCTAATAATAACAATATTATTAAAAACAACGACGACACCAATAAAGAGGAAAACAAGTTCGTTGATCTTGGTCATTGCCAGTGGCGAAGCAATTGGTAATAAATATTACTAATAGAAAGCATAAATAAACTACATGCAAGACAACAACAACAACAAAGTTTGCATACATATACATACATGACAATTGGCAGCGTTCTAGAGAACATCAGCATTAACAACAACACTCGCTAATATTACTGCTTCTGCCGCTGTTGCGGCAGCTTCTGCTCGGGTCGTTGCCGTAAAACTGCTACTCTCCTGCTTTCTCTCTCTCCCTTACTCTCGCGGTCTCTGCCCCTCTCTTTCGCTTTCTCTATGTTTTTATGCTGCTGTGTTGTTTGTTGTTGCTGTAGTTTTCTTGTTGCCTTATGCTGTTTCATTCTTGGGCGTCGCTGTTGCCCGAGTTCGTTGCTCGGTATCTGTTAGTATGCGCTTGGATATGTGTGTATATGCATGTGTGTGTGTACATGTTTACAAAACTGTAAGAAAAGCAGTGTGTGAAAACTATGATTAACGTGGTATTCTACCACAGCGAAGATACACCAACACAAGCCCACTGCATTCAGGCACACATACACACACAATAACATTTCTGTTTTTTCTGCTGCTGCTGCTTGTGCTTCTGCTACCGTCGCTTCTGAAATCTTACCGGTTTTTTTTGCTTTTGCGTAAAAACAACGCAAAAAACAAGTCCTACTAGTTTTTTTAGTGACTGCGTAGAAAAGAGACAGCAATTGTCTCCACTTAGTGGCGACAACAACCAATTTCGAGGTGTGTTGGATAGAGTATAAATGTTTGTGTTAGTGTGTATTGGTGTGCGTGCGTGAGAGTTCAAGTGCATGCGCTTGTGTGTGTTTATGTCTACACTTCGTACGACGCGTAGGGAGAGTACAATTTATATATATATGTGTGTATAAATGTATGTGTATTTTTTTTCTTTTTAGCTAAATGTATGTATAAGCATATGTGTGTGTATGCGCGCGGGAATGTTAAGAATTCTAAGAATTTCGCTCAAGCAAACGGGGCGCGGGCAATACAGAACAAGTAGAGGTTATGAAAAATATATATTGACACTATTTATGAATAGTTCTTCAATTGAAAATTCATTTTATTGTATTAAATTAATCCATAAAATACAATTTTCATCAGTGATGCACAAAGAGACGATGAAAACCACAAACACAATAAAAGCAGTTAGGTTTTTTAATCCTTCGTATTTCTTCCGTTCACTAAATTTAAAATAATATACATATGTTTTTTTGTTTTGTATTTCCATTGGTTACCAAAAATAATTTATATTAAAAACAAAATCACTTGGCATGAAGCCGATGCCGACGCCGTCACTAGCAGCAGCTGCGGTAGCGGTCGCTTAGAAAACACAACCGCATCGCAAACGCTATGAAAGACAACTGACGAAAAAAAGTAAAGAGCAAGAGCAGAGCGTGGCCAGACTGATTAAATGAGAGACCAAAGTAGACGCCAACGCCAACATTTTCTTTTCTCTTCATATTTATGCATAAGTATGCATGTGTGTGTAATTTAGCATTGGCGGCCCGCACACATACACCGCCAAATAACATAAATAACAACAACGTACAATACGGCTTGGGGCCTGTTGTTTTTGTTTTTGTTTGGTGTTGCCAGAACGTTTCGCACGCTATAGTAGGATCAACATGTTGACATGCCGCCACCGCCAAGTTTGGAGGAGCTAAATTGCACACAAACAAGAAGCGACGCAGCGCGGCGGCTCAAAAGCAGGTAGACAAACGGGACGAACAGGATGAGGTCCAGACTGGGACGACAACATTTTCTGCTACTTGGAAGCTTGTTTTGGCGAATTCGTGGAAATCTTAGTCGATGCGCAGGCGCGCACGTAAACAACATTCCTCGAGGCATTGCATTGAGTCTGGCCTTTTATTTTCTTTATTTTTTCTGACATGTTGTGCGCGCCAAAAATAAAAACGAGGCTTTTTACGCGCGCGCCAAGGATGGTGGTGCTGCCAGACTGCCACAATTATGGAACGCAAATAACATTTAAATAAAAATAAAATACACATGCATATAACCTGATTCGATATTTTATGGCTCATAACTTTCAAGCACACAAGGATATGTACATATCTATGCTAAGTTTTATCCATGTGATCATTACATAGACTTCATTCCTTACTAGTTGCACTTGTTGTGTCGTTGTAGGACATTGACCCTGAGCTAAACAAACTCACGCAAAGTTTCTCGGAAGAAATATCATTTTCAACTGACTACTGCTAAATAATCAATACAAATTAAACTGCAAGCTTTTAAGCGCTACACACACAATCACAAGTATTCAAGCTCAGCGTCATTTGGCGATGACGGTAAAAGGTCATGTGAAAAAAAAAAGCTGCCAATTTGAGATTGGGGCTGGGTCGTCTAGTCTGGGTCGCGAGACAGTTGTCAGACTAGACAGCCAATGCAAATTGTAACGGTAATCATTAGACGAACACACATAGCACAGGCATTGGTACTCACTCACTCGCGGTTCTCGCGAATTATTTGCATGCCGCTCTCTGAGTGTAGAGTTCGACGGCCTTCTTACGTAAAGACAGCAACAACGCGCAGCGGCATTTTTCTTCTTTCTAATAAGCAAATACAAAGGGGAACCGGGAGGATGACGGCGTTGCCACATCGCCCAACACAGAAAAACTCGTTTTCGTCCGTACTCTCTCGCCTGTATGTGTCTTTGCAACTGTACAAAAACAACACAAATAACTACAACTATAACCGAAATACACGGCGCAGACGCCAAACGAACGCTCCCCGTTGGATTGTCCGTCTGTTTGTCAGTCGTTTTGGCCCGCCCGTCTCATTCTGTGTGTGTATGTGTTAGTGTGTATTTGTGTGTATATACACATTGTGTATATGCGTGTGTGTGAACAATTTTTATTTTTCTGAATGTAAAGGAAGTGGCACGTACTGTACATAGCGCTCCGCCGCTGCCTGCTGCTTCTGCTGCGGCTGAGGCTGCTACCGACGAGGCATCAGACTATGGAGTGAGAAAAAATATACAGACGACAACGACCGACGCTGTGTGATGGTGGTGGCAAGCCGAGACGACCTGAGCATGGGGCCCAAGCAGACGGGAGCTGGCATGGACGGTTGTTGTTTTGTGTGTGTGTACGTTTGTGTGTGCAGCATACCTACTATAAACAGGAAATGGAATTTACACACACATATGTGTGTATCTACACACACAAACACAAAGAGGCAAATTGTTGGTGAGCCGACAAGCGGACGTGCTGCTTAATTGACAAATGGGCATAAAGAGAGAGCGGCTGAGCCCGAGAAAAAGAGAGAGAAAGAGCGAGCAGAAGCAGACAAAGTTGATTGAAATCAATAGTCACCGTACAAGTGTTTGTATGTATGTATGTACATATGTCTAACAGCGCGTGGAATGTGTGAAAAAACGCGGCCAATGGATGGCAACGGCAATCAAATGACGCTCGTTGCCGTCTATGTTGAATTCTGGAATGTCCAAGTATCTTCTGGTCGCGTGGAGACTTTTACTTTGCCGTTGCCTTTGCGTCAACGTCTTTGCACCTGACACACGCGCAGGCCGAGACGACACACCCTGTACCCAAAAACGACAGCAGCTGCAGTCTTAAAATTATTTAGCTGCTGTTTTTTAACGCTCGTTCGCAATTATAACATGTTGCACAATTAGATCCGTTGATCGCCTACAAATAAAGTAGGCTTGCACACACACATGTACATACATATGTGTGCATGTATGCATACTTGCATTGAAAAGTATTTGCAAGTAAACACGAGCATGTGTGTGTGCGTTTGCAACTGACATTGTAATTGTATATGGCGACCGTACTACACGTAGCGTGTAGTTTTTACTCGAAAACGAGGAATGAATGAAATTTCGTTGTTTCCCGTCGTATACATACACATGCACAAGCTCATCCGTATACATGCATTTGTATATATTTGGAACAAGAGAGAAAGTCTACAATGTGACCGCGTTGCCAACTGCGTGGACAAATTGTTTACTTTTCGCTCGCCGGCTATGAACACAAAATGGTTTAATTGAATGAAACCAAAAAACTAACGAATTTAAAAAAACATGAAAAAATCATTGCTACAATATATGAGGGCGACGCCTTGTTGCCGTGTACTAACCTACATTAATGTAAGACAAGATGTGGCTGTATAGGCAAAGTAGTTGGCAACATACATACAAACTAGTTTATTTTACGCGTTGCCTCGAAAGTCTCCGCGTCGAACGAAGCATGGGGAGTGCAGCATATATGTATGTGTATATGTGTGTAAAGGAGATAGCTGTTGAAAAAAAAAAACCGACATATACATGTGTATGTATATACGAAACAAAATTTACTGCTGCTTGCGGTGCCTTATGCAGGGGCTACATACACACACTCACACAACGAAAATGTATTTTGCCTACTGCGTAAAAATTACCGAAATAATTTTCTCGACGGCCAAATAGCACAAAACCGATCATTTATGTACATTATGTATGTATATTTAACAATTACTATCAGCTTGGGGTTTGTCAATTCCAATAACTTACATTTGGTGTTTGCAATAGCCATTTAAGCTTTCGCCGCTTACAAAATATTTTTCACATACATTGCACACACGCGCACATTTGTTATAACTATTACTGCTTAATATTCGAGTTGCTCTCTTAGTTCGAAATAATTAAAAAAAGGCACTCAATTCGTTTTTGTTTTTTTTTTTTTTTTTTTAATCCGTCTGTGTAGTCAGTTCAATCGAAAAATGTTATATCGATTGTGCATTGCTCATCACCAATGTAAACGCCGATAGGAGCAGTATGTTAGAGTATTGCCAGCATAGAACATAAAATATAGTGATATGTATTTCTACAATCGATATATATACACATAAGTATATCGACGCTAGCAACGTCTCCCGCATTTTTCATTTCAAATACAACAGTGCAGCATTGAAAATAAAAATTATATTTTATTGCTATGGGCACGAAAGCAACTAAAATGGAGGGCACCTACTTGCCAGATACGCCAACTTTAAACAGACTGCGTCTTGCGGGCGCTGCAACTGCTGCACAAAGATCAACCATAGCGATTTCAATGAGCCCTTGTAGGGAAAATATTGCGACGCTTGATCCACGCTCGCCCAACATCTGTCGCACACCATTAAATGTAAGTGTACAACCACATACATATGTTATTAGTTTCCAAAGACCAATTTTCCTCTAGATATTGCCAGCTGAGCCGCAAATATGCCAGATGCAGCAAACGGGCAATGAAAATACTTTTGCGCAGCTGCGCAAGCGTCTGTTGAAGGGGTTTTCTTTGAATGATCCGCGCTCGCCGCAACTCAATCGCACGCCTCTCGTGCTCGACGAGGCCATTGATCGCACGCTGAATATGGACGACACATTTGCCGATCTCTTCGTGGAGACGCGTGCTCCAGTAGCACAGCCAGAAGTGGCTACTGAGAGTCACAACAATAGCTCCGTGGAAATTGTTTCACTGCCGTACGAGCAGGAGGAAACGATGCCCTGTGACATGTTATTGCATCAGAGAACACCAGAGCAGCCACACACACAGGATCCACGCTCGCCCACCATCGGTGTAGAGCGTACGCCCATTATCTTTTGTGATGATGATGAGAGCGAGGCGCGTGAAACCCAAATGCTTGAGGAGATCCTTGAGACCCTCACTCTCAATCTAAGCAACGGAAGCAGCATGGCCTCGTTCGTAAGTGCTAGCGAAGAGCCGATGTCAGCTGATGTACAGGCCCAAGTGCAGCCACAGTCCCAGTCCCAATCCCGTCCAGCTAATAAACACTTGGAACGCGTTCGTCTCGGCAACAAACGACGCGTTGCACCCCGGAAGCCGGCACGCGCGAACAAGCCGCAGATTTATGTGGATGCAAGCCCAGAGGGCGTGACCAGCACGCCGAAGAGCACGCCCGACAGTCAGCAGCGTGGACAGCGAACGCCCCTCAGTTGCGTCAACAAGAATCGCATGCACCTCCGCTCGCGTTCGGTTGAGAAGGATTTACGTAAGCCGCAGCTGCACAGCTTCGATGATCTCCAATTGAATTCGAGTATGCGCATACTCGAAGGTTGATGTTTTATTATCTTAAACCTTGCCTTTTTTATTCATAACATTTTAGTCTTTACAAATCAACAGCTAAACAGCCCACCAATAAATAACCAATAACAAAAATAAAATATATTCATATATTTCAAATAACTAGTTTAACAGTGATTTTATTTCCATCGATGTGCAAATAAGTTATCGATGATTAACAACAACTCGTGCGTGGAAGGTGTAAGGCATCTCTAGCTGCCTTCGTTAAAAAAGATAATTGATATCAAAAATATATATTTTATATACATATGTGTACACATGTATATGAGAAGGCCTCTTTAATTAGCTAATCTTTAGCATAGTCATAATTCGATCAATTAGCTGTTCCCCACTCTGGTCGTCCCCATCATTCGCCAGCACATAGTCAAAGGAGCTGTCATCCAAATCACATTCGGATGGCTCGTCATCTACGCCCGCAGTGAATTGCCAGCCTCTCGCTTTGCGAGTCTCTGGCAGCGACGTCAAACGTAGTGTTTGCACCATTTGGGGGCCGTATGTCTCACGGAACCAGCGTATATCGTTTTTACGACGTACATCGCTGACAATGACGTAGTCCACCTGATCCACGGGCGCCTGCTCCATGGCCGCACGGCAAAAGAAACCGTAATCTCTGCGACGCACCTCATCGCTCCACACGATCATGTCCCGCCTATATTGCTCCTTATAGGGTCCATCGCTGAGCATAGCCTGTATATCCAGTTGCAGCTTGTTCGCCCATTCCTTTTTAATGGGCTCTGAGATGCGAACGATCAGAGCGCGATCTGCCAGACTGTTCGCAATATATAACAAATCTATGAGCTTTATCTTAGTTAGAATATACTCACCGGTTTAACAGTCTCTCTGAAATGAAATCCTTGCCACATTTCCGTTTGCCACTAATTAATAATATTTTTTTCATATTTTCTTAGCTAAACAACTTTCACTCTTGAGTGTGCTTTTTATTTAAATGACTACGTGACTTGTCCAATATAATTTAGCTGTTAATTCATGCGAGACAACGTGTCAAAGTTGGCATTTCCAGCTATTTATTACATCTTTGTGCTTATGTAAATTAGTTTTGTTCTCCTTCTGCATAAAATTTAAATTGTTTACAAATTATTTTTTTTTTTCCTTTCTGCAGCTGATGGCAAAAGTTATCGTTTTACCATAAGGCATCGATAACGATACGCCGAATTGATATCGAATTAGTTTGAAAACTGCGCATCTAGTATCACTATCTGGTTAGTGCTAGTATTCAGCAAAAATAATAGTTTATGAAATTAAGATATATAAAAAAATATACTACTAGATAGTTTCTTCAATTATAGTCTTAATCATATGCCATTATGGAACTTGCGAAAAAAATTCGATGCACAAAGTGCAATCGATTACGTTTGCTTTGATCTACATACTTACTTATGTATGTACATATTTGAAAGTCCAACAAAAGTTTTCCATATACAACTGTTTATTTGTACAATAAATAAATGTATAAGTGTATAGATTCTGTCCATTAAATGTCTATCTGTAATATTGCGCTTGCTGCCAGTTGCTGCCGCTGCTTGTGCTGCCTGTCGCGTTGCCGATGTCGTAGCTGCTGCTTAATTGGGCGGCGTTGCCTAGATTCATGCTGTTGCCATTGCCTGTGCCCGCAGCAGCTCCTCCGCCAGGTGCGCTGCCACTATTGGCTGCACAATTCGGAATAGCTGGTGAGCTAGTCGAGGCCGCCGCTGAAGTGCCAGCAGCCACGCCCGCACTGCCAAACGTGGCGAGCACGCTGCTGTAGTAGGAGGCGTCTGCCACTGATTCAGACTGATGCGTGCCCTTCTTGAGGGTCTGGTGTAGCGATGCCTTGCCCTGGTGGCAGTCCTGTGCGTTCGCATTGTTGATGCGTGCCAGGTTCGCCAGCGTGAGCGTTGAATGCGTGTGTCCTGCGGCTCGTTCCGAGGACCCCGGTGGAGGTATAGAGCCTATGCCAGCGCGTGTCGTGGAACGCTGTTGCATGTGGGCAGCAGCAGCAGAGGAGGACGATACGGAGGCGGTAGAGGGTTCGGATAACTGCAAGGGCAAGCATTAGACAGAGAGTAGCATAGTTAGGAGCCATAGCAACTACTCGCCTTGCGCTGCTTATGCAACTCCAGGCCGCTCATCTCCGTCAGTTTTGGCTCCACGCCCGTCGACGCTGTCAGTGGCTGTGGTGGTGCGACGTGCCGGTGATTGATGTGCGCCTGCAGATCGCGCTGCGAAAGATATGTGCGTCGACAGCCGGTGCTGCCATACCGACTGCCGCCGTGCGTGCACATAAATACCGTGCCAAGTCCGGATTGCTCGACGCGCAGCACCTTGTCGCTGCAGCGCGGACAACTCTTGATGGGCTCGGCGCGAGCACACTTGAGGCAAAAGACGTGTTTGCAGGGTATCATGCGGCCGTAGACAAGGATGGGTTTGTCGCACTGGTCGCAGCAATGGATCATTGGATTGAGCACCTTTTCGCCAATGAGGTTCACTTTGTGGTTCCATTTAAGGCGCAGCATGGGCTCCGGGGGTCCACGCGACAATGTCGTAAATGTGGGCGCTTCCAGCTGTGATATATCCGCTTCCATGTCAACTGTAAAAAGCCCAAATTAGTTGCATTTTCCAGCAATTCTGGGTAATAACACAAATCTTACTTGTCTGTGGCAGCACGGGCGGCGCTACCTGCTGCTGCTGCTGAGGCGGCGGCGTTCGGTCCGCAATGGGTGTTGCCTGCTCTTCGGCAGATGCTGTTGTCGCCTCCATTTCGTTCTCTTTATCTAGGTCTTGCATCACGGCATCTTCTGTGTGATCCAAACTGCTGGGACTATCCTCAATAGCTCCGCTACCTGACACAGGTGCAACAACAACGCCAACGCCAACGCCACCTTCGTATGTCTCTAATGTGCTGCCTGTGTCATCAATTTTTTTACCGCGTCCTCGGCCGCGTCCACGGCCTCGGCCCCGTGCTCGTGAGCCACGTCCGCGACCACGGCCTCGTTTAACTTCATCATTTTCCATTTTGCAACTAACACAATTCTCAGGACTTCAAATATATCAATTGTTTTTCTTCTCTGTGTCGCCGCCGCTGCTGCTAATCCATTAGCATTTAATCGATTAGTTTTCTTCGAGCATAATCGATTGCATGGCAGCCAACAATCCTGACATTCCTTATTTTAATTTGAATTATGCTTACAATCGATAACGAAATTGCTGTTAAGAATATTTGAAAATTTGCTTGTTTATTGTATTAAATATGTAATAATATAATATATGATATATGCCTACATATAATTGTCATTTTAATTTGTTATTCACAATACTCAGAGTGAAATAAATCAAATAAAAATAATAGCAAAAAATCATAACAGTGCCAAGTGAGTATTAAATAGTTGCAATTTTAACATTCTGTTAAGTGAACACAAAAGTGAGAAGTGCTCCGAAACACATGTTTTTTCTATACGGTGTGAATAAATCTTAAAATAAAGCGGTGCCGAGAAAAAAGATATAATGAATATAGACGAATTATTTGATTGTTTTAAAGAGGAGCCGTCTCAAAGTCTACAGCTGCCGTTGCCCCTACCCTTTAAAAAAACAACAGGAGAAGAGACAGAGAAAACAGCGTCAGATGGCGACAACAAACAGCGAAACGCGATCAAACGCGAATCCGCTGCAGCTAATGCAGATGCCAGCGCCAAGGAGCAAACAGAAGAGAATGATGGAAAAGAAGCGGCTGCCAAGCGTCAGCGTGTCGATATAAAAGAAGAAAACAACATTGCTGATGATGCTTCCGACAACGAGGTGAAAAATGAACAAGAGGACAATACAGAGGAGCTGGACGATTGCGCATTGGACGCCCTGCGCGTGCGTATTGTCACCCATCAGCTGGTGTCGCCCGAGTCCTGCACACACGAGGTGGCCGCCCATCCTGACCAGGAGTACATTCCTTTGCAGCCGTTTACGGGCGTGCCTGCCAAGGAATACCCGTTCGTGCTGGATCCATTCCAGAAGCAGGCAATTCTTTGCATTGACAACTCGCAGAGCGTCCTGGTGTCGGCCCACACATCCGCGGGCAAGACTGTGGTGGCGGAATATGCCATTGCCAAGTCGTTGGCTGCCAAGCAGCGCGTCATTTATACCACTCCCATTAAAGCGCTGTCCAATCAGAAGTTTCGCGAATTCACAGATGAGTTCGAGGATGTTGGTCTGGTTACGGGCGATGTTACCATCAATCCCTCCGCCTCCTGTCTGATCATGACAACGGAAATTCTGCGGAATATGCTGTACCGCGGCAGCGAAATAATGCGAGAGGTGGGCTGGGTGATCTTCGACGAGATTCATTACATGCGTGACAAGGAGCGTGGAGTGGTGTGGGAGGAGACACTCATCCTATTGCCCGACAATGTGCGCTACGTCTTTCTCTCGGCCACCATACCGAATGCTCGACAGTTTGCCGAGTGGGTTTGCCATCTGCATAAGCAGCCCTGCCATGTGGTCTACACGGATTACCGCCCCACGCCGCTGCAGCACTACATCTTCCCAGCTGGAGGCGATGGCATCCACTTGATCGTGGACGAGAAGGGCCAGTTCAAAGAGGATAACTTTACCACGGCTATGGCGGTGCTGGCCAACGCAGGTACGAATAGATGATGGGGATGATATTTATGAATGTGTTTATCTGAATGTTTTATTCCTTGCAGGTGAGGCAGCTAAGGGCGATCAGAAGGGTCGCAAGGGTGGCATTAAGGGCCATAATGCAGGCCAAACAAATATATTCAAGATTGTCAAGATGATTATGGAGCGTCACTTTGCGCCCGTCATCATCTTCTCGTTCAGCAAGAAAGACTGTGAGGTGTACGCCATGCAAATGGCCAAGCTGGACTTTAATACGGTCGACGAGAAGAAACTGGTGGATGAGGTCTTTAGCAATGCCATGGATGTGCTCTCTGAGGATGATCGTCGCCTGCCTCAGGTGGAGAATGTGTTGCCATTGCTGCGTCGAGGCATTGGCATCCATCACGGCGGACTGCTGCCCATTCTCAAGGAGACCATTGAGATTCTGTTCGGCGAGGGCCTGATCAAGGCGCTCTTCGCCACAGAGACCTTTGCCATGGGCCTGAACATGCCGGCACGTACAGTTCTGTTCACGGCGCCGCGCAAATTCGACGGCAAGGACTTCCGCTGGATCAGCTCGGGCGAGTATATTCAAATGGCTGGACGTGCCGGTCGTCGCGGTCTGGATGACAAGGGCATCGTTATACTGATGATTGATGAGAAGGTCTCCCCGGTGGTGGGTCGTGAGATTGTGCAGGGCCAAGCCGACACTCTGAACTCGGCGTTCCATCTCACCTACAACATGGTGTTAAATCTGCTGCGCGTGGAGGAAATCAACCCGGAGTATATGCTCGAGCGCAGCTTCTATCAGTTCCAAAACCAGGCCGCACTGCCCCGCCTACACGATCAGGTGCAGCAAAAGACACAGCAGCTGGATAAGCTCAAGATCAAGGATGAGCACAACATCGCCTCCTATCATCACATTCGCGATCAACTCGAGATCTACGGCAACAAGTTCCGTGAGTGGATGACCAAGCCACAGTATCTGGTGCCCTTTCTGCAGCCAGGGCGGCTGGTTAAAGTCTCGGCCGGCAAGCAGGAGTACGACTGGGGTCTGGTATTGAACTTTAAGAAGAAGCAGGATCAAAATCGCAAGAATCCGCTGCAGAGCGATCCGGGCGTTGTCATCGATGTGCTGCTCCATGTCAGCGAAGAGGCGGCCAAGACAGGCGACACCGAGCCCTGTCCGCCGAATGAGCGTGGCTGCATGGAGGTCGTTCCCGTATCCAATTCCCTCATCACCCAAATTAGCTCGATACGCGTCTACTTTCCCAACGATCTGCGCACGGCTGACAATCGCCGGGCCGTGCTGAAGACCATACAGGAGGCGAAGAAACGATTCCCACTCGGACCACCCTTGCTGCATCCGATCAATGACATGAACATTAAGGATGGCGAATTTCGCAAAATCATGGACACAATCGCACAGTTCGAGCAGCTGCTCGAAGCGCATCCCTTGCACAAGTCGCCGGAGCTGGAGCGCATTCACAAGCGCTATATTGAGAAGCTGAAGCTGCAGAATGAGGTGAAGGACCTGAAGGCGGAGCTGAAAGCTGCCCGCAGCCTGCTGCAAATGGACGAGTTGAAATTCCGCAAACGCGTGCTCCGGCGCATGGGCTACTGCAAATCGGGCGATGTCATCGAGTTCAAGGGTCGCGTTGCCTGCGAACTGAGCTCCGCGGATGAGCTGCTCATCACTGAAATGATATTCAATGGTGTCTTCAACGACCTCACCGCTCCGCAAGCTGTGGCGCTGCTCTCCTGTTTCGTCTGCGACGAAAAGTCCAGCGAGGCGCCAAAGAGCGCCACCGAGCTGTCCGGCCCGTTGCGCTCCCTGCAAAGCTTGGCGCGTCGCATTGCCAAGGTGTCCACCGAATGCAAACTGAATCTGGATGAGGAGAACTACGTGGAGAAGTTCAAGCCCTACCTAATGGATGTTGTGTTGGCCTGGTGCAACGGCTCCAGCTTTTTGAATGTCTGCAAGATGACGGACATCTTTGAGGGCTCCATCATTCGGTGCATGCGGCGTCTGGAGGAGCTGTTGCGTCAGCTGTGCCAGGCATCCAAGACGATTGGCAACACAGATCTGGAGAACAAGTTCTCCGAAGGCATTCGATTGCTCAAGCGCGACATTGTCTTTGCTGCCTCGCTCTATCTATAGATTAGTTCTTACCTATTTTCGCTACGGATGAAAGATTTACAATTATTTTACAAATGAATGAGATGTAAATATCATAGACATTTCATAGATTTGATTATATAGATGATATATATTATGTTATACTCTCAATTAAACATGTTGACAGAAGGCGACAAAGCACATTATGCAGAACATTTCACAAATGAGAAATAATATTAATTTTATTTGAATAAATGAATTGGACAAACTACATACGTACATACATACAATTAAATAAACTACATAATTATAAATGTAAATGATTGTGGTTTCTCTTATGTTCTCGCACATGTAAACAATAACGAGGCTTGTATAACATTTACACGCTTCACATGAAAACATAAAAAATATTGGACGGTTTACACTGATTTTTGTATGGTCATTGAGTTCTATATATGCGACACATAAAACATATATGTATATCTATATGGAAAATATATAACTATGCAATTTAAGGCACTTAAATCGTATATGAGTACACACACTTAATCCTAGACTATATCCAATTTGGATAAGGCACTTGTGCTCTAGATCTGCGTATGATATGATATCTGTATATGGATGGATTACAAGTAAAACTGTTGTATGGGTACTATGTATATGAACATACATATATGGAATATCTTAGCAAAGAAAGTTTTCTGTTTACGCTTTTATTACTTTCTATATATACTGCAAGAATATTGGATCTTAAGTCGTTTCATTTTACAGATCTTTAACATTGTTAATTGATTCCTAGCAGGCAAATGCAAAGCTTATCATTAAGAACTTATGCTAATTATTGTTTTCGATTAAACTTTACATAGTTTTTATGTACACTTAATGGATGGTCTCGCCTCTTCAGCTAGCTATAGGCCAAGACTAACTATGCTATGGAATGTCATTGATATGGATTCGTATTCGTTGGGTTATCAAACTTAAAAAATATACAAAAAAAAAGAACGAAAACTAAAATAAAATATATAATGCAAATAAAAATTGGAGTTACAAATAGCTGCCGAGATCTTTTAGATCTGTGTAAAAGTAAATTTATAAATAAAATAAAACAATATATTAAACAAAACCTAAAATCTAGCTATGTCAACTTTTAATACAGGCGTCATCCAGCTAGACGGAGCTGTTTTGGGGGGAGAAGAACTTGTCGTTAAGAACTTGCCTCGACTCGCAGGATCTCTGAGCACTTACCCCCAATGTCGAATTTGCTAAGTGGTCAAAATTGTTCATTCAAAGGCTTTGCGTATTCTCCCTAAGCGCATCGCGCGCTTAGAGAGCGGTTACTTAGACGGATGTTTGGGGCACGCCCTCCACCAGTTGCGTGCGTCGTGGCTGTGCCGCCGGCTGCGCCGTCAGCGTCGCCGTCGTCGTTGTGGTGCGCGCCGAGGGCACCGGCGTGGTGCTGCGACTGCTGCCGCTGATCACGCTGGCTGGCGCTGCCGGCGTTCGCTTCATTGGCTCCGCTTGCAGCTGCGCCACCGGCGTGCTGGAGAGCGGCTGCAGCAGACGCTTCTCCTCGATGGGCGCTGCCTTGGCCGCCGATCCATTGGTCTGCGAGCGGGGCGTCGCTGCGCGCTCCGACTTGACCAGGCTGCCATTTGTCTCCTTGAGGGATATGCCCGACTTGAGCGACGCTTGGCTGCCCGACTTCTGCGTCATGGCCAGCGAGCTGGGTGAGCGCAGCGATGTGGTGTCCGTCTGGGCTTTGCTGGCCAGCGTCTTGGTCGATGGAGAGTCTCGATATTCGTATATGTTGTCGCGCGAGCGCATGGCATGGTGATTGGTCACCATGTGCGCATTGTCCACGCCGCGAGGATCTGGCTCTGGCTCCATGCCCTCGCCGTTGATGAAGACGTCCTCGTCATAGAACCGATCCGATTGTCTTTAATGTTAAATGATGTTCTTGAATTTTGGATTACCTTTGCGTTAAGCCATTCGACTTACCGCTTGGCATTGCGCCACATGATGCAGCAGATGACAACCAGCACGATGAGGAAGAAGCACGCAACCGACATGCTCCAGAAGGCGATCTGCAACGGCTCCTTGGGCTCCCACCAGTATTCCGTCGTGGGCGGATATGTGGGCACCAGCACGCCAATTACTGTTGGCAAATACTGCGTCCAGAAGGCGCACTCCGTTTGCCGATAGTTCAGCAAGATCGAAGAGTTGTAGGTGGTATTGATGTTCAGATAACGAATCTCCCCCTGATAGGCACGCTGAAAGTGCATTCCGAGCACTTGCTGAGGCGTCGGATTGCTGTGGGTAAACATGAACGATATTATTACTAAGCGATAGTTCCTCAATCAGCTCTATAAATAATTTCGATTGGCCTAAGAGATTTCCAATTCCAATTCCCTATGGACAGTGCATCCCTAACTTATCCTAGAGCTCTAAGAACTTACCCATATCTGGCAAAGTTCGAATAGGTCTGCATGAAGAAGTGACTCATATTGCGATCGTTATCAGTCCACATGTTGCGCTGCAGATGGTCTTTCTTGGGAAAGAACTCGGTGTCCAAGAAGGGGGCACCGGTCAGGAAGTAGTGCTCGATGTCGTGCGGATACTTGCGCCATTGGGGCAGCTTGAAGGCCTCGACAGTGGTGTTCAGCACATACATATAGACGGGAATCTTTTGCTCTAAGAGCAGTTTCACCATTTTATCGACGGGCGCACGATAATAGAGATCGCTCAGCATATTGATGTATTGGTCGCGAATGATGGTGTTGTTGTTGGGATCCGGCCAGTAGGTGTACATGTACTTGATGGCCTCGTATACGCCATTCGGATTGAGTGTGTAATTGTAGCGGAAGACATGCTCCCTCACCTTCTGCTCAAAGAAGCGATTGTCTATCTCATAGTAGGGCGCCAGGGATTCGTTCTGGGCCACAAAGAAGGCCGCTTCCTGTGTGGTCACACCCGTCATATACTGAATGTTGCGATTGAAGCGACCAGTGCGAATCAGAGTCTCTGGTGTCTGGGTGAGGAACCGCCAATCCTTCTCCCGCCAGCCCTCGTACCAATCATCGCCGGGCAGCGTGAAGTTGTGATCCAGCACCGGGCCCCAGGGGAAGCTGCCGACTTGAGGCAGGAACTCCGCGTTGCCCAGCTCATAGAAGCTGCGTCCTGTGCGTAGGCAGTTGACCAGCTTCCAGGACGAGTCTATAGAGCAGCCCAGCACTTGGCCCAGCACACGACTCGTATTCTGTGCCCTGTACTTGTCCTGGATGAGCGCCCAATCGGCCAGCGCCGACCCCGACTGGGCGATCACGCGCTTCACTATGTTGCGAGTCTGTGGTGCCACCATTAGCAGTCCCGCAGAGGCAGCTCCAGCTCCGGGTCCAAACAATGTGATCGAGTCGCGATCCCCATTGAAGAACTCAATGTTGTCGTACACCCATTTGAGGGCCATTGCCTGGTCCAAGATGCCATAGTTGCCGGGCGAGTTCTCATCTGCTGTGGATAGGAAACCCAGTGCGCCCAGGCGATAATTCAGCGTAACCACGACCACATCATAGAAGGAGGCCAGCATATGACCCTGGAACAGGTTGGAAGCGCCGCGCACGAACTCTCCGCCGTGTATATAGACCATGACCGGATACTTCTGGGCAACGCCGGCGCCAGTCTGTAAAAGAGACAGATATAGATATAGATATAGATATACATATGGATGAAAACTAACCTTAGGCGAATACACATTCAGGTATAGACAATCCTCATCCATGTCCATGACACCTTTGGTGGCACCTGTAAATCGCACTGGCTGTGGGCATGCGGGTCCAAAGTCTACCGCCTGAAGTAGCTGCCAGCCACGATGTAGGCGTGGCGGCTTAAAACGTCCCTCGAATGTCGGCGGCAGGGCGTAGGGAATGCCCAAGAACACGGAACATTCACCCATCACGCGATCCACAGTGGAATGATATGGCCTATAGAAGGACTTGGGATCGGGATTGTCATACATGTAGACCTTAAAGCCTTGCACCTGGCCATAGTTGGTCGTGACAAAGACATCCCGTTCCAGAGTCAATGAATCTCGGCGCTGCTTTCCCTGCAAATCCTCCCGCCAGCCGGCTAAGACGCCCGGGAACTGAGTTCGAGCATTGGGATCGTTCTGCAAATAGAGTTTTAATAGGTCTAATATAAGACTTGTTGCTGTTGTTGTTGTTGTTTGATACAATTCACAGTTTACAGTTGCGTGCGGATGGGAAACATGTGTAATTGATTACGTCGCATAACGCATGAAAACTTAATTAAGATTATTGCCTCGATATTGCTCAGATGTCTGTGGATCACTCAAAGCTTCTGCTCAATGGCTTTCCATTGTTCGCAGCTGGCGCGTTCTTTAATCGTTTCTCAGTCCGTCGTTTTGGGGTCAACTCTTGTGTCGCAAATTCAATTGATCAGACTCGGAGTCAATTGATTAATAGGTGCGAACAAGTCGAATCATAAATCTATAGCAACTGCTACGTAATGAAAGCATTAGGAGAGTCTTTTAAACCATGGAATATATCCGAATACAAAATAAGAACCTCTAGACTTGGTTGGACTGAAACTTGGCTTATATGATACAAGCATTAGAATGTAAAGTGGAAGTTATATCAAGACCTATATCGTATAATTTCCCAGAGGGAATCACAACAAAGAATTGCTCTCAACGAAACGGGATTCATGCGACATTTTCACTTTGTATAAGGAAGAATCTTAAAAACTCTATAAAGAAGCCCTATACGATGGCATGGAATGTAGAAAATGAATATACCCTTTTCACTACTCACCGGATCAAAACGAAAGCGATCCTCATTTGGCATGCCCTGAGGATATTGGCCGGGTGGGTTTCTGCCCGGATAATTAGCTCCGTATCCATTGGGCTGATAGTGTCCGTAGCGACGATCGTTGAATGTGTATGTTCTGAAAATATTGGATTCTTAATAGGCCTGTATTTAGGTGTAGAATATGCTTTGGCTCACCTGTAATCCGGATCGCCGGGATTCGGCCATTGATAGTCGACACCCACACGCGAATAAAATCGCGGATCTCGAGTTTGAGCGTCTATCGGCTGCGGCAGTGATTGGAGAAGAATGATCGATAGAGCGATGATCGATAAATATTTCAATTTGTCACGGTATTTAAATTTCTGTGCCATTTCAAACTGCAAGAGAAAGTCAAATAATAAAAGATAAACAATTATTAAAAAATATCTATAGAGATGTGTTCATAAAAATAGTTATTGTAGAATAACATATTTTGTGTGAACATATGCAATGCATTTTAAAATATAGAATGCTTTGATATTAAATGCATCTCTGTTTATCTCTGCAGATGAAAGAGAAAAATGATGTAAAAGAATTCTAAGAAAAAATCTTCAATTAACACTCTTTTTGTTTAAGCATACAATAATAAACAAATCTCGGTGCTGAGTAAGAGTGACCAAACTGGTTTTTAAATTACGTTAACTGTGTTATATATATGTATGTACATATATATACATTTTGTATAAACATACATATATGTTTGACGGTGTTATGTGGCTTAGTTGAGCGTTAGAGGCGTTCGCTAGAAGTAAGAGAGGCCACGAGACCGCGGGACCGAGCGACGGAGAAACCCGTTTGCCAAGAAAAATATGCGCTAAAAATAAGTTACAGCATAAAATGCGACGTTTGTCAGTTTGTCTTTGATTCCAAATTGGAGTCAACTCTTGGCACTTTTGCTTCAATGGGGGCATTACGATTGCAATGCCGATTACCTACGCTCCATTGTTTTGTGGGAGCGTTGAATGTCGTCGCAGCTAATTGGTTAATTGTGTGGAGGAAACAGGTCATGACATTGCCCGAAATGGGTTAAAGTTGGCAGCCTAAGAACAAGTTCAGAAGAATTTGAGTCGCATATGTGAAATAGGTAAAACTTTATGGTAAGTCGTATGGAGATAGTAAGTGTAGAATAATCTGATATATATTATAATGATATGTATATATATGATAAGTCCACAAAAATTTATTTCAAATCTGTAAGTAAGAAGTATCAATAGACAAATACTGAAAGCTTCTCTGACTTGGGCATATATCGATATAACTAAAATAAAAGACATTTTAAACAAGGGATATACATCCAATAAACTATTATTAATTTTATAGTAGTATATGTTCATTTTTTATATAGATGCATAATTAAACTTAATAAAACCAATATAGAAACAGCCTAATGTAATATACATATACACATTTTTAAAAATATTATTAATTTAGGTGTATTCCCTATTTGCTAAGCTGGATAAATTAAATTCAAACTCGCTAAATAATCAAAATTGATTTTGAAAAATATTGCATTTTATCAATCGATTTTAAATTCGTATATAAACTGTAAAAATCGCATAGAATCCATTCATGATTCGATAAGAATTTCATTCAAAACTCAACAAAATTTTTATATAGGCACACTCACTCACACTGATTACTAATTGTTATTTCCGGCTAGCACTAAACTTGATATAGCTCAAATTTACCGTTATTGCGTACACCTGTATTCCGATTGCAATTTCATGTGCCAAACACAAGCACAACTCTACAAACAACAACAATGAGAAATATGTAAACAAATTTGAGCTGCACCTTTGGCATTAGATTGCAAAAGCAGCGACGCGCCGTCGTCGTCGACTTCGGCTTCGTCGTCAGCGTCAACATTAACTAGCACAAGGACTCACAAACACTTAAGCACACACATGCACACGAGTTGCGGCAGTTGCTGTTGCTGTTGTTGTTGTTGTAGCATGCAAAATATAAAAGTGCATTAACCTGCCAGCGCCACCGACTCAGGTTACGCTGCTAACCTCGACGTGTTGAAGTCCTCTTCTGCTGCTGCTGCTTCTTCTTCTTCTAGTATTCTTTTGCTTATTCTTGCTGAAAAGTGCGGAAATGCAAACGCCTGCACAAAATAACGGCTGTCGCCTGTCCAAGCCCTCTTGAAAACTGTTTGCAACGGTGAAAAAATTTGTAATTCGCTGCGGGAATTTTATATCAAGTTACACGTTATTGTGTATTTGTTGTTATTGTTGTTGGTGAATCACATTTAGTGCGCCCAGGCACTTGGTTAGTTTTTATTTTCGCAATCACAAAGCAAACAGAAACAATAAAACGCAACGATAATGTTGAAAGTGAAGCGTTTGCAGGTGTCGTTTGTCTGTGTGCGAGTATCTGTCGGTGTGTGTGTGCCTGTATGTGTGTGTAGAGTTGGCCCACTGCGCTGCTGTAGTAGTGCTCTTGTTGTTGTTGTTGACGCCGCTTCTTTAATCTCACTTGTTTTACAGTTATGCTCGAAATGATGACGTCGCTGCCTGAGTCGACGCCAACGGCGCAAACAGTTTTATACATACATATATACATATATTTGTTCGCTTTTGGCCTTTTTGCACTATCTAATCTTAGCCCTTCACTGTGTGCTCCAACACAATTTGATCAAACCATTTGTAAATGATTAATTCTAAGCGTCGAGCCACAAAAGTTATTAACTTTCTTTGTGTACGCGCCAACGCCCCGAAAAAACAACAAACACGGCTAACGAAAAATGCAAAGAAAAACGTAAACGTAATGAAATGACCGTTTTCAGTTTTAAGCCAGGCCACAGGTAGAGAGGCACAGCCAGAGCCAGTCAAACGTCAAAACGCAGCAGCAGCGTTATGGTTACACCAATACAAACGCAAATGCACGCACACGCAGTACACAGAATGTGGCTTTTGGCTTTGTTAACACTCACACACATACTGATAAATACATACACACACTCACACACACATGTAAACTGGCTTACGTGAGCAGCTACGCTTTTGTTACCAACAGTTGTTGCTTTGACTCACAAACCTGAGTGAATTTTCATAGAATACGCGCGCGCAGCTTTCAGCTCGCACAACCGACGCTCACGAACGTTATAATCAAACTGAAGCGGCAGCGGCAAGTGGCTCCAGCAGTCGCAGCTAACCTGAGCGAGTGTGGGTGCAAGCAGCACAAAGAGTACGAGAGAGAGTGCGGGAGAGCGGGCGAGAGCGTGGCCACTAGCAGAGAGCGGCAGAGTGCCAATGCATAGGAGAGGTGCAGAGCGAAGGCGAAGCAGGCTCACATTGATCTGTTCGATGCACAGGATTGATTAAATACAAATTTATAATTTATAAATATAATAAGTAAAATTTAATAAATAATCTAAGTGAACGAACTATTGTTGTTCAATATTAATATTGTTATCTTAATTTTGAGTTATTAATATAGTATTAATATTTTTTTGGTCTGAATTTTGTTCTACTTAACTTATATTTATGTTTCTTATATGAATACGCAGAAAAATGAAATCTAATTTGGACAAACCATTCAGAAATGTTATTTAATATTATTTATGATAAAGAAATATATATAAATTCAGCAATAATAGTTTTTTAATTATCATTTATACATATATACCATATATAGTCGACACTCGCGGGACTCTTAAAATATTACGAATTATCGAATGCATAAAATATTAAATGGTTCGAATTATCAAGCGATTTTATTTAACTGCTAATATTTTACATATTCGTAATGTATGTTCAAATCAATTAATCTCTGACTAGAACTCATATATGTACATATATATGCTATGATGTTTCATCAGTTTTGTTTTGTAGACATAGACATATAGAGAATTTGGAAAATACACCGTTCACGCCCTTGACATGGTGTTCAACCCCTTAGCCCAACATACTGCCCATTGACGGAGTTCAAAAAGTCTTCAATTAATAACGTCTGCCTAATTAAGGGCCATCAACCAAAACTTTGAAATCTTTGAACATTGCGACGACGCGTCGTTGGGCAGCAAATAGTTAGTTAGATGCAATTGTCGATCCAGTGAGATGTTTTTGCATGACAAAAGTCGCACTTTGCATAATTTTCCATTCTATCGTTAGAAGACTAATTCGTTTTCGCCAGAGGGTTGTGATTCATTCACCGTCGTTGCAAATGCAAAAGCGAAACAACAATTAAAGCCAGTTCACTTTTTGACCCCGACTTATTGAGTTGAAGACTCAGTGGCTTGGGCGTAGCTGACAATTTTAATTATAACAGCCGTCGCTTCCGATGTCAAAGATGCGGGAAACAATTAGAGCACTTACATGGATGATGGAGTTAAGTTTGACTTGATTGTGGCACGCGTTACATATAAACGACTGTGAATGCATTCTCCTTTGCTTGTTGCCTATTTTTAAATTAAGTGTCTTTCTTAAGCTAATAAGCATTAAGTAAATACTTTACTCAAATGAATGTGTTCAGCTGTAATAACAAATTGGAATAACTGTCACATATAAAACTGTTAATGCTTTAAATTTAAAGTGGGCGGGTTTTCAACTTATCGATAACACATTTATCTGAAATCGATAGAAAAAGCTACACTTGACAAGCTTACCAACACTTGAGGGTGTCATCGATGCTTGCAGCTGTTTACGGGCTGTTTCTTATACTCATTTGCATTCACACAACTTGGTCGAGAAAATCAAAGTTACGGAAGAAGCGAAATAATCAAAAATAGTTTAATTTTAAAGTGACAAAGTACATAGTTGACCAAAGGAAACCCGGTTGTCGTCTTCCTCGTTGGCAGCTCACATTAAAAAGTTATAGTAGCCCAATATCAAAGCAGCCTCGCCATGGAGCCTCCGTCAGCAGGCGGAGGAGTCGCACATAACAATAGCACACACAAGTTTCATCCATGCGATGAGGCCGTCATCGCCACCAATGACGATGCCAGCGATTGTAAACGAGGTGCTGTGCGCCTTGGCTACTGGAAAGATGACTATATTGGGTTCTTTGTGCGCAACCAGGAGCGAAAAGCGCCGGAGATAAATCGCGGCTATTTCGCACGCGTCAAGGGCGTTGAGATGTGTGTGGAGAAGTTTCTGAAGGTTAGTCGTATTTACTGCATTTACAGCTGAAGGCTGCAGCACACGACAAAAAAGAAATTTATGGGACATGCGCGATATGAATATTCGCTGCATCCTATTGTAGATAGGCAAACCAATTGACTATCAATTATTATTAACTGAAATTTAATTAACTTGCGTATTCTCTATGCTAAAAGAGCTTTAACAATAAGCAAATTTGAAAAATTTTAGCTTCTGTTCATAATCATGTGTTATGTGTTATCGATAAGATTCTATTTCAAAGTAGTTCGATTTTAGACAAGCTAATAAGTAGATAGTCGGAATCCTTATAGCTCGATCGTTTCTTAAATGTTATCGATAGATATATTTTTGAACTAGGCTCTTTTTTCTTTTAAATTGGAAAAAAATAAATTGAGAATCCTTTTTATCGCTCGCACAATTTGTATTGTCCTTGGCTCTTGCTTGCCCCACCCAATTCTCTGAGCTAGGCAGGAATTAAGGTCGAGCGTTTGCTTGAACTGTGGCAATGAATTTTTCAATGCCATTTGCATCCTGTTGCATTGACGAAAAATGATGCTGATGCGCATGTGTTGTGGCTGTGCATCGCGTCTCAGCTACATATGTATGTATGTAACCTTGCCCTTTGACGAAACCGACCATGACTATTGCAGAAAACGTCTGGAAATTGCCAAATCATCAACCTTGGCTGTGGCTTTGATACCCTCTACTTTCGGTTGCGGGACACACCCCACCAGGTGAAGAATTTCATTGAGCTAGATTTTCCCACAGTGACCGCGCGCAAATGCTATACAATCAAACGCAACAAGGCGCTGCTGGCCAAAATCCACGACGAAGATGGAGAGGTGCGTCTCAGTCCGACAGATTTGCATGGTCCCAACTACCATTTGATGGGTGTTGATCTGCGAAATCTGGACGAGGTGGACAATAAGCTGCAGCAGGCCGAAGTGGACTTCACGCTGCCCACCATATTTCTGGCAGAATGTGTGCTGGTCTATATCGAGGCTCAAAACTGTCGAAATCTGCTCAAATGGATAGCGCAGAAGTTCCAAGCGGCCGTCTTCGTTAACTATGAACAGGTGAATATAAACTTGATCTTGGATACGCTCATATTAGCAATCGAGTCTCCATTGAAGGTGAACATGAATGATCGGTTCGGCGATGTTATGCTTAATAATCTGCGCAGTCGAGGCTGTAGTTTGGCGGGCGTTGAATCCTGTCTGTCACTGGAGACGCAAACCAATCGGTTCAAGGATTGTGGTTGGAGCGGAGCACGCGCTTGGGACATGGTACAGGTGTACGATAGCATCTCGTCATCGGAACGCCAACGCATTGAGCGCCTCGAAATGTTGGATGAGGGCGAGCTGCTGCTACAACTGTTCCAGCACTATTGCCTCGTTGTTGCCTGGTTAGGCGTTGCCTTCCAGGATCTAGATATTACGTATGTCTTTCACGTGTACAATGTGATGATATATATTACTTTAACTTTGTTTCTTCTTCTTCTTTATCCAACAGCGTGGAGGAGCTAATGTCCTCACTGAACATTGATTAGAACGCACAGTGCAAAGAAGTGACTCTTGGCTCCATCACAAGGCGTCTGCAAACATAATTCTTTGCGTGCACTTGATGGCAACCTCTACACAAATTGTGTTAACAAATTAATATATTTAATGTTTATCATATACATACACACACATATGCATATAGCTACATGCAATGTATATAAATGGCATTGCTTATTTAACGCCCTCTTCCCATTCTTAAACTATTAAGTGTACTTCGATTAAGATTGGCAGATTTGAAATTGTTCGTTCCTTAAGTCGTTTTCCTTATTATGTTTTAATTTCCTATGCTCCTCTTTGGCTAAATAATTTTACATTTTAACTTAATATATTAATATACATATAAATGTAATTCATCAACGAAAACAAAAAAATTACTTTATCAAATGAAATTGTTCACCTGATTATTTATTCCCTTGCCCCACACTCCTTTCGTGGAACTGTAAATGTATATTAAAATTAATGAAAAACGAAATGTATTCAGTGATTGAAGTGTAAATTTGTTCAAAGACATCTTATTCAATCTACAATAGTTAAATATGTATTTGTAAAGGAATAACTGTTTGGCTGTATTGTACATGTTATATATCAATCACCCTGAAATTCAGCATCATCAACCTCAAACTCTGGTTTTGTATAAAACGCTTTCAGACGCAGCTCATCCTCCAATGTTGGCTCTCCCAAAACGAGAGGGCCCAGCTGCTTCTCCACCACAATGGTATGCCAAAACTCTTGAAGATTCCTCTCAGATGCTTTGGTTTTTAGCTGATTTGCAAATTGGTTGTACTCCGTAAAGCTGTTGAATTCAAGGCAACTGTCTCGGTACAGTTTGATCAATTCATTCAACTGTTTGAGGTCCAATTTGTTGCGCTCCAGCAACGTATTAACAACTACTCGTATTTGTGCAGCTAGCGATTGGAACTGAGCATCCCGTTTTGTAGTATTCAACTCGGACCGCACCTTTTTTAACAGTTGTTGGTAATCCTGAACCGGTGTGATTAGACCCACGCTATCAATAGTGATGGGATTTTCGCTCTCTTGCTTGATGGCTGGCGCCGGATTCTGTTCCTGCTCCTTGGCCTTGAGCTTCGCTAGCCAAGCATAACTGTGCTCCAACGGAAACAGTTTCTTGACTGCTGCAGCGGCCTGTTTGGACTTTTCCTCAATTGGTTCAGGTACACGCCAAAAGATATCGACAAAGTTTTTTTGTTTCAATAAGTTGTCAAAGAGTTCTTCTTCTTTCTTCTTCTTAGAGATAACCTTATACTCCAATACATCCATCACATTCTGCTCAAAAATGCTGGGCAGCCCATCGAATGGCAGCAAATCATTCTGTCGTTGTTGCCTAGGCTGCTGGGTATCCTTCAGTGTGCACTCCAGGTCCATACTATCAATGAGATTATCAACAGCTTTTAGCTGATCTTTGCTACACTCAGTTTTTTCGGTGCGTAGTGAGGGAAAATCCCAGAACTGGTGCTGGGCATGATAGGACAACTCTTGCATATACAAGGTGGCCGGACTATCATCTTTGGACTCTTGCGGAATAAGCACCACAATCCGTGGCGTATTAAACTTGACACTGAATATCTTCCAGCAAAGTATAACACACTTTTGGGCAATCAATGCCCTCACCAGGGCATCCAGCTTTTGGGCTGATGATGTATTGCCCTTCTGATGCACCAGCATGTACAGGGAGTCGCCACAGAAGTAAGCATCGGGTATACTGCTGTGCTTCACAAAGCCCACAAAGTGCAGACCTGGCGCATGGGCGGGTGGCAGCTCAACCAAAGTCTCGTCATATGGGACTGGAGTGCCGCCAAGCATATAGCCATCGATCAGATCCTCAGGCAAGGGCGTAACCTCTGTGCCCTTAATGAAATACCGTTCCTCTCGCTCCACCAACTCATCAATCTCGCCCCACACCTTCTTCAACTTGATGTGACTTTCGTTTTTCATGGCTATAATGCCCTGTAAGCTAATCGAAATCTGGCTGCCAATGTGGAGCTTGGCATTCCAAACCCAGGGACGCCTATTGGACACCTTGAAGACCGAGGCCAAGGTTTCCTTAAAGCTGCACAATACCGCATTGCAGTTGCTCACCAGCTGTAGCGCATACTTCTGATTCTCCAGCTCATGTATATTGGACTTTCGCGTGAACTGAAATATGGCCTGAGGCTGGTTGGTCTCGGCATTGTCTATGTAAGCAATGTTGTGGGAGCTGAGTAACAATCGAAAGCGTGATTAGTACACTATATTCACCTAGTCTATAAACCTGTAACTTACCCAACGATTAATTCAATGTTTTCATTAAGTATATTGTTACAGATCTTGTCATAGTCATCGTATCTCTGTGTCATGAAGTTGAAGTCGTAGAGAAGCAAAATACGCTGCCTCGCACACTTCAAGCTACAGGAAGACGTACATTAATAAATATATATATTTGTATGTAATAAACATTCTTTATTTGAAAACTTACGGCTGGGCCGACTTTAGTAATTCAACAGCTACGCTAAGACCATCAATCCATTCGCCTTCCTCGCAGGTTGTCGCATTGACGAACTGGAAGAAGCTAAGCAAAAGCTGCCATGTGCAAAGCTGGGTGCTATCATATTGAAGCACATTCTGACACACTCGATTGTCAAGCTCATATAATTCATTCTTGCTCGTCTCACAGCCCACTAACACAAAGGACACATAGTCCTTCTTGTCGCTGACAATCTGGTGGAAGGAAATTGTATTCATATATCTATCTGGAATATATATGTATGTATGTATGAAATAATCTTACTTTGTCCTTTATGATTTCAGCAGCGCATTTGACAGACTTTAATTTGAATTCTTCGGCGGCGCAGTTTCGTACGTCTAGCACAATAATTAGACACTCCTGCAGAAGTGATAAATATGTATAAGACTCTGCTTGCCTAATTACCTCTGCATTTTTCTAAATACCTTATTAGATGCCATTTACCAGCTATTGATAAAGTTCAACTTTATCTAAGGAAGCGGCGTAATTTCACAATACAGCGTATGTTATCGAGAGCAAATATCGATTAATTACTATGAGCAACAAATGGGCAGAAAAGAAGAAGAATCAAATTGGCGGCAAATATTCGCTCTTGATTATTAAATAATCGATATTAAATAAGAGACGTTGCAGCTAACGCTCCATTTTGAATTTCTGCAATTTTCTAGGCATCCAATATTTTATCGAAATATGTACGTATACAATTAACAGTTGTTATACAGTAAAACGAGTAATCTGATGTTATAAATGATTTTGCATGGTGTCTTTATTATTTATTTTGTGTTTGGTTATTTTCTATTAGTTCTATTTATCATATATTGAATCATGTCTATTCCCTATTTCAACACTTTTTATATTGTTGTAACTGCTCCAAATAATCCGCACTCTGACATAAATGATTAAAAATCAGATTTGTATCGAGCACATTTGTTGCTGGGCCACCGTACTCTGCCGGCAAACACTCAACTCCAACCATCTCGCGCAGTTTGTTTAAGTGTCGACCATCATGGGTGAATATCTGGCATAAAATTCGATCAGATTATGATAAAAATACCGGATTGATTTCCCACTTACCCGATCTTTAAAATCCTTATTCATAAAGGGAAGAAATAGCGAGGAAGTGACGTGCATGAGAAATCCTCGTTGTATGATATGCACAATTCGCTGGGTAAAGGGCAGAACTGTATTCTTCTCATTCACAATTTTCATAAACATGGGCGAGAACTGACGTAGAAAGTTTCTAGTTGTACTGCAGAGGAATTGAAAGTAATTATTAGGGTTATTTCCGAATTCATTGTCGTATGTCTCTCTCTCTCTTCAATACAAACCCCTGAAGATCACAAATCACCGTTATGCCGTTTCTCTGGACTCTCGGCAACATTAACATTGACTCAAAGATGAGATCATCCATTTCGACCAAATGCTGCAAATAATTGGGAAATTCTTGAAATGCATCCACCGTCTTAAAGATGACCAGCACACGTCCATTCTTATCCGTATGAGGCATGACGAAACGACATTGCGTAGCAAAGAATATTTTCGCATAATGCTGTACGGGATGCTGGGCCACCCAGGTGGGATGCCTCAGCTTAAAATCATAATAGGCATGTATAGCTTGATATGCCTTAAAAGTATCCCAGTTGGTGTAATACAGAAATTTCGTCAAGAATATATCATCGGTGCCGACCTGCAACTCGTCAGACTCTGTGAACAGACATTAAATATCGACGGTGAATGTGATTGATGATTATCGAGTAGGAAATCATCATCTCTTACTTTCTACGAGCTGACGCAATTGTTTGATTTTGAATAGCTGTTCGTCTGTGTGCTCCTCAGTAGAGCGGAGAAACAGCATCTTGATTGCAGTTCTTATAGATCTCTTTGAATTTATTGTCCTATGTTTCCACAAAAAATTGACATTGAATTTTGTTTAAGTTTTTTTTTTTAGATTTTTTTTTTTTTTTTTTCTACGTTTTCAGTGTTCCGACATCGAACAGCACACACAGCGCGCCGAATGCGCACTGATTGCTAAAAAATACTATTGACATTTGATTTGGCTTTATTTATTTATTAGTTTTATAAGCCGAACGCGTTGAACATTTTAATGGGGCACTTACTGTGTTTTGGACAGTTTAGCTTCAATTTAAATGGAATGTGCTGTAATTATTAGAGGACGGCCTGAGTCTCTGGTTGACTCTCTAGCTGAAGATTTCAATTATACCTACGAACTTGCCGTTGATTCTTGAAACAACTAAAATGTTGTTTCCAAAACTCACTTTTTTGATTTGTCAGGGTCTTGCAGCGTCTTCCACCGAACAACTGTTTGATAAATTACTTTCACGACTTTGTTATTCCCATTTGGATTGTTCGGCTTTGTAAGTGGCAAATGGTATTCGTATATGGACTTAGCTGCGAGCATTGCCCAGAGTCGTGACTATGCTGGAAATGTGCAAATTAGCATTGAAATTGTTGATGGCATTTTTGAATTTATAATTTGTAATTATTTTTATTAGATTTGACATCGTCGGGCTCAACACAAATACAGTTTGACAACTGTTTACAAAACAAACATTTGCCTTTTGGAAACGGGATCGGGAATGGGAATACAATGGATATCGATGACGGCTGAGTTAAGATGCGACAGACGAAAACAACTTTAATAACTTTTACAAGTATGTATGTAGTTTTAATGGGTATTTTAAAATAATTAAGACTCGATTCACCGAACTATTCAGTTCAGTTAGGTGCAGTTTATACTTTATTTATGTAGGAAATTACTAATGTATGAAGATTATACTCCAAAGCTCTACCAAAAAGCATACATGTTTATTCCAAGCGAGATAATATTGCAGGGCGGTTTAATCTATTAACATAGTACGGCGTTCACTTAGGGAGCCGTAGAGCTTTTACTTACTTTAACTTTATAGTTTATTTGGACATGCTGTGAGAGCTTGAAATTTAAAAATCCATGAATTTTTAAAATATAATCATTTTATTAAAAAGTATATCTTTTCCAGCACCAGTTCAATTATAAATAAATCTTAAATATAATTAATTCTCTAAAGTTAGAAGACACCCAATAAATTACTTATATTATGAGCAATTACACACATTTTGACTAATACGAAATCGTCTATACATATTCATGGTTAAGAATAGATTATTTGCTAACCTAGTTCTTTCCGCTAACACCAGTATTGATAAAATAATAATTGTGTATAATAATCGGTTAATAAACCAGCTTAAACTATAAAATATTCAAATTCCAATAGAACGAAGGCAAGTGGTATCAGTCTTATAAGCTCGTAAATAACACTGTTCAATAAAAGTTAGTTTCTCTAAGATATTACATTCTTCGTCAGACTTTCATGTTTAGAATTCACGAATAAATACTTTCTGAATTATCTTGTTCTTGCTACAAAATTCTTGTTGTATTGTGCAATCATACCTATGCTCGTTCACCAGCAAACAGTTTTGTCTTGCAATAAACTAGCATAGACTTGTTTCGCCAGAAATCTAAGAAATACAAAAATGAACATTTAGTATTTTATGTCAAAGAGAAAGCAGAGTTACCCCACTTACCTCATAGTATGTGTGGGCACTGCGGCAACAAAAAGCAGAAAGATGACATTGTTTTGATCATCTGCCTGGGCATAACACTTGTGATAATCGGAGCAACTGTACTGATCCAACATAACCGTTTCATTTGATGCGTCTAGAGCGTTGCTTTCGCTTTTGGCTATCTTTAACTCGTGGATGTTCTCTAAAGTGTGATCAAAGAACTTCTTAAGCATGTCCAAACGCTGTAAATCGCCCACGACAATTCGCTTAGCACTTGACGATTGATGCAGATTTCGTGTGAAGACACATTTACGCGTCTCCGTATTAATCAGGATAATGGCCAATATATGGGCATCGATATCCAGCTGCTCGGGAAGGCTACGTGGAACGCATCTTTCGACATTGGCCAGGAGATTGGCATCATTGCGATATGCATTCATCGCATTCTGATGCAGTTCCCGGAACGGAGATTCGGCTCCGCAAAGAACGCACAGCGCACTGTTCGCCGAAACTGGGACACTGACAAAACGAAAGGCAATATTTGGACTCTTGCTGGGCAGATAGACGGGCACATCGAGCTGCAATGCGCTTGAAGAGTTGAGCAGAAAGAGCAAGAGCTCTCTATCAAGCGTGTCCAAGTCCCACCAGCCTTCAGTGGCTACTGCGATACGCTGGCCGACAACAAGACAGCAAAACAGCGAGCCACAGTTGGAGCTGAACTCATTCAAACGGTTCAAGAGATGTGCATTTTCCGTTGCCAACAGACAGTCGGTATAGCCCAGGAGCGTTGTGCCAGCACTAGAAGCTTCTAGAGCAGCGTCAACTACAGGAACATACTTCTTGGCATCTTTCTTTAAGCGTTCCATAAGTGAAGGGTGGGCTAATTCGTCGCGACTAATAAATAGTGCAATCCCTCCGAATGCGAGCTCCGCTAGAGCCTGAAGCTGAAGCTCACCCATGCCACGGCCACACACAATCAGCGTGATTGCATTGTGAAAGTCACGCCAAATGTACGTCCATTCATCAGTGTGCGTGGTTTGTAATTGTATGCCGAGTGACTTGAAGAACATGTGAAAGCCATTCAGAGAAGCCACAGTCGAGAAGGGCAGCTACAACGAAAGCAACTATTCGCCATAACAAAATGTGGCTTATGCATGTGTACTCATATGTATGATTAGTTGTGCTTACGTTGTCGCATTCACCCTTTTTGCGTGTAAATATAGGTAAGCCGCCATTAGTTGTTAAACAATGCAAATAAATCGACATCGTTTCTAAACGAACAAAAAAAATTATGTATATCGAAAGTTGTTTATGTTATGTGCCCTTTAAAGCATTCCTTTGCAATAAAATTAGAGATGAGCTGGTGCTGAATCAGTGCACGCCTCTCACGAGACAATTTGTGATATCACTGACCAAACAGTGGTCAGTGGTGATATATATGTATGTACAACAAATTCACACTTTATTCTTAATATGTGCACATTTTGCATATTACGATTATTTGTTACATTTCTTTATTAACAATAATATACAATTTATTTTTTTATTTTACAAATAGTTGAAATTTTAACTTCGATAATAAAATAAACAACATGGACGATAAGCGAACGATATATGCAAATACAACCGTTTTTGGGTCAGGGTTCCATGTTTGTATAATATGGAAACACTGTGTTTTGTTAATTGTGCCGGTAGATATTTATTAAATACAGGCTGACTTCATAATTTAAATAAATTGGAATCCTTTTTAAAGCGTATCTCTTTATTTACTTTGTGGTCTCTATACCATAGTTCTGTTTGTATAAACTCTGCTCGACTCCGGCACCGCGCATGACGCTAGTGGTCCATCCCTGGTTTTCACTACAGAAGGAGAAGAAAAGTACTGCGAAAAAGTTTGTTTTAAACATACAAATTGGTCACAACGTCAATCGTTGTCAACCAAATTGCAAAAAATCGCTCCGCGTGCATGTATTTTGCGACAAAAGATTTAAAATTGACTTGTGCATCTCCCAAATGAAAATAAATTTTTTCTCTGTCTGGATAAAAACGTTGTAGTCTTTTCACTCGTTTTGTGCTTTCGTTTTCCACGCTGTTTCTTGGGAATCGTAGGTTGCAACGCTTTTCTAAAACTAGGTAAGTCCGTGTGAAAGTTAATATAAGTTAAATGTGCCTAAGAGTCCGTTTAATTAAACAACAAATGTGTTGTACAACAACCCAAAGCCGTGCGTACATTATAGATTTGTGAAATGCCGTCGCAGTCTCAAGATGCGTTGCGCTGCTTTGATTGTATTTTGCATGTGTAAGCGGCATGTGTGTGCGTGTGTATTTGTGTGTGCTAGAGATGAGCGGTATCTGAAAAGACGGTGACAAGCAGCAATAATGCTGATTTCCGATCCTGCACTTTCATATAAACATGAAACACGACATTAAACACAAGTCACACGACAGTTTTATCTTATTTGAGAATAAATTAAAAAATTGATTTCAATTTATGTTAACGGGTTAACGGGTAGTGACTCGAGCACTGGATGATGCTTGGGATAAGTAACAGGTACGCAAATATCGCTCATCTCTACGGTGTGTGAGTGTGTGTCTGCTCGTATGTGCGAAAAAAAAAGTAAGCGCGCCACAAGCAATCGTGCATTGGTGTTTGTGTGTGCATGTGTGTAGAAAATAAGAAAACATACGTAAATGTATGTAAAAAAGAAATATGGTTGCCTTTATGCCGATAAATGTAATTTTCGATACTTTCGATTCTTCTATAGAGTCAATCCAGGCGACCAGGCTACCCATCATCAACCAAACAGCAGCTGCCAGCTACCACAGATTTTATCACTGACGCGCATTCCCCACTCGTTTTAGCCGGAGGAGCAAGCGAAAATCAATCAAAATTAACGCGGACACAGCGACTGCTGGTGCTGCTGCTGCTGAGCGACGCAGACGCGAACGCTGCTTTTACTACAAAGCGATGGCGATGTTGAGCTCCGATGAAGCGAGCAAATTGCTCGACTTCAACCAGAAGCTAGACATTAATCTGCTCGATAAGATTGTGGAGGCGCTCTACTCGTCGCAGGGTGAGCAGTTGCGATTAGCGCAGGACATACTAACCACACTAAAGGAGCATCCAGAGGCCTGGACGCGTGTCGACAGTATACTCGAATATTCACAGAATCAGCAAACCAAGTTTTATGCGCTTCAAATTCTCGAGGAGGTGATCAAGACACGCTGGAAGGTGCTCCCACGCAATCAATGCGAGGGCATCAAAAAGTATGTCGTCAGCCTAATCATAAAAACATCCTCGGATCCGGCCATCATGGAGCAGAACAAAGTTTATTTGAATAAGCTTAATATGATATTGGTGCAGATCCTGAAGCGCGAATGGCCGCGCAACTGGGAGACGTTCATCAGCGATATAGTCGGTGCATCGAAAACGAACGAGAGCCTGTGCATGAACAATATGGTTATATTGAAAAATCTAAGCGAAGAGGTCTTTGATTTCTCGCTCGGGCAAATAACACAGACGAAGGCCAAGCATTTGAAGGACACGATGTGCTCGGAATTTTCGCAAATTTTCACCCTCTGTTCGTTTGTGCTGGAGAATTCAATGAACGCGGCGCTGATACAGGTCACGCTGGAGACGCTGCTGCGGTTTCTCAACTGGATACCATTGGGCTACATCTTTGAGACGACGCTCATAGAGACGTTGATCTTTAAGTTTCTGAGCGTGCCGATGTTTCGCAATGTAACCCTGAAGTGCCTATCCGAAATTGCGGGCTTATCGGCGGCCAATTACAACGATAATTTTGCAACGCTATTCAAGGACACAATGGTGCAGCTGGACCAGATTATTGGTCAAAATATGAATATGAATCAAGTGTTCCTGTGCGGCAGCGATACGGAACAGGAGCTGGTGCTTAATCTGGCCATGTTCCTTTGCACTTTCCTCAAGGAGCATGGCAAACTTGTGGAAGATGCCAAGTATGTGGATTACTTGAACCAGGCACTCCTGTATCTGGTCATGATCAGTGAGGTTGAGGACGTGGAGGTATTTAAAATCTGTCTGGAATACTGGAATTGCCTTGTCGAGAATCTGTACAATACCGAATTCTTTCCACCTACACTGGAGTCATCGAAGCGACAGCAAGTTTATCCCCGGCGGCGATTTTATGCACCAATTTTGTCTAAGGTTCGCTTCATCATGATTTCTCGCATGGCCAAGCCAGAGGAAGTTCTTGTTGTCGAGAACGAGAATGGCGAAGTGGTTCGCGAATTTATGAAGGACACCAATTCGATTAATTTGTACAAAAATATGAGGGAAACCTTGGTGTTCCTCACCCATTTGGATTGTGCAGATACGGATCGCATTATGACTCTTAAGCTCTTAAATCAGGTCAATGGCACTGAATTCTCCTGGAAAAATCTCAACACTTTATGCTGGGCAATTGGCTCGATATCGGGTAAGCTGTTAATAATTTGTGAATACTCAAAATTTATTAAATTTGAATGAGTGATTTTAAAATTTTAATTAGAATAAGTTCTCGGGACTTGTAAAGAAGAAACAAACATAATTTAGACTGAAAAGATAATTTAATCAAATTTAAACTAATTATATATTTTACAATTATCTTTCTGCAGGTGCATTCTGTGAAGAAGATGAAAAACGATTCCTGGTCACCGTCATCAAGGACCTGCTTGGACTCTGCGAACAGAAGAAGGGCAAGGACAATAAGGCGATCATTGCATCCAATATAATGTATGTGGTGGGACAGTATCCACGCTTTCTGCGTGCCCATTGGAAATTCCTAAAGACGGTGGTGAACAAGCTGTTTGAATTTATGCACGAAACGCACGACGGTGTCCAGGACATGGCCTGCGACACATTCATTAAGATAGCAATTAAGTGTCGTCGCTATTTTGTTACAATACAGCCTAACGAGGCGTGCACCTTCATTGACGAGATTCTCAGCACTATGAGCAGCATAATATGTGATCTGCAGCCGCAACAGGTAAGTGAAGTGGCTAACAATGCGCAGTCATAGCCCATATTAAATGGATAAACTCTTCCGTTTAAGGTGCACACATTCTATGAGGCAGTCGGCTATATGATCTCTGCTCAAGTGGATCAGGTGCAACAGGATGCGCTTATAGAACGGTATATGCTGCTGCCGAACCAGGTGTGGGACGATATCATATCGCGGGCATCGAAAAATGTCGATTTTCTGAAAAACATGACGGCCGTTAAGCAGCTGGGCAGCATACTGAAGACAAATGTGGCCGCCTGCAAAGCACTGGGCCACGCCTATGTCATTCAATTGGGTCGGATTTATTTGGATATGCTGAATGTGTACAAGATCACATCGGAGAACATCATACAGGCCATTGAGGTGAATGGCGTCAATGTGAACAATCAGCCGCTGATCAAATCAATGCATGTTGTGAAGAAGGAGACCCTCAATTTGATAGCCGAATGGGTATCGCGCTCCAATGACAATCAATTAGTTATGGACAACTTTATACCGCCCCTATTGGACGCCATCTTGATGGATTATCAGGTGTGTAAATATTGCTGCTTACAAATTATATATGTATATATTTGATAATTTGTTATCTTTGTTTTGCATTTATCACTATGAGCTATTGGTATATCAATTGCAAGGGAATAGATGTAGAGAAACAATTAAATAGTAGGCAAATTTTCATTGATTTTTATGAAGGCAGAATAGCTTAAACTATAAAATAGTTCTACTTAAAGTTACGAATATTGCAAACACAGATTAAGGGTGAAAAAGAAGGACTAAATTTAAAAAAAAATACATATATTCAAATTTAAACTCCTGCAACTTATCTATGAACTTCTTTACATCACATTAAATAAAATATTAAATAAATATTAAATATTGAAATGGTATATAATAGATAGATAATATTTGACCTACCTACATGTTAGTTTATTATTCACGTGGAGTTTTTCTCCTTTTTATTTTGTCTCCCAAAATCGTAGTTTGTCTGAATATACCATACGATATATATATGCCTATGTTTTTATAAATTTTAATATGACTAAAAGCGAATTAAATGAAATAAAAACATTAAATTACTTTATATATAAATTTGTCTCAAATTATAAAATATAAAATACATAAAAATATGTAAACAATTTAATAGAAAATATATTTATTTATTAATTAGTAGTTTAGACCTTTTAAGCTATCGACTGTCTATATAGGCCATACTACAATTGTTATAGGTTTATTGCCTTATCTGTAAGCTTATCTATCTTTCCATTTTAATTATTTGAAATACATATTTTTTATAGCGGTGTAAAGTTCCGTCCGCGCGTGAGCCAAAAGTTCTGAGCGCGATGGCAACGATTGTGAATAAATTGCGCCAGCATATCACAAATGAAGTACCAAAAATCTTCGATGCTGTATTTGAATGCACGCTAGACATGATCAATAAGAATTTCGAAGATTTTCCGCAGCATCGCTTCAGTTTCTATGAGCTGCTGCAGGCGGTCAATGCGCACTGCTTCAAGGCGTTCCTCAACATACCGCCGGCTCAGTTTAAATTGGTATTCGACTCTGTGGTATGGGCATTCAAGCACACAATGCGCAATGTGGCCGACATGGGCTTAAATATACTATTCAAAGTAAGTTGATCACTTCAATAGTGATTTAGTGATACATGATATCTACAACATAAATATATAATATACAATTTCTCGTTCACAGATGCTGCAGAATCTTGAGCAACATCCGAATGCAGCGCAGAGTTTCTATCAAACCTATTTTACGGATATCCTTATGCAAATCTTCTCAGTGGTTACCGACACTTCGCATACAGCGGGCCTGCCTAATCATGCCATTATATTGGCCTATATGTTCTCTTTGGTAGAGAATCGAAAGATAACAGTTGAATTGGGTCCCATACCGGATAATATGATATTCATACAAGAATATGTGGCCTCATTGCTAAAGTCAGCATTTAATCATTTATCAGATAATCAGATCAAAGTCTTTGTCACTGGCCTTTTCAATTTGGACGAGAATGTACAAGCATTTAAGGAGCATTTGAGAGACTTTCTAATACAAATACGCGTGAGTAAAATACGAAAAGGGAATAGAACATTATTTACGTTGGCCTTTCTATTGATCATATTAATATATATTATGTTTAGGAGGCCACTGGTGAGGATGATTCCGATTTGTATCTGGAGGAACGTGAAGCAGCATTGGCTGAGGAGCAGTCCAACAAACGTCAAATGCAACGTAATATTCCGGGCATGTTAAATCCGCACGAATTGCCAGAGGACATGCAGGATGAATAAAAATATGCTGGGTAGCTGCTGCTGCTGCTTGCATGATGTTAGTTCAAGCTTGAGTATGCTGATGATAATGATGATTGATGATTAATGATTGATTGATGATTTATGATTGCAAATAATGTATGAGTGTTTTCTCAATTAGAGAAAAAGTATAAATGTTTGTTTGATTGAATGCATATGAGTATAAACGTTATATATATATATACACACACACACACAAACACAACAGCACACATGGCCACACGCACCACACACACACAGAGGAACATCTACACGCTGACAGTTGGTTAAATTATACGAGAATGTAAGCGGTTAATGTGTGCAATTGCATACCTTAATATGATTTAACATATTTTGCGTACTTTTGCCACCAACAAGCAACAACAAAACCACGCACTCCCTATCCCCAAAACTTAGCTGTAAAACATCGTCGTCTACATTACAAAGCAAACGAAAGATGAAAACTTTATACATACATAAATACTAAATGCATATTATAATAATAATAATAATGATAATGTTTGTTTGAAATTTTTAAATGAGTATAATTGTAGAAATATCGTGTATGAATGAAAATGAAAACGAGCGAATACATCTCCCATACTTCTTTTTCCACATACAAACGAAAGAAACAATTTATATTAATATAAACTTACGTAGTTTGCCCCACACACAGACACACACACACACACATCAATTAATTTTATGTAAACCAATTGCATAAAACCAATCCAATAAAATATGTACATGTTTATGTAATGTGCATTGCAACAAACTGAAAACACACACAACCGAAATACACTTCACACAATTGCAAAACAAACAGAAAATAACCATAGTAATTCGTATGCGTATGATTGATTGATGAAGATGTTTAAATTTTTACATTTAAATTAGTTTGTACAATAATTTAAATAAAAATCAATTAAAAACCCATAAAGTTCATATCTCAATGTACGTATGTATGTATGTATGTATGTATGCAAACTTGTGAATGGGGATCCGAAAGAATGTTTTGAGTTGAGGTAGGTTTGTGAGGTAAACCATCTAAATCTTTCAGTTCATTATTTTCCTAATGAATTTAATTTAAAACTATTTTTCAATCTTTACGTTTTCGACATGAATAGAATAGAAAACCAACAAAAACTCCAAAATAATATTTAATGAACATATCTTAAATTGTTTTTCATTTTTACTAAAAAAAAATAAGTTTATTTTTTATATTTATAACTCAAAAATTATATAATTATTTTTATAAATAAAACGCAACACTGAAGCTTATATTTTTAATTATCATAAATATTTAAAGAGTTTTTATGTCAATTAATCCAAAAAAAAAAAGATAATCTAGAGAATTCGTTTTTTTTTTTTTATGAATGATTATCATTTGATCATTAAATGTATTTCTATATTATTTTGACTGCACGTCTGCTGGTTTATTGCCATGCATTAGCTTTACCGCAATTCGGCAATAGTGCAGAAAGTGCGTATCTCTCGAATAGGCTTTCCACTTCTCATAGATATCGCGTGAGATATTCCAAGTGTTGCCCACTGGAGATGTGGGATATTCCTTGGTGAGGTTGCTAAATGGCAGCTCGATTTCGTTGGCAACCCGCTGTCGGAATTCGGAGGCATTGAAGGGCTTCTTCGTTTGCAGCGCCTGCGTGACAGCCTCCAGAAACATATTCCAACGGGGCTGGTAATAATCGCTCATCAGGCCAGACCATTGTTTCGTCGCATAGTCAAGAATCTGACCGTTTGGTCCCCAGGCCGTCAGTTGATTCCGTGCATTAAATTCGTAGAGCGGACGCTGTTCCTCACTGGGCGCCAATAGCTTGGCGGCCTCCAGCCAGTTGCCCAACAAATAATGCTCTCCACTGGCCAGTATTCGCTCCATATCTGCAAGCAGTTCCAAAAGCTTGCCAGCCAGATATTCCACACGATTGAGCTGCTCCTTGCGATAAGCTGACTTGAGATTGACGTAGACGTGGTCGAAGCTCTGCTGCAGGAACTGTCGCGTTATATCCACCAAGTCGTGCTCATAGATGGCACGCCTGTTATCCTTTAGAGGTACAGTTTCGCTTGCCTCCAGCATTAAGCGCCAGGCCTCAAAGATCGTGCTGGCATTGTACCAAATCCAAGGATTCAGATTTAAGCTCGGCCTTTTGTTCAACGAATACTTTCCACGCATGCGTTCTAGGCCATGGAAGGAGTAAACGCTCTCACGCAGCAGTTGCCACACCTGCGATAAGCGCGTATCATTTGCGCCGTAACGTGTGAAAGCAAAGTGCTCGAACCAATCTTCAAGCTGCAGCTCATCTGGACTCCAGCCTTGCTCGAGAGTGAGAGCGAACATGGCATAGTTTTGGCCAATGCCTTCGGGCGTTATGCCAACGCCCACCAAACTGCTGTTGGGCATGGAGCGTGCTGCTATGATTTCACTAGGGATCAGCTGGGCAGAGCCAAAGAGGCCAAGGGTGCCACCGAAATTGTTCAGCATACACCACACAAAGGGCTGGCCATAGTAGGAGTGCGTCCGCTGGTATTGCGGAAATTGTTCGCTTTGTAGATCCAAGACTAGAATGCGACCCCGTGGCACAGCGGTGAGGAAGGCCTCGATGAGATCATCTGTCCAGAAGAAGGACTTCAAGAACATCCAACCCTGCAGCAGCCACACAGCATCAGCATCCACCTCTTGCATTGAGCTGTAAATGGCCTTGGCTGTGGATCGCATGTAGCTCGGCTCGCCAACACGTGGCATCATCTCGTTGAACGGATCACTGAAGTAGATGTGATTGGAGCCATAGACTTGGATGACACGGCGCAAAAACATTGCACCCACTTGCTGAAAGAGCGGATCTTGCGGTTCAACAAATAGATCACAACAATAGGGATCAGGAAAGTTGTTCCATCGTTGGGCTGGCGTGAAACTGGCGTTGGGAAAGACTCGTCGCATTGCGGTCGGCACATGTCCAGCAAACGCAGGTAGAGCCACGCTCATGCCCAGCTCACGCTGAGCCTCTAGTATCCGCTGTTGCAGTCGCTGCTGCAGTTGCCTGTGTGCAGGCGGCAAAGGTCCAGCCCAGCCCCGAATATTGCCCATGCGTTGCCAGGCCTGGAATGCCGGGCCGGCAAAGTGTGCATCGATTTCCTCTGGAGTGAGTCCCAGCTTTGTGTAGACATCCTGCCAGATGGCCTCCTGATTGGGTGCGATCACAAGATTAATGCCCATCATGGCCATCCAATCGATGTGACGCCGCCACTCATCGAATTGCCACCACACAAAGCTATAGCTCCAAGTGCAGACATTTTGATAATAGATAAGCGAACTGCCGGACTTTGAGCGGTGTGTCACATTAGGCGGATCCCAGTCTTCCGGCAGGTCAATGTGCGTTTTAAACCAATCCAAATCCTTGTTCAGCACATGCTTTAGATAATAGTGGAAGCCCTTGCATACAGAGACTCCATTTGATCCAGCAATCAACACCTTTCCATTATCTAAGCGACTTATCTATAAGTGAAAAACATGTTGTTTTCTTAACTATTCAAGCTGAAATATTTTAAGCCAAGATATATACACTCGTACAGATTGATTGACTCACCTGAAAGCTGCTGGCTTCCAGAATCCTGTTAACTTCCACCTGAAACCATTGCGATGCTCGTAGTCCAATCACACGCTGAATAAGCTGCTTCACAGCATCTTCCTGCACATCGGGCGACGTGTCTGGTGAAAAGCGGGCAGCCAAATCCGCACCAAGATCGCATTTCGTCAAGGTCAAAATATGGACGAATGCCAAAAGCGCGCACAAAGTGATGCGCCCGACCATGACAATTAAAGTCAATGGCACAAGTCTCACTGAAATTGAGCCGTGAATTGGGTCTCTTGGCTGCCGCAATTGTTGATAATGAGTGTGACGGGAGTCACACGGGAGTGTGCGGGAAAATATCGTTGTATTAGTAATATGTGAGAGAGCAAATGAAAATAAAATGAGTATACCTCCGTCTAAGTGTATAATATTGCAGCTGAATTGTAATTGAATTTATTCAACTGCAGCTGATATCGCATTTATGTATGTATGTATGTATTTATGCAGTCTGTTAATTTTGCTTATTTTATGTACTCATTTGCGCCATTCACAATTAGTCGCTATATTTGAGTTTAAAACGGTAAACACAACACAGCTCCAACAGTTTATCGATGTTTGCGTTTAAATGAATTAAGATTTGCATGTGTGCACACTAAAAACGTTTGAGTGGATTCACTAACCACACAACACATAGACTAGACACGTAGAGCAATTTTTTTCAACGACGGAATTCTTCTCTGAAGCGACCGGAGAACTTCGTATTTGCTCGGCTCGGTTTTTTGAGGCTCAAGCAGTGAAAATGCTGCACGACAAAGTTGAAAAAAATTGCTCTACGTGTCTAGTCTATGTGTTGTGTGGTTAGTGGTGGATTCGTGGTGCAAAAATGTCAATATATTAACAAATTTTTTAGTTTAAAGCTCAATATACATTTGTCATATCGTTGCCAATATTTGTATCTTAAGCATGCACATTGTATTTTTTAATTTTAACTTTACAATTCGTTTGTGTACTTGAGTTTAAAACTTTCAACACAACATACGCGCTTTTTTCAGTGCTTGACGCTTGTACACACTGGAAATGCTTGAGTCGTGTTGTGATCGATACATCTGAATGGGTATCGGTAAAAGAAACAAATATTTGAATTTGGATGTCTAGTAAGGAATAATAGTCCCTAGTTCAATAGAAATAATACTGAATACATTATACTTTTAAGTACGATTTATATTATTTTGAGTCTATTACAAATATGTTTTGGGTTTTATTTCAATGTGAAACTTGAATACTTCTTTTGGACTAAAAAAAATGGATAATTAAATTATAAAAGTGCGTGCTGTAGCTAAATGAAAAATTTGATATGAAATATGGAATGAATATTATTAAAGGTAAAGGAAATGATATGAGTTCCTAGTATACTAAGAAGTGTACAGCTAATCCCCAACTTGGGATAATTGTCTGTATGAATCCAATTATTTTTGTGATAGAGCTATAGTCTTGATGACACTGAATATCGTAGGCAGTCAGTCGCGCATCAGGCGATGCCACAAACAAGTTCGATATCGTATATACCTCTTAATTTCACATTGTAATTGTACGATATATTCCTTTTCATTTTTTTTTTTTTTTTGTTTTTGAATGAAGGGAAAAAATTTAATTTAATTTAACGTAAATCAATTTCGCTTTTATAAATATTTTTGCATTACATTTTTATTCCACATCTTTGTCTTAGACACTAAACAGTAATACAAAGAATATTCAAATATTTCTGCATCTAAAATACAATTTGCAAATCCAACAAGATACATGTATGTATATATGTATATATGTACATATATACTATATATAGTATGTATAAATAGCTGGACTCATCTTACATCAATCCAAACAATTTTGGATAACAATAAAGCAATTTATATATATATAAGATTAACAGCGATTCTTTGGCAAACATATTCAATATAAAAAGCATTAACTTAATGTTCTGCATACTACAAAATATTCGCTTGACTACGTTTAACGAATACATGTACATACATGTACAATCTACAATGGCTTATTAATTTAAAAGCCTAACTAACCTGTTGCATTTTCACAAAAAGAAAATTCATTTCGCACATTTCAAAAGCGACTAGCACTCTAAAAACAAACAGCCCCATGTGTGAGTGTGTGTGTGTAAAAATACCTTTGTCTGTATATGTGCACAGTTAAATCTATATAATAAATATAAATATATACGTTAAGTACATCAATTGAAACAACCTGATTACAATTTTTGTGTTTTCGCACTGAATACAAACATTTGTTGCCTATATTCAAATACACATTGGCCATAATTTGAATCCCATTCTGGTTTAGTGGGCAATACGTAGGACTCTTTTCTAGAATGTTTTGTGGTTTCTTTCCTTATTATTTTATGTTATTTTTATTTTTTTTTGTAAATTCGTTGTGCTACCTTTTCTGAAAGAGTTGCGCGCATTGTCGCGCCTTGTCATTTCTATTGTGATTCTCTCTACTTTCTACTCGACTAGACTCGACTCTATTCTCCAATCGTTCGTTTTCTATTCGTAATTTGAGTATACTATTCGTCAGGCCGTCTGTCTTTGATGTCTTACTCATCCCTATTTCGATCCTCCTTGCTTTTTACTCGCTATTTAACCCTCGGAACTCTCCACTCTCCACTCTCCACTCGTTCGTTTCCTGCACTTTACTGATGTGCACTATTCGTCTGGCCAGATATTGATTAAATGGGTTTAATATCGCTCGACTCATTTCATATCTATTTGGTAATTCGCTGCTACGTTCCTGTTCATCTATTGTGTAGGTATTTTCTCTGGCTTCTTACTCGTTGATTGGCATCCTCCTTTTCTGGTTAACTGGGCTATTCTACTCATTATTCGCTTATTGAGTAGGCCTTTCTCATGCACTTGCTGTGCCGCGTGTTGCGCAACTCCCCTTCCTCTGGTCCATGGTCTTGTTGATGCTGCCCATTGGCGCTAGAATCGCCATCGTGGTTAGCTGCTGTAGCGGATTTATTCAGAGCATAGGTACGTATGAAATCAATTGTGGAATAGCCTTGAGAGACCACAATTTCTGTGGCTGGTGTCACGGCTGCTCCAGCCGTGGAGTTTCTGTTATGTGGCAATGTCGTCGCATCGGATACTTTACTTGCTTCCGGCGTTAGGGACGCTGTGTTCGAGAGCGAAAGTCCGCTGCCAAAGCCGTTGGTTAGCGGTTTGGGGGAGCTCTGGGCAGGACTCCGCGGCTGATCCAAGTCAAGCACAATGTAGTTGACGCCTGGCAAACTCGTTGGGGTAACAGGTTGCGGCTGCGGTTGCTGCAGCTGCTGTTGCTGCGATGAAGAGGTCACCGAATGCTGCGAAGAGTCACGAGGCAGCAGGGGCAGATCCAACCGGTTGATGTTCTCATAGCAACGTTCGCTATCGAAGAGCAAACGATCCACGTTTGCATATAGACGCAACGTTTCAGCGAGAGCCGGCGCTGATTCCTGGGGCGGTATATCGCCCAAGCTTTGTTGCTGCTGCTGATGCCTACGCATGGTGCTGAGGGCACTGTTCGTGGAGGTGGGCGTGGCTTGGAGCGGGGATCCGCAACTGTTCTGGTCCTGCAACAAGCGTTGCATCGGCTGATCGAAGTAGACATTGGCACTTGTGTTGATATAGGCGCCTGGGGTGATAGGCGATTGCAGCGCTCCATTGCTGACCTGGTCGGCATTGACAAGTTGCAGATTTGGCAGCGAATCGGGTGAATCCGAGGTCAAGGCGATTGCATCGTTGGGATGGTGGTGCTGCTGAGACTGCAATGCGCTTCGTGCAAGAATCGGAGCCGGCTCCAGATAATTGTTGCTATGAGGCTGCACATCGCTGCGTCCCATCAGCACAGAAACCGAATGCGTGGAATTTACGCGCTCCCGTTCACGTTCCCGCTCCACTTGGGCAAAGGCATCCGTGTTAACCGCATTGATATATCGTTGAAACATCGGATAGAGTTGCTCGGCATTGTGTATGCGAAACGTGTAGATGCCCGGTCCGGACATGCAGCGGCGGCCAGCCTCGAAGGAAAACAGATCTCCATTGAGACCATACCGTCGCAAGTGCTGCAATGCCCACACAATTGGCTCGCAGCCAGGCGACATGAATATCAATTCACGTGGTGTCAACTCCAAGTAGCCGCTGCGCACAATTGGCGGCTCCGGTCCGCTCGGCTGCAAGTGGGCCACACGTACTCGGAAGACATTCTCCTGCCGCAGCTCGCTCAGCTTGTTGGTGCTGGTGATGCATCCCATCACGTACTGCAACATCAAATACAGTAAATCACTGAAACTTCAATTAAGCAGACAAAATACACACCTTTGGTTGCCTTCTGTTATCTTTAGCATGGGCACGACGTATGGCAAGGAACTTGACAAATTGTCTGGCACTCCATTTAGAGGAAGAGTTTTGCTATTAACTGTTAACAACTAACTGGTCGTTGGCCCATGAAGTACTCTAACGCTCTTTTGACAATTTATTACTTATTATTTAGTTTATTTTAATTATTTGTATTTTGTGTGTTGCTGCTGCTGCCGTTAGAGTGCTTTAATGTTAACTTAACATTTTGCTAACTTGTTTTTAACAGTGCAATTCTTCAAGCACTTCACTCCTTGGTATGCCACATATGCGTGTATTATATATTTGTATTAATTTATTTATATAGTGCATTTGATAAAAAGCAGAAGAAGGAGTAACAAATGGTTAAAATAAATTAAAAATATAAATCAAGTCTGTTAACAGCGTACTTTTGTAAATTAACAGAATCAGCTGATGAGGAATTCATCGTTATAGCTGTGAACTATCGAATCATTTTTTGCAAACTACAAAATTGCTAGCTGTTTTTACTATTTATTTGATCATTTAATTATAAATAGTTAATATATATCTATATCAGTTATTCTTTTTTGCTTTCACTGTAGAAGTTTTATGCCAATTTCATCTAGACTAATTCATATCGAAATATGCATACAGATCCCACTGTATTATATACATAGAAAATTTCAGTTAGGTTTCAACTACTATCTCGAATACAAAAGTCTCAAATATCTATTGAGCGTTTCTCGATAAGTGCATTTCACTCAAAAAAAAAAAAAAAACAATGGAAGAGAGTAATCGATAGAGTCCTATTCCTCAACGAATTTGTTCGCGATCTGACCGTTTTTTTTTTTTTTTTTTTTTTTTTTTTTTTTTTGTTCTGGTTATTCTCCAAACTTTTGATCGAGCTCAATGAAGCAAAAAGTCTTTTGTGTATGTACATATGTATGTATGTATGCACATCCATACATGTGTATACATATATGGATGCTATAATGTACGTGAATTTAGTATGTTCAAGTGTATGCGAATTTGAATGTTTTTATTGAGTTTACACCTTTCACTTACTGAGTCATATTCGTCCCTAAACGCTCTTCGTTTAAAGACCATTGCAATAGTTCCACTCAAAGCGCTCAACGAATGTCAAAACGACAAAACCCGAATGCTCTTGCTCAGAGCGAGAGAAATTGAATATGAAAATTCTATAGAAAAACTTCCACTCAGAGTCCAAACTGTAAACATTTTATCCCTTTTTTCCAACTAAATTCACTCTGTAGATTTCACTAAATAGAGAATAAGCTGCGATTGTGATTCAGTCTTCTTTATTTCGTCATCGCATATACATACAAGCATACAAAAGTAGGTGCTTCACGAATACGCAACCAAAGAATATTACTTTTGAAATGACGCTGCAACTGTCTATGCCCAAACTGATTGGAAAGTACAATTACAAATTGTGGTCAATATTGATGCGTGCGTATCTGGAGTCCGAAGACCTTTGGTACATTGTTGATTCTGAAATCTGGGCTGGGAAATCAAAGGAGGTAACAGATTCTGCAATATTCATTTGGAGTTTTCATTTACTAAAATTGATCATTAATAGCGCATGTTGGAAGATAGGCGTGCCAAATGCATTATATTGTTCCAAATAGCTGAGCCGTTAATCGAATCTTTAGACTTAGAACTCTGCAGTACATCACGTACACTTTGGTCTAATTTACAAGACTTATATAATAAGTAATGTAATTAACGCAGGTTGTTATTTTAAGCTGCTAAAGCAAAAGAAAATGCGATCTTAATTAAACATCTTTTGTCTTATTAATATGTATGCTAAAATAAAACAAGCACTTGAATTGCTTGTTATTGTTTATTTATTATATCTTTTTTAAATCGGTTATTTAATTTAAATCGTTTAGTCCTTAAAATAATTGTAATACGCGATATATTGTACATATGTATATTCGATATACACGACTATCGGTAGTAATCTCTAAGCATACAACCTGGGCTTGTTTATAAATTATCTATGAAAATGACGACGAGAACAAATATTTTATGAATTTCGAATTTAACATTTGGTAATTGGCATTTTAAATTAACAGAAGATAAATATATCGGATTTCAAATTCATCGACATATATAATCGATGAATCGAAAAGCTAATACAAATGTATGCTTAAATTAAAAACAAATTTTTGTATTGTCATTTAATGTACCTGGAGTATATCCTTAATCAAAGCATTTCGAAAACTATTAAAATTTAAGTAATTAAAAGTGATTTGCATGTTATTAATTTTTGCAATTCGTATTTTTATGTAAGCAATAATAAACTAGTTTTCAAGTTAAAAGTCACAAAACAACCATTTTAGGTTTATGATTAATAATATAATAAAATGAATAAATAATTTTTCCACAGGCAAAGACCTATTAATTGTATACAGAATATCACGTCTTTGATAACACCACTGACCAGTGATAACACCTTATTGACATATTTCTGTAGTTTTGTGCATAAATGAAAATGGTTGAAGTTTTTACTGTGCTTTTTATTGCACTTAGCTTAACAATAACTTCATTGATTACAAAATATAATTAACATGCAAGTGCGCAATAGGCCTAATGCGTTTAGTTTTAGCATCACGTTCTTTATATCTTAGTCCTACCTATAGTTAGTCTTAATTGCGAGTTGATTAGAAGCTGCCAGAGAACTTCACAAACAAATCTATTAATATTGAACAGATATTCAGTCTATGTTACCCGCCCGTTGTACCACTCAAATAAATGTCCATCACATCTTTATTTAGGTGGACGAATTGACGACGCTTCGGTATTGGCTGTATATTTGGGAGCCGAGTTCCATTTACAGCATTAAGACTGAGCATGGACTCGCCATCATCGTCGCTGCTGGATGATGCCTGCTCCAGACGTTTGCGCTTCGTGTTGGTGCTGGAGGAGACCTCTCCGTTGCTTGCTGACGTTGTTGACGGACTATCGGATGTGGAAGAGTATGCCGATACTACACTAGAGCTCTGTGTCTGTTGTTGACTGGTGCTCACATCTGAAATGGAAGTTGTGGTGCCGGCGGTGCGATTTTTGGCCTTTCGTAATTGCACAGCGTGTCGCAGCTTGACCTTGTAGATTTTCAGCAATGTGTCAAGGCAGCTGCCACAGATGAGCGTTGTCCTACGCAATTCTGGATTTATATGTTTGGCGAAACTCAAGACTTTCTCGTTGGTGATTGTTTTGTGTGGAGGTCGCAGTAGATGATTGCCTAGGCCGCAGTAGCGTTTACGACTAGCTGGCGATGTTCCTTTTGGTGTTGGCGGCATCTTTATATTATTAAATCAGACTACAATTTTGTGTGCTTATACACGTTTAAAACAACGTTTTGTTTTGCAACGCTTGCTTTGCTCCCATTTCCCGCCGAATACGAGTTATTTATTTTCTATTGTGTGTGACCGCATACTGATAAATCGAAAATCCAACATTAGGTATTAAAAAAAAACCCAAATCAAGAGTCTGCTATTCACGCTTTTATCGATATGTAATGGTAATGTCTGTCCATTAATAAGCAAAGCTTCTCTAGCTTCTCTTGATGAGAATAAATGTTATCCGTTTTTTCCAAATTGACCTAAAATTGTTTTTACGATTTACGTTACACATAGTAAATTCTTTAATTTAATATTTTTATCGTAAGCTGTATTAAAAGTTGTAAAAAGCCGACAGTTACGCCTCGGCTTTAAACCAACCCGCCTCGCTTAACTTTCTTAAGAGTGACTGCACAACTATCGATAGGTATCAGCGTTTAGATTGGTTAGGGGAACGAAAATGAAAAAAAATGTGCCCATTTGTTCGCACACACACTCTGCTTCAACGCATTCGGTTTGTTTGACAGCTCTACGTGAGACAGAAAGTAGTTTAAAAGAAAGAGGAACGAACTGCGGTTTATATTTAAAAAATCAGAATATAAGAATAAAGTGCGTGTGCGTAATATAAGTAACGAGCCAGGTAAATGCAACTTACAATATTCCTTTCATTCAAAATGGGTTCGAAAAACGCATAAAAAAAGGCAATCACGAAATTTGAAAAACCAAGCCAAGCTGTCTGAGTGCCTTTGTATGTGTAAGTGCTGCTGTTGAAATTCTGTATAACGTTTTGTATATGTACATTTGGAGTTTTAATAGTGTGTGAATGCGAGTGTAGGACGAGACTTTGTGAATTATGACTTAAAATCGTGTGTATTCATATATTCTAAGTGCAATAATAAGTAATATTGTTCAATAAAGTAAGAAGAAACATTAGTACAACTGCCACAGACAGCTTAAGCAAAGAAAATTCAAAAAGGACGCCATGCTCTTGCCTGTATGTGTGTGTGTATGTGGGCTGGACGCGTTGACAGAAATTTGCCAAATATCAGCCAAATTATATTAATCTGATTTAAAAATAAATGAAGCAATACAATATATTGCGTTTGATTGCTATGATAACAAAAAATCATCTAATATATCTGATTGATAATAGTAATCGGCATTATTTGCAGCCTTTTTCTCAACTATGGGTGTGCCGCCTGCAGTTGCGTCGGCGTTGCCACTTCGTCGCCGCTGTCGGCGTCGCTGCCGGTGGCTTTGTATCCGTTTTGGCTCTCTTTCTCTCTCCTTCTCTTTCTTCCCTACTGTATACACAAGCCTGTTTCTCTCACTCTTTTGTTGCCCATCTTGTGCTCTATGTTGCTTATCAACATTCTTCCCTTACGTGCTTCATTTATCCTTTTTTACGCTTTCTGCTGTCACTCGTACGCTCCTTGCCTTGTCGCTTCTTTCGTTCTTGTATTGCGTATATATGCATGCACATGCCTGTGTACTCTGAGCGAGCGAGTACGAGTGCGAGTTTTTGTATGTGTGTGAGTGTGTTGTCTGTGCGACTGTTGCCTTGTTCGTTCAAGTTGCCTGACTTGACTTATTTTTCATTGTTGTTTTGTCTTGTCTTTGTTGGAGCATTCTACGCCTGATTACACTTGCCAACACGTTTGCACTTGGACTTGTTCGCTAAAAATATCCTTACCTAATGCTCACAGTTTGTTATACTGAGTGGCTTTTACTTTCCTCGAGTTTGATTGGTAGACACTCAAGCCTGTGGATCGTGTTGATGGCAAAAGAAAAAGAAACCGGGATAATCAAAGAGTGAGAGAGAGAGCGTGCGAGAGTGAGAGAAGGAATCACCTACCTTTGTAAAAAAAATATTGCGTCGCAAGTTTGCAGTCAGTGAAGCAACAAAATACATGAAAGTAGTTAGCCTGCTGCCATGGAGCAGCCACCGCCCTAACTGGCGTCGCTGCTTATATATGTGTGTGTGCATGTATGTGTGTGTACATGCCTGTCTGTATATGTATACGTGTACGGTAAATATTCTGCAGACTGCATACACCGAAACAGCTACATAATTATTGACCCACGCAATTGAAACTAAATGAGCAAATTAATTAAAATTAAAGTTGAAAACGCATATTCATATATGTATGTATATATGTATATACATACATATGTATGTAAATATAGAATATTATTTGTTTATTTTCTTTTAGATTTATCCATTTTAGCAATTTGTGATACATGAGATTTCACTGTAGATCTGTCCTTTATGTTTGCTTGGCATTCTGAATCGCATTGAAAGCTCAGCTCGGGGCGGATTGATGTCGGCTCAAATTGCAAACATTTGGTTTTCGAGAATGGGATGGAGGAAAGAGGATAGTTAAAGGAGGGTGGGAGGGGCTGTCCATATTATTTTGTTATTGTTTTTAATATTGATCCGAGGGCACAGTGAATCGATGTTGCCAACTGCGGTTGACTTAAACGAAAATAATTTCTGTGGCTAACGTTTTCAATACCGTTACGTAAAATTCGCCAAGTGCAATTTGTGGTCGACTGCGTTACTGTGTAGCTGACTGAGCGTGGGTGACTTATAATGTTAGTGTATATTATAGCTTCATCAACTTTGAGATATATGTAAGTGCCTTAACCTTAAATTTAATCTTTTGGCCGGGTCGTACAAAAATGAAGTCTGTCACAGTCAAGTGGAAAGTATTTAAAATCTCTCAAGCGTTCTAGCAGCTGGGGTCTGCTGTAAATTTAACAGCCACTTTAAAAACATATTTGGAATGCCTATACATATATACATATGTATGTATGTATGTACATACTTACATGTACATATAAATATGCCTATATGACTACGTATGTATATAAATACAGTAATCGCTCGAAATAAAATATATATGATAGAATATATTCTCAAGTAAAAAGTTATAATTAAAGTAAATGAGAACAGAGGAAATACAAAATGTAATATTTCCTTTTCGACAATTTACAAAGAATATATACAGAAAACAAGATAACTAAAAAAAACAATAAAAAAAAACCTGAATTGTGTAACATTCCTTGTTTTTAATTTTTACCGGTGTAATATTTAGATTCACTGTTAATAAACGCTGTTAACTGTTAACAGTAAATGCACACAAACACAATATACTCCTTTAGACAATTTAAAAAGCAAACATAACAAGCAGAAGATAAACAAATATTGTACGTTTGAGACCTCTATCCACATCCACATATGAATAGTGTAAAATTTCGATCTTACATTAGGTATTGCATCTGTGAACAGAAGGAAGTAAACTAAACCTAATATGCTTCTATGAATAGTGTAACACATGCGATATTTAGAATTACTGTGAGCAGAAAACCCTTTCGGTTATTGCAAAATATGTATATGTATGTACATATGTATATAAAAGATAAGCAAGAAAATGTATATTCAGGACTTTTATGTACATATGAATAGTGTACCATTTATTATTTGTATTATCTATCGCATGGTTTACTGTATTTTTCCTTAGGTGCGAAGTTGAAACTACAATAACAAGAAAATTGTACGATTTTCTCTAACAACGCAATTTGTGGCGATCCGGCAGCATTTCCCATGAGTCGCGACCGCGGCTGCTTATCTGCGGCCGACCGGCCGGCCGGCCTGCCTGGCTGCCTGCCTGCCCGAAACCCCTCACCCGCCCGCACGGCTTGCTATGTCGGCTACGTTTACGGCTCTCGTTTCGTTTTGCTGCTCATCTTATTGCGCTTTGTTTGTTATTATTGTTACGGATTGATTTTTGCTTGGCCTACGAATATTTTTGAATGTGGCATATTTATTTTTGCATACATACATACATGTACATACATATGCCAGTGCTGTTTATTGTTGAATTGGCATTAATAATAATTTAAATTGCCCGCCAACGATAGCCACAAATAAACAAACACTTCGGTGTATGTACATATATGTGTGTGTGTGTTTGTACTTTACTGTAAATATACACACGTATGTATGTAGGTGCATTCATATGTAAGTAGTACTTAAGTGGTTAGGTTTGATTTTTACCGTTAAAGGGAGGCTTGGAAATGCACTGCTACGTTGGCGTAAATACGAGAGTATATTTGAAGTAACAAACCGCAACAACATATACATACATATACATATGTACATACTTACATACATACATATATAAATATATATACAATAACAAATGGCAATGGCGACTGTTCGGGAGATGACGGCTCGGCAAGCTGCTCAAGAACATCTTTCACACACATGTTGAATTTAAGTGTGGGTATGTATCGATATACTTATACACATATGTATGTATATATGTGTGTGTAGTTAGAAAGGGGTGTAACCCCATAACCAGGCGCGTCAACAGTTTGGCAATAGCAACCCACATATACATATATGTATGTATGTACATACGTATGTATACACAAATGTATGTTTGTATGTTGATTCATAAAACTGCATTCCTTTGAAGTAATCGATAACATTCGCATCAATTAATTGATAAATTGATAAGCCATTGTATAATCAGATTAAATTTGATCAATCATCTGACACAATATAACAATTTACAAGAATGTCTCGCAACAACACTTCTTATACATCTCCCCTTTTGCCTTTCCGTCTCTATCTCCCTCTGTTCCCCGCTCTCGCTTTTCATTGTAGTGCAGTTGTTTATTTAAAGTTGCTACTGCAACAGCGCCCGCTTGCTGCCATGTGGGGTCATTGTGTGAAGTATGAATGGCAAAATAAAGCAATAAGGCGTGAATGTGTATGCATGCGTATGTGTGAACACTTACGTATGTACATATATACATACATACATATGTATGCGGTGCCGTCAAGGCTCATTAGTTTTGTTATTGACTCCTTACGCATTGTAAGCATACAGCAGCGCAGCAACAGAATAAGAAGAACGAAACAACAGAGAGCAAAAAAAAAAAAAAAGAATATCACTATCGCTTTTATCGATAGCTGCTGATGGTCATTTAATGCAATATTGTTGCCTCTGGAGCCCGCATTTCAGCTGTTGACGCCGCTGCTGGCGCTTCCGGCCTTTCTCTCTTTGTCTACTTCTGCTTTCAGCTCTGCGCTGCCGTCGCTGTCGTCGTCTGCCTGTAGCTCTGCATACATTGCAAACCCCTGAAGTAGAAGTTTCTTTTTGCTTTCTGCGCTGCTTCTGTTTCGCTGTTGACGCTGATCGTAAGTCGGGCGGCAACCGCAGTCGTCGTTTGTTATTTGAGTTGAACGGTTTGATGTTCGGTTGTTCTGCGACGAACTTTTTTTGAGACATTACGATTCGGTTGATTCCCCCTTGTCCGTGCATTGTGCGTGCTGCCGAAAGTGCTTTGCCCGTTATTAACTTCTAACTGTTAACTGTTAATTAGAAGCTCGTCTACTCATTATTGTGCCAAAAATAAAAAAAGAAAAGAAAAGAAAAGAAAAACATCTGAAGTAGCTCCTCTTTTCTGCTACTACTAATAATTTAGTGGCCACCCGCGCAGCTGACGCTGAAGCACACGACAAAGAAGAGTAAGTACCGGAAATATGTAAGCAGAAACAGCGGGCGTCGATTTTCGCCAGTCGTCGTTTTGTCTTATGAATTATTTATGGATGTATTAAATAGCCGTTTACAATACCAAAGTGGTCCGGTCCGGACACAAAGCCAAAGCGTGCAGCGCATTGAATTTCTAATCAGAATACTCAAGGCGCGCGCCACTTGCGACAACTCACTCATTTCTAAGCCTCCCAAATGGGCGGTAAGCCAATTGAGTGACTAATTGGCATTCGCCTGCGCGTCAACTGCTGCCTTTATAACAACTATTTTTTTCTTCTCTTTCTTCATTGAACTACTCACACTCCTTAATTAGCTGCAAAATCCAGACAAAAACATAGAGGAAGAGAACACGAACGGATGGCATAGCCCAGCCAACCGGTTCCACCAATCGCAATCGCAGCCCACTTTATTTTTTTTTGCCAGCTACGCTTTAAACATGCATCCGCATCCTTCAGCAATACTTCGACTTGCTTATGTGTGCGTGTATTTCAAGTTTTCTTTTTGATACACTTGTAAAACTAAATTGGCGGCGGTCAGGGTTGCCAGAATTTAAGTGATATATGTACATATGTATTGCGAAAATGCCAATGAGCGGCAAATAGCTAGCTAAATTGTGGTTTTAGCTGTAATACAGCTAGAGTGACAACTCGAACTCTGCAGTATTGCTGCTACAAATTGAGATTTTGTTGGTCTGCTCGAATTTATTATTATTTTGCATTAAAATTAGTTTTATAATTTTTTATTATATATCATAAATGAATTTAAATATATATTTTATTTGGTAAATTTCGGATAAATCATTATTCAAGCTAACAAAAGTGATTTTGATCCAAACCAGAATTTTTGGAGATCGCAATTCGCTAAAACTGAAGATTCGCTTAGTTCAGTTAGTTTATCTACCTTGGCCACCAACCAACCCGTTCGCTTTTTTTTTATTTCATCGCATTAAACAGACGCACGTAAAAAATAAGTATATTGTTTACCAAGATCACTTTCTGTAGCTTATCATTTTTTATGCCCTTGTCAGTGAAGCAGCGCATATCTAGACGTTACTTCTACAAACACTTATACAACAGGCCTGTATTGGTATGAGTATTGTATGTATGTATGTTTAGTAGTTACGATCACGTAGCTCCCACACTGAGCTACATATAGGAGATTGCATTCAAGAGAAATATGTACATATATTAGGAGTTAAGCCCTAAATCGTCATTTCTATTGTTAAACTTTAAGTTAACTGTGATTCACATACAGTTGCCGATTGATTAGCCCCCGTTTATCAATTGTGTGTTTGTTTGCTTTGGCTCGGCTTTACTTTGCCTTCTAGAGACACTTCCTCTCTATTATTGTATTTTCCGTTTATAAATATATTTATTTATATACTCAATTTTTGTTTATCAATGGTTGGGGTGTACTTTCTTTAAGATATCAAAGCAGCGACATAACTACCGTTATGGGAAAAGTATTTGTATATGCACATACATATCTATGTTTATATTTGGGATATGTTCGTTAAGCAGCACTATACATATCAATAATAGTGAAGAATTCAGTCCGTCGAAATACTGACCGGAAATGATAATTGAAAGAATGTTTTCTTATATTTCTGCTGTCGCTCACATTGCATTGCGGGGTATATGAGTTTTTAGCTTGTAACTAATTGCGGCACTCGTCTTACGTATCCTTTTCATATTGTCGTAACGCATAAGACAGCAACAATAAGAATAACAGTAACGTCGACAACGGCAGCAGAACTCTAACCAATTATATCCGGTTATTTGAGACATTCTCTGAGACGCACACGCACACATACACTCAGTGGAAGCAGTGTTATTGTTGCTGTGTTGTTGTTCTTGTTCCTCTTCGTTTTCTTCGTGTACTGTTTTCTGCTTTTTTGCACAATTTGCTCTGAGTGCTCTTCTCTCTCTTAATTTGTTGTCGTTGTCTTCTGCTGCGTGGGCCACAAAATTGTTGTCTTATTGTTTTTTTTTCTCTTCACAATTTGTGCATTTGCTATGCTTAAGTGCATTTTATATGTATTTGTATATATTGATGTATGTATGTTTTGTATTGGCTATATTTAGGCGTGGCTTATCAGTAGCAGGAATACAAACACACACGTACACACATGCATGTGTATCAAATAGCATTGACAAATATGCAATGCTTGCACTTGTATCACTGTGTATACATCGTGTGGGTGTGTGCGTGTGCGCTTGCGTCTGTATTTTATTGTTGTCTACTGCACTTCGCTCCTTTTCTTATTATAGTACACTTATACTTACACACATACATAGTTACTATATATTTGTGCATGCGACTGTCGCCGCCTGGCGGCTGATTGAAAAAATTGAAAGGAATGAGCATCTTGATGCGCTCTTAAGTCTGTCTGTCTGTCTGTGTGTGCGTGTGTGTTTGTGTCAGCTGTCAAGTGCGTGCATGGAGGAGTGAAGAGAGCAGAGGGCGGCTGCTTGAGACTGTGGGCGTTCGTTTGATTAGTTTATAAAAGTTCAATTACGTCGGGTTTGTTCTCTAACTGCTCTCGCACTTACCAAGTTCTCAGCGTTATAAATGTTATAAATGCCCTACACAATTGTACGACAATGCAACTGGAATCCCAACTGGAATCTGTATGGTATGCGCATACAAGCACATACATACACACACACACACACACACACACACACACAATAATATATTTATAGTGTATTTTGAGTGTTGCATGACATGAAATTAATGTTTGTCCAGTTGGCCAGCCCCGGGCTCTAGTGTGTACGCATTCCTGCACAATCAATTTAATTTACGTTTCGTCTGGCTTCTCTGATGGCTGCGATCTTTTAGTGATGGGAGCCAGCGGCAGGGCGGGGCGAATTAGGGAGGGGAAGGAGGCGTCAAATTGAAAGCGCAGCCGCAGCAGCAGTATAACAGCTTAAAGTGTCAAAATTGATAGAGAGCAGACAATTGAACACATGTACACACACACACACACGCTCAAACATACGATGTGTATGTATGTATATACATATGTATGTATATAGCTAGCTCTTTGTGTTGCTGTTGTTGCATTTCGAACATGCTTCATTGTTGATAAATGCGCTTTTATTTATAGACGACATTACTCTGCGCCTGTCTTGCTTGCGTGTGCTGGAAGTGTGTGTGTTTGTGTGTGTGTGTGTATGTGTATGCTGTTTGCTTTCCTTTGTCCCTTGGTTTATAAATTTTCTTTTGCTGCACACAAAGACGCGGCTTAAAAGTAATAGCTGTGAGATGTTTTGGTCACTGTTTGAGTGTGAGTGTGTGTGTTTGTATGAGTCTGTGACATATCAAAGGTCAAGTTTAAATGAAATTTAACTAATAGAAGCTAAAAAGCAATGCCTTGCGCACAATGTCTTTTTAAGAATACCGACGCAGTCCTAATTGAGTAATTTGAATGGCTGTCAATCATTAAGGTACATATTTACATGCATATGTATGTATGTTGAGGTTAAGTGCGATGGAGGTATGTAAATTTCGTGCCTATCGTGTTAATCTTGTAATTGCTTTACATAGCATTGCCTCGCATTTTTCTGCATGTCATGTCGTGTGCCGTCAGTCTGGCAACGCTGTCACATTTTTGATGGGTCTTATGTGGGCCGCGGCGGAGCTCAAGTATTTTCACACGCCCCTCTTGGCGGCGCCACTGCCCTGCTGTGACGTAGCGTCGACGCAAACGTTAGCGTCGTTCAGCACCGTTGCCATGGCAACGACGACGACGACGGCGGGCAATGACCGTGGTGTTGTGTAAACGTTGTAGTTGTTGTTGTAATCGTAGTAGTAGTAGTAGTAGTTGTAGTAGTAATAGAAGTTGTAGTAGTAGCAATGAAACGCCGGCAGGCAACCCTCTTCTTGCACATTGTCCTTGCTCCCTTGTCCTTTTTACTTGCTGGATGCGTCATGCCGCAATTTTACTTGCGCTTTTATTCTGCTGTTGGTAATGCCAGCCTGCTTTAGCTTGGTTATTGTGCTGTCTATTTTGGTAAGGGTTGAGTTACGACTACACCTGTGTTTACCGCTGTGTATCTGTGTGTGTGTTGGCATATTCTTGCGATTACTCATCAGCATTTTTGCATATACATACACATACATACAAGTGTACATACATATGTAGATATTCTGTTCGAAACGCTTGGATATTTAATTTGAATTTATATGATCAAATTAATTGCTGCCTCACATTGTTTTCTTTTGATATGTTTTCCGTAAGTGTGTGTGTCTGTGTGTATTACCTAGCGTCAAATTTGCTTAGATTCACTTATATTAATCTGGAGGCGAGTCCGAAAACATTCGAAAGCACAGAGGTGGCATTCACTCAGCTAAGGTGTTTGGTGTATTTGATGGGTGGTTGGGTTCATTGAACGGCGGCACAGCGGAACAGCGAGAAGCGGAATGTGAAATGTGATGATTGCTCTTAAAATGTTTCGTTTCAGTTTCATTTGCCTCGTTCGTATTCAATAAAGCAATTTAAATACACACGTGTACGCATCGCATATACGCAACTACAGTGCGACCTCTATGACGACGAACGGTCCATGATTGTGTTGTGAAGTGATTATGATGTGATTGTGAGCATTTATAGAAATATGTCGAATATAGTAGCTAAGTACTTAGCAGATTATGATATGAGCTATGAATTTATAGAAATATTTGGAATGTATTTAGACTTGTCAAATGGATTTGTTGGCAGAAATTTAATTGAAAACCTATTCACAAACAGCTGTTTGAAACGTTATAGACAGAAATATACATATGTACATACATACATAGGTATACCAACATACATATATGTTTGTATGTATTTAGTTAGTATAGCATGCACTGAGAAAGCGCCACAAAAGCAGCTTTCGTGCCACCTAAAAAGGTCCTCGACAGCCGGTCCTGGTATATGGTGCATGGTCAAATTAATTTTTTTTTTTTACTTTTCAACCCCTAAAATTGCAGCAACTTTTTTTTTTTTTTTTTTAATTCTGCGCTCAAGCACAAGCTTCCATTTTGCTGCCCTTGCCGCCCTTTTGGACTTTTGTCCGTCTCTTGCTACGATTCAAATTTTGTGGTTGGGTTTCTGTTTCATTTCGCCGAGTCGAGGCGAGCCGAGGCGAGTAATTCGATTTTGAAAGTGACGCATAGTACGCCAGCACTAACAAGAAGAAGAAGCACAGAGGGGGGAGTTTAATGCCGCGCCCGCTTTCGCTCTCCATCTCGCTCTCTCACACACAAACAGTCTTTTGCTCTGCATGTGTCAGCCTCTGTCGCCGTCGTCGTCTTCGTCATGTGTTGCTTCATAAATATTTCCTGGATTTGATGAATCATTTGCCGGTCAAAGCAATTTCATGATAGCTGCTTATATTAGTATTATTCACTTGCGTTTTTAATGACTTTTATTGCTTTGTCTTTCGGCGACGACTGATAAGCGGATTCGCTGCTAGAGATGAGCTGATTGAGCTATAATACGTATAACAGCTAACCGTTATACGCGTACGTACATATTGTAAAGATACTGAACGCAGATCATAGAGATGTGCGATATTTGCAAAAACTAACACACGCGTTACATACATGTATGTATGTATGTATGTGTATCTATGTTTGTTGATGTGAACGTGAGTCACAAAATATTCGCTATCGTTGACATTTGAAAATCACGCAGCTAACGGGTGCAAATGTACCGAAAATGTACTTTAAGTATGTACATACGTAACGGATGCTTGGCTTCAATAATAATTTTATAAATAAAATAATAAAATAAATAAATTATTTAAAATTAGTTCTTGTACTTTTTCCATTAATGAAAATACTATATATAATTTGCTATTTATAAACAACTTTTAAATGCACTAGAAAGTGTAGCAAACGTGCAGATAAAGCGAATTTCTTATCAAGCAGCCACATTAATCCTAGAAGCGCTGTCAGTGTTGCCCTATCGCGCAAATTTCTAGAATTTGCTTTCAGCTTAAGGCTTACTTTCAATCATGAGCGATTGCTTTGGCCTTATATACACATACATATGTATATACATATGTACATAAGTAATTCGAATATAATAGTTGTTTATTTGGGAGTGGCAAGGTAATCTGACTTTTCGTTATTCAGGAAAAACAAAGCAAATGCAGGGAAGCATTATTGGAGATTTAGTACTTATGTGCATACATACATACATATGTATGTGTGTTTATACATATAAACATATTACAGTGGCTCAAAGCTAAACTAAACTAACCGTCTACGCCAAAAGGGCTCAAAACGATTGTTGGTCAATAATTAATATTATAAATAATTTTTTTTGACTTCAACAATGTAAAAGTAAACTATGTAATTCGTATTTAATTATGATAGAATATCTTAAAAATATTTCAAAAATTAATGAGGTATTTTTGTAAAAAAGATTTTATAGATATCACAGTTTTTGTTTAGGTGCTGGTCGAATGTGAGCCACTGTACCTATGTATGTATTTGTATGTACATATTTCGCATCTGTGAACTGCGTGCCTTATCAGCCAAGAGCAGATCTGTAGATGTGTGCACAAGCATGTGTACATATGTATATATGTACATATATGTATATACATATGTATACTACATGTGTATATATTTTGATTTTGCTTTGTTGTTTGCTGCATTGGAAGTTGGCGTGCATTAAAATGTCAAATGTAAAAATAAAATAGCAAAGTTGATTTTGTGAAGTGTGCGTTGCTATTTCTCGATAATCGACACTTCCGAAGAACCAAACAGATAGATGAATATATACTATAAATACAGAATATACAGACAGAAATGAAAATAAATTAAAACATATGTATTTATAGACATTTATATCTATATATATATAAATATATATTGATTGAAAACATAGGAAACAAAGAGACAATTGACTTAATGTTATTTCCCAAATTCTTGTCGCGCATCACCCGCATCTATTTGCAGAACAGACACAGAACCAATTAGCAATTAAAGTAGAGGACCAGCAAAAATGGGTAAAGCTCAGAGCAAGCGATCAATTGATATTACCACCGATCCGAAGAAGGTTGGCGAGGGCGACGAAGTTGCTGGCAAAGTTGAGAAAATTGAAGATGTCGATCAAACGTCGGCGGCGCCCGCATTAAATGGCGATGCGGCGACGCCGAAGGAAGAAAACGAGGATGCGGCTGCAGCGGGCGAGGTAAGAAACTCGGAACAAGAACACAATTACGAAACGAGCTTGAAACGATTCTCCCCATTTCTAATTGTAATTGCAGAAAAAGCAGACCGAAGAGAACTCTGAGAACGACAAAGATCTAACCACCGAGAAGAAGGCAGCAGCAGCAGCAGCAGCAGATGCTGCACCGAAAGGCGAAGGAGCCGCTGGCGATGCGAGTGCTGATGCTGCCAAGGATGAGGCAGCAGCGGCATCTGGCTCCCCCAAAGAGGAGGAAATCTCGCCACTGGCCGATGAGAGTATCAAGTCCAAGTCCAAGAAGGATAAGGTGAAAAAGAAATGGTCATTCCGTAGCATATCGTTTGGCAAGAAGGACAAACAGAAGCCAGCCAAGACAGAGGAGCCTGCATCCCCAACAGCTGCTGCAGCAACGGCAGAGACAGTTGCCACGAATGGCGAGGCGGAGCGACCAGCAGACGCAGCCGAAGGAGCAGCAGCGGCAGCCGCTGACAAAGCAGAGGTAAAATCCACTAACACTGAATACTTGTTTCGCTATGCAATATGTCTATATATACATATATATTTCTATACATGTTGTTTAGCAGCCAAGCGCGGACGCAACAGCTGCAGCTGCGCCGGCATCGCCTGTGGCTGAAGCCGCCAAACCCACCGAGAATGGCGCAGCCAGCGAACAGGAAAAACAGGAGGAAAAGAAACAGGCGAATGGCGATGAGAAGTCCGCGGCGCCAGCAACAGTAAGCGAGGAGCAGACGGCGGCCAAGTCAGAGAGCTCAAGCACCACCGTCGCTGTCGAGCCGCCGAAAGTGGATGAGCCAGTTGAGCAGCCAAGCCCGATTCCAGAGCCCGTTAGCAACAAGAATGAAACCACCGAAGTTGTTACCAATGGTCATGGCGGCGCAGACGAGCCACCATTGACCAATGGGGACAAGAACGGTTTGGCCGCAACTCCAACCGAGCCAGAGGCGGCAGCAGCATCAGCAACCACCAGCAACAATGTGGATGATGAGCCGCACCATCAGAACGGCACGAACGGAGTGGCTGAGGCCAACGAGACAGCCACGCCACCGCCAACTCCTGTCACTGTCGAGTCTGATGCCGAGCAAATTAAGAACAAGTCGCAAATTGAGGTAAAACAACAACTAGACAACACAAACAACACTGTAAATACGAGTACCACAACAACAACAACAACAACAAACGCCACTGAGAACAACACTGAAAAAACCACAGAGACCGAAACAATTGCAGCCGCAGAGTTAGTTCAGACCCAACAAGCCAACTCCCAAAATAACACATTACCACCTAACACAACCGACACAACCACCGACAATTCCGCTTATCTTCCCACCTCCCAAGCGCAGGACAAAGTGCAAGCGGATGTCGCCGAAGAAGAACAAGTGGTTGCCGCTATTATAGCGGCCGTTAGTGAGAGCTCCGATTCCGAGGGTTTTGTCTTGATTGCACCACAGCCAACAGCAGCAGCAGCAACAGCTGAGTCCCCACTTGAATCACCAACAGCAGCCGCAGCAGCAGCAGCAGCTGAGTCCCCGATTTCAGTTTCCCCTGTGCCCAGTGTAGAACCTCTACCCGAAACACCTCAATTCGTAGCAGAGTCCCAACCCGATGTCCCTGATGTTTCTGTTGCCGAAGGCAGTGGCGAACCTGATGTGGTGGCCGTTGAGTTTAGTCAGCCGCCACCACTGCCCAAGTCCCCGCCGCCGTCGCGTGTTTCGGCATTTGCACTGACCACAGACGAAGAAACGCAGGACAACGAGGACGATGACAAGTTTGTGAAAGAGGCAACAAAGCAGGAGGTGGAGATTGTGCTACCACCACCGCCGCCAGCAGCGGTGGAACAAGATCCACTTATGGCGGACATTGAGAATCAGGCGCAAGCAATTGTTAACGAAATAACCGAACAGGCAGCAGACATTGCAACGGAGCAGGATAGACAGAACCCATCCATAATTGAGGATGAAGAGGAGGACTTAGTCGAGAATATAGATGAGCAGCTAAGAAGTTCAAGTGCTAAGATCATCACCGATGTGGATGAGGATGATAACGAGGACATTGGGCAAGAGCAGCCTACGAATGAAGCTACGATCAGCCAGGAGAAGTTGGAGTCCGTGCAGCCAGAACAACCGATTATTGATAACGATGTTGAGGCGAAGATCATCAGCCAGGAAGAAGAACAGACCCAGGATGTGAATAATGGCGAGGACAATGCTCATGTGGCGGCCGAATCCAGCTCGCGGGCTAATGATGTCAAAGAAACCATTGTACAGCAGCTAGAGGAGACGCATAAAAGTACCGATACCACTACTGATACCGATAATGATAATGATAACGAGAACGAGAACGAGAACGAGAACATTATTGAGAATGAAAATGTTATTAGTAGCAAGCAGAGTAAAGCTAAGCTGCTTGCGCCTGCGGACATTGAAGTAGATGCTGCTCATCATGAGGTGAATAACAATCGAACTCAATCAAAACTCAACTCTCAACTTCACCACACTTCCCCATAGACATTTATATACGTAAATGAATTTTAACATTCGTCGCTCGCTCAATCGCTCACTCACCACAACAGTCAGAGATGCGCCATATGAAATTATTCCAAAAATTCCTGCGTTGGGCTCCTCTATTTCTATTACTGTTATTTTTCCAATGCTCACTGCTATCTGCTCTCTGCTCTTTCTGTGCTTCTCCCATGCATCTCAGTTGTCGTTGTTTATGTAGCAAGCAGTAAACTCTGTTGATTGTAAATGTTAATGTACATGACTGCTTCTGTTAAGCTGCAGCAGTTCATTCTGCAGTGTAGTCTGTTAAAGCTAATGCTAAGAGGCCCTGTTATGCTCGCTATGCCAGTAACTAACTGCATGAACTTGTGAATGTATATGTGAATGGAATGTAAAATGGAATGTTACTAAAATCAATAGGCGCGCATTTGTGAAACGTAAACAGTGCTGTTGCTCCTACATGCACTTCAATATTAACAAAACATAAACTCAAACTGACGCCTAACTATATATCTACCCATATCCCCTCAACTTCCTGCACACAAATAAAAAACGCACACACACACAAACACACGAATACACGCACAAACTTCCATGCACAGAATTCCAGCCCAATTCCAGTTATCCCATCTCTAACAAAACTCTGTTTGGCCGCAGTTAACGCATTTAAACGCAGACTTTACAATCCGTACTTTATTTTAATTTTGATTATTTCTTCGATACATTTATTTATTTTTTGCTATCATTATTTTCGTTGTTTAATCTTTGGCAAGGCTCATTGCCATTTAATCCATAAATTGTTGTTGTTGTGCTTTGAGTTGCTTTTTCTTCCTCCTTGTGTTCATATCCCAAATCTATATTGAATCAAACATCTGTTTCGTATAAACAAATATACACGTATAAATATAGCTAAATATTAATAAATATTCGTTCTTTTTAGGATATCGCTAAGGATCTGAAGGAGAAGAACGCCGCGGCAGATGTTACAACACAGGACCTGGCCGTGACATGCGAATAATACTAATAATTATTATATATTATACATATTATTAAAAAAAAAAGAACAAAAATAAGAAAAAAAAAACACGATAAATCAAATAAGAAAACAACGCAACGTAAAACCAACAATTAAAAGATACAACACGAGAGCAAAAAAAAAAGCAAAAATACACTTTTAACATTTACATATTTTAATCATTTTTGTACGAATTTCATATCCCTAATCCAAGATTACATGAGCATATATTCAAGAGCAAATGAAACAAACAGAATATACGACTATACTAATACACTAACTAACAAACACACATACACACACACACGTCTCCACCTTCAACTCCATCGCCCACCAAAATAGACGAGGAAACGGTTTTCAAGTGTTGGTCCAATTGAATTTTGATGCTGATGCACCACAAATCACGCATATTCGTATAATCCATCAAAACATGCATTTATAAGAGAACACACACACGCACACCACCCTTTTACACATACTCTCTCCCACACACACATACACATACACGCATACATACCATTATCATATTGATCATGATAAAAAGTGAAAACGAAAAGAAATCATCCATGAAATGATGAAATTAAGAATTTTTTGAATAATTTCTACTATACATTTAACTGTAAGTTCTAAGAAATTTGTAAAGAATTTTTGGACGAAATATTGGATAAATATATATTATAAAATATAAAACGCAAGTGTGCTCCACTAAACTGAACTTGAGGTTTGATATTGAAGGATATAGATACACATACATATATATGGTTCAAAGAGCAAGAGCTGCTTCTTATGAATATTTATACACTCATACATATATACAAATCGATATTTATATATAAAAAGTAAAAGTAAACAAGCCAGATTTAAAGTTTTATAAACTTTTGAGTCCCGAAGTTTTTAATGCATTACAAAAAGTATTTGTTAATTTACAATATTTGTTCGATTTTTTGTGTTGCGTAACAAAGTGTTACAAAAGAAAGAAAGAAAGAAAAAAAAATAATTATCAATAATAACAGTGATAAACGCTAAAGTTTAAATATTAGCTACATACTAAATAGCGTAACAAAATGTTACTACAAAACAAAATCTACTAAGCTTAAATCGAAGCTTCTAAAGAAAAGAGCGCTCTTTTTTTGCAACTAAATACAAAGAATTTACGAAAACAATTATAATGTAATTAAATAAATTAAAGCGTTGCGCAACGTAAAGAAAGAATGAATCGTAGAAGATAAAGAAAAAATGCTTCAAGTGGCATTTATAGCAAAGTGGTGAAACAAAAATCCGTTTCCAAAATTCAAATCGCGTCAAGTGCTGGTTCCCTTAGCGAACCACAAAAACAAAATTGAGAGAGCGATAAACAAGTTGGCAGCCCCGCCGTTTCTGTCTTAACAGCGCTCTGTTAACAGCTGACGAAAAAGCGCTGCTTGTGCAAGTCCAACTGTTGTTGCTTTCGCCGTTGCGCGGAGACATTGCGCAGCATAAACACCGCACCGAAGAGCACGTAAATCGTGGAGAGCAACATGAGCATGGGGAAAGAGAAAACAATGTGAGCCGTCTTCAGCTGGGGCTCGGGTGTGCTGGGACGCAACGGTACATATACTCCTGCAATGGCAAATCATAATAAATATATATACATACATAATGTTATTTATACATTTATCAATGTAGCCAAACGTTTTATTGATGCTACTTACCGTTTTCAGTCTTTGAGTCGCAGCGTTCGCCCACAAACCCAACGGCGCACACGCAGTAACTAAATCCGTTTTCGCTCTCTGCCCAGCGAAAGCAATTCCCGCCGTTAAGACAAAAGTACTTCATGTAGGTATTGCTGCAGGGCAGCTTAAAGCTCAAGTCTTCCGTGCTGGCTGTTGTCACTGTTGTTGTTGTTGTTGCTGCTGCTGCTCCTGCCGTTGCAGTTTCTGTTGCTGTTGTTGCTTCTGTTTGCTTCTTCGTCGTCGTCGTCGTCATTCTCATTGTCGTCGTTTGCAGTGTTTCGCTCCCTTTAGAAATTGCGGCATCTGTTGCCAGTTGGGTCGTGCTCTCATCGGGCGGCGGTTCGCCCGTGGCCATTGTATTTACAGTTGCTGAAACTGTTGTGGATGATATTGCTGTTGACTTTGTGGTCGTAGTAGGCATTGTTGTTGTTGTTGTTGTCGTCTTCGACGTTGATTCTTCATCATGGAACCAAGGCTCAATGTCTGTGTTGCTGTCGCGCTCCGTTGTCGTAAGTGTTGCCAATTCGCCGTCAATATCCAGAGCCGATGACACTTGTAGCATTTGCGCTGTATCGGCGAATATATCCGTTGCAGAGGGTTGCCCATCGAGATTGAGTTGTTGCTGTAGCTCCAATTGGTTTACCAATTGGACGACATGCTCCTCAATCTGCAGTGTTTGCTGGCGCAACAGTAAAATCCGGCTCGAACAACAATCTACTTGCAGAAGAAAGTGCCGAATATAAGGAGGAGAGCGAGAGAAAGAGAATGGGAGAGTCATAAATAAACAGCTGCACTGCATTTCGCACTGATGTGGCAACGCTTTTGCCGTGTTACCTGTGACTGCGACAATTGTTGAGAGCACGAAAATTACTTGAAATATTGTCATACATTGAATTTGCATTATTGGTAAAGGCACAGAGCGGATGCGTCTCGCTAGTAGTTGGTTAAGACTTTAAAAACAGTTCTTTTGTCTGTGGCTGTTGCCGTTGTATCCGATATGTCGGGTTTAAGGATCGAGCGGCGTATCGGCCGCAAATGCAATTTGGCGTCGCAACAAAAACAAAAACATATTACACATCTGCATCTCACACACAACAAAACAACAACAACAACGGACTCTGGCTGCGCTTGTTGTATGTAGTTTACTGCAAAATAAAAATAGAACACTTTACGACATTTGAATTTCGATTTGGCAGCACATTTTCTGTCACACATACAAACACACACACACAGATAGCGAGAGAAATACGCATACGCGCACACGAACAATAAAAACAAAATTCGAAAGAGTGCTTGGGTAGCTTTTTATAGAAATCGAATCGTCGTACGCACCGTAATGATATGGTAGCTTTTATTAACTGCAAAATTGAGTTGACAAAACATTATTTAAGCATCTTTATATAATTGCAATCAACTAAATAAGTTAAGTAAGTTAAGGCGCCCTGCGCAGCAAAAATCTCCCTCGATAATCAATGTCGTTGCGCGAACGTTAGAAAAGAGACTGAGAAAAACAGAAGACAGGCCACCAAAGCAGAACGGCAGAACAGCAGAACAGCAGAGCTTCCGAACAGATGTAAACCAGCAAGGCGGCGCGGCACGCTCTCCATGAATCAAATAGTAGAAGGAGCGTACGATAGTTCAAAGAAAGCGAAAGAGAAGAGAGCACGCTAAATAATGCTAATGGGATTAATTTGTTGAAAAGAATTGGTATGAATGAAATGAAAATGAATGAAGGAGCGTATGACAGTGATACTGGGGAGAGAGAGAGAGAGAGAGAGAGAGAGAGAGAGAGAGAGAGTGAGAGCAGAGCGTGAGCGCTGCAGCCCAAAGAAAGCAGGAGGCAACGATCGTCAATTTGAGTCATGAGTTTGAAGTAGAATAGGGAAATTTGTTTGTGAACAAAAATGAATGTGAATGAAGTTTAACGGTCTATAGGAGTTTCAAATAGAATGGGATATTTGTTGTATTTAAAAAGTTGATATTATTGCATAAGTTTCGCAAATGAACTACTAAATGATTGCAGTACAATTTGCAAACGGAATGAAACTCCTACGGCCATAAAGCTAAATTAAACTTTATGTGTGATTTCTGTCTTTTCCGTAAGCAAGCTCGATCATTAACTCTTAATTAATTTCGATTTCAACTGCCATTTATGGATAGAAAGATATGAAAAGACGAAATATTTAACAATTGTTGTATCATTTATTCTTACATGTCAAATAGTAATTATTTTATCGCATTTATTTGAATTTATTAAACTTATTGTAATACACAATAAATTTAAAAATTCGTTATCATTTGTTTTACGTAGTTTGCATTTTGCTGAAATTTCTATTTGCTTGAAATTTTTTTTTCATTTTTTTTTTCATATTTATTTTTAAATATTATTTTTTGTTTTTATTATTATTATTATTTTTTTTTTTTTGTGTTTTTAGATATATGTATGTATGTATATACGACATCACTTTTTCGTAATTGATATTTCTCCTATGCAATTCATGTATTCCTATATAAAGCAATAAATAACTTGATTTGGGAGCTCAGCTTAATAAGTGTTGTGCACTGTCCTCCCAATCTTTGTATGACCCTATACAGACTTAGTTTAATTTAAAATGTAGTTCTTGTTTACTATACACAAATATACAATATTTACATTACACTAAATTATCAAAGTTCAAAGTACAAACAAAAGCGGTCAAGGAAGTGGATGTAATCAACACACTCATTATTATTTAAGCCAGTTTGTTTTAAAGCATCGAACATTGATACACATGTTCGTTACGAATGTTCGTTATTTCCATATATGTATATAAAAACTCAATGGAATATTACGGAAACTTGAGCAAATTGTGTTACGTTAGTAAAAGTAAAAAAGTAGTGCATATGCGGAAATGCAGTCAACGAAGAAACAAAAGCTCACGCTGTTAACTATGTATAAAGCTTTTCAGTTGTTTCTCTGGCGCCCAACGCTGTTAGCCTACTGTTAGCCAGTATCTCAGCACTGTTAACCGCTGTCAAGCTACAGGCGAGCTTTCAAAATGGCGTCGCTAGCGCTGCTGCTGCTAAGTATGCTTATGTTGTTGTTGCTGATGCTGCTATTGCTGCTGTTGTTGTTGTTGTTGTTGGGCAGCGGCGAGCAGCAGACTTCGCGACTGCATCTCAAAGTAACGCAAAAGTATTTTTGAGTATCAGTAATGTACGCCAGGCGTTGCGGGAGGGTTGGCGGCGGCATTCGCATTGGACGTCGACCCACTGCTATGGTTGTTGTTGTTGTTGCTGCTAGTGCTATTCGCATTGCTGCTGCTATTGTTGTTGTTGTTAGTATTATTATTATTATTGTTGCTGATATTGTTATTGGTGCTGCCCGAGTCGCCCAGCCAGGAGTCGGGACTAGGCGGAAAGTCAGGATAGCCCTGATCGGGACTGGAATCGTTGCTCAGATCCGATACATTGTTGCTACTGTGCAGGCGATGATGCGATTTACTTGCATGCAAATTAGCACCAACCGCATGATCTGAAAAAGAAGCAGAAAGAGATGCCAAAAATTAGTGACAACATTAATTGTCAATTAGATATCTAAGATACATATCCAAATGAATATGTATATGTTTTATATGAATGTAGATTTCTATTATATACATATGTCTCTTTCTGACTATGCATCTTTGTATCTATTCATTTACAGTTATCCATTTATTTATATTATATTTATACCTATCTACTTCTTTTATCTATTTACCTAACTATTCATTATTTGATTTATATCTACCTTTAGATAGATGCTTACCGATATTTGTGTAGACAATATTGTCCGGATAGGAGCCAAACGTATGACTTTGGCCCGGAACTGGGGGCGAGCGACTGCTCGGCGGATACTGCGAGGGACTGGAGCTGCCATGCATATAGGAGCCGCGTATGCTATGCGGCGAGGCGCCCTCGTCCAGGCCCAAATTGACGGTGCTGTAGCTGTCGTTGCTAAGATCTGAAGGGAAAACCAAATAAATTAAATATGCTGCGATCTAGTACAGTTTGAGTTGGCTATATACCATGATGACTGAAGCTGTCGTAGTCCACTTTCAGTTCATCCTTGTCGAGGAATTTGTCGGTGCGCGGCGAGCAGTTGCCCTTCATGGAGCGGAAGTATTGGCTCCAGCGTGTGCGTCCTGCATCCTTTTTCAGTCGCTTCTCCTTGGCGCGCCTGCAAAACGGACACAATGGCGAGTGAGTAAGGTCTGGTTGTTGGACCTGCCAGCCCACCACCTAGCTCACCTGTTCTGAAACCACACTTGCACCACTCGCATGTCCAGGCCCGTGTCCTGCGACAGTTGCTCTCTCACGTGTCGGGCGGGTTTCGGACTGTTATTGTATGCGGTTTTCAGTGTCTCCAGCTGCTTGGCTGTGATTGTGGTGCGTGGCCGCTTATTGGGCTGATCACCATCCAGCGAGCCGTCCAAGTAGAGACCTGCACGAGAGCTAAATGTAAAGTAACCCGTCGCATGTGGCGGTGAGAATGAATAAGCGTACCCTTCGCCTTGGCCTCCTCGTAGTCGCGCTTGCAGATGAGCTTGCGATCCTCCATCAGATAGAATTCGTCGCCCGTGTTGAGGGTGCGCGAGCACATGGCGCACAGGAAGCACTGCAGATGATAGACGTTGTCCTGGGCGCGACGCACCACCTGGGTGGGCGGTATGCCCATATCACAAGCGGAACACTTCGTACCATAACGTCTGTTCGACCCGAGCATTGGCAACGGGGCAACGGGAGATTTTCATTAAACCGGTGAACAAACATCGACGGCCTCGATGCGACAGCCGTTTGAGAAATTTACTTACTTGAAGAAGTCCTCCTTGCAGAACAGCTGACCGTTCCGTGCGAAACACTTGTCGTTCAGCTGGGCGTGGCACTCGCTGCACTGCAAACACTTCGCATGCCAGGTCCTCTCCAGCACCTTCAATATAAAGCGATCCAGGATCAGCTCGTGGCAGCCGCCACATTTCGGTATCGTTGCTGTGGATGAATGTCAATTGAAATCATATATTATCTGTCTATAGTGTATCTCGATCGATGATATATGTATGTATGTATGTATATAGAGCAAATTGCGGTCGCGGGCACGTGGGGGTGCTTCGCCTTTTTGATTTACCGATTTGCATTTCCATTTATTTGGTTTTATTTATTATTTATTTTATTTTATTTCTTTCTTCTCTTTTTTTTTTTAGAAAATTCTCTATTAATTTCTCTCGTTGCTCTCTCGTAAATCAATTCGAAATGAATTTTAATTGAGCTATTTGTTTGTAATTTGAATCTGGACTTGTCGTCTATTTAAAAACTGTCATTATGAAAAACAAATGTAGATGGGATAAGTGTCGGGGCACCGGATCGTAGGCGTTTTCTTTTCTCCATCAAAAGCGGACTTTCAACGGAACGAAGGAGAGGTAACTATGTATAACCTAGTGTTATGATTTGACTATTAAAACATTAACTGATTTACTTGAAAATAATAATAGTGCAATTGAAGTTAATTAGCTATTGTTATCTAAACTAAACTAAACTTGCAGTTTCTTTACAAGGAAAGTCGAGCCATGCATGAAATACCCTTTTATTGCATGTATCACTTATTTATCTCTTCTTTCTTATATCTACTTATTTAATGCTTTTCATACTATACTCGTAAATAGCATAATATTTATTGTATAAAATTGACAAATATCACAATTTATTTTCGTCAACATAGTAAACGTCGAAATTAGTAATACGAAAATATTAATTTCTATTAAAATTGTCAATTTATTATATTTAAATGGTGACTGTGTGTTCATTGGGCTTATGGATTCTTGGAGAGATTTTCAAATGACTGCACTTAGAGAACTCGTCTTAAGAGGATATTGCTTATCTATTTTTTGTTAATTATTCTAAAGAGGACTCCACTTCCATCTATTCAACATGTAAGTATATCAAGCATATCTATTAGAGGATGTTAAGGCCTTGCACATTATAGGATTCTTCTGGGCAAGGATTCATCGTATGTGAAATCTTTTCCTTCTAGAGCTCGAAATCACTCAATTTAATAATTTATTTTGTTGTATTACCTTAGCTGTCAAATATTAAATAGAATATAGCATCCAATATTAGAAAAATCGACTACAAATAAATCTGCAGAATCTCTATCATCAAAAGGTAAAATCTCAGCTTTTATAAATCTCATAAGGACATTGAGATGATCAGAATTATCTATACAAATGCTGTAAGATTTGTTTACAATATGATAATATGAGTATTATCAGTTAGTTCTTTCTTAATATTATAAATTCAGATATGGATATAATACACTATTCTACCTTTAAATTATACAAAAATATGAACAATATTTATTGAATTGAATATTTCAATGAAGTTTTTGGTTATAGAAGTTAATATCGAACTAATCAAAATAGACAGAGAAGTGTTTTGCAATATACTTATAAAATATTTACTAAATACAGTTAATTTTGAAACATTCCATGGAATTGTTGCTTTGGATTATTGGATTATTTCACTTAAATCAATTTGTGACGATTCAATCAATGCTGATCGAATGAAATCAATTAAAGCAGTTAAAAAATATGTAGAAACACTTAGTTTACATTTCCAAAAACAATTTCCTTTAGTCGCGAAGAGGACTTTTGTTTATTGAGTAATTTTCACAGGATATTTTTCTGTTGCATTTGAAATTTGTAGAGAAATTTGTTATGAAGCTACTAATTGGAATATTTTGTTTTTCTCTATTACATTTGTGATTTTAATTGATAACGTTATTGTTGTTTTGTTTTGTTTTGGAAAACTTACACAATAGAAACTCGGGCAATTGACTTAGGTTAATGGGCGGTACGCGATCGTCACATTTGCCATTGGACAGAAAGTCACTTTTGAACATCATTAGCTTCAAAAGCTCCATGCCTGGGCGATGTGGGATGGGCTAGATGATGGCTAAGGACGATCGTGCTTCTATACATATGTATATATGCACGTTTATTTGAGGGACGCTTTGTTTAAGAAATTACACACACACACACATACAAATGCACGTTCAACGTTTACACATTCAACAGCATTCAATGCAATGGTCACATTTTTGGCATTTGGTTTTTAACACATTCCGTGTGAGGATGGCGCATGGCCATTGGCCGACGGCGGCGACGACGACGACGACGACGACGGCGGCGACCGCAACGACGAAAAGGCGATGTAACGACAACGGCTTTACCGTTACCAAAGTTTACAGTTTGAAATGCGGCGCACGAATGACGACCGAGCGCTCGTGGAGCAAGTGCGGCGGCGTCAGCGCTTGGAAAGCAACTGACGAACCGCTGCTTTGCTTTGCAGTCATATGTTGTTGATGGTGGTGGGTGAAGGTGGTACACACACACACACAAGCACACATTCGCTGTGTTGTTGTTGTTGCTGCTGTTGCTGACATAATCACGCCAATAGCCCAACCCTTAGAAATCCGACTGCACTTCCAATTGGAAACTGCTGCTGCACCCTGTGCTGTTAGTTATCTGTATGTGCGTGTGTCTCTGTGTGTATTATTGTTGTTTTTGTTGTTGCTCATATTTTGGCTGTGCCAGTTTTCCAAGCTTGCCTTTTTGTCTTTTGGCCTGAACAATTGAGTTTGGGTTGGTCGCCCATCAACTACATCAACAACAACGACAACAACAGTACCAACAACACGGTTCGCTTTGGCGGGGAAATTGCATTGTAACACATTGCTTTTGCCTCTATCTGTCTCTGTATGAAAGCGCGCGCTTGTATGCGTGTGTATGTGTGCGATTCAGTTTTTCGTTTTGTCTGTGTGTGTGTTTTTTTTTGTATATTTATGCCTGGGATTGGTTGTTTTGTGTGCGTCGACGTTGCGCCGTCGCCTGAACTTTTCGGGGAGTGGTCTCAAAGCTTTTTCAGCTTTTTTCGCTCACTCGCTTGCTATCTTATAATAGCTCTCTCTTTCGCTCGGTCTCATTCCATGCTCTCATCTCACTCTCTGCTATATTGTCTGCGTCCAGTGCTGCGAAATTGTACGTGTACTAAAAATATATGTACATAAATATGTTTTCACATACACACGCACACATATATACATGGGCATACAGCACTTGGCTGCCAGTGCGTTATTGTTATGATATGTACTGTTGTGACATTGTTTAACTGTAAAATGACCTTAAAGCTGTTAAATTTGGTGTCTGGCCGTCGAGTTGATCGACTCACATCACAATACGGGTAACAGTTGTGCGTTAAAATTGATTTTGCCACACACGTCCGGCAAGCAATTTGTTTCTGTTTCTTTTTTTTTTTTTTGGTTAATGACCTTTGCCCAGCCACAAATGCCAAAATAAGTGCGACCTAACCTCACTACTAGAATGCTAATTGGGGCTTCTTATTTGTTTTTGGCATTTTATTCCTTTTTTTTTTAGAATAATCAATCAAAGTGGCTTCCAGGCACTTTCGAATCGATGGAAACAAACAACACAATAGAATCTGTGTGCTTTTGCATGTCTTGTGTTTGGGTATTGTGGCATACTTAAAGGAGCAACGCAAGAAATATAATGACTGAAAGGGAAATAAAAAGGAATTTTAATTTATATGCGAGTGACGCAGGTAAAAGCCATATGGCCACAGTCGCGACCGCTATCGAGTGTGTCTAAAACTGCGTTGGAATTGTGAGAGCAAGCTTACACACACACGAACATGCACATTTGTGTGCGTTGACGAAGCGGGATCGGTCCAGGCAGCTGGCAGAGGGAGAGACAGAGTGAGAGAATGGAGAGAGAGCAGCTTAAATATGATAGAAACCTAAAAGGCAGCCGTGAAATGTGCGCTAAAGCAGGGATTACGTTTTCTGCAGCCAGCTTCAGCTTCAGTTTCTGTACATGTATGAGTGTATGCTTACATACATTTGTATGCGTGCATGCAACTGCTTGTATGGCTTAGCACTCTTTGCTCTTCACTGTGCTCTCTGCTCATTCGCTCGCTCTGCGAGCTCATTCTATCTTCAGTGCAGCAACATTAAGGAAATGCTGAGCTTGCTGTGAATGCTGTTCAAAAATTCATATTGCCAAAAAATGGCATTTGGAACTGGACACGCATGCCAGCTTGTTGCATAATCGCAGCATACCAAAAAAGGAGTATACAACACTGAGGGGAGTGAGAGACAGAGAGCGAGCGAGATAAACACACACAAACACACTGTAAGCGAGGGCGAGTAAGCTGCCAGTAAGCGAACAAAATGGCTGGCTGTGGAGCCGTTCCTCTCATGTCTTCTTCGTGCTGCCAAATTCACTTGGGCTTTAGCCTGTCTTGTAGCTGGCGTTAAAACCTGCTAGCGTCGTCGTTGTTGTTGTTGTTGTTGTTGGTTTTAAGCTTTCGCTTATTTGCCTTGGCTTTGCCTCCGAACGCCGCCAGCTGGTCAAGTTCTTCAAAGAGTATATACGAAAGTGTGCGTGTATGTATGTTTGTGTGTACATACATGTGTATGTCTGTGTGTTGTTACTAATTTATGTCCTTACACATGCACTTAAGACAATTTCTCAAAGATTTTAACAGTGCTCAGCTTAAAAGATTTTCAAATCTCAGCAGCCAGCAATTTATGCAATTGACAAGACTTCTCTATTCATACATTTATTTGCACATAAATATACATATAAATATATAAGCATATATTTTAAAATTTAATATTTACCCATTGCTAAAGTCAGCTTTAATCAACAACATTTTAGACTGGCTGAATTAAGGTTTCATATTCACAATTTCTCCTTGTTTCTTAGATGTGTAAGCAATTTACATACATGCGCTTCATTATTTTGATTAAGTCATCACAGAATTTGGAAAAAGAATGCATAATTTAAGCTTGAGTTTTCTTTTTCCTTTGCAATGTTAATTGAATGATATGAACTACAGTTTATAAAATATATAAAGTTGCGAGTCAGAAAGTAGTTTATATTGCAAAGAGGCAGTAAATTGAAGAGGAGTAATTTAAATTGTAAATAGAATCTTTAGGACTCACTTTAGTTATATCCATGAGAAACTTTTTGAGTTTACAAAAAATTGTTTTAAATTTGTTCTAAGATTTCTGTTTTCCATTTTCAATCTATTAACGATCGTTTACGTTGCATACTTTTGGGCTAGGCAGTCTAAAATTAAATATATCCGTAGCTTTTTAAAGAACATGCCTTTGTGGTATTATCTAGGTAGTATTACTTTAGTGCGCTTCAATAAAAATGCTATATAAATATTTGATATATATATATATATATATATCGGCGTGTCTCTCCTCTCTATTACATTCTTACACTCTCTCTCTGTCTCTCTCTAACCAATTGAGATCTTACAAACCTAAGAGATGGAAATGCAGGCTAGGCTGTTAATATTTGATAGATGGATTCATATTGATAAGATTTTCATTCGACGAGGTCCAACTAAATTTAGAGTAAACAGAGATGATGTTTGCAGAACATAATGTTTTTTTCTCAAAAATATATGTGATTTTTGTATGGAGATATTTTAAATTGTTTTGACTCCCTATGCATGCGTGTTATGAGTACGATTTACTTGAATTGCCAAAGGCTTTGAAATAAAATAATATGACAGAAGTTAAATATTGTTTATGTGAAAGTTTAGTCAAAGCGAGAACAGGGTTTTTCTAGAGAATGAAATCGAAACTGGACTGCGTATTTATATTATTTTCTATATTACTTTATTCTCTTTCTCTTTAAGATATCAGGAATTTATTATAACTGTCATTAGAAAAATGAATATCATCAGCGTATTAATACGTTTCTTATTATTAATTCTTGTTAATCCAAATATTGAAGTAACATATATAGAAAATGCTTAGCTACCAAAATTATAATACCTCAGCTGAAAACCTATACTAGTATTATTGCAAATCTACTAGCTCAAATAGAGGTGAAATATTAAGCATTTATGCGGACAGTAAAGTTTACTAAACCTATAATTGAATAGTCTGAATGTTGGTTAAAACTGAAGAAAAGTTGATAGGAAAGTATGTCAGTCCAGCTACGTAATTCAGACTCCCATGTAAATGGTTTTGCATTAAACAAATCAACAATTTTCTACATTAAAGTTCCATATAAACTATTTCCATAGATTCCTTTTGAAAGATAGTATAAGTAGATATAAGTGACATTTGCTATATATGTATATATATACATACATATACATACATATATAACATCAGTATGCCTGTGTTGGTGTGGCATATGTTCGACATTTGTTGTTATTCGAGTGACAACTTAATTAGCTCTGGGGCTAACTTTCGAGTAGCTCGAACAAAATGTCTGTAATCAAGCGAGGATATTAAATCGAATGTGTAAAATGTAGATTGGGGGCATGGTTACGCCTACGCCATTAGTTGCAAGCCAAACAAAAGACCCATTTAGATAAGAGTCGGTGGTCAAATTCATAATCATAATAGAAGTGCCTGGCTATTTATAGAGTACATATATAGCATACTATATACATGTGTGTGTGTGTGTGCGTGTGTGTAGGTGTCTGTGGGATGACCAACTAAAAGTTATTACGAAAGAGCCATTGCACTACGAAAAGGGGTAAACCGTAACCGGATAGACAACGTAGAGTCCGCGATAAAACATTGAAAGCACTCCAAAAGCATTAATAAAACGTCATCAGGTGGGCTAGGGGTAGCAGGTAGCGGGTAGCGGCCGGAGTGTAGCGGGTAGGGGTGGTTGTCGAGTGGGTGGGCTGGGTTGCCTGGTAAGTGGACACACGTGAACTTTACACCTTGGCCAGCTGTGCGCCTCATCGCGTGTTCACGAGTCGTTTTGGTCGCGCCACACGCATCCATTAGGATTCAAATTGCGCACGCGGTGCCATCGGCCGACTTTTTATGCGCTTTGGCTTTCTGGCTTTGGCTTTGGCTTTGGCATTGCCTTTGGCTTTTTATGTCATGCAAAACCCATCCGAGGTGGGTAAATAGGGTATATTGCTTTTGTGGAAATGCGTGTAACGTGAGGATGAAGGAGCTGTTCAGTCTATATAGTAGATAAGTTTTTGATAAGAATCTATATTCGAGTAGATTTCGCTGTTGTACATCCAATATTTCGTCCATCTGCTCAGCTGTGCAGGTGTGCAGCTGTCTCTTTTAATATGGATCTTACAATCAATTTGTTCGTTTCCCAGTCTGTCATTCCATGCGCTTGCGATCTATCCATATTAGTGATAACATAAATATACCAAAACATCGATTTACATATATTACATATTCCATCGCTTTAAGAACAGAACTAATTAAATATCAATTAGAAATATCATATTTCTACCTCTTTTTTGAATTACCCCCAATAAAATCAGAAAATATAAAGGAAATATTCTAGTTATTTATCGTTAACTAGATAAGAATCTGTTGCTCAGCATATTCAACAGTCGGTCACATCCAACTGGCGCAGTCTTATTGGCTGGATTGCCTTGGGCTTTTTATTTAAGGCCATCAAGAAGCGAAGTTTTGGGTTGGTTGGCCATTGCACGCGTTGCCACTTTGCATAGGGAACAACACGCGGCGTCATCTGCGCTCGAGTCAGGCCGCATATTATCTCATTAGAGGCACTTCAAAGCATTACAAAAACTTTTGCCATTTGGGGGCAGCTAACTAAGTGTCTTGTAAGCCTATAATAAAAAAGAAGAACAGACAACTGACATTTGATTATGGTCAGGGCTAGTCCATTCAGTCTCCTGTAGCCAGTAGCTTGAAAAGAGAATCTGCTTAATGTGTTTCGTTGGTTTGCTTAGAATTTTTTTTTTGAGTTTTAACAATTAGCGGGTAAAAATTGCAAAAAGTAAATGAAACAGCTATATCAATTTATTGAGATAAGCGAGTTTTTAAGTAAGGCTTTGTGGTCTTTAAGACAAGCGAATTACAAATGATGAGATATATCGAGCTATAGAGAGAGTAGAGTTTGGGTAATTCTTTGACGGTTCAGATTTATGTCTTCTCTTTTAATATCTTCATTTATTCTACTATGCCCATTTACGATCTCTTCTATTTTCATATCTTTTATTATCTGCTTTAGATTGTCTTTTCTATGTTTCTATATTGTCTGTTCTGTTGTCTTCAAATACGTTTAAATTCGTATGTCTTTTCTTCACAACTCTTTCATTTTTTTCTCTTTTTGTATTTACTATAAACTCTCTTTACTCTTCATATTATCTATTTCTCTTTTCCGTCTTCTATTTCTTCATGTCTTATGCTTATTCATAGAACTCATCTAGTTGGGACTGATCAAGCAACAGTCGAGATCGGTGGACTGAAAGACACAATCGGAAAAATAGTTTAATATTAATATCCTGGGAAGAGTCGTAATATTTCTCAAGCAAACGAATACTACGAAGGCATTGCTTTGGCTTTGTTGGCTGCTTTAATGATGTTGGAAGTCGTCAAAGTTGATTAATACAGTTATCATAGCGAGTGGACGAGGACGAGGGCAACGACGACCCATCAGTTTATGTTGAGCTCGTTCAATTTGCTGGATAATCAATTTGGCCAACACTTTCGCGGCTAGTGACAAATGTTGAGCTCGGACCTTTGGTCGTGTTGGATATAAACTATTTATCATAAGAGTGCGAGAGAACTATGTATATAGGTCTATGGGCGCGGGGAAACGAACGGGCAACGCCCATTTAACGCAGCGCCAGTCAGCGCATCTGTTCCAAAGCATTTATCAAAATGTCAATGCAGCACTTAACCAAATCCATTAAGTAACTCCATGGGCACTCATACAAACCGCCGAGCGACCCCTCAAGCAGTCAGTCATTCAGTCAGTTTGTCAGTTAGTCAGCTAGTCGGTTTGTCAGTTTGGCAGGCATTCATTCATCTATTCATTGGCCATAAAAAGCGCGCAAGGCATTGTAAGCCGCACCACCCACTCAGCCACCCACCCACTCAGCCACCCATCCACTCACCCACTAGCCAACCCACCAGTTGTGCCACCCGTTAGACTCCCGCTCCTGTTACTTCCTTTCCCATGGAGTAAATGCGTCCATTTAGTGGCAAACAAGCGACAGATCCGCTTGTAATCCTTTAAGTGTATGCATTGGCAGTAGCTAAGGGGCGGGACGTGGACTCGCTTTGGTGACAGCAAGTGCAATAATTTGTTTGCAGTTTCCCCCGTTAAGTGCTCTATTTTGTACAAATGGAAACATCACAGCCAGAGAGCCAGCCAAACTGTCTCGCTCTCGCTCTCGCTCTTTCTCGCTCTCTCGCTCTATATGTGTCTGTTTCTCTCTCTAAATTGAATGGCGAGTGCGCGTTCGAGGGTGCTGCTGAGCGTTGTTGTTATTATTTCCCTAACGAAATCAATTCAACAAAGTCAAACAAAAGACGCTGCGGGGTGGTGCTCGAGCACTACGTGTATTTGGCTGGCATAATATTCGACGCTCTGATAAAGTCAAGTTACGGCCTGCTTATAGCAAACAAATAAGCACTGTGGGCAAGGCCAAATAAATGCGTGTTCAAATATGCATCAAGCATGCGAATGAGGCGACGCAGGCTGCATTTATAGAATTCTATATGTGCAGTTAAAGCAATGATTTTATTTGTGAGAATCGAATAGAAGGGCGTGCACAGACATCGATTTTAATGCATGAAAGTGAAACAACTCTGTTTTTGTTAAATGTGAATTTCAGGAAGAGTATATAAAATAAAAGGAAATTAAAAGCAAATTATAATATAATTTTGAAAAAATTAAGTTAGTATGGGAATCAGAAACAGCTTTAATATTATTAATTTTGAAGTTTGTATTATCGTAGTGGTATTCTTATGAAAATGAGGAAAAAAATAAATAAATTTAGAAATACATAATAATATTGGATTATAGCAAAAAAGTAAAACCTATTTGCATCTCAATCAGAAAGGTAAAGATGCAACTTAGGCGCTTCCTTGGAACAATTAAATATATATTGGGATCGTAAACATTTTTAAGAGCTAGAAAGGAACAGTTTTGGAACTAACTGATTATTAAATACCCTCCAGAGCAAAGTATAATTTTTATAGCTTGATCTGAATAGATATTGAAAACAATTTACAGATACATTTATACAAATAATATATAAATATATTTTATATAAAAAAATTTTCCAGGTATAAAGTAAAATCTTAACTAAATACAAAAAAATAAAGGTACATGTTTAAAAATTTACACATCAATTAGTTTAATATGTATAAAGCATCCCTTAGGTAAAAAAGTAAAAAAGAGTCCAAAAATCATTGAGAACTTGGCCCAATTTACTGTATTTTGTATAGCATATATCAGAATGAGTGCCAATTGTACATTGTATCGGAACCAGTTCCGTATCAGTTATGCCGAAATCCCGCTGTTTGTTTAGAGCAAACCCCACTGCGTGGTCGAGAATAACCCTCGGCAACCGAGCGGAGGGTTAGCTTTCGAGTTTCCTCGTTGGCATTGATGACATATTGGTGTGTCCTGTGTTGTCGTGTGGCTTGACTGGTTGCCTGCATCCTTACCAGGAGGTAGGGTGAGAGCGACTGGAGGAGGTCTACTCAAATATTTTTTATTGTTCCGCCTGTCGACTCGCTGGTATTTTGCTCTACATACCGTTAATGTGGAGCGTTTAATGCTTTTAATGTAATAAAAACATTTGCAACGTTTCCAGGGGCGTGAGACGCCTTTAATGTGGCCAGCCGGCTGCGCGGGAGGGGGTGTAAGGCGAGGGGTGGTGAGTATAGTTAAGTGGTGCACAGGTTTTACGTTAATTCACTTGTTGCTAGTCTTGAGGCTCTGCTCATTTGTTCTTGATGTCCTTTGAAGTGGGATCTTGGACAGCGGGAGAGACAGCGGAGGAGGGAGGCAGGTAGGGAGAGAGAGGGGAGCGTTTGTTGATTGCCTGGCAGCAGCTCTGCAAAATATTCCTTGAAGCAACGGCAAGCCATTGGCAAGGGTTTAAGCCCAACCACTGACCTCATGAATAATGCGAGCCGCACCCAGCGAATGGCGAATGGCAGCCAAATAGGCGAATGTGGAGCGTATGGAGTTGGCACTCCTATGCGAGTGCAGACAGCCGTTGCCAGGTTTATTGTACAACAAAAGTGGGTAAGCCATAAAACTCTGGCAAAGGCTCGCCGAGAGTCGAGCCCTGGCATTTAACCTCTGCCACCGTTATCCAGCCCCTGCCCCTGCCCCTGCCCCACTGTCTGCGCTTGCCCTTCCACACGCGGGGTGTAAAATTTCGAAAATACAAAACTGCTACTTTTTATGGCAGCGTGAAGAAGGTTTTGCTACAATATGTTGCTGATTATGCCGCTGGGATTAAGTGTCAGTGAGTCGGTGCTTGGTGCTTGGTGCTCGGTGCCGGTTGCCCGTTGCTCGTTGCCCGTTGCACACAACTCGCAACTCTCGATCCCAGCTCGACGCTACCCGGCTGCATAATGACCTTAATCAATTTTGAGCAGCAACCCCTGAGCAGCAGCCCCTGCCACATTTTCGTAACTCAGTAAACTACGCGACTTTGAAAACTGTTTTCAACGGTTCAGCTTCAGCTCAGCTCAGCTTCAGCCAAACTGTTGCACAGCCCATGGACAGCACTTAACTTTGTTTGTATTTATGTTTAGGGTGTGAGCGTATGTGTGAGCTGTGTGTGTGTCTGTTTGATGATATGGATATCCACATCGATTGATGCGTATTGGCACTCAAATTGTTGCTGCGGCTTATGGTGAAAGTAAAGTAAACGCCGCAATAAAAACTAACGCCAATGAAACTAGAAACGAGCCAAGCAGTTGGGCTTGCTAACAGCACTGCGTATTAGTGATGGGAATTATACTGCTGGCGTAATAAGCATAAATTGTGCTCTGTAGTTCAGTTAGCACCACAGCTTATGAACGTTCCATACTGTGCAATCAATTATGAATTCCTTATTTAGTTCTTTGAGTCGCTCAATTGAACAAATCGCTCATCAGTAGTGAAGAGCAATCCACGCAACAAATGGAAACTAGAACAGAGTTATTGAGCGCAAACAATTTATGCGACACGTTCCACGTCAGCTTTGTATCGCTCTGCTCCTTTTCTCTTTCTGCTCTTTACGTGCTAAGTGCAGAATGCGATCGTAGATGAGTGTCGCCATTTTATGTTCGCGCTCACTACATAATTTTGGTGTTGCTCGCTCTCAATTACTCTCTCTCTATTGTATGTATGTATGTATGTTTATGCTTATGTGTTTACATTCAGCAATGCATTATTGATGAATTAGAATAAAAGAATAAAAAACGAGTTGTCAATCCAATATAAAAGCTTATTTTTGGCTTGATTATGCGAGACATTTACATACATACATACATATGCATGTACATAAGTGCATTTTCTCTACTGCTCATTTCGTTTAATCTAACTCATTTTTAACTACAGCAAACAACGTTGATGCGTAGCTTGTTTGCCTCGCGGTCAACAGGGACGTAAGTGCTCATCCGCGTCGCACGCGACTGGGTTGCTGCACGCACACCGCTGCGTGCCTCGTGCTGCGTGCTGCGTGCTGCGTGCTGCGCCCTGCGAGCGGATGGATATCAATTATTGGTACCGTTGCACGCAGCGAAATTGTAGCTGCGTGGAAATTCGTCGCGCCCGTTGGAACAGAGTTGTGGCACACGGCACGACGATCGGCTTAGATGCTTCTTAAGTTTCCATACAATTTGCAGGGTGAAACTCTTCGAGGAGGCCCTACAAGAGGCGCGAGTCTCGCACCCGACTTGGCGGGTCGTGTCAAAACGTTTCACTTGTGCGGCACACGTGCCTGCAATTAACGCAAATGCAGTAACTTAATATGGCCATAGACTGCCACACCACCACCCCATGCCAACACTCCAAGGAGCTCCGTTTTAGCCCTGTACTCTGTGTACTTGTAGTCTGCAGAGTAATATGGAGACCAAGTACAGCATGTGGGCCCTTGCCATGCCACAATTAGGCCATGTTAACACGAACTCTGCTCTGCACGGTGCTCATAACCGTTAACCGTTAACGGTTAAGAGGGTCGGTCTAAACACCTGCGCGTGTCGGTAGACACCAGCAGCAGCAGCAGTTACCCATCGTTGTCTTAACCAGATAACTGCCCATTGCCACGACGAGGTTCATTTCCATTAACCGGCAAAAGGCGTTTAAGTTAATAGCTTGGCCAAAGCGACCCCAAGCACAACGGCCCTCGCCCCACATCCCACGCCCAGCGCCCTCTTCTTGTACGCGTTGCACTTTGGCTTTGCCACTTTTAGTGTTTCATAATTAAAAATGTTGCTTGTTGCCGTTGCCATTGCCGTTGCTCGTAACAGTGATAGCTGTGTTTGTGTGTGTGTGTGTCTGTAACGAGAATCTGTCGCCATCTGCAGCTGCGCCATTTTGTTGCTGTGGTGTGCCGTGCTTTGTCGCCTGTGCCTTTGCCAAGGTGAAATTCTTTTTGGACACCTTTTAATGCGTTTGCTTTTAATTCCGCACGAAGCACTTACGGCCTTACCACACACACACACAAGCACACACACACCCATACGCGTGAATCGCAAAGTAAATGGCAACAAAACGCCGTTACTTGTCGCTTGGTCTTTGCCTCGTTTTTATTATGCCTATTATAATTTACTTTATGCATGTGATTCTTGCTCTTCGCACACTTCCTGTTCTTGTTGTTGCCTGCCTGCCTGCCTGGCTGGTTGAGCTTTTGTGGATACATTACTGCGCTTTTCTCTCTTGGCATTGTAATTTCTTAATTGCGGTCGAGCGTGGTGCAAAGGAATTGCATGCAAAGTGAATAAGTGCAAGAGTGCAAGCAAGCGAGTGAGAGAGAGAGAGAGCGACAGAGTGTGTGTATTAGTTGAATTCAATCAGCTCTTGCAAGACATGGCGGTAGCGCTTGCATAAGCTCACTGCTATGGTTAAGCTATTTGCATTCAGCATTCAGCAAAATAAAATACCTTCTTTTTTTGGCTATTGTTCAAAACTTTTGTATATAAAAAGGCAGCGGCCAAACCAAAAATTAACTGTCAAATATTTTAGTTCAACAATTTGCGCGCTTGGCACAAAAACCCGTACTTGTGGCACATCTATGCTTGTATATAAGTAGCAGCTTGTCACGACAATAAGATTCTACCCGCCCCTGCTCCAATTTCTCGCACCCACTGCCACTATGCCACGCCCCGCGGCTGTGGCTGTGGCTGTGGCTGTGGCTGTGACTATGGCAGTGCAGTGGCTGGTTAGTGGACGTACAGCACAATAACTTTTCAATTTCTGGCGCACATTCCAGCTGACGTCCATTAAACAATGGGCACCGCCACACATTCTCTATTTTCAATTTTCTATTTTTACGCTCGCTTTTGGTTACTTTGCAAAAAGCATTTTGTTCGCTCTTTTATTTTGTTGTAATTCTTTGCTTTTGTTTCCTATTTTCTGTGTGTGTGTGTGTGTTGTATTTTTTTGTATTTTTTGCTAACTTTTTTTGTTGTGCTGCTGGCCAAACAAAAGGCGCGCACTCGTTGGCAGCCATTCAAGCGTCAAGCTAGCTGACCAGAGCACCCTTGACCGGGCGCTATAAAGCAGAGCGCAAAAAAAAAAAAAAAAAAAAAAAAAAAAAGAAAAAGAAAAAACAACGTCGACGTCGACGATGACATGGCAGAGCCCTCGCCTCGCCTCCCTCCCAGCAGTACATGGAGCACATGGAGCACATGGTTATCCGCCTCCAATTTTGAATGCTACGACCATCAATCGGGCCTCCTTTATGGTTATGCCAGGCCAAGAAAAATGGGCAACGGCTGCAGCAAGTATTTTCTTTTTTGCATACCCATCGAAGGTGAATAAGCAGGGCATATTGTTGGGGTGGAAGTGCATGTAACATGTTGAATGTAATGTTAGCCCAGGCCATGAAGTTCATACATACATATATTCTCGTTTGAGTTGATATAACAAATATAGTCTGTCCAATTACAACAAATTCATAAGCTTATACATATATCTATATTTTTGTAAACTGTTTATCTCATTATCTCCTTAATAAATCTAAAAGCTCGAACAGTTTAAATGCTACAGTTATAAACTTTGGTATTTAAATTTCTATGATCAATACATAAGATCTAAATATTTTGATTTTTTAATATGCCTCCCATAAGTAGAGATCTGCGCTATATTTTGTGTAAGGAAGTAAGTCACAATATCAGCTTTAAAGCTACACATGGGGTATCTCCTAGTCATGCATTTCCAAATTAAAGCGTTGCTTGATTTTTTTTTGCTTGAGCCAAGTGTATTGTGTCTCGAACTGGAACTTCATCAAACGAGCAGAGGCAGATGTAGAGATGTAGAGTGGCAGAGACAGAGGCAGGCCGAACGTATACGGAATACGGATTCAGGGAGCAACCTTTTCACATTCATCGAAGCGCTTCACGACTCGGCAAAGAAAAAGGTTTATTGCGGTCTCTATAAAAATACACACTTGGGGTGATTTTCTTTTGAAGCGCGCTTGCACACACACACACACACACACACACGCAGAGCACACACAGATACAGAGAACGTTCTATCTAGGTGCAGGTGGTTGGGGTCGGGGTTGGAGGATGCGTGGGGCGTGGATGTGGCTAAGTGACTGGGGGTGGTTAGGGTAGGCGGTTGGTCTAACGACTTCGTTTGGTGCCCATTTTATTTGCCTGAATCAAGCTGAGCTGCTGCTGCTGCTGCTTTCAGTGCTTTCAGTGCTTTCAGTGCTTCAGGCTGCCTTGCTGCCTGGCTACCATTATCTTGGCTTTGCCCTTATGGGCTTTTGTGTGCGTTTGATGAAGCCAAGATGGCGCCGAACGGTTGAGTTAATGGGGAGCCCAAAGCCATAGACCAGGGACCAGGGACCAGGGACCTGCTGCTGTTGAAATATCAGCCACAAAAATGGACGTCGCCATATTTATAGAGGGTGAAAGATTGCCGCAGTGTACGCGTGCAAGGGAAGCACAAGGAGAGAAGCCGAAGAGTGAGCGGGAGAGCGAGACTTGCCTGAGGGTTGCACTTGGGGTTGGCTGCCCTTTGATTGGGGGGACGAGGCTGTGCTTAGTTGCCAATTTGTTTAGACGGCATTTCTACCTCTAAACTATGCGCTTTGTATAACAAAACTCTACAACAATAATTATAGTAAATAAATGCGAAATGCAATTTTATAGCCAACTAGCTGGGAATAGTTGTGCATGGACTGCGTCCTACAGAAAAATGTATTATTTATTTTGTTATTAAATTGTTAAAATCAGTTGATATTAGCGCTCAAAAGGTGTACAGAGTGAGTCGTTCAACTATTTAATTTTGAAACATTTCGTTTTTATCATTTAATTAACTTGGATATTTTTGTCAGTTTTTATTTTTTTTATATTTTTATTTTTATTTTTATGGTACTTTTAAAAGATGACATACATAGAATTAGCTAAACAGATATGGAATTATTAGTTTTAATATTTACAAATACTTCATCAATTATTATTGGAGCATCGTTTTTGGGGAGACCTATGTGTAGCATCTATGGCTAGTACATTGAAGACTTGAATATATCACGCCCACCTTTAGACTCACAATATTCTTTTCACTGTTTCATAAACATCTTTGATTTGAAAATATCTTTTTCATCAGTTGATTTTCTATTGTTTTCCAGCTTTAGCCACTTACGAATTACATGTGTAGAACATAAGTTCTCTTGGATTTATCACTAATACATACTACTTGAATCCAACAACTAGGTACGAGCACTTGAAGATAGATACATAGATAGATATAGTGTATCTAAACATTTACAAGCTTCAATTTCTTGTTTAGCTCAGAATTTTATTTTAAATTTTGTTGATTGCTGCATATATCTGTCTTCCTCCCTTTCACTCTATATATCTATTATGCACTTCAATCTCAGCGGTATATATGGGAAGCACAGTTTAATAATCATTGCTGCATGGTCACGTGCCCGGCGCCTCGAAGCGGGCTATAAATTTTACTTAGCTGCAAGTTTTCAGTCGAGATTCTACAGAAATAGGAGACGTGCAATGGCCGGCCATCAACTATTTACGTGACAGTCTAGTCCAGAGCCATGATGCACACATAAAAGTGCACACACACACACACACACACACACGAGCACACACATATATGTATATATATGCACACGTACTGTTCAAAGCCATTTGCAGGCATTTTTTAAGCTCAATTCCCAAATGTGGACAAAAACACTCGCTCCATCTCTCTGCACCTCCCAGGCTCCACATTGCATTCGTTTTGAGTGCACTCTGTGACTCACATTTATGTGTGTGTGTGTGTGTGTGTGTGTGCGTGGGTCTGCTTGCCAACGGCTTCAAATATGCTCACATAAAATATCATAAAAACAAAAGCGGAGGAAAACTTCTCGCAAAACTGACGGCATTTTCGCACTCAATTAGTTGGCATTAGAAACGCTAAGAACAACAACGACAACAAGAACAATGGCAATAGCAGCATCGGGGTAAACCGATGGGATTTGTGTCGTTCCATTAAAGTTTTATTCACGCAATCGACAACAGCCAGAGGACGGACGAGCTTATGCTAACTCCTTTGCCCCACGTTGTCACACCAACCCAGCCGAGAGCTGAGAGGGGTCGCAGCTGCCTCGGCCCGGCCGATAATAAAAAACAATTTGCCACCCATTGGGCATTAACGACAACAAACGACAACGGCATCTACTCACGCTCTCCCACTCGCTCTCCCACTCGCCCACTCTCTCGCTCACTCACTGTCTGTCTGTCTGCCTCTCTGCTAACTACCCAAACCACTCGACCATTCCATTCCGTTCCGTTTCATTCCGGTGTGTCGTGCCCGCTGCAGTTATTGTCACAAATGGCAACATATGGCCAAATGGTTTTGAGTGGTTTTTCGGGCTTAGCCGGCCGCATGCAATAAAATCATTTTGTTCATTGAACGCTTTCACCGAGCATCGCATAATTTGCGACATACGCTCAAGTCAGTCCGTCCGAGCTGCTCCTTGGACTCGACAGCAGCGTCAGCCTCAGTCTGGGATGGGAAGGTGGTGTCATGCATTTTGTAAATAAAACCATTTATCTATTTAACAGCTTTTGATTTTTGTTCAGAATTTATGGAGTTCCATTGAAAGAGCTTAAGGAGGTTCTATTTTTTTTTATAAGTAGGCGAGCTTTGCTTTACTCTCGTTTCGTTCCATAGAAAACTTACGACGACAATGGAAATGTCCTTGTGAAATGGTGAGAATGCAGTTGAAAAAATCAATTTATGTAGATCACGCATACAAATAAGCCTTCGTGTGGTTCTACTTATAAGTAAGCCCATTAAATAGTCTGTAGAATTTCTCAATAAGATGTCAGATTCAGTATTTTTTGGATTTTTAGACTAAATATGCCTACACTTCAAAGTGTTAGATAATAGGACTTTCCAAGTATTGACTTGCTAGGTAAAGTGTGGAAGACCTCAAGTCTAGCATTATTTCGGTTGCAGCTTCATTTTCACCATATCAGAGTATGATATAGGCCGACTCTTCTTCTTTACTATACTAAATTAAGTTCTTGGGTGTGGCTATTATTTGACAAATCTTAAAAGACGTAAACATTATTTCTCTACGGATGGAATGTTCAAAGTCAATCCATATTCATCAAACGATTCATCAGAAGTGTGAAAATTTTCCATATAGTATAAAGTAACTATTATAACTTGGAGTTCTTTGCACTTCTTTCAACTGTTTTACTGTCAGTCTAGTCCTGAAAACTCTCTTAACTTTTGGACATTCTTTATCCAGTCTATTGTAATACTAATCTATATTATGTATAATACCTGAAACGTCACCAAAATTAATTTTGCAATAAACTAAATAAGAGTTTCTAAAATGTGGTCAAAGGCTACAGTTTGCCTTTGTCTTATCGTACTGCTGCTCTTTATCTAGCCGTGCCCTTCCCCTACTTCTTATACTAGGTCAACTGTGAGTTCTAATATGCAGGAGAGTGAGAGAGAGAGAGAGAGGGAGTGGACAGAGCAAGAGCTTCGGAGGTCGGTGTGATCAAAGTGCTTAAATAACTTTACTTTAGATTTAATAAACGATTATATTTTACTTAAATCCAAGTAGCAGGCCTTACAGCTACTCCAAGCGCAATCAGTGCCACATTTATATGGCACTTCAGTTGCATAAGCTCCCCGCTTACCCCTTAGAGCCCAGGCACTGCACGGGTCGTGCTTCCAGTTATACAACTCTAGTTGGACATTTTCAAGTGTTCGTAGTGGAGCGAAAGTAGTTCAACATCTAGAGTAAATACATAGCATAAGCCACAACATAAACTGGGCGGCAAGCTCTTAGAACTTTCGACGGGTTCTTTACTTAACAATCGAAACTGTCTAGCTGGGAGTTACGAATCTCAGATCTGGTTCGTGTGCGTAGTTTGTTTAGGTGTTTGTGTTTTCGAAGAGTGACACTTATCTATTTGAAATACAGGGACCTTAACTTATCTACCTGATAGCCTGATAAGCCGATCGAAGTGCCTCAACTGCTGCATCATATCAATACAATGAAGCAAATCTGCCAGCTCTGACCATACCGTAAGCACACTATGTATAGATTTGGCGTATAAGTATTTGTCGGCTGGCGTGGTTTCTTATAGGGTATATAAGGCTTCCGTTCATTAGATGATTCATTGTCGATTCTTAGCCAATTGATAAGTTCCAAATTATTATTTTTTCCGTCATTACAAATTTAGTAATTTTATATGTAATATAGTGTTGATCGATAACTGTATCGATAGCCGATTAACATGATTTTCAATCAATGATAAAGTATAGAATTAGCTCTAATTGAACAAGCTAAAATGTCGATATTGGATATTAGTTATCGATAACACATACGTTTTAGCAAAAGAGTGGCTAGCTAGAGTTATCGATAACAGCCAAAGGCCAAATTCAAGTGCGGGTATACTAAAGTTGGGTGCACCAACTTACGTGTTCCCACTAGTTGACTTATAGTACCGTAATCAAACAGATTTCTACACTCAGAGCCCATTGCGTCTGCCTGTGGAGCACTCAATAGGTTTAGCTACGAGATCGAGAAGCAATAAATAAAATCGTTTGTAGTATTTTGCTGCTTGAAATGCCACTTGATGGGGCTCTCGTGAAGTGTAAGACCTAAAGTCGAATCACTCCAGCTACGGGTGCTAGATAAGTTAAGTAATCACGGCGATTATTGTTAACTATTGACATAACGAAAATTCGATTGTTTTATAATGACAAAACGCGAAATATGAATTTCTTTTCCAAAAAAATCCAAACCTGCAAAGAGCTAGGCAGAGGGAGTCGCAGTTAGCACACCTGCTTAAATAAAATTACCAAACATAATTTGCGGTCGACTGGAATCAAAATCCACTGATTTTTGGTGTAAGCATACACACATACATATACATATATGTATAATATATATGCTTATTTAAATATATATAATATCATTGTTGATTGAAAGGTAAACACTACAGCAAGAACAACGACAACAAAAAGGAAGCTGAAAATAAGTAGAAGGGTGGATCAAACAAAAAGATTTGCGAATGCAGCGGCTCGGCCACATGCTGGGACCACCTGTTTAGATAGACCCGAACAATGGACAAAACGATGTGGAAAATAATCTCAGATAGCATAAAAGGCATAAATGGCAGAAAATGCATAAAGGATAAAAAGCCTCTACGAGTGGGAGGGAGTTGAAAGTCAGCCAGCGAGGGTTGCACATGAAAAGAATTCGCAGATGCTAATAGGCCTCATTTAACACTAGGCGGCGAGCTAAGAGAGCTGCTTAGCAGAGGTCTGCTACCCCAAACTTGCCCAGTTACTGTCCTTATACCAGTCTCACCTATATCTTTACTATATATACCATCGATGCAAGCTGCTGCACATCATCTCTATGGGGATCGGTCGGAAAAACGGGGCATGTTTTTGATTTTTTTTTTTGCTTCTTATCAAAAACATTTATGGTACGTGGTGCCAATGTAAACACTGATATTTTTCTCCTATAGGCGTATGTCTCGTCTCAATGGGCAAATCTTGTACCATGCCGTTTAAGTGCGACTATCATAGATAACCGAATCGAACATGCTCCCAGACCCAAAAAACATGAGTCTGGTACATAGACTTTTTTACTGGGTTCTTAAACAAGCGCACTCTATTTTTATGCCATTGTATCCATAGGAAATGACTGCGAATGGGGCATGATGACTGAGTGCAAAACAATATACTATATATATATATATATATATATATATATATATATATATATATATATATATTTATAGATATTTGTGTGTTTCAGTTCGAAAATGAAAATATTATTCGGAAATGAAAATATTCTTGTAATGTTGAAAGTCTAGTAAAAGCTTTTAAGAGCAAATAATATTTCCATAATTTATTTGCTTAAGTTTCATGGGTTTTCCAAAGTTAGGATCAATGTAAAATCTGTAATATAAGCCGAGTTATTCCAAATTTTGTACATGTCTGTAACTAATTAAGAATACGCTTTTTGCAAGATTTGAAATAATGGAAAATATATATACATACATATACTGCTTATTGAGTGCGAAGCTCTCCTTTTAGTCTGGCATATCCTATTATATTGCCCTTTACTTATTATGGTGGAAGAAAAGAATGCACACGCTCACTATTTATAGATATATACACCTACACACATGCAGGCATATAGACAGTCATCGGTATAGGGTAACCGTGTAGACGTTATCGCCGCAGTTGTTGTCCCGTTTTTCAAGGTATCGAGTGAACGGTGTACAAATATTTACCGTTTGGCAGCGGCGGCAGCTGCAGCGGCAGCGACAGCGGCTTGTTAGAGAAGTATCTGGCAAGTTTTTGACCCGCACCCGACTACCGACTGCGACTGCGACTGCGACTGCGACTGCGAATGCGTAGCGATAAGCGCTTCTCTGGTGCAGACATGGCCACGCTAATTGCGGAATGATAAAAGTTGGTAACCGCTCCCGGCCATAAGTGAATCGCGCAATTGCCAAGATTTCGACTTTACTTTATTTCTTATTGCCAGGCAAGAGAAAGAAGAACATTTCTATTTGCCTAAACCGGCCCCCAAGGAATACTCAAAACGGAATACCGTCAGCGTTGCCAGACAACGCAATGTCTGTCAGTGAGAGGAGGAGGGGAAATTTGCTGCTAAGAGCAGGGCAGGAGGGCTGTCGAAGCAGGAGTGGAGGGGAGAGTATTGCGCTTCTGCAGCTTCAAGAGTATTACATAAAATATAAGAAAAAATTATGATTTTCACTTGGCAACACACACACATATACGTTAAAGGACAACAACAGGAGGCGTAGAGCTCTGCTCTCTGCTCTCTGCTCTCTGCTGCTGCTGCTGTTGCTGCCGCTGCTTAACTGTCAAAGTCGTGTAATTTAATAAAGTTCTCTGCGGGATATTGTTTGTATAGAAGCATATTCATACACATACATACACATATATACATGTAAACATACACATACATACATACATGGAGGACGCGTATCCAGTTTGTACGCGTACCCCATTTTTGTTCCTTCGGCACTTTTTTAGCCAGCTGCTACGTGTTCAAGGGAGATTCCCCTCTACCTCTCCCTCTCGCACTGCCACTCCAACTCTGGTGGCATCTCTGTCTCTGTCCCACTGCTTGCTCTAGCCTATGCAGTGGCAGCCAACATTAAAGCATTTGCCTTTGTGCTTCTGCTGTTTATATTTGTGTTTTCTTTGTAAATTTTGAATTTTTCATTTCGATTGCACAGTGGCCCCAAATATGTTTGCATAGCAACAAATCACAGTGGATTAGTTCACATAGTTCACAAATGTTGCTTTTATGATCAAGATAACCAACAAGTGAATGTCTTTGTATAGCAGCGGAAAGACCAAAATTACTCAATATTATAGAAAGTAAATAGGTTTTTATAAATACAATTTTAATAGAGCATCGTGACAGATATTTTTATTTTATGGTGTCAAAAAATGTATGAACTTTAAAGAAGAAGAAAAATAATAATAGTAATAATAATAGGAATACCAATAATAATAATAATAATAATAATAATAATAATAATAATAATAATAATAATTGATAAAATATAATTATAATAATTGATAAAATATATAAGATATACAAATAATTTTCCACAGTAAAATTTCAAAAATAATTTTCAAATCTGTAAAACTAATTTAAGTACTATAAATATTTATATAAACTACTTTAAGTACTATAAATATTTATATAATCTTCTTTAGTCAAATAATCAAAAAAAAAAATTATTTTATTCAAGGTTTTTCTTCAGAGCATTACGATATTACAATATTAAAAGTAAAATTTAAGCAAGATATTTAATTTAAAATTTTTAAAATTTGTGCCCCCAGTAGAATAAACCTAAATATAATTACATTTAAATACTAAATTTCACAAAATTTTATATATATACAAATTTAAAGCAAATTATGATGTTCTAGTTAACTATTTAAGGCCATGGCTCTATTATACCCTCTGGAGCTAGAATTCCTGCTCCCAGCTTCACAAATGGCGTCTGCGACTCTTGAGTGCAGAAGATTTTGTGTTTGTGATTTTTTGTATCTTTTTGTTCGTTCATATTTTATTTTATTAAGCAAAAAGGAAATTGTGGAAGTAAACAGTGACTGCAAACACACACACACACATACATACATACACTCATCGAAATATACTCGCTTACATAGAGATGAGTAGGTGAGGCATATGAGCTCTACTGGCCTACGCCCTCTCTTAGAGCTCCGCCCACCCCCTCCCGGCAATGTCATATGAACGCCCCATTATTTACTTAACGTAAGTTAAACATTCGCTTGCTCCCTCCTCCTTGGCACGAAATGCTGTTTTAGGAAGGTTGGCAAAAAAAAAAAAAAAAATTAGGAATGAGTGAAAGAAACAAAAAAAAGTAGCAAACAGAAATGTTCGCAAAGCGGGGCAGAAGTGACAGAGAGCGAGAGGGGGAGTGAGCGAGGGATGGGGAAGTTGGGGCTGCAGTGAAGCAGGGCGAGTTGGCTAACCTTACCTGCCAGCAAAGGCAGCCTAGTCAAAGAGCTGTCGTCGATTCTAAGCGCCCAGCTCCGTCCCCCTGAGCCAAGCCGTCTCGCCCCCCGCTTCAGGAGTGGAGCAAACAAACCGCCATGAAATATGCAGCAGGCAGTCCGAGCAAAAATGATTTATGTGGACGCCATGGAAAACAACGAATAAACGAACAACCGAAAAACCAGCAGCAAAAATAACAATAACAACATCAACTGATTTCTCAACTTGGCTTCAAGCCCAAGGCCCATCTTGTTTTTTTTTTTTATTTTTCAATGTATTTTCATTTGTTGTTCTGGCCTAGCAATGAAAAATGCGCGAAATCCTCTAAAAAGGCATCTGCTGAGAGAGGAGAGCTGCCAAGGCTTAGAAATCCGAGAGCTGCTTTTGAGCCATGCCAAAACTGGGCGGGTTAGCAATATACAAATAATGTATTCCTATAAAAAGAAGAATTTTAGTTTACTTCGCTCTGAAATTTAAGAGTGATTTCCTAAACCAAAAAGTGGAGGTATTATAAGAGAAATCATATAAACTTATAATCATTCATTCATATAAACTTATAATCATGGTAATTCATTTAAAAGGCGACTTTCAATTATTATTATGGAGAATATACATACATGTATGTATTTATACCTTTCAAGTAAGTTATTGAAGCAACAAAATGTTCGAATAATTCTTTTATTTTATGTCAAACTCTTCTCCTCGTCTCCATGAGTTATCACACGTTAAGAGCTAAAGTCTTATGACTTAATTGCTTAATTAGAATAAGCTGATTAGAACTCATCATCATCATCATTATCAACGTATCGCATTTTTGAGATGTTGATTATTATTTTAAGGTCTCATTTTGTAATGTTTTTTTTTTCATTGGCCTAATTTATTTTACTAATTAACATTTATTTTATTCTTAATCAAATAAATAAATGTTGTACTCTTATTATATATATATATGTATATGTATATACATATAAATACATAAGAGCGCCCTGTATATGTATCTCACAGTCTGTCTCTCTGTCCGTCTGCCTAAGAAGAGCAAGGGATGCAGAAGAACTCCAGGAGATCATTTAGAAAATGCCTGCAGCAGCAGAGAATGTTCCCATTGATCTCTACCTGGCGCCCTGCTCAAAATTGAGTGTCACTCAGGCTTTGAGTGGAAGTCGCCCTATATAAAGGGCAGCAGCTGCGGCATTTACTCAGTCTTCCAGATCCGATGGGGTCAGTCGTGCGTGCAGGGCAATGCAGTGAAGTGCTTGAATTTTTAATCATTTATTTTTTTTAATCATTATTAAATTTTGTTATCCAATTTTTTTTATTAATAAAAATTTTTTTGAAATTTTTTTTTATTTAATTTTTTTTTAAATTTTTTTTTCTTTAAAAATTCTTTCTATTTAAACATATTTTTTATTTACATTTTTATATAAATATTTTTTTTGCATTGCAGTGCTGTGAAGTGGGTGAAAATTTAACAGTATTCAATTATTGTTTTTTTTTATTCATTTTATTTTTCATTCATTTTTATTTTTTGTTAATTTTTAAAATTTATTTTTAAAAATGATTTAAATTATATTATTTTTTATTTTTATTTATTTTTTATTTTTTATTTTTTTCAATGTTATCAAGCCTACTAAGTAAATTCGCTATTACAATTCAAAGATCCCCAATAGCAATCAATGCTTCATTGTATAAAAAAGAAAGAAGAGAAAAGAGTAATGGTGGTCCATCCTTTAAACTTAAACTCAGACCTACTCGACCTGCACCCAAAATTTGATGAGAATCGGTCGAACCGTTCCGGAGGAATTTGGCAACAAACATCGGGACACGAGGATTTTATATATAAGAATATATATATATATATATATATATATATATATATATATATATAATTTTTTTGTATTTCATTGTGCATCCATTATTAACAATTAACGAATATATTTTTATATATATTTATTGTATTTTATTTTATTTATTGCAGTGGAGTCAGTGCTCATTTTTTTCGTTTATTCCATTTTAGCGTTTATATTTATTGTTTTTCTGCTTCTATTACATTTCTATTTTTTGTATTTTATTTTTTTAATTCATAAAATATGCCCAGGGATATTTAATAACTTTTCGTAGAGTTCTATTAGTTGATATGCTTTGAAAATTCTGTCGTTTAAGTTGAATCTTTTGCTATATATTTATATGATATGTTATGCAATGCTGCACTAATTTTGTTCTGTTCCTAGTAGAGTTACTATTTAGGCCCCAAAATTATGGCTTGTTAGGGGTGAGTTGAATGAAAGAATAATTAGTTATGAATTCGAGTACGGAAACACTTGTGGACTCCAGTGGCAAGCAAGAGAGAGCAAGTACGGCCCAGTATAATGTCAGTAAAAGGCTACAAACAATGAAATTTTCCTAGAGTATTAACAATTTTTCTATTTGACATTCACTCAGATGTCCGATGTGAATTGGGCTGCCTACAACGCGTTTCGCTGTGATCTGGCCAAGGTGCAGAAGACTTTCACTTGCTGCACTCAGACGGAGTTCACCGAGGAGGTCGGCACCATAACCGAATTGCAATTGGGCTGCAAGTTCCCAGCCATAGCTCCAGCTCCACTCAGGAATGGACGGAACTGAGGGAGAAGCCGTCGAGCCACAGCCGTTGCCGCACAGCTCTACAGGGCCTGTCGCACAAGCTAATGACGTCGAGTTCAAGAAGTCGCTTACGATTCTATTCAATGCCCAGGAAGAACATGGTGTGGCCCGGCTGAGCCAGTCGGACACAAGCTTTGAGAGGAGTCAGACCACGATGTTGAGTGCTGCCAAGCTCCTGCGGCGCACCCAGTCGGTGCAAATAGTGCCCAAGTCGGCCAGCCAGGCATGCCTCGCCACGGATCTTTCCGAGTCTGCTATGTCAATGTTATCGGGAGCCACAACGCCAGCCCACATCAGTTACAATGGCAGTGCCTCCTCCATTGGGAGCGCCGGGCACTTGCTGACCGATTCCCGCTCCTCGGGCTATACGACGGAGAGCAGCTATCAAACCGCCAGAGCTGGCAGCAACTTTAGCATGGACAGCTCCATCTACCTGGGCATGCGACGTCGCAGTGCGGACAACCACATTCAGGAGATACACGTGGGCATGGAGCCGAATGCCACAGAGTCACAAGTGCAGGCAATCCGCAACGATCTGCGCAGTCTGCTGAGCAACGAGGTGTCGCTGATCCAAGACACGTCTGGTGGCAGCAGGCGAGCCGTCTATCTAATTGCCTATCAATACATGTAGGCTGTATATCAAATAAAAATTCCTAAATTTCTCGTCTTACTTCAATTGGCGCTTGTTTGATAAATCCCTGGATCCATGGATCAGATGAGCAAAGGGGCTTGGCTAGAAAACTCAGAACACTGAAATTACTGATAGGTCGTTCTCAAAAATTCGGATTTAGTTGCACTGCTCTAGGATTGTGTAGGATTAGTTTCATTTACTTGCTATGCAATTGAAAATTTAGCAGAAAAATTATTGCTTCGACTGGGTTCTAATACTAAAACGAGCTTTGAATTCCGAGGTTTGCTTCATGAAATGGCTCTGTGAAAGATGAAAGTTCTGTCTGTCTATCTACACTATACTTTCACATAAGATCTTTCCTTACTGTAACTGCTCTGATCTTATATATATTCATCCATCATATTAGCAGGCACTTTCAATTGATGCAGTTGGGCTGTTCGACCTGCCAGCCTCTTTCCATACAATCCTTGTATACCTGTTTATCAAATCTATAGCTTCACTTAAACCAGTTGTGCTCATAGCCGATCTTGACATCATTCGCTTGTTGACATTATGACAAATTACGTGCGCAAAAGGCAACAAAATGCAACCCCCGGCGGAAGGATGTCGAGGAAGGAAACAAGCAAGCTAAAGCGATACGCTTAAGCATTAGTAGGGTGCTGGCTGGCTGGCTGGCTAGAGGGGGGTGCACCCCTTGTGACGTTAATAGGAAAGCCACACAAGAACAACTAACGAACGGCACGCGGCGGACAGCGGGCGTACGGACGGACGGACGGACGGACGGACGGTTGGTCGAGTGAGCGACAAGTGCGCTAGCCCACAGTTTTGAGGGTTGAGGCAGCAGCGAGGGGTGAGGCGGGGTATGGGTATGGGTGTGTTTGCCCAGTGCTAAGTGCACGAGCCGTAGGCAAGTGGAAATGACAAACATATTTACACAATTTTTGACAGGCTCAAACCCAACATACTGAGAGCCAAGGAGCTGCGAACGGGTGAAACCAAACACCCGTGGGTGCAGCGAGCTGCCCGCTCCTCCTCCTGCTGCTCGACTACACTGCAAACAGAGCAGCCCAAACTCGATAAATATGTTTATGTGCAAATAACAAAATATTTGTCGATTGCCGGTTACTTCAACTGCTCAGCTGGGCGTGGCATGGGCAGCGACAGGGGTAACAGTCGAGGGTTTCAGGTTGAAGTTGTACTGGGAGTTGGTGCGGGGGCTGGGGTTGGGCTTGGGCTTGAGAGCTGCTTCACTTGGGAAGCACCGCAAGCGCATAATTCAATTTTTCTGCTCGTTTTGCACGACGCTCAACGAACGTCGCTCAACTCCGCTGGGATGTGTCCCAGCATCCAGCCAGGTCTTTGCACTGCTTTGCGCCGCTCTGCTCTGCTCGGATCTGCTCTGGCCTGTCTGAATATTAGCGCCACGTGTCCTCTGCGATGTTGCCTATGCGGTTTTATGGCATGGCCCTGTTATTTATTTGTTTGTAATTACGCGTGCTCTAAACAAAATCCCGGCGCACTTGAAAAACGCGCCCAGTGCCAATAGCAATTGCAGTCCTGCAGCATGCTCTTTTTTCCAATGATGCGACACGTGCTCGAAATGGAGGCTGGCGATGTTAAAGGGCCTCCTCCTATTGGCAGAACGGGGAGCAGCTGCTGGCTCTAGGTACGTATTCCCAGCGCATTAGCAACAATAGCCGAGATGCTAAGCCATTTGGTCATTGTCAACAATTTTGGGACTCTGACTTCGGCTTTGTCTTGTCTCCACATCCACAGCTCAAGCGCGTGTCCCTCGCTCGATGTTATCCTCCGTGTGTCAGTTGTCAACATTTTGGACTGGCTTTTAGCTACGGCCTTAGCTTGTCAATTGATTTGCGTGGGATCAGGCCACGACATGTGAGGCATGAATCGAAATCATAATTTGTGCTCGGGGTTGCTCTGAATGTCTTCCAGCCGGATTTGCGACATAGACAAGCAACAATGTGAGCTAAGCTCTGCCGAGTATAAAATAACATGCATCGAGTTTTGCTAACGATTATGAAACATGAATCGAATTAGAACTAGTAATCAAAATTGAGCCATAAGCTGAATGGTTTGCTCGAATATCTGACACCCTGTATTCCAGTGGGCTTATGGTATGTCTGTCTATCTGTCTATCTGTCTATGAATTTCTTCCGTTTATTCGGCCTGCTTTCCTTTCGATTGTTTTCAATCACATCTCGCATAATTTTCACCATATATTTATATTTATCACTTATTTTGATTATTTATTTATAAACTGATTTGTCACATCATCCGAAATTTGAGTACAATAAAAACGTAAATGGGAAACAAGTGAATCGAAAAGTGTCAAGACGAGATGAGTTTAAGCATATACAGATGAGTCAATACAGCTCTATCTGTATATGTCCCTCTATCTCTAAAAGTGAAGACTAGACTTTCCAGTATAAATTATCAGACATATCGTAAAATCTAACATTTATTTTATTTTTATTATTTTTTTATTGTTCAAGGTGAATCCCTTGAATATTTTTTTGACAATCATTATGCTACAAATTTATTTTTTAGCAGAGGGTTTGTTTGGCTTTTCAACTGAGACATTTATAGATTTGCTAAGAATTTGTTGTCAAGTATAACTTGACTGAGGTAAGTTAAGTTAATTTTATATTGTTATATTTTGAAGCCATATCATAAAATTTATTGAAAATATTTCTAGATAAGTATACCATATATAAACTGCCTTTTTCTGGGTAAAGAAAGAAAGAGAAGAGAGAAGAAAGGGAGAAGGCTGTTTGCTGCGAGAGGCAGATATCTCCTAGTCAAATACTCCTCACTAAGGCCATTCCAACTATTGTAATTGTATGTGTGTGTGGCAGAAACCTAGAATACTTGGCTGGCATATGACTCTAGTTCCACAGCTGAAGTACTCTAATTTGCTTATCGCTTTAAATGTGGAAATCTGTCTCGTGTTAATAGATTTACAGACAATCCTGATTTGTGATTTGAATTAGCAACTAAAAAGTCCACATTTGATTGAAGGAATAGTTAAGCAGAGCATCTAAAGACGGTGCTAAGATAAGTCGTATGCGATATATTTTACATTTGATCCATATTAACTCAGCAATTGATATTTTCAATCTCTAATCTCTTCTTAACTCCAGCTCTAATAACTTTTATAAAGCACAATAAGTCTCTCTCTTCTTCATCTGCATCTCCTCATCTTTCATGGTATATTGAATAGCGACTACGCCTTCTTTTTAATTTCAGCAATTATATTATTAGTTTCAACGGCCGAAACAGCATAGGAAATGAGCGAAAATCAACGAACGCTTTAATGCGGTTAGGTCAAGCAGCTATGCCTAATTGAAAAACACTTATCGAGAAGGCTCTTCGACACAAGTCAGGGCAACCGCACTACTGTGCCACAGGTGCCACACACACACACAGAGACATAGTTTACTATATATGTATATACATACAGAAGTCCGCTTACAACACACTCTCATCAGCAATCAACACTTTAGCCACATTTCATCCGCTGCCCCAGCAAAAATCACAAAACAACAGCGAAAAACTTGGAATAATTAAAAGCATAAATAAATAACTGATAGTTACACAGAGAGAGGCAGATAGATAGAGTGAGAGAGAGGGGAGAGAGCGACAGGAGCTGAAAAATATTAGACTAGACAGGTGCAAGAGCCATAGGCAAATTGCGGATGACGAGTTGGCTTGGCCACTGGACCTAAGAGCTAAGAGCTAAGACCCCCGGACCTGAGACCGGGCCAACTGAGAATGAAAGCTGTTGCTTGGTACTCACCCTCGAGCGCTCGATTCCTTGATATTAAAGCCAACACAAATTCCGGATTTGGGTCATCGTGATCACCGACGCCAACCGCAGCATGTTGCTGATGATGGCTGTGCTGGCCAGCGAGCAGGTGCGATGCCTGCGGCGTGGGCGGCAATTGTTGCTGCTGCTGCTGATGAATGTGTTGTTGTTGTTGCTGTTGCTGTTGCTGCTGGTGATTATCCATGACTGACAGCTGCTGCTGCAGATGCTGTGGATGCGGATGCGGATGTGGATGTGGATGCGGATGCGGATGCTGTTGATGCAATGGCGGTGGCGGTTTCAGCGTTTGCATCATCTCTAAAGCCAGTTGCATGCACACTCCCAACAACAACAACAACAACGAACGGTAGCAAATCGATGAGAACTGCCTTAATTTGCAACTGGTATAAGCACAGGCCTGTCTGCAGCGTTTCGTCACACGCGTCGTATGCGTAATAATCGAAGAGTATCTGACGCACTAGCGAGCAGGCACTTTTCTTGGCACAATTTTATACAAGCCTGATCAATTTCAATTTTAATGGACTGCCCTGTATTTTAAAAACAAATATATTTATATATATATATTTGAATATGTAAATATTAAACTATAGATATATATAGTGAGACACACGCGCGGCTAGCGCAATCCAACCTGGCAAAGAGGCGGAAATGTTTAGTCACGCGGCGGAGGTTTTGTTTTTGTTATATTCCATAAGGTAAGGCAGACGGCACTGCCTTATAGATAGAGCCAGATTGGATCGCTCGCTGGTTGGTTGACTCGTTGACTGTTTGAGCACTACCACTGCCACTGGCACTGGCACTGGTACTGTGGCACACCGTGTGTAAAGCGCCGTTGCCGTTGCCGTCGCCGTCGCTCGCCTCGATTTCTTATCAGGCGAGCGAAACGCACGGCGGTTTTTCTTTGGTTTTTGGTACTTCGCTTCGATTGTGTAGAGTGTATGTGTGTGTGTGTGTGTGTGTGTGTATTCTTCCACTATACTCGATGCCTTGCTATATCAATTTGGACTCTTATGTGTGTAGAGGCAGCTTCAAGTGTCTGCTTCGCAATATAGTTACAAAAACAATTTCAATATAAACGAAGCTACAAATAGCAAATAACACGCGCTTGTCGCCCTATAATGTAGGGTGCATGTTTTCTTCTTTTTCTTAAAGTTGAGCACACAAACAGAACATGAACAATGCCTATCTGCTTATGGCCTAATTATGCATCAATAGTCGAGCTACTGAAATTATAATAAACTAAACATTGTTTTCGAATCGCTAAAAATTAAATGCTACAAACGTATTTCCATGTAAATTTCTGCTGTTGTGGTTAATTAAGGTCTGAGCGTTTTCAATTTGTTGTGCAATTGGGCACGAAAAAAAAACATGAACTTTAAATTAACTTGACAGATATTTTCGTTTATCAACTTTTGGAATATCCTTTAATTTTTCGTTTAAAAATATTTTGTAGTAATTTTTCAGATTTGATTCGCACTCTTTGTTAGAATTTTAGATTCGTGCTGTTTGTGTTTCACTGCGATTCGATTTCAACTCAATATTCACTCGAACGCCATTTTGCGACGGCAATTGGCAAACGCGACGGAAGGCAGCGACAAAATGGCGTCGGCGTCGACGGCGGCGGCACAGCAGAGCTTAACGGCATGACAGTGCACGGCACGGCAACACTGGCAGAAGCTAACGGACGCCTGCTGCGTTGTTTGTTAGGTATGTATTTTTTGTTTCTTTTTCTTTTTCTCTTCTTTATTTTTGTATTTATGTATTTTTCGTATTTTTGCTGTTGCTGCTGCTATTTGTGGCACTCGGGCTGCATTTTTTGCGCACTTTTTGACGCTTTTGTTGCCGTTGTCACTGCTGCTGCATCTGCGACTCGCGTTATTGTTGCAGCTCTTGCTGTTGTTGTTGTTGTTGTTGTGTGAGCTTTTTTATTTTACTTTTACGATACTTTTTATGCCGTTTGCCTTTTTGTGTGTGCGCTAGCTAGTGTCCGTGTGTGGGTGTTTGTGTTTGTGTGTGTTTACCAATTGATCTTAATGTGACACAAATGATATGGTAAAATGCAGGCAGCCAGGCTAGCGAACAACACAACAATGGCGACAGCGACAGCAACAGCAACAGCAACAGCGACGTCGTCGACAATTTTTATGCTGTTTTTCGTATGCGCCCTGTTATGCTTAACTTGGCCCCACTCGCCCCCTCGTTGCCCGGCAGCAGTTAACAGTTGGCATACCCTATACCTATATCTATGTAATCTATGCCCGTTCCGTTTCCGTTGCCGTTGCCGTTGCCGTTGCCGTTCCCGTTCTTGTTCGTTATGCAGGCGGCATTACAATATTTTGTGAAACCTAAAAGTTTTAGCAGAAAAGTTTTTTCTCTTAAGAATTTTCGAGTAATAACTGCAAAAAAGCGCTGCGGCAGCGGCAACAACAGCAACAACAGCAGCAGCAGCAACAACAACAACAACAGCCAAAGCTGAAACGAGCCAACGCCTGGCGACACCTTCGCTGTGGCCCCAAAACAACAGTCAACAGCACTTAAAAGTCAGCGACGGCAATGGCATAGCACAAATATGAGAAACTTAACTCAAAAGTCCAAGTCAATACGCGCGGTCAACGCAAAAACAACAAAAGCCATGAACAGAAGAGGAAGAAGAATAAGAAGAACAGCAGCAGCAGCAGCAGCAGCGGCAACAACAACAACAACAACAACAACTGTAGCAGCAACAGCAACTGCTCGCCTTCCAGGCCGCAACAAGCACCGCCCCTTTATATTGAAAACATTGGAAATCGTTGATAACAACAAAACCAAGAGAAGCAAAAACAACAACAAGCAATTGCCCCGCCACAGTTGGCATTTTGGTCATGCGCGAGAGTCCGTTATCTTATCGGCAGCGACGCCATTAAACTGGAACTGGGAAAGCTCTGTTGCTTGGGCTGGGTTGGGCAGGCGATTGTACAAGGGTTAAAGGCGTTCCAGCGGCTGCGCAGTGCAGCATGCGCAGAGCGGCCAGACCAGTCAATCATTATTTTTACCCAACTCGAGTCACCTTGTGCGCCAACACACTGCGAATACCCTGTATAAAGTGCTTCATGTGTGTCAGGCAATTGGCATTAGGAAAACTGAAATAAACCAAAAATAATTGGAATGTTTGAATTAACATTTTCTTCTGCGTATATTGATGAATTTTAATATTTTTTTTATTTATATAATTTTATATTATTATACATTAAAATACGTACTATGTATTATTTTATTTACTTGAATTTATTTATTTATTTTTGTAAAGGGAAATTAACATATTTAAATATAGCACAGGGTATTTGTCAGCTTAGCCCAGCTCTCTACTGCTTTACTACTGTCTGCCTGTCTATTTTTCCAATAACGGGTGCTTCCTGTTGGCCAGCCCAACCGCCCAACCGCCCATCCGTCTGCCTGGCATTTTGTTTTCGCATTTATTTATGAGACGCTTAGAGCGCGCCAAGTGCCACACGCCACACGCCGCACGGCAAGCGCTTTGACCCAAACCACAATATGATGGACTCTAGTGGAGGACAACAGCTGGTGGTCATATCATAGCCGAGTTGCCCAGCAAGAGAGCGCCTTTTAATATACGGATCACATGGAGCACTGGAGCACAGGGGTATTCAATAGTTGCCCTTATTATAACGAATTTCAACTGCAATAAACGGCAGCAATTTGTGAGTGAGGCCAAAATAATATGTCAAATATATACGCATCTAGTTTTTTATATGGAAGTCTATAGTGTTTTTTTTTTTTATGGAGCTTGGAGGCCAGGTGTTGTGTTAACTAGGCTAAAACTTAGTTTATTACAGTAAAGATATCCTTAAGTTCATTCCAACCTTTGGCAGATCGGAGGCGCTTTAATAACATATTTTAAATATATTCAGATATATTATGGTAATATATTTTAGTAATTTATATTATTATTTAGCAAAGCGTTGAATGAAACAGTTATAGGCACACCATAAATAAATTATACTTAGAACTATATTGTTATTGGTAGTCGAGCTCTACTTTTCGCTCTATAATTACCTCACTTAGATATTATTACATAATTTTTATCAAATTATATTGATAATTTTAGTTAGTTTAGATGAGATATAATCGATATAGTTTGTCCAGCCGAGAATTCTTCATATCGGAGTAACATTGTAACAAGGGCCACATTTGCTTGAGAAATTATAAGTATAAATTAATAACACAATTATCGTACGTAATAATAATATGACCAAGATAAGTATTACTATTAAGAGAGCGTTACCTCTGTAATATTTCGTGACAATTTAAACATTTAAACAAGATAAACAAGTTTTCATCGTAACACGGGGACAAGCCTATACTCGACCAATTACGCGTGACATACTTCATTCACAAAAAAAAAACAAACCGTTATACCCGGTCAATAAATGAAATAAGAGTATATTGGTTTTGTCTGGTCTCCGTCGAATTAACTGTAGTCCAAACTGAATTGAACTGATTTGACATCACTATATAGTCGTGCTAATTGTCCATCTTATATATATAAAGCTCATTGGAGGCGTGGCCAATCGAGAAAACTATCTATTACAGCCCTTTGTTGGTTCACCTTAGCCCTGGCCTTAGTTTTGATCACACATACGCCAAAGGCGTTCCTCCTGGAGGCGTGGCAAATCAAAAAATAAAACACCATTCTTAGTTTTGTTGATCCATTGGACTAGTTTTCAGATATTATAAGGTAGATCATTAAGTTGACTAAACTGAAAGATCAACTCTTCAATGAACTAGCCTAAAACATATTTTCTCATAGTTCAGCCTAGTAACAACGGAACGGAAATTGGAGCGTGACCCTGAAAATTGTAGGGCAGCTCAAAAAAGCAATGCGAACTTGTGAAATGCATTGACCGTTTGAAGCGGCCCAGTCAAATGATGACGATGATAATGATGATGATGATGATGCAGATGCACCACGAGTTCCCAGTTCAAGCTCGTGCTTACAAAATAGACGAAAATCTATTGACAGTGACTGTGACTTTCAAAATTTCGAGCATACTCGAATGACTGGGCGGAACTTTATAGCAGGTGTTTATGCAGTTGGGTAGAAGAAGGGAAAGGGGAAGGGCAGGGGGGAAGTGGGAAATGTTATGCATCTGAAAACGATTTGGAGGGACTTTTTGCCAAAGTGACAACAGCTAAGACAAGGTAATAATTATTATAAACCGGATTGTAATAACAATGGATCATCCATTAAATACACTGAGAGAAAATTCGATGAGTGAAAAATACTTAAAAGGAAATGTTAAGAACTTTTATATTAATGTATATGAATTTAATGCGATCTTTGTTATGTGTCGTTAAAGTCGCAGTTATTTTTCGCAGTGTAGTTGTACTATTTAATATTTATTAGAGAGGGTTCTGGTACTGTAATATCTATGTTAATTTTACTCGAGATTATCGAATTACACGCAGTGTATAGACATTTATTACGGTCATCCAAGGTCGGTACAGTGATATTGTATGGAAATTTCTTGCAGTGTACTCGCTTTATTAGACAATTAAACGCATTTCATTAAAATTTCATCGACGATTTTCATGCTATTTTTCTTGTTTTTGTTTTGGTTGTTTTCATGTTTCTGTATGTTGTCTGTGTTGATGTTGGTGTTGGCTATGAACTTGTCTTAATGTCGCTACAGCGTTACGAGTTACATAAATCTCGCCAATGATAACGAAAAACTTGCTGACTGTGCACATTTTTACACATACTATGCAAGTGGCTCATCCAAAAAGTATTGTTTGAAAGTTTTGACCGACTCCGAAGCGAGCTTGATCAAGTGAGTCTTTGACATGTCGCAGCGAGTTTCATTTCTCGATTCGAATGTCAACGGTGAACAAGTGCAAAAGTCAGACGTCGCAGTGTATCAGCAGAGACTCTTATATTGAAACAAATATACCTAGGAATAGATCACAGGATATACAAATATTGAATATACATATATACGCACACATACTCTATATATTATAGAGTGTTGCTTAAAATGGACTTTGGTGAATTTCGCGAATTTGGTCACGCTTCCATTGAGTTCATAATCAACTACTTGAGCAGCATACGTGAGAGGTGTGTGTGTGTGTGTGTGTTTTGTGACTGTGTGTGTGTTATCCTTTTCAAGCAATTTGTTACCTCCACAGAAATGTGCTATCCAACGTGTTGCCATACGATGTCATCAATCAGCTGCCTAGGCAAATACCAGAGCAACCCGAGCACTGGCGACAAATACTTGAAGATCTGGAGCATATTATCCTACCCGGATTGACACACTGGCAATCGCCCTACTTTAATGCCTTTTATCCGTCATCCACATCCGCTGGCTCCATAATCGGAGAGCTGCTTATAGCGGGCATAGGAGTCTTGGGCTTTAGTTGGGTGAGTTACAAATATATGAAATCAGAAATTGTATATTTCATTAAATTTGACAAGAAATTAATCTATTTTGAAATACAAACTCTTGTTTCTAATTTAAAGAAAATTTAAATTTTTTAATAAATTCTGTTCGTTTAGAAATTGTTAAAGTAATAAGTGAACTGATTTTATACATACATACATACCAAATTCAGTTACAACCGATTTGTCCGTCTACATTTCTCTCAGTCCAATTTCATTTTAATCTCAGCTAACTATATGGACCCAGAATACAAGTTTTTTCTATTATTTTAAATTATATAATTTAAGTTGTGGAAAATATCATTTCTAGTGTGGGAATGAAAGTTATGCTTATATGTTTTTAGATGAATTTGTATACGTGCATAACTGCACAATAACCAGAGTTCCGAAAAAGTCAAGGCAAACTAGAAGACTCATACTTGTTTGGTTACAATGAAATATGCATTTATTTCACATTAACTAAAATATTTATATACCAAACTTTTTGAATTGATATGATGCAGTCAATCAGGTGTCATTCTTTTATTTGAAAGAGATAGTGTTAAGAGAAACGCTGACCTAAAGTCAACTAAAGAGAAACCTGTTGAGAGCAGCTGCGACCAAGTGAGAACGGAAAGCCAACTGATGCATCGAGGTGCTGTGGGAAACAAATTGTGACTGGGAACAGACACCAATCTCCGAAATTCGTTTGTAGAGTAGCAATAAATGTTTAAGCTGTCGTTTAAATACATTTATTTACATAAACATTGTAGAACAGTCAAACAGAAACCTGTTGGTTCTAAGCGCAGCTAAAGTTGGCTGAGAACAGTTTGCAGCTGGCTGCTATGAAACGAGAAAAATTCACTGAGAAGAGTTAGTACACTAAATTGCAATAAGTACATGCAAATGCGTACTTTATTTGTTTCTGTGTATAAAATAAAAATAAATAAAATTTGGCATAATACATCACCAAAGCAAAGGCCAGACAGAACACTTTTAGCTTTAACAGCGCCTGAAACTGATTGGGAACGGCTATAAAACCAATTGGAATCAATCGGCAAACCAATTGAGAACAGATGAGAATGCCCGTTAAACTCGAATATAAATTGCAAATTCATTATGGTAAAACATAATTTTTTTGAATTTGTATTTTAGACTAGTTTGTTGTCATAGCTAAGTAGGTTGGTCAACGTCTTTTTTAATAGAGATGCTATTGATTATTTGTGCTAGTAAGCATATATGTATGTATATCTTGGGACTATTTATTTTTTATGGCTTAGTGTCAATATAATTAGAAAGGGCGAGGCATTCTCTAATTGAATTACCTGGATTTGAGCTCGTTTCGCAGACAATTAGATGAACCCCTGCCACTCAGCTGTGGAGTATTAAATGAGCAGATCTCGGGCGTCAATTTGTGGATCGCTCGATCGCTCGATCGGTTCGTCGGGCAGTATAAAAGGCACTTCACTAGAGGCGCGCTTTGACAGAGTTAAATTCAACCTCGTAGTGAGAAGAGCGACAAAAAGTGTTGGTGTTGGCCATTGGGTGTAAAGGTGTATAGAGCTTTGTAAACAGCAAACAATAAAGGCAAACACCCAGACAGACAATACGCGAAAAGTACAAATAGAAACGCACTAGGCATTACAACAAAATTCGACGCTCAAAACGTGACCGTAATTCCAAGATGGATGCCCAAGAATTTCGTCAATTTGGCAAAGCGGCGGTTGACTTTGTGGCTGATTACTTGGAGAACATCAGAGATCATGATGTGTTGCCCTCTGTGGAGCCGGGCTATTTGCTGGATCTGTTGCCCAAGCAAATGCCTGAGACTCCTGAAACTTGGAGCGAAGTGCTAAAGGACATCAATCGAGTGATCAAGCCGGGCATCACGCATTGGCAATCGCCCAATATGCATGCCTACTACCCCACCAGTGTATCCTACCCCTCAATTGTGGGCGAGATGCTGGCCAGCGGCTTCGGCATTATGGGCTTCAGTTGGGTACGTGCAGGTGAAATCTCATCTCTTGTTCAATCGTGCTGAATGGGAGCCCTTTGTCCGCGCGCGGCAAGTGAAAGCGCCAAAGAACTTGACAAACGAGTTGTTAAAGTCGCAAGCCAGCAAACAAACAAAACAAACTTTATTTATTCATCTCGGGGGACTGGGTCAAGCTTTATAAAATTTTAGCTGCATTCACCGAAATGATTAAACATATTTTTCCTTTCCGTATTTGCAGATCTGCAGTCCGGCTTGCACGGAGCTGGAAGTCGTCGTTATGGATTGGCTAGCCAAGTTCCTGAATCTTCCCGAGCACTTTCTACACGAGAATGAGGGACCTGGTGGCGGTGTCATTCAAGGCTCTGCCAGTGAGGCAGTGCTGGTGGCTGTGCTCGCCGCCAGAGAGCAGGCAGTGCGACGTCTGCGACTCAGTCAGCCAGAGCTGAGCGAGAGTGAGATTAGAGGCAAACTGATTGCCTACTCATCGGATCAGAGCAACAGTTGCATTGAGAAGGCGGGCGTCTTGGCGGCCATGCCCATCAAGTTGCTGCCAGCTGGCGCGGATCTTGTGCTGCGTGGCGATGCACTGAAGCAGGCCATTGAGCAAGATGTGGCGGCAGGTCTCATACCAGTTATCTGCATAGCTTCGCTAGGCACCACAGGCACATGTGCCTACGACGACATTAAATCTCTGGCCAGCGTCTGTGAACAAAATGAGGTGTGGCTGCATGTGGATGCGGCATATGCTGGTGGCGCCTTTGCTTTAGAGGAATGCTCGGAGCTGCGTCGTGGCTTGGAGCGTGTGGACTCGCTTAACTTTAATCTACATAAATTTATGTTAGTCAACTTTGATTGTGCCGCCATGTGGTTGCGCGATGCCAACAAGGTGATTGACAGCTTCAATGTGGATCGCATTTATCTAAAGCATAAGCACGAGGGTCAGACGCAGATTCCAGATTTTCGCCATTGGCAGATTCCGCTGGGCCGGCGCTTTCGCGCTCTGAAAGTGTGGATCACATTCCGCACACTTGGAGCTGAGGGCCTGCGAGCTCACATACGCAAACACATCACATTAGCTAAACAATTCGAGGATCTGGTGAAGGCAGACGAACGTTTCGAGTTGATTGCTCCGCGTGCTCTGGGCCTGGTTTGCTTTCGGGCGAAGGGTGACAACGAACTCACATCACAGCTGCTGCAGCGCCTAATGGAGCGCAAGAAGATTTACATGGTGAAGGCGGAGCATTGTGGTCAGCTTTTCCTGAGATTTGCCGTATGCGGCATGGATCCAAAGCCGTCGGACATTGAATTTGCCTGGACGGAGATCCAAACACAGCTAACATCGGTGTGCGCAGAGCAACAGGTGAATGCTCGCAAGGCTGGCGAACTATCCGAGCTTACGCACCATTTAAGTGGATTGCATGTGACAAATGAAACGCTACAGCGTTAGTTCAAAATAAGAATAAAACTTACTTCACATACATATATACTTACATGCAGTCAATATTAAAAAATAATTTAAATTAACTTGGTCCAAGCGTTGGCAATGTAATCAAAATAATAGATTTAATAAATGGAAAAACAGTTGAAAACCCAAGATTTGTTCATATCAATTGAGCTGCAATTGTTTCAATTTCAAAGCAATTGAAATGTGTTCAGTTAATATACTCGATATGCATTTACGATATTGGTAAATACGCGCAGTGCTACCAGACTTGCGAAAATGTAAATTTAAACAACTTATGAACTTATTATTATTATTATTAAACTGCACTTTTATTTAGTATATTTAAGAAAATAGTTTATATTTTTATTACGTATTTCGGCAACCAATATTTTTAAATTTTCCGCCACAATAATATATCTAAAGTCGATATACTTATTCGATGACCTTTGGCACTCGAATAAAAATTATTGAACAGCGTTGCCAGTCCTGAAAACTAAATGCAGCTGTTTATTGCAGGGAGTGAATGAACTGAATATGAAATCGCAAATACACTTATTATAATTTTGTGTAATATTTGTTTTATAATTGATATTTGACAGCTCCTAATTAAATTTAAATTTTGTATAAATACTTCGTAAGCAAACGGAGCGTAACACTTTATCATATATCATTCACTGTACTTGCATAGAAAAGTGTATTTGTGAAATGTGTCAATCCGATAGTTTTGTTGTAAACCCAAATCATAGAGCACTCGCATTCATAACAAAATTTCACTGTTTTCGCAAAACACCCAGAAACTGATCAGGCCTGCTGACACTTTGATCTGAAATGGTAAGTGCAAATTATTTGCTGCACTTGAATATAATAAATAATTGCAAATGCTATCCGTTTGTGCGCAGTTATGTATAAACTAGCCAATAGGCGCAGCTTATACAATGCAGCAGCACTCCAAGCTGAGCTCACCGGGCTGCAACAGCATGGGAGCAGCCACCACGACTTCAACCATAATCTGGAGTCTGCCAAACGAAATGCCCAGATTGTGATAGTTGGCGGTGGTCTGGCAGGCTTGTCAGCAGCCAAGCATCTACTGTTGAACGGGTTTCATAGTACGCTCGTCCTGGAGGCAACGGAACGCTATGGTGGTCGCATAAACTCCAAGCGCTTTGGCGACACATTTTGTGAGCTGGGCGCTAAATGGGTTAACATTAATGGCTCCCATGATTCCATGTACGAGCTATTGCGTAATGCCGAAGGCCTGACAAAGCAGCTGAAGCAGCCGTCGCCCGTCATTTATGTGCACACAGTGGGTGACGGTAAGCAAGATCAACAGAGCAAGGTGCCAACTGGCATGGTTGAACAGATAGATACGTTGTTCCGGGACTTGTGCCGCGGATTCAAGGTGCGCGATAAGGTGAAGAGTGGCGGCGATTTGCACTCGTTGGACAATGTCATGGCATATTTTCAGTCGGAGAGCGACAAGTTGATAGCTTCATCCTTTAAGCAGCCCGGCGAACAGGCAATAGCACGCGAGATCTTTCAGTCGCTGTTCAAGGACTTCAGCAGCATATTGGGCTGCTGTCTTGAGTATGTGAATATCCAGCATGTTACCTCATGTCCGTTGGAGCAGGAAGCGCATCCGATATACGTGCCCACTGGCCTGGACAATGCTGTCAATGCGCTAACCCACGACTTAAACAAGCAGCAGCTGCAGACAGGCAAACCCGTCGGCCAAATACAGTGGAAGACGCCCTCAGATACGCAATTTGTGGGGTGCCTCGATGGCAGTCTGTATAATGCCGATCATATAATCTGTACGCTGCCTTTGGGTGTGCTAAAGAACTTTTCTGGTATCCTGTTCAAGCCCATGCTGCCGCTGGAGAAGCTGCAAGCCATACAGAATTTAGGTTTTGGTAATCCAGTCAAAATCTATCTTTCCTACAAACGGCCCATTGGTCGATGGCTTAAATCGAATCTACGTCCGTTGTGTCCATTACATCAAGCAAATCCAAGCGCGGCTATTGAAGCAACCGATGCAAATCTAAAGCGAAGCTGGACTCGACAGATTGTGGAAATATCTCAGTTGCCTAGCAGCCAACATGTCCTCGAAGTACGCGTCGGTGGCGGATACTACGATGAGATTGAGAAGCTACCCGATGCGACGCTGCTGGAGCAGTTTACAATGCTATTACGAAAGTGTCTGTGCAACCAGAATGTGCCCTATCCGCAGGCCATGCTGCGCTCCAACTGGAATAGCTCCGCGTGTTTTCTAGGCGGCCGGCCTTATTTCTCCGTCGACAGCAGCGCTCGCGATGTTCAGTCCTTGGCAGCTCCTCTCGGCGATGCAGCACCAACACTTCTCTTTGCAGGCGATGCCACCGCAATGCACGGATTTGGCACCATTGACGGAGCACGTTCCAGTGGCATACGTGAGGCGCAACGTATTATCGACTTTTACAACATGAAGCACAGTGTCTAAAAAAAACCTAAAAAAAAAAAAAAAAAAAAAAAACAAACAAAAACAAAACTCGTTTCAGAGCCCAAAAACCTAGTCAAAATTAAAGGTTAATTCTATATATTAGTTATATAAATATAATTAATTAAGAACATTTATTAAAAACGTTAAATAAAACCAAGCATTCTATTTTATGAATATCATTCAGTAATAATCCACACCATTTTGTACACAGAGTAATCTATCTAGCAAATTCAAGTCAGGGCTTCTTCTTTAAATATGTCACATTAAATAGATTGGAGCTGAACCTGTTATGGAGGTTCTGTCATGAATGCTTGGTTTGATTCCCTCCATCTGAAATCCAATGGACGAATTTAATTATGTAATTCATGTCTTCTTTGAAACAACGTTTCTCTGTGCATCTCTATTTGTGTACAATTTAAATTACCATACAGGAGTTTAATACGTTACGTAAATATTTAAGTTACCGATAGCTCGCGCCATATTAGTATTAAAATACGATATTTTTTCAATTAGATATTCTATCGCAAACTGTTTTATGTGAGTTATCGGCTATTTACAATCGAATAAAATATACTACGATATTAGTATTTTTATTTGAATAAATACAGTATATTTTAATTAAAAGATATATATAGCTGTATCTTCTCAAAAATACGCAATAGGTAAATAAAAATATTTTGTTAAAAATGTATAGTGTAGAATATTTATTTATTAAAATATATGTATATTTTAAGCATTCGCGTTTCTTCTAAATTGCATTTAGCACATTTAGCTTTAATGATAAAACTTCGTTTCATAGATATTTCAACAAAACTAACGTTAAAAATATAGAATATCAAATAATTACTTTGCGCTCGTGTCAAATCCTAACCCCATAGTCAAAATTAAAGAAAAATTGATTGTGTTAGTTATATAATAATGATTAATTAAGCACATTTATTAAATACGAGTAGCCTTTAAAGAACAACAACGATAATAATGATATTTGATGATACACTAATACTCAACAATATTTTGCATGTACATATGTATGTATGTAGATATTTCAAGCATTTAAATATGTATATTATATATGAGCCATGATTATATTCCCTAAACACGTCAGTTTATATATAGTTGGAGCAGTAGGTGTCTTTTTACTGCTTTTCAGCTGCCTCAGACTGTTCCAGTTCATCGGCTGCAGCGCTGACTTCCTTCCAGGAGTACTCCATGTCCTCGGATCGTGTGAAACGCGAGCAGACGGCCATGCGTAAGAAGTAAACATCGCGTATTTTAGCGGGCACCATGTGAATGTTGCCACGTCCATTAATCCGCTTCAGCAGCGCTTCGTTGCGCTCGTTGCTGCCCTTCAGCCTGAAGCAAACCAGGCCCATGCTCACCTCAGCAGCCAGCTCGAAGCGCTTGTCCTGCTGGCAGAGATCACCGAACTGCTTGGCAAAGCCGCAGTGGCGTCTGATATGTGCCTGCAGATTCTCGACACCGTACAGACGCAGCACGAACCAGAGCTTGAGGGCGCGGAAACGGCGACCCAATGGGATTTGCCAGTGGCGATAGTCAGGTGCGGAGCCCTGCATGTCGTGCTTTAGGTACAGGGGATCCACATTGAAAGCGTTTACCACCCAACTGGGGTCCTTCAGCCACATGGCCGAGCAGTCAAAGTTGACCAGCATCCATTTGTGTGGATTGAAGTTGAACGAGTCGGCGGTCTCGATGCCCTTCATGTGGTGACGGTACTCGGGGCAGATGAAAGCTGACCCAGCATAGGCCGCATCCACATGAACCCACACGTTGTGCTTGTTGGCCACAGCACCGCACTCATCCAGTCGATCGAAGGCGCACGAGTTAGTCGTGCCCAAGGTGACAACAGCGTAGAAAGGTATGAGACCAGCATCCAAATCCTCTTTAATTGCCTGCTCCAAGGCATCGCCACGCAGACGGTTGTGCTCATCAGCCGGAACTGAACGCAACTTGACGCCGCCCAAGAGACCAGCTCGCTCCACAGAGGAATGGGCCTGGGCCGAGGAATAGCCCACCAGCTTGCCAATGATTGTGTGCTCATCCCACTCCGGATGCTCCTTCTTTACCTGCTGTATCTTCTTGGCCTTGGCGCCCAGCAGAGCTACCAGAGTCGACTCGCTGGCTGTTCCCTGAATCACGCCGCCTCCTTTTCCTCCGGAGCAAGCCAAAAATTCAGCTGGCAGATCCAGCATCTTGCCCAGCCAATCGAGCATAACCACCTCCAGCTCCGTGCAGGCCGGACTCGCTATCCAAGTGAATCCGATGCAAGCAATCGCTCCACTCAGCATGTCCGCTACGATGGCTGGATACGAGTTTGCTGTCGGGAAATAGGCATGGAACTTGGGGCTGTGCCAGTGGGTCACACCGGGCATGATGACTCGCTCAATGTCCTTCATCACATCCTGCCAATCCTCCGGCTTCTCAGGCGCAGCATCTGGTATCAGTGGCTGCAAATAGCCAGGCTTCACCTCGGGCAGCACCCGCCTGCAAAGAAAACCAACAATTGCATTAGTCTTATCTTATTAGCAGCCATTCAAAAAGCTTCACAAAGTGCGAAATTCAATTAAATATCCCTGTCGAGCCTGCAACCCCCAGCTCAGTGCTCCCTAAAATCAATATCAATGTGATGAAAGGGTGTTGAGTGGTAGCGTGACATGTTGAATTACATACATATTTCCATATATATTTCGCATAAATGATTTTGAGTAGTCGCGGGCAGGACATGAGCGTGGAAGTTAAAAAAAAAGAACTTGAGCCCTACAGAATCTCTTCTTGTGCTACTCATGTATTCCTATAATAAGTAATATTCTCTGTAGTAAGGTAAGTACAAATTCTGTAGACATATAACATTATAACACTTTTATTTGATATTGAAATACACGAGTACATATATATGCATATGTATGTATGTATGTAAATAAACATCAAAATTTATTTGCATAGTATTTATTTAGATTATTCTAAATATGTATATTTAAAAATAAAATACTTTTTCAACTATAAATTAAAATACCGAAATATTTATTTTCCGATTAGAGATATATGTTTAAAACATTTTTCCCAGTAAGCCTAACTGAAAGAAATAAGCTTAGCTATTCTTAAATGACTTTGATCTGTAAGAACATACATATGTATGTATATAAAAAGTCTCTGAATCGAGTCATAATGAGATTTATTACCATATTAATCCACTGATACTAGAATTAAATTGTAGATATACATGTATACAATACATATATAAACTGTAATCCATTAGCTAAAATTGTTGTTCTGGTTCCAATTCTAATACTATTGGCAATATATCTTAATTTTCCCTATTAAGCCTTCAAGTAGTAGGGAAGTAAGGAAGTACATACATATGTGATATTTCACAAATGAAGTCTTGTTCAGGTTCCTAATTTAATAATTTCATTATTTACTATAGGCGGAGGCCAATCAATTAATATAAAATTTGTACGCCACACATTCAAATATAAAATCAATAGTCAATAAATCATTATTCAAAATCAAATAAGCCAAGATTAGTAACGTTTCTAAAAAGTTCACGAGCTCTGAGCTCTGATATTTTCCAAGGCAATACCAACACTGCATTGCTGAAGAACAATGTACAGGTGAGCGCTGCAGCCGAAGTTAAATAACAATAATAATCATAATAATGTCGACCTTGACACGCCAACTAACAGACGGCAAAACCTTATAATGTTGTAATTAATGCCATTGGCAAAAAAATAAAAGCTAAAACTTGTGAAAGGTCTCAGCTAGAAGGCCGGAACAGGTGAACAAATCTAACTCAAGAAACTTTCCCATTGACTCAGCTGACTCAAGCATTGTGGCAAAAGGTTATTGAAATGATTATACATATATAAATATAAATATAAAAAAAAATTTATATAAAATAAATCTTAAATAATTCAAGACACGAAATATAAATGGAATATCAGGTATTCTTAAAGTTTGTAATTTTCTCAACAATTTATTAACGTTTGTGCTCCACTGTGCAATGTATCGATCAATTATACACATGCGGAAATTGGAAGAGAGAGTGTTACTAACTATAGGTCAATCAGAACGAACTTTCAAATTGAATCCGAATTCGCATTCATATCTGAGGTCAATTCAAGTCAATGAAAGCGTTATGTATTTATAGAATATGTACATGAAGTGTTAAATGAATTGTAACTGGTTCGCTCACTCACCTGTCGCGCACATTCTCCAGGTAATCGGCTATATAATCAACCATTGATTTGGCAAAGTCTTTGAATTCGGGCGCTTCCATATCGATCTGTAAATGCAATTGCAGCAGTCACATTAATTATTTCATTTAATTAAATTTACACAAATGTACTAAAAATATAAAAAAAATATAATAACAAAACCAAAACCAAACCGAATACTCACCGAGACACTGGAATCCAGTTTATCTGCCACCAAAGTGTTAGCTTTTGCCTTACTCTCACTTGGCAAGGGCATATTAGTGTTAGTAGAACCTTTGCTCATGATCGTTAATGTATGATGAATATATATATATCTATCAAATGCTGCATTAGTTATTAGTGAATGAATTAAATGTTAATTAAATGTAAAATTAAATGAATGAGTATGTGTTAACAGCTGCTCGTGTAATATAGAGCTGTATAAAGCTATCAAGTCTAATAATGCTAATCAGTATATCAGTAAAAGAGTAAAACTTAAGGTATGAAGTCTATCTGTAAAAGATTTCTATTTGTAGTGCTACCAACTAAAAAGCTTGTAGAAGTGAAGTAAAACATTCTAACTGGATAATGTGTGGTGGTCTAATGTGATCCAATTGCAAAACGTAAGTAAGGTACTACTTAAAAACTTATAGAAGAGGCCTACGACTAGCAACCTTGTTGATGGAGTTTCCAATTTTCCATCATTAGCCAACCAAATATACTCTACAATTTATGAAGTATACAAATATTTCACTCTGTGTTAGTCTCAATGAATTTGTACTTATTTTATTTGAAGTAACTTAAGCTATTTTGGCTAAATTTAACAAACATTTACTTTTTAATTATTTTTATATATACCCAATTTTTTCAAGTGTATTAGAATACACGTTTAAGCAATAGAGCAAAAAAAAGTTTTTGTTGTTTTTTTTTTGCAAATTTGTTTGCTTGACTTTAGTCACAAAAAAAACCTTGTGTACAATCAAAAGTTAATTCGCTTGCAGCTACAATTGTGCTGCTTAGCATTAATAAAGGTACGTGGAAAACCTTTTACAAAGCAAACAAGTCAAGATAGAGTTGTTTGGCCTTGAGGCGCAAATGTAAAATAAGTAAAAGCAACAAGTTATAGAAACCAGATTAGAACTATAAAAAAAATTGATAAGACTGTTCGGAATGTTGAAGTTGACCAAATAGTCAACAAGGCTAAGTGCTGAATGCTGAATGCTGAGTTAAGTTAAGTCGCGTTTTGTGGAGTTTTGATTTAAATTAAAGCACATCTTAAAAGGTCATTTGGCAGCATGTATACGCATTAAGTATACGCTCCATTGCTTCAGTGTGATTATTATGTTATGTATTTTAAAGCACATTAATTGTTTAAATATGGCCAAGAGGCACATGCATAACAACTCACATATATATACACACACATATACACACACACTCACCGTTGTGCACTTAAGTTGACTGCTTTTAATTATTTGCACTCTTTCGTCTTGGCTATCGCTGCACTTATGTTACGTTGGGTTACGTTACGTGACGTTACGTTGCGATACGCGTTTGCTATTTAGTTAGTTGCTCGTCTATGATTTGGTCAAGCTGTGCCCGCTCCGACGTCCGTTAGCCAACTGAGTGCTGCTCGTCGTTCGGCGAGGCCTTTTAAAGCATCGCCTCGACTCGACTCGCCTCGCCTCGCCTCGCCTCGATTCGCTCCGCCTCACTCTGTGGGCTGTGAGTGCAGCCGCAGGACCGGTTCACTCGCTTCCCTCAATCGCAAATCTCAAAACGCTGAGCCGAATTTGAATAAACTAATTTGTGCTATAAAATAACAAGTGTGCCTCGGCGTGCATACAATTTAAATATTGCTTTGCTAACAAACCAAAAATTCTTAAACAATTTTTTTTTCGCACGTGCCTTAAAGTGCATTAAACCTGCGTATGCAAGATGAGAAAATATATTTCAGTCAAGCTGATACTGAATTAGCTTGCGTATAATCCAGTTTTTAACAGTAAATAAGAGAATTCCCCCACTGTGATTCATCCGTTGTGTGGGGGATTCCTCAAACTAACAGAGGCGACAAACACGAATTGAATAGTAAACGAAAAAGAAGTATGAAAAACATTTCGAAGCAAAATCAAAAAACTTAAATTTACATTTAACGCTCGATTTGCTGGACCAATTATAGAAATTGTTTTTGTAACGTTAACTCATAGATATAGTCAACGGCAGAGGAAGAGTGGGAGTGAGAGAGGAAGAGAGGGACTACATTAATGTATGCTGACGTATGTATAAGCTACGCTCTGCGTTATTTTCGCTCTCTATGTCCATTCACAATACATGACGTCCACTCTCTCTAGATTCTCTCTCTCTCTCATTCTTCCTTTCTGTGGGTCAGAAGGAGTTGGCGCCACCCAACTGTTGCTGAGTGTGTGCGTGTGCCTGGCATTTCAACGAAGCCACTTTGGCAAATCACTTGAATGAATCAACAGATTTTTGCCATAGCAACCGTTAACTTTTCTCTTATTGTGCTGTCGCACAATAACCCACCCCCATGAGGAAGCGTTTCAGCTCTAATGAGTGGAAGGGAGGGAGAGAATGTTGATTTTCTTACTCGATGCTGAAGTACTTCTATTTGATTTATGGCTGACTTGAGTTGAGATGCTGAGGGCCTGTGTGATGGCGCCCAGAAGTGGGGGATTACATAAACGAGCAGACAAAGCTCAAATGGATTCTGTATGCAGTGATAAAATTCCTATTGGAAGTATTTAGCATAGATAGATAAAAATGACTTTTGCACTGATAAGCCTTAACCCTAGGCAAACTTTTGGCCAGTTTGGACAGTTAAGAACACAGAAAGGCTTCATCATTCATAACCAAATGTTTAGCAGTTATAAAACAGAATGAATGAGTAGAGTCAGTGCGTATAGGTTTTTGTTTAATTTTTATTCTAACTTATTTATACTGAAGTCAATCAACCGTATCTTTGTACAAAAATCAATGATTATAAGGAAGCTTTTATTATTAAATTCAAAGATTATGTTGAAGTTAGTTAAACGCTTTTTAGTATCTGTGTATGCCATAAATAATAAATAATAAATTTACCAGCTTAGATTAGCAGACAGTCTAAACATGGCGACATATATTAGACATTGTTGATTATTGAACCTAAATAAGCTCTGCATGCTTGTAGACTGAAATAAAATATTACTTAATTTACTTATATTTTTCCTTGTCTGACCCTTGAAGACATATATATACTATATATATATATATATATATATATATATATATATATATATATATATATATATATATATATATATAGATAAGGAAAAATATAAGTAAGTAAGCATTCAGCTTGTTTTTGAGTTTTTGTTATTCTAAAATAAAAAAACATCACGTAAAGAGTTTTTATTATTGATTAGATCGTACTTCTTTTCATACTAATCAATGTTAAACTCTTCAATGATAGTGAGTATTTAAGCACGCTTTCTAACCAGATACTTGAACAATAATAGTAAATAGTATAATAATTAAAAAATAGATCGTAGTCAACTAAAAAAGTTCTGAGTGTCATCCCTCGATCAACTCTTTCGAAAATATTCTTATATTAAGTAAAAACTGTATAGTTAATTTTTGTATATACCTCACAGTGTTAAATATAAAAATAATTTTTTTTTTAATTAAAAGAAATTAAGCAAATAGTTAATGAAAAAATTTATTGATATAGATTTATAGATTGTAAAAGCAAAAAATATTCGTGTAGCAGGAAACGAAGCAAATGCTAGATAGATTAATCAGTTGCAACTCTCAACACTATGTGGCTTAGGTAGATGGTTTAACCGGAAAGACGTAGATAAGCCAAGGAAGTAAGGGAAACTGATAAGAATTTGTACGCAACCATTAGTTCGTACAAAAGTTCGTACAGATTGATAATGAAAAGTGAAATGTTATGCCAGTTAAACTATCGTTGTTAGTTTTTGCAGACAGCTGTACCGGCTGACTATTGCTAAACATACTAAGGTTGAATTTCTCAATGTCGTGATCTGTTGATTCCTTTCCTAGTGAAAAGTCGCTTTTGGAAAATGTCAAATAAACCTATGCAAAAGACCTTAAAAATCGGCCAGAAAAAGAGCATTAATTGGGTCATTAATAATGGTAGCGAACTGAGATGACAAAACAATATAATAGCCTATCTACATGCTCATTTTCAGTTATCATTCAAATTATAAGTCGAAAGAGTATATTAGTGATTTACAATATCGAATTGTCCTGAAAATTGTATACTATTCCGTTCAAAGCTTTTTCGTAAGCCGAATTTAAATGTATATTGAATTTTATATTAATATTACAAATACCAGATATTTAGGTTTCATATTTAATATGTATTTATTGTGTTGAATCCTTTGTTCACATAACAAATTTTTGAAGAGTACAGCAACATGTTAATCGATTTCGCCCATTCCGTCTGAGTGCTGCTCAGATGCTCGCACAAATTGTTCAGTTGGCAACAACAAAAGTTGAACAATGTTATAAGGAACACGTAATCAAAGCACAAAAATGATCAAAAATGTTGGCTGATTGGTTACTGCGGACGAGCGTTGAATGCAAAATGCAGAACACGTTGCTGTGATGTTTGATTTAGAAACAAAATCGAAAGTACTTAATAAATGCTACAGGTAGTTACAACTTAAGACGATGAGGCACGAGCTCTACTGCGCCAGGGTTGAGGGCAGATTGAGCAGGGTGCTTTGTCCGCTGGGCAAATAGGCGACACCACGGGACCTCGATAGCTGATAGGCAATGTCCTCGGCAGCTTCAATACGACGCAGCTCAACCAGACCATCGCCAGCCTCACCGAACGACCTAGCCAGCAAATCGGCAGCGGCGGCATCACCCTCAGCTGAAATAATGGAAGCCAACTTCTGTTGCTCTGCTTTCTCGACGACAAAACGTGCCTTCTCCGCCTCCTGCTGGGCCACCTGTTTCATTTCCACAGCCTGTGTGAATTCACGTCCAAAGGTCAAGTGAGTCAACGAGATGTCATCCAAGATGAAACCAAACTGCTTGGCACGCACAGTCAGCTCCTGGGACACACGTTGCGACACCATCTAAAGATGACAAACATTTGGCTTTAATTTATGCCAAATAAAATTAAATTGTTTAAGCTCACCTCACGCTGTGTAATCAGCTCACCGGCATCGAATTGAGCAACGACAGCCTTGAGCACTTCAGGCGCAATGGAAGGCAGCACACGCTCATCATAGTCCTGGCCGAGAATCGTATAGATCTTTGGTAGCTCATCCGGAATTGGGCGGTACAAAATACGCAGCGTAATATTCACATTCTGCAAATCCTTGCTGCCAGTTATCACTGGAACATTTCTGGGCTGCGAACGAATGTCGAAGATAATGGGTCGCTGCACCCAAGGTATAAAGAAGTGTGTACCCTCGCCAACAACATGCTCCTTGATGCCCGTGAAGCGATCGAAAATGACAGCCCGATGGCCACCTTCCACATTATATAATGCGGAGTTCACAACGCCGCCGAGCAGTGCAACGCCGAGACCCATTTGGCCAATGCGGTTAAAGAACTGAGCAGCCATTATACTTAAAAACAAAAAACAGAAAGTTATACAGTTTATATATAAATTACTAAATGTCTATTGTATATGTGTTTATGTAAATCATCGGAAAGCCGACTCAGTTTCACATTTCATTAGATTTATAGGTTAGAACGTCATGTAAACTTGTCAAGTGCAAGTTTATGCTTTTATTAAGGTATATAATATATTTTTCTTGTATAAATATTTACAATAAACAGTTTAACTAACTTTGTATGTGATTCTGCGTTACTGAAAATTGTATAATTACGTTAAAGTTCTACAATATTGCTCGCTTTATTAAAACCGCACGCAATGAAACGACAGCTGACAGTGTTGAAAAATGCCAATAGCGGCAATGTGCATGCAGGCTGATGATTAGTGCCGCAAAATAGGCACAAATATCGATATGTCGATAGATTCCACAATATTTCAAGCAAAAGCAATTCAAATATTGTTTTCTATAAAATGTGTCCAGATTCATTTATTGCGTCATCTCTGCACGTCCGGCTCCTTTAGGCATTTTTTTGTTGGTCGAATCCTCCAGCTCCTTTGCCTTATAATAATGGGGTGCTACCTCCAGGAGCCATTTGCTTTCAATCTCAATGACCTGACGCATGTACTCCTTGGAGGTGAATACTAGCTCATGATAGAGCACCCATCGTGGCAGCTCCTCAAACAACGAGGAGTTGGGATGTATCATAACCGTTTGATTGTGCTTAATTGTCTTGTAATTTCCGCCCTTCGACAAACGTGCCACATGATAGAAGTAGCCCGCCGTCGCGGCCTTCCTCACATTGATTGTCTCCGGCAGACAGCTAACCATATCAATTTCCACACGCTGCATTAGACCAACCAATTGTTCTCGCACATCTCGTGCCCGTTTCATGGAGCGATACTGTATAAAGTTCTCGTAGCACCATTGTGTACTATAGTCCGTCTCCGCCCACTGATTATAGACCTGCAGCAAGCTCAGATGATCTCCATGCATATGATTGAAATTCTTGCGCGCAGTATCAGCGTGTATGATCTTGTCCTTAGGCCTGTAGAATATGGCGCTATTAACTGACAACATAGCCGCTATGGTGACCATCTCCTCAGAGCACTTATATCTGCAAGATATTTACAAGTTTTTAGCATTTAGCAAAATAGAAACAACAATAGTTGCAGTACATACTTTTCGCTGGCTAACAGCATTTTGCCCATCATAGGATCAACTGGAAATTCTGCCATGCGTCTGCCCAGCTTCGTTAATTCACCGTGATGATTGAGTGCACCCAATGCGTATAGCTGTTCCAATGCCAACACTAACGTCTCGTGTGGCGGCGGATCGAGGAAATCAAAATGTATCAGATCGTTAATGCCCAAAGCTTTGAGCATGAGCACCGCATTGCCCAGATTGATGCGGCAAATTTCTGGCACCGTATTCTCCTCCAGCTCGTGCTTGTATGCCCAGGCGGTGTATAGGCGAAAACATTTACCGGGTGCCGTACGACCAGCTCGTCCCGCTCGTTGGTTTGCCGAAGCCTTTGAAATGGGCACCACCATCAAAGATTCCATGCCCGTTCGTGAATTGAAATTGTTTTGCTTAGCGAAACCCGGGTCAATGACATAGATGATGTTGTCTATGGTCAATGATGTTTCCGCAATGTTCGTGGCAAGGATCACTTTGCGTGCATTCGGCGGCGTTGGCTCAAAGATTTTTGCCTGCATGTCGCTGGGCAGATTGGCATAGACGGGAACAACAATGAGTTCACGAATCTTGGAACCCAGTCGCTTGACACGATCCTGCAACACCTCCTGACACGTCTCGATCTCGTCCTGGCCAGTGAGAAACACCAATATGTCACCAAGTGGCTGCGTAGCATGAATCTGCAGCACGGACACGCAACAGGCATCAATATAATCAGCCTCTGGTGCTTTCGTATAGAATATGTCCACTGGATATCGTCTGCCGGGTATGCGGAAAATGGGAGCATCATCGAAGAATGCTGAGAACTTCTCGGCATCAAGCGTGGCGCTGGATATCAGCAGCTTAAGCTCAGGTCGGAACCGTGCTATATCCTTGACAAGTCCAAACAGAATGTCCGTATGCAAAGTGCGCTCGTGCGCCTCATCAATGATCATGACGCTGTAGGAGGCCAGATCTGGTTCAGAGAGGAACTCTCGATGCAGTGTGCCATCTGTCATGTACTTGAGTATGGTGCGATCTGAGGTGCAGTCCTCGAAACGAATGCTGTACCCCACCTCGTTGCCCAATTTAACGCCCATTTCTTCAGCAACGCGAGCCGCCACGGACATGGCAGCCACGCGACGCGGTTGCGTACACCCAATCATCTTCTTATCCGCCGTGAAGCCTGCCTCAACAAGGTATTGCGGTACTTGAGTGGTCTTACCAGAACCAGTCTCGCCCTCAATGATCAGCACCTGATGCTCTCTTACAGCTGCTATCAGATCCTCTTTAAAAGGATAAACTGGCAACGATCTGCGTGTTTCATCCAATGTCATGCGTTTGCGTTCTTTCTCTGTTAGCTCTGTTTCTTTGGCAGCCTTCTCGCGACTCCCATCAAGCGTTAGAGCCTGAATGAAATCAATCTGATCGTCAAGCAACAGCTCATATTCCTCCTCAGCCTTGGCATCTTTGGCACCAAACTGAAAACGTGCCGAGGCCAATTGCTCAGCCTCCCATTTCTTTTGTTCCGAATTGGGCTGCTTCTCAAAGTCATCCACCTCCACGTATTCCGCTGCAACACAAATAGTTTAATCAACCGTTCTATATGATCGGATACTATACTTACATCGCTCGCCTTTCTTAAGATCCTGGGGCATGTGATAGCGCTGAATGCGCTCCAGTTCACGTGCCTTCTCATGCTCTTTGGCAATATTCAATAGCTGTTTCTTGTACTGGCGTTCCTCCCGTTCCCGCTTGGTTAGCCTAAAGAAATCTCAAATGAAACTTAAATACATATGAAAAAATTCATAAAGCAAATACCTACACGCTCTCCTCAAAGAGGTACTCATCGTCGAGTATATCTGCTTCTAGTTCGGCCACTTTGTCATCCTTGCGCTTCTCCAAGTACTGTCGACGTGACTGCACGCGCAGATGTGGCACAATCTTATCCCGATCCTCATGCTCTAATTTCAGCCGCTTGGTAGCTTCTTCAATCGCCTTGCGTCCGCCTGTGGCTTCGACCACTTTGCGAGTTCGCTCCTCATCGCGTTGCTTTAAGCGATTGGCAAACTCATCACGTTCACGCAGATCCTTAATACGGGACTCCTCCTCGCTGTCGGGCTCTTCGGCACTACTGCTACTGCTGGCTGTGCGTTTACGATTTGTACTCGACATATTTTAGGAAAATGCACAATTTAAAGCCAAAACAACAAGAGCTGTTGCCGGCTGCTTAGATTAATACGCTGTTCACAATACATCTAATATTGTATATCGATATATAAAGTAAACAAATATGTTACCATTTCAATTTTACATGGTTACGTGCGGGAGAGACCATAATAAATCACAAAGATCTTTTGTTATTTATATATTTCTTACGTTAATTTAAATTAATTTAGAGAAATTAAAACAGTAATTTTTCAAATATCACCATTCAATTAATATTGCAATACATCGATATTTTTATACCTTTTTCAAATCGATTACTTTTCGCGCGTTACATGCCGCCCTAGTTCTCGAAACGCACAATTCATAAACATATATTTCCAGTAGTAAACAACACAATTTTGAGCATGTCTCGTCAATTAAGTTTTTGTCCACAACAAGAATATGAACTCATTGAATACCCTGGCCGCGTGGTCAACACAGACCGCATGCTGGCCACCTTAGGTGGCATTGTCAACATATCAAAGGTAAGACATAAATTAAAGGTTAATTTCAGTCAAAATATTTATAATTTCTATGCAGGTTCTGGGAGATGAGAAGAAGCGCTTAGAGTTGCGTTTTCATCCGGATAATCCCTACAACAAGCCCGCCTTCGGTGATTGTACAGACAAATCGGGTATTTTATTATCTGTAACTGTGCGACGCCATAAACGTGACAAATCGCGCCCACCTCAACATTTTGTTCGTGTGCTGGGCCATTGCAGTCGAAGCTTCTCATTTGAATGTAAGTAAGGTACACTAGAAATTTGAATATGATTAACAAACAGGAACTGCTGCTGGTAGCTCTTTGTGACTTCCAGTACCTGCCGCTGTGGTACACACCTAAAAGTGTAGATGCCACCGCTGCAACGGAGCTGAAATATGCACTGGATCAGTTGCAGCCGCGCGATGTTTCGGACGTGGAATATTTCAGGTGAGCAGCAAAAAGCATGGAATGAAATGGCATAGAACTAATAGAAAACATTGCCTTGCAGCCGGCCGCATCCGCAGCTGCTTTGCCTGCCAGAACTGTTTGCACGTGTTGACATCGTGCACAGTGGACACTATCGCATGGATGGCACTGGCGATGGAAGTCACGAAGTGCTAGGTGTATCGGCCAAGTCCACATATGACAATCACGATGTCGTCTCTTTCAATATGCAGGACACATTTCCCACTCAGCCAGATGGGCAGATACTTAAGCGCCTTAAGGTGAAATATGTGTCCGACGAGCAATTTGCACGCGTTCAAAAACTCTTCGATGAAATTCCTATCTGGACGCGGATAGCGCTGCTCTACGAGTCAGGCATCTCCAATGAAAAGCTGAAGTGCATAATACCCTCGCTAGCGTTTTACTTCAGCAATGGCCCTTGGCGGACGCTGTATGTGCGCTACGGCTATGATCCACGCAAGGACTTCAAAAGTCGACATTATCAGACATTTGATTTTCGCTTACGATTCGGTTCGGGTGTTTCGGAATTCGTCTACTCCCGCAAGTCGGCGAAACAGAAGAGATCATCAACGACAGCCAACGACGATTTGAAAAGTGAACTTGTCCAAAACATCGACTATCCATATTTTGATGATAAAAAGTTGCCGCGATCCAGGCAATGCATGTTACGATATTGCGATGTACGATTGCCTAAAATTCAGGAAATGCTGGAAAAGATACCCACACCGCTAACCGGCGCTGTTTGCAATGAGCGAACCGGGTGGCTGCCACCTAGCTTTGATTCACAGGTGCGACAGATTGTGTGCGCCACGATCAGTGACTTGTTGCGTAATCATTATCGAAAAGAGCATCTGACTGCCGAGGTGGAGGCCGTGCCCCAGGCCGATGGCGAAGCCGAAGCTGAAGCCGAGGCTGAGGCTGAGGACGAGGAGTATTACATAGAAGACGATGATACTCAAGAAGAGGACATGGATGTGGATGAAGCGCCCATTGCCGAAAATATCGTCGACAAGAACATTGAACAGTTGCTTAACAATATTACAAACTAATCTTACAAAATTCACAACGATTCAATCTGTGATCTATTATAGTTTATCAATATACTTAATAAAAAGACTTACGTTATATGTATGTCCCTAAGTTATATGTATTATGTATATGGCGAAACCGGGTTTGATCTTGATAGACTATGCTGACAGACTAATACCAGGATAAACATGTTTGTACAAAGGAATTAAGCTATGCAACATATGTAAATGTAATACGTACTAAAAGTGATCTGTTAACTTAACAGCTTTAATTTGAATTACTTAACATCACTCAAAGCCGTCCAGGCCGAAAAATTCTGCCAGTGTTAAGAGACTCAAATGTTATCACTGAATTGTGTTCCTTTTTAACAGTGCACAAAGAGAGCAATTGACTGTAGTCTGCTAAATTAACAGAGTGACTAACGCCGCGTTGAGTGAAATTTGAGAGTTTAACAGCAATGTAGCAGAGTGCGGTTTGTGATCCCAAATTGAATCAATGTTGAACAATCAATTTTTTGGGGAAGAGTTTTCTATTATGACGGAGAGTTTAAGCAAGTAATCCAAAAATGTTCAAAGTTTCAGGACTTCCGTTTTCCACTGTGATGTGGAAAATCTAGAAAAAAGTAGGCTACAATCTATAATTCTGACCGACTCTCTGAATATGAATAAAATTCAAATGTCCGCACTTTAACGTTGTTTGTATGTTCAGCAACACTTTTGTATTTTTATAAAAAAAAATTCTTTTATTAGTGTAACAAAAATACAAAAAAAAAAAAAAAAAAAAAAAATCTATATATATATACATATTTATATATATATAGGACCTTTTACTTTTATGAACCTTTAAGTAAATAAATTTTAATTTTCTGTAAGTATATTTTACATTCATTGATTGCCTATATTGTTAATTTAAATATATCAAGAGATATAATGGACAAGGAAGAGAAAATGGACGTAGACATTGAAACAGGGCCTGGCTGCGAGCCTGAGCAGATCAATCATCACGATTCAAGAATGAAAGATTTTATTCATGCGGCCAAAATATGGAATCGAATGCCATTGTATCAAAGGGAAGCATATCGTAATATCTACGACGATACAGAACACAGTCCAAGCTGTGTTGAGATGGATGAAAGTGATTATGACAGTGAAAATGATTATCCAATGTATGATCCCAATGCTGTGAGGGCTCCATGCTATACACAAAGGAAGAGAGTGAAGAGTCTGATACGCAGAACACCGGCAAAATGCTGCAATCAACAAAATGCTAAGCGCAAGAAGCCGAAAAAATGGGTCAAACCGGGACCCGTCACAAATAATGCTTATCTCAATTTCGTGCGCACGATTCGACGTAAATATTGCGGTCTGCAGCCTAAACAGCTAGTAATACTCGCGGCATACGAGTGGAGAAATTTAAACGATTCTAAAAAAGAAAAATATCGTCGTCAGGCAAGGCATTGCGCACATACATAGATCTGAAAACATATGTACATATATCCATAATCTTCTCTATTTCGCATACAGGCTTACGAGATCAGTGCCATGGAACGCGAGAAACGCCAATCCAATTACAAAAGGAAGCGACGCACTCATTGCCACTGTTAATATTTTGACTCAACGTCTATTTCCATTTTAAAAGTGCGAAATTTCCAAATTTTCAGTGCACTTGACTCATCAATTGGACTTACATATAACCTTTTTATTGAAATTATGGAAATTTACTTGAGCATTTGATGGAGAATAGACTTATGCCGTCGATTATTAAATCCATATATGTACATATGCACATAAGTACATATGAATTGCTTACCCTACTACTAATTAACCACTTAGTGCTTCGCTTTGGTTTTTTATTCCAAAATCAAGGTTATAATCACGCAATAAAAACCGAACCTACTACTATCTTAATCAATCTATTGCGATATCTCTATACATAATTTCTTTCTATTAGTTAGGCTGACGTCAGAGTGGCCACGAGAAGCGATGCGAAGCTATTGAGCGACAAAGTGCGAGAAAGCTCTGCATGCAGATTTATATGTAATCGCTTAAAACATGTCAAAGTGCAAGCGAAACGAGAAGAGAGCCAAAGCGACAAATTAAAGCGAGTTGCGAGAAAGCATTTCTGAAATGCTTTGTCGCTTTACCGCATGATAAAGCTTTTCTTATTCTGGTGTTTTTGTTGCGTGCTGAGCTTAAATTACCGTTGGTTAGTAGGTGCAATACATTCTTTTAAGCTTATATGAAAATACGTACATACATACATAGATATAATGATAGAAATATGTATGATGTAGTCAAATAAATTATAATTTTGCAAGTGTTTTTCATATGATTTATTGAAACAAACATTTCGCAAAGTTTATTTTAAGTTAGCTGAACTAATTCACAAGCATACTTCTCTTTCATTTCTTTCTTTCCCCGAAGAATCTTTCGAGATATTTGCTCCTTTAGACGTGTTTTTGTATTATACGTAATCCGGACGTAAGTTAATTAATGCAGTGTATACTGAAGCTTCAAGCGAACTTAAATTGTTGAAATATAAATGCTATTGCTGAAGATTTTATGGGGCGCTTTAAGGCTTGCAGCGATCAAGGAAGCGAGGATAGAGGCAAACGTCACGGATGTGATGGCGGTTCAGCAGCCAGCAGAGGAAGCGCTCCAGACCCAGGCCGTAGCCACCGTGAGGCATGGTGCCGTAGACGCGCTGGTCTGTGTACCAGTAGTACGGTGCGGGATCGATGCCCGCGCGCGAATAGGCTTTTAATAACTCGTCGTTATCGAAGATCCTCATGGAACCGCCAACAATTTCACCCACATTGGGCAACAGCACATCGACGCTCTCGGTGAGCCGTGGATCGTCCTGGCAACGTGACATATAAAACGATTTAATCTCAGCTGGGAATCTGATCAACAATATCGGCTCGTTGATAGTGTCCGTCATCTTGCGCTCGGGCGCCTCGGGTATGTCCTCGCCAAACTCATAGAAGGTGCCATCCTCCTTGGGCACATTGTTCTCCTTCAGCCATTTGATGGCGTCCACGTACTCCATGCGCTTGAATGGCTTCGTTGGTGGCTTAAAATCGGGATTAAGCTCCTTCACTATGTAGCCCCACGGCGACTTCAAAATGCGATCCACCACATCACAGACCAAGTCCTCGATGCGATCGAGCAATTCTTCAAATGTCAGGAACGGACACTCGGCCTCAATGTGCGTATACTCGGCCAGATGACGACGCGTGCGACTCTGCTCAGCGCGATAGCTTTGTGCAATGGTAAACACATCGCCTAGGGCCGACAGGCAGGTCTCCAAGTACAGCTGCGAGCTCTGGGTGAGGTAGGCCTCTTCGCCGAAATACTGCATCTTGAACAGCGTGGAGCCGCCCTCGACCTGGGTCTGTACAAGTGTGGGCGGCGTCACCTCGTTGTAGCCGCGATCAAAGTAATGCGCACGGAACGCCTGCATCACCACAGAGCGCATCTTGAGCACCTTCGAGGTGTTCTCGCCACGTATCATGATGTGCCTGTTATCCAGCTGGACATCGGGATGAGCCTCTTCGTTGAGTATGGCATCGGCGCCACCTGGTGGCGCCAGCCCAATCAGCTCCCAATAATCCACAATCAGTTCATGTCCACCCGGAGCTGTCTTGCCTTCCGGCAAAAGCGTCAAGGTGCCGTAGAGCACCACAGTGCTCTCGGTGCTCAGCACTAGCGCCTCGTACGTCTGGCAAAGCAGATCATTTAAGACGCACTGCAGGAAGCCGGTGCCGTCGCGCAACGTGATGAAGATTAGGGATTTGCCCTGCCGGCGCAATCGATGAACCCAGCCGTAGATTTTGACACGTGCATTGCGATACTCGGCGCCTTTTTCGATGCGTATCCTTTGGGCTGCCGGCAAGCTGGCGTCTTCACTGATCTTCACCTTGCGCGCCTCCTCCAGATTCTGGGCACGCTTGTCAGCATCCTCGGCCTCGCGCTGCAGTTTATCGGCATTCTTTTGACTCTCGCGCACAAATATCTTTTGGATTTTCTTCAGCTGTGACTTGGCTGCCGGCTCGTAAAGCTCGCTGGCTTTTGGATCCTTGCTATCCACATAGATTGTGGGAAAGGGCTCCTTAGCGGCATGACGCATCGCTTGCAAAATGGTTTTATAGGGGTTTGTCTCGCTGCCATCACCTGACTCATCGCTTCCACGCTTTTCCGATGTAAAAAGCGCACCTAAAATTTCCAATACATGAATAAAATTGACAAGAAACTTTTTCCGGCAAATCCACACACACATAAGCATATGTATGTATACACAATAAAATACATGCACATATTATGGCAACGTGGACGACTTAAAATGCCGCATTGGCATTTATTAGTCATTAACTACAATACTTACTCATTGTTAGGTCAGCTATCTGTTCTGTAGGCATTCTGCTTGAATTATGACAAATATTTTCCAAGTATGTATCACCTTATAAGCTCACAGCTTGCTTAGAAAAACTGCAATTAATTGCAATTATTCACAAAAAGATTACAGTTGGTATATTAAGGCAATGGGACTTTTTTAGCAGCGTGAATAACATTTTCCCTAATGTGCACTGTTATTAACATCCATACATTTCAGTTCTAACACTGGTTAGTGGTGGTTCTAATAAAAAACACTCGACTAAACATATGTGTGTTCATAAGGTTTGATCTTAAAAATTATATTATTTATTTATAATAGTTCATTGAACTAATCACAGAATAATGTTATATTTATTAACATCCACAATATTTAAGCAGCTGTGTCGATTAATATCATATGTATATCGACTAGTCGATTATTACCATTTTGAGCCGCAAACGTAAACATCCAGGGAAAAGTAAATGCAAATTTTGCAATGCCCGTTGAAAATAAGTACGCAACGATATATGGCCATCAGGCGCTTCAACGCGAGGCCATCGAGAAACAGGGCTCGCAAACGTTGCAAATCGCAAAACACCGGCAAAATGCTGCAATGAACAAAATATATATATATATTCAATACCCTGAGTCTCAGCAGAATACAGGCATATATGAAAATACGTACATACATAGATATTATGATAGAAATATGATGTAGTCAAATAAATTTTAATTTTAAGTTAATTAATGCAGTGTATACTGAAGCTTCAAGCGAACTTAAATTGTTGAAATATAAATCCTATAGCTGAAGATTTGATGGGGCGCTTTAAGGCTTGCAGCGGTCAAGGAAGCGAGGATAGAGGCAAACGTCACGGATGTGATAGCGGTTGAGCAGCCAGCAGAGGAAGCGCTCCAGACCCAGGCCATAGCCACCGTGAGGCATGGTGCCGTAGACGCGCTGGTCTGTGTACCAGTAGTACGGTGCGGGATCGATGCCCGCGCGCGAATAGGCTTTTAATAACTCGTCGTTATCGAAGATCCTCATGGAACCGCCAACAATTTCACCCACATTGGGCAACAGCACATCGACGCTCTCGGTGAGCCGTGGATCGTCCTGGCAACGTGACATATAAAACGATTTAATCTCAGCTGGGAATCTGATCAACAATATCGGCTCGTTGATAGTGTCCGTCATCTTGCGCTCGGGCGCCTCGGGTATGTCCTCGCCAAACTCATAGAAGGTGCCATCCTCCTTGGGCACATTGTTCTCCTTCAGCCATTTGATGGCGTCCACGTACTCCATGCGCTTGAATGGCTTCGTTGGTGGCTTAAAATCGGGATTAAGCTCCTTCACTATGTAGCCCCACGGCGACTTCAAAATGCGATCCACCACATCACAGACCACGTCCTCGATGCGATCGAGCAATTCTTCAAATGTCAGGAACGGACACTCGGCCTCAATGTGCGTATACTCGGCCAGATGACGACGCGTGCGACTCTGCTCAGCGCGATAGCTTTGTGCAATGGTAAACACATCGCCTAGGGCCGGCAGGCAGGTCTCCAAGTACAGCTGCGAGCTCTGGGTGAGGTAGGCCTCTTCGCCGAAATACTGCATCTTGAACAGCGTGGAGCCGCCCTCGACCTGGGTCTGGACAAGTGTGGGCGGCGTCACCTCGTTGTAGCCGCGATCAAAGTAATGCGCACGGAACGCCTGCATCACCACAGAGCGCATCTTGAGCACCTTCGAGGTGTTCTCGCCACGTATCATGATGTGCCTGTTATCCAGCTGGACATCGGGATGCGCCTCTTCGTTGAGTATGGCATCGGCGCCACCTGGTGGCGCCAGCCCAATCAGCTCCCAATAATCCACAATTAGTTCATGTCCACCCGGAGCTGTCTTGCCTTCCGGCACAAGCGTCAAGGTGCCGTAGAGCACCACAGTGCTCTCGGTGCTCAGCACTAGCGCATCGTACGTCTGGCAAAGCAGATCATTTAAGACGCACTGCAGGAAGCCGGTGCCGTCGCGCAACGTGATGAAGATTAGGGATTTGCCCTGCCGGCGCAATCGATGAACCCAGCCGTAGATTTTGACACGTTCATTGCGATACTCGGCACCTTTTTCGATGCGTATTCTTTGGGCTGCCGGCAAGCTGGCGTCTTCACTGATCTTCACCTTGCGCGCCTCCTCCAGATTCTGGGCACGCTTGTCAGCATCCTCGGCCTCGCGCTGCAGTTGATCGGCATTCTTCTGGCTCTCACGCACAAATATCTTTTGGATTTTCTTCAGCTGTGACTTGGCTGCCGGCTCGTAAAGCTCGCTGGCTTTTGGATCCTTGCTATCCACATAGATTGTGGGAAAGGGCTCCTTAGCGGCATGACGCATCGCTTGCAAAATGGTTTTATAGGGGTTTGTCTCGCTGCCATCACCTGACTCATCGCTTCCACGCTTTTCCGATGTAAAAAGCGCACCTAAAATTTCCAATACATGAATAATATTGACAAGGAACTCTTACCGGCAAATCCACACACACATAAGCATATGTATGTATACACAATAAAATACATGCACATATAATGGCAACGTCGACGACTTAAAATGCCGCATTGGCATTTATTAGTCATTAACTACAATACTTACTCATTGTTAGGTCAGCCATCTGTTCTGTAGGCATTCTGCTTGAATTATGGCAAACATTTTTCCAAGTATCTACTTATAAGCTCACAGCTCGCTTAGAAAAATTGCAATAAAATTGCATCAGCTAGAGATAACCAAAAAGATTACACTTGGTATATTAATGCAATGGGACTTTTTAGCAGCGTGAATAACATTTTCCCTAATATGCACGTTATTAACATCCATACATTTCAGTTCTAACACTGGTTAGTGGTGGTTCTAATAAAAAACACTCGACTAAACATATGTATGTTCATAAGGTTTGATTTTAAAAATTATATTATTTATTTATAATAGTTCATTGAACTAATCACAGAATAATGTTATATATATTAACATCCACAATATTTAAACAGCTGTGTCGATTAATATCATATGTATATCGACTAGTCGATTATTACCATTTTGAGCAACAAACGTAAACATCCAGGGAAAAGTAAATGCAAATTTTGCAATGCCCGTTGAAAATAAGTACGCATACAAAAAATCTCGACAATAGTTAATACATTACACATAACTGTAATTTATTTTGATTCAGCGTAAAAATACTGCCCAAGTCGGTGGTATGTGAGGAGAGTACACTACGTGGTGACATCACCTTTTCCGCTGGCTGCGTTGTCCATCCCAGTGCAACGATAATTGCCGAAGCTGGCCCCATTATCATTGGCGAAAACTGTATTGTGGAGGAATATGCAACCATTGCGCATCGTTTGGCAGACGGCGCCAGCTGGGATGCCAATAATATTCTGAGCATCGGCAGTCACAATGTGTTCGAAGTGGGCTGCACCGTGGAGGCGGCACGGATCGGCGACAAGAATGTATTTGAAAGCAAGAGCTTTGTGGGCCGTGGAGTGACCGTGTCCAGTGGCTGTGTAATTGGAGCTGGCATTCAAATGCGCACCGCTCAATTGATGCCAGAAAACACTATCGTATATGGCCAGCAGGCGCTTCAACGCGAGGCCATCGAGAAACAGGGCTCGCAATCGTTGCAAATCGACTTCCTGAGAAAGGTGCTGCCCAACTATCATCACCTACGCAAGCCAAACTATGATCCGAAGAAAGCACGCAGTGTTGTCTAGATTAAACGTGAAGACTCATTTCCATAGGCTAGCATATATATAATGTATTAATTAATCTCTACAACTGTGGCATTAAACGTATTCATCTCTTTCTCAAATGTTTCTATTGTATGATCGCACAGCGCCTCCAGATCCTCCAGCCCCCGCTTGAGCAGATCTATCGCACGCTCTCGATGTGACTGTATGCGGAAATGTAACTTCTGTTCGGTGGGATGTGGTATCGTATAGCCGCAGAAATCGACCTCCGGATAGCGAGCTATGATAGTTTTCAGTGCATTGCCCAGCGTGTGGCCCTCGTTGATGAAAACAAATGTGCGGGATCCATCGCCATTTTTTTCATCGCCTGCAAGCTGAGACACACAGACTTTACTTTAGTTTTTAAATTAAATTTAATTTATTATATCAGTAAATACCTCTGCTAATGCGCCCATTGTGCAGTAGATTCAGCAGTTTCTCTAAACAGATTGTTTTCATCAAAAACGTGCACAATACTTATCGGAGCTTCTGCAGCCATGGCAACCCTGTGTCGTAGTTATCGATAAGAAATATGTTGCTGGCTTTCGATGTCTTGCAACACTCGTGTTCTTCTTGCACAGACAGCGAGAACACGCTCGAAACTTAATCATTGCGAATTTAAAAACACAGAATTGTTGTTATTTTGTAATTAGTGCAATCGTTATTTAGGACGCAACAACGATACGTTAATCAATTTTTAGTGTAATTCAAAGCTTATAACTGAGAAAAAGAAGAAAAAGAAATTGGCAAACCTAAAAGAAATAAAAGCAGCAGCATAAGCACATTGCAAACATTAAAACGCCGCGAGTGTGCTTGTATTTGTGTTTGTGCAAGTGCATACATGTGGCTGTGGGTACGTGTGTGCGCCTGTGTTTGGAATCAACAAAAAGTCGTATACAGCAGAAAAGGCGGCAAAAGAAACACAACAACAGCAACTGCACATGATATGCAAAGCGAAGCGGCAAAAAAAAATGCAACTGCAAACATAATTATTTGTGCAATGCATTTAACGTGAACGTCGTATTGCTCCAAAAAAACAAAAAGCACCGACATTTCGAACGAGCACAAGACTTTTTTGCAGCACTTCGCTTAGTGCGTCAATGCAGACAGGAATAAAGAAAGAAACGGCGAAAATAAACTGCAGCGAGGCAACAATAACAACAAGCGCAACAACAGAAACGCCGAATGGAATACAGGTTTGTGCAAAAGCAGCAAATAAATCAAATAAGAAACAAAAAACTTCAAATCAGCTCTTTGTGTACATAAGTGCATGTAAAGTATATTTTTTATTGAAAATATATTTCCCAAAAAGGTGTCATTTTTTATGAATTTCTTTTTGTTGTGATTGCCACGCCTACCCTCCTTGTAATATATGTACAATGCATCAGTGTTTGTGTCTGTGTTTGTTATAAATATTTCACACATACACACACACACAATTTGAAATTATGCAAATTCATGCACACAGGCAGGCGTTGCGCTGCCGACGCCGAGCGTGCGCAAAGGCGGAAGCGTATGCTAGAAGACCAGTTCGCGCTGCCAGCGTTCAATTCTGTTATTCTTTTTTGTCTTCTGTTATTTCAATACATACGCTCCTAAACATATTAATACGTGTTGTACATAAAAGTGTGTATATTTTTATGTACATATTTTTGTTGTTTGGTTTTCCAGCCTATTTTATTTTTTATTTTTATTTATACATGTTCTGCCAGAAAATAATGCCCCGCGACTTATTCGTTTTGTGGTGGTGGTGCTGGTGGTGGCGGCAGCGCCGTTAGCGTCGTCGTCAACGTTGCTCACATCTGTTGTTTGTTAAAGCAGCCTGTCTTTGACTGTTCCCTCGCCTGTCTCTTTGCTTGGTGGTGACTAATGCAAAACCATGTTCCGTTATCTCAAAACGTTTCTCACGTCCCGGTGTCCAATCCAGATCCACACCCACACACACATACACACGCACACAGCTGAAGCGTGTGTTGTAATAGCGGAGTTTTAAATGAGTGAACGTGTGTGTGTGTGTGTCATTAGTTGGCGCCGTTTCATGTTTCACTTAATGTAATGCGTTCCTCTTACATATACAAACATATTTGCAATTTGGTCTAGCTGCGTTTCGTTTTCTACTCGTTCCCCCCATTATGCTGTGAACCCTTTGGAAGTGTATTTGCATGTATACATATGTACATACATACATACATACATGAAAAGCATGTGTACAGTGGTGTGTGTATTTGTGCTCTTAAGTTCATTACAGCAGCTGCTATATTCATGTCCATCAGCATATGGTATTTTGTTTGATCGAGTTATGTGCATCATTTTCTTTATTGTAAATATGGCTCGAAAGGAAATGCAATTTTTCTTGAACAGCTCATGTCATATTGTTTATACGTATGTACATATACTTCCGAATTTGGTGTACAGGAAAATTTATATACTTCACCGTTAGATTTATTCTCTAAAAGAAAAAGATATTTGATAATAAACAGTACTAGAGTAGTGATTACAGAGAAAGATATCAACTAATCGGACTTTAAAGGTAATTCGAGTCTTCGTTCGCTAATTTCGTTTTCGATTTCCTGCTGTAAATAATGAGAATATGTATCAATACGTAGATATGTATGTATATGTACGTATGTAATAACGTAAACATATTTGTGTGTCTGGCCGGGTCATAGGCTTTTTGCCAGCATCGTTTGCTTGCTGGCTGTCTGGCTGTCAAGGGAACAACGACGACCGCGGCAGACCATGAAAACTAAAAACCCTGTCCGGGCGTCGTCAACACAGACAAGGCAATGGCACATACCACGGCAACATCCTGTGCAGCAACCACGAAATAACAAAAAAACACAACCATAAAGCAAAGAGAAGAGAAAAAACCTGTCATCTGCTGGCTGGCGTTCCCTTGCCGCTTACAAGTTTGGATTCGCCCAGACTGCCCAGCAGCCTGCATCCGATACGGCTTCGACGATATGGATATAAAAATATGTATGGTCACACGTGTGTGTGTATGTGTATGTATATGTGTGTACCTATGGCGAAAAACAAACACGAAGAGGACATTGAACGCCATCGTGAGAGCTACAGACAGGAGGCGGCGGTGGCATTTTTAGAATTCCAAAAATCAACAAAAACAAAAAGCCAAAAGCAAAAAGCAAATGACGAGAGCAGACAACAGAAAGAACAACAAAGACAATGACAATTCAAATCGGGCCAGTGCTATGGCACGTCTGGCAGCACTGCAACGTCCAGTTTTTGTTTCAAATTTTATTTTTGAAGCTGCATAAGTGATCGACTTTATGTATGCAGAAGATCGATCAAATCATAAATTATGCACGTTAAGTGTTGTCTGATTACTTCACCATTACGAGTCCTGGTACTAGGGCTACACAATGAGCAGGCACAATTTGCTTAAATGATATTGCCAGATCGCAACTAACTATCGATAAAAATGTACATTTCATTAACTTGGTTATGCAGGTTGACTGCATGTGCACATGGTTCGCCATTAGTCCTCGTGACTAGGGCTGACCAATGAGCAAGCATAATTCGCGAAAACGATATTGCCAGATCACAACGGCTTATCGATGAAAAATTACATACATACATTGTGCTAACTATCTATCGAGTCTGTCTCTTGCAAATCAAAGCTCGTTTTGCATAGATATAATAAAACATTGTGCTTTAATGTTTAGCTGCCTAGAAGAACTTTGTGTATAAGCTGCAAGTATATAATAATAGAGTATATATTTATACGTATAAACACACATATATACATACATATGTATGTATATCTTGGTTACCCTAGCGGCAATGTCCTGTGCAAAGCAGCATACAGCGTGCACATGCATACATATACACACATACATATAAAGCGTATGTGTGTGCAGTTTCATTTCGTTTTCGTTTCACTTTTTGCCATTGCCTGTTTCTGCTTCCTTCTTTTATTGTTTTACTTTTACAGCTGCCACTTTTTCAACTTGCATTTTTGCCCTTCTCGTTTATTTATCCTGCTGCTGCTGCTGCGGCTGTGGCTGCGTTTGTTGTTGTTGCTTTGTGTTTTTGGCAAGGGTGGAATACACAGCGCTCGACGCTTCATCGCAGCCGTCGCACAAAACAAAAATTTATAACATTCGTACGTCTGTCTGGCTTTGATCCTTTTGGGTTTGCTTTTATTATTTTCATTTATTCATTTTTTTTTTTCTTCCATGGCTCAGACGTCTGTCTGGCCACCACCATTGGCAGCGCCACCCCTAGTTGAGCATTAGAGGGAGAAAGTGTCTTGCAAATAAATAAATAGTCATGTCAGCCATAATATTAATGCCCCAAAATAGATGGAAGGTGGTGTGCAGAGAGCTTACGTTTGGGGGCGACGGACGGACAGACGACGGCGTTGCTAATCAACCCTCTGGGGCGCTGTTTGCACGACAGCAACAGCAGCAACAACAAGTATAAGATGAAGAAGAAGCAGCCGCAGCAGCAGCAGGAGAAGAACCAACTGCAGCCTCCCCCGAAATATATATCGCAAGTCGGCTTGTGCGTGGGGTCAATAAACTTTCGCGCCACCATCTCTCGCCGTGTGCGTGCGTGTGTTTGTGTGTGTGTGTATGTGTGAGAGAGAGAGAGAGCACATGCTCTGGACCATTCCAGACAGAAACATACCAAAAAAGCAGAGAATTGAAAATCGGGTAGCGGCTTCCTTTTCGCTAGACACCCTCGACGTTTCGCGTGCAGCACGTTCTACGCATTTTTGTGCATTGACCCCAAGCAACGCACTGCCCTGTGCCACCCCCACCTCCACCTCCTCCCATTCACCTACACACATATACAATGGCAACCCTTGTTGATTTGATTTTCATATGGCTAAGTAGGGGGAGTCGGAACAGTTGGCGCAACTCTCTAAACCATATGAATTTCGCTTGATTGTGCTTTTATGTTTTTATATACATACATATGTATATGTATATGTATGTATGCATGTGTATATGTCTCCATATAATAAAATATGCATGCACCTTCGATTACACCTTTATGATGTCATAAAGGCAAGACGGCTTTAATTGCACAGTGGTACAAAATATATATATATATACATATAAACATATGTATGTACCTATGTGTATATAGAATGCCTATATACAACTTTTTATGGCCACTTGGCTAAATGGCTGGGCGATAGGCGTGGTTAGATATTGTAATGCCAGACTAGCCGGACGGACAGATAGACATACGGGCATTTCCTGTTTTTGGTCTTGACAGCAAATGGCATTTAGCTTCACACCGAACGATTTGCCATGTAATTTCCTCAGCTCTGCAACGACAACGAATAACGAAGAACAACAACAACGGCAGGAACAGCTCTACTCAGACAAAGGCCGCAATCAGAACATCATCATTAAAGGTCATTTTGGTAGGGAAGTTTTAGGGGTAGTTTACAGTTTCAAATTCCTTGGGAAGCAGCAGGGGTTTCAAGTTATGCGAAATTTCACGCTTTGCTCTCTCACTCTCTGCGTCTCTCTCGCTTGACGTGATGTCCAATATGTAAATGCGATATAGCCGAGAAAGTGGCATTACAGGGCGGTTGTGTCCTGTAAATCTAGATCTTTATGCTTCACAATGTGTATATGAGAAACTTTGATGGGCCCGAAGGGTTCGTGGGAAATTGTAATGTATTTTTGTTTGCCTATCCCAGAGGGAAGGAGAGGCAGTGGTGTAAGGAGTAGCAAGGGTTCGAACAGGTTGCCAAACCCGCCGGATACTTGAGACAAAGTCTAGTGCGGCGGATATATATTATCATATGCATATAAAGTGAATTTCCAAAGCAAAAAAAAAAAAAAAGGAAGGAATACGTTAAATTTCTATTCAACTTGATGTTTGACTTAAATTTACGAGTTTAAGGGCAAACACGAGGTAAAATATGCAAATTACAGCTCTTATTAAAGATATTTAGCTAGTAAAAAATAAAAAGAGAAATGATTAGGATATAATTTCGATATCCTCACTCAATATATATAAATAAATTTCTTATTTAGCTTAAAAATCTATACAGGTTGGTTCAAATATATAATGAAATGATTAGAATAGAATTATTGAGGATATTGCTGTTATTGTTTTATGTACTTTAGATAGTCTATTATAAACTTTTAGATTTTTGAAGTCAAATTTGGGAGCTGAAAAACTCATTTAAAATAAAATAAAACCTATGCATAGCATATCCGCATAGTGAAAATATACATATACTAAAGAGTCGTCTATTTTTGTATCCTTTTATTTCGGATTACATTCAAGATTCAACATCAAGTTCCGATTTCAATACCCAGTCTAGTGTTATCGTCTTTCCAAAACTGTCTATGCTAATACTGTTGGGGCAACCATTTTAGGGTGGCTTACATTGTGTCGTGAAACGTGTAACGCATAAAAATACTATTTCCGAACACCTTATACAAATAAAGTCGTAAAGTCGCATGATCCCAGTATAATATATAGGTTCGTCTGCTTGTTTCTATGCAAACGAATCGCTCAGTTCTAAAGCTATCGTTGGCTTATGATGAAAATCTTAATGTAATTTACATTATTTATACATATTCAAAGACTTAATAAATAAGCTATCTTACTATTATATGACTATGAATAAAAAACGTAGATTATGTTTGGAAAATCTTAGTAAAAGGAAAGAAATTTCTTTAAGGACTACATTTTTCTGTATAATAATCCTGTTAAATCTTTATTTATATACATCATATTTTATATATGAGAGTTTTGTTAGTTGATCTGATTAATAAAGCTGTTAAATTGCTCCAAAATTTCATAGATTATTTGTTATATTCATTAGGAAACCCATTTAAAGAAAACATGTCGCCTATCGTAACAATTGTTTTTACACAAATCTAAATCGATATCAATGCCAAAATAGCTGTGTTTAAATAAAACGAGCACTAAATAAATAAATTTATATTAAAATATTATAAGTCAAATACATAATAAAAAGACCATTCAGTCGTCGGTGAACATAGGTTTTGTTCCCTTTCTTTTCTTGGAACAGTCTAAGCATGTGATTCAAGGCTCCACATCTTCAGAAACAGCTACGAAGGCATGCAACATGTATATGTGTGTGTGTGGATGTGTGTGTAGATCTATCTCTTGCTGTAGTGTTCTTATTCTTAGCTTGGCGCTCTTGTTTGTCTGGTTTAAGCGCACAAAAAGTTCACACGCTGCTGTTGTCATGTGATTGTTGCAGTTGTTCTTCATCTTGTTGTTGCTGTTGTTGGGGTTCTGGTTGTTGCGGTCTTGGCCAGACTACACAGCTGTTGAGACAAATCAAACAATAACATTATGCATCTCGGTAGCTGCATCAGATCTTAAGAATTACAAATTTTTAAGTCTGTTTGCCATATTGAAACAAGTCACACGCGACAGAAAATATATAAAAATAAATAACTATATATATACATACATATACATATGTATGTATGTATATATTATCAGAGTTTTGTTTTCTAGTTTGCTAGAAATTCGTTTCGCTGATAAAAACAAACCACAGAACCCAACTCAAATAATATAATATAATATAATATGCATATGTGTGTATATGTACATGTAGCTGTGTATGTGTGTGTGCATAATTTTCTTTCTGTCGAGCTTTTTGGATTGTTGTGTGGCGGCGGCTGCTGCTGTTGTTGTTGCTGCTTCCGCTTGTTGTTGCTTAGAAATAGAAATGATTTCACAATTCGCTTTGCCATCAAAAACTGATCACCGCAACGTGTGTAGCAACCCTCGCGCCTTCGGCCCCCTCTCCTGCTGTCCCAACTTTGCTGTTCGCTCAGGCTCCATTCTCGGCCCGAAAAAGCAATAGAAAGAAACACGTTTTTTTCTTTTTATTTTATTTTATTTTTTTGTCCAGCCTGAGTCGCTGATTTCATATTAGATATGTATGTACAATATTCATTCTTGTTGCTGTGCTTATTATTTATTCTTTTGCAGCCACAAGCAAAACACAAAAAGAACAACAACAAATCGTGGCCTGATGATTCAGCGGCCCAAAGTGAATGTACCCAGAAAGGAAAAAAAAATGTGGCAACGCATTTTCGGCTAGCTAAGCTGTAAAATGTCACGCTGTTAAATAATATTAAGCTGATTTTATTGCTGTATGCAAAGCACTAAACAGAAATTTGTAATTGTAGCGAAAGAGCAAGAGGGACAGATAGAGAGGGCAGCCAGGCAATGCTGAGCGCGCTTGAAGAGCATGGCAATAAAAGGAAGCGGTTGCCCCTCCGCAAAAGCGTCTATTCGTCTGTCTTTTGCTCTACCTTCTCGTTTGTGTGCGTGTGTCGGTGTGTCGATGTGTGCGTGCGCTTGGGATTGTGATTGATGAACAGAAGAATACATAAAGAAAAATGTAAAAGCTTACGCTGATTAACTATAAAATGCCCTGTAAAATAAGAATATAAATGAATTACAGGCAGACTTAAAATTCAGATTAGCTTTTAATAATTATATAAATAGTTGTTTAACTAACATATATGCATATAGTAATATTACTGCATAGCTTGACTGTTCACTCAGTCACTAGGATTTATTTGAAATGCATGTTTACAACAGAGTATACGCCATTTCAGGCATTGTGTACAGGGTAAAAACAGTGCGCAATTAGTTTGAGAATGAGAGAGCTTTAACTCTATGCGCTCTGCCGCGCTGCTGCTGCTGTTGCTGCTTGCTGCTGCGCCGACTGTTGCTTCTTCTTTAATGAAGGTCAATGTTCGTGCGTTGGACGGTGATGCCGACGCCAACGCTGACGTTCTTTTCCGCTGCTTCGCTCCGTTTAGCTTGGGCCTCTGGGTGCTTAAGAATGTTGTTCTTGTTGTTGTTGTTGTTGTTGTAATTGCCATTGCTATTGTTATTGCTGTTGTTGCTTTGGCTTGTGATAGTGAACTGTTGACGGATCGGCGCACAAGTCGCGAGTTCATCGTCGCGTCGTACAACCCAAAGAGTCAAAGCCCAGAGCCGAACCCAAAGCAGAGCTTTGCTAATGGTTTTTCATGCTTATTGTGCTGCAGGCGTGTCTGACGCCGCGGTCAGCCTCGTGTTTGTTTGTCTGCCTGTCTGTATGTAGTTGTAATTATGTATAACATAATTTAATTGTTTCAATTTTGTCTGCTTGAGAAGGCACCGAAACACTCGAGAGATGTTGCTTCAGCTGAGGGTTTACCGATTTTCTAGGGCAATCAGTGTGCATAGAACACTCCAGAGCCCAAACCCTTTGACCTTTTCGGGCACACACATTCTCCAGAGCCACACACGCAGCGGGTGGTAATAAAAACCATTTAAACCAAACTAAATTAATCATATGAAAATATAAATTAGACGCGTAGTTAAAAATTAAAAAAAAAAAAAAAAAAAAAAACATGCTTTTAAGCAAGTTATTTAATTAACGATAATTCAATTCAATTATATTACAAAACCCTTGGAACATGTACACTTGCAACAATTGAAAAAGAATAAATCTATGCATATAATTATTCATGTTTTCCAATTTCGATAGTTTGTATTAACTCAATTATCCGGAAGTTTATCAATATACTTTCATTATGTAGATAATATAAATTATACTTATAAGAGTAAAAAGTGACTGGAATTCTTTAACATATTAATCATTATTTATGATAGATACCTCAATAGGTGTGAAGCCTTCAAAAATAAATTCATTATGCAACGCAGAATTGTGAACTTTCATATTTCAATTTACTTAAGTTTTTCAATAATTTGCCTCAAACTGGATTTTCTTTCATGTGTGTGGTATTATCTATTATCTCTATAAGAAATCGTATCTTCTTGTCAAGTTCTTCCGACTAAAACATTATATCAATCAGCTGTATTTTGAGCTATCCTACTCTCAGCCAATGCTTGAGCCTCTCTCTAGTTAACTCTAGAAGATTAAAATACAACTCGTAAGGCTGACGACTCCCATCAAGGTACAGCTCATCTAGACCAATATTTTGATGGATGTTCTGAATGTCGACTGTAATGCTTTAGACTTGAAGCAAATGATACCAACGATGTTTCGAACCATTGACTTTTTTGCTCTCTTAATTTCTTATTTGTATTCCTTCCTTCCCAACTTTTAAATTTCTGTTCCCTTTCCAGCTGGACGTTTTCGCAATTCTAATTTTCTGGGTACACTATAAACTGAATACTTCGGAATCAGCATTCTTTAGTGCTGCATTTCATTGATCTTTATTAGTATTTTTGGATATGTTAACGTACTTGCTCTAGTTGCATCACTAAAATTTTGATAGTCGAGGCTTTCGCTTTATTTGTTATTTAGATAGAGGAACCGAGTTGATTCCAAAGAGGTATTGTTGAAATTTGTTTACTACTGCATAAAAGTAGAACATTTACATTGATTTTCCAATTTCAAGCACAAGAATTGGAATATATATTTATACTACTTACTATTCGAGAAACCTGAAATAATTCATCATTCAGGTGATACTTTTACTGTATAGGCCACATTCTCTATTGTCCATTGCATTTAAAACTCTAATATTAATAATTAATAGTTGAATTATTAATTTATAATTATATTGCTAATCCACTTTAATTTTTATTTGTGATATATCAAATTAAAGTTGAGACTCGATAGTTGTAGACGCGCATTTTATTATTATTCATATAGTATGGGGAGTATATATTCAACAAAAATTATCATTTAACTTTGCTGTTTGCCCTTCAGTCGCAATGGCGTATTATTGGGTTATCAGGGTATAATATATATAAGTATATAATTCAAAAGTTTTTAATCTCTAAAGCTAAAAATCTTAGTTTCGAAAGATTTGTTTCAGTATTTATTAGAAAAATATATCCCTTGGCAAAGCTATATAGCGATACAAATTGCTTTTAAATATACGTGTCATCTCAAAAAAAAAAAATTCACAACATTTCTTTTGATGGATGTAAGAAATATAATTTTGCTATTCCTAATTTTTCCTTGTCATCATATTTCTCAATAAAACATCCAACTTTTTTGAAAGAGACCGAAATCTAAAGATAACAATCCACCCTTGCGGATTAAAATGTTGCCAATGCATGGGCGAAATATGAAGCACATTTCATAAAGAAACAAACGAATTAGGGCTGCTGCTGAGCTCCCACGGGGAAAGACTCAGTGGGGAAAACGGAGTTCAAAGAACGGACGGGAATTGATGCATATGCAAAATACTTCGTACAAACCAAAGTTTTTCAGAAGCGGCAAACTTTCCGGGAAAAATCAAAACCAGCGATGCAGAGTTTTGGAGGTGTGGACGACAACTCCATTGAAATTGAGTATTATACAAGCGACTCCAACCTGCCATTTCCAATGAAAATATACTGTCGAAACAAATAAGAATACCTAACGTATGTATGTATATTATGTATGTGTGAATGTACAGATCTACGAATTGGTAGTATGAATAACGTAAAAGTTGAACTCGCGGTTCGTTGGGTTCTTTTTTGAAGCCAACAATTATGAACGTTGACCTTTTTGCCAAAATTTCCATTGTGAAACGGATGCAAAGGTGAAAGAAGAAACGAACAGAATAGAACAGAACAGAACAGAATCTAATGACAATTGTGAAACAGTGTGTGTTGGAAGAGTTTAGAAGAGGGGGAGGAGCGGGCGAAAAGCAAGAGCAGATTGCGCCAAATAGAAGAAGAAGAACAACAGCAACAACAAATCTTCAAAAGCAAATAAAAACAAATAACCAAAAGGCTAAATACACACATTTTGGCCAAGAGCAAAGCTCAAGCAGCAGTAAAGGGGGCAGAGGGGCAGAGGGTGATAGAGAGAGAGAGATGCAGAGGGAAAGAGAGGGATTGCAATACATGCAAACGTATTTCTGTATGTACATATGTATATTTTGTACTATGTATAACCTGGCGCTGACTTTGTCTTTTTGAAAGTTGAAATGCTGCCTAGGCAGAGAGTCTCAGGGCATCGGTAGCAACAGCAACAGCAGCCGCAGTCGCAGTCGCAGCAGAGCTAGAGCCAATAAACGGGTTTGAAACAAAAGAACAGACGCTCAGCAGCGCCTTCTCCCGTATTGCCCTCTCCCCACGACCCTCTCTCTCTCTCTCTTCCTCTCACTCTGTGTGTGTGTGTCGCTCTCAGTCTGCACTACAACGGCGCCCGCCCTCGCGGCTGCGACCGCGCGAAGATCACGAGAACAACAGCAGCAAAACAGTACGCGATGGTGTTTTGGCATAGGAACGAAATGGTAACTGGAACTGGAACTTGGAAACTCATGCTAGAGGGGGTAATCATTGTGGCATTGAACTGAGCAAGATCTGTGCAGAAGTCTCATTGCGAAGGATGGGAAATGGAATATGTACACAAACAAAAATATACTATAATAATCATGATTTTGTATTAGAATTATAATTACTTTGGCTTAAATGTGTTGCTTTGTGTCTGTCCGTAGCAAATTAAATTTAATTAGTTGCCAAACGATTTTTGTATAATTTCAACTTGTGTGATAAAGGCAAATAAATCAAAAGAAATACATACATACATATGTACAAAGAAGAAAAGTTACTTTTAATATTTTCATTAAAAGCTGTTTCATGTACGCAGCGGAGGATTCTCCTTTACGCATTTGTCTTAGCTCAGCTGTGAAATTAACCTTAAATGACAGTTAGAGCCGCCCATAATTAACGGCATTCATCAATTACATGCATTGCACTCACACCGTTCACTATCCACCACCAAACAGCACACAAAGCTTTAAATGCCACCCTACGCAGGCAGCGCCCCTTGGGGAAGTATAAGCTGTTTTATACCTTACCCAGAAGGCATATTAGCTTACCTAGGTAAGATGTAACTTAAGCTTAAGAAGAGTTTATGTCTTACTCATCGAACACGAAACCGAAATTCTTTTCTAATACTAATATGTATATTATTTTTATGGTCTATAGCTTGTTTACATTTCAGGTAGGGTATTAAATACAGCTCAGTTTGCCGGCCATTCTTTCTTTTTCATTTCATTTTTGTCCCAAAACGGGCGTGTAATTAACATAAAGTTGTGTTGGCAGAGGGGCGGCTTTGTTTTTATATTTGCGACTTGTTCAAATTAATGCGTGTACTTAAGAGGCTTACAGCACGCACAGGAAAAGAACTCCTGCCAACAGCAGCCATAAATCTTCAGACAGTCCTCTGTCCTTCACACTAGAAATTCAATATCTGCCAAATCACTCGACGGTGAGTGTAGCAGATAGGAAAAGAAGAAGAAGGAGAGGGGCAGGCAGAATCCATCATATTGCACGTACTAAATTACATTTGTATGCCATGCGGGTGCCCGTGTCTGCGAACAAGTAGATAGAGAAGAGCTCAAGAGAGTGAGAGAGACGGGGAGTGAGCGTGCGAATGCGACTTCCGATTTAAGCTGAGCGTATTTCACCACAGGACGTTAATCACCACGAGACGTTGCAGACGGCTCAGCACATGCGGCAAATGTACTACAAATGTACCGAGCTTAATATAAGTATTTGGTGAAATTAATAAAAAATTGTTTTATATTCATGTGATGGCAAATAATTAATGATGACATTGTCATTAAAACTTTAAATATAAATGATTTACAAAAACAAAATTTTACACTTGGTATATGGTATATCTGGTAAACCAAAAAACAAACTACATACTAATTTTGTATTTATGGAATAAATATTTAAACTATAGTATTAAGTGATATATAAATAAATTGACTCTCGAAACCTATATACATTATGTATATGTATAATACATATGTATGTATGTACATATGTACACATAAAACATTGGTACTCTTGTAATTTTTGGTACCAAAAACCTATATTATTCTAGGTGTCGACCCGGCTGATGGTTCGTTCCTGCCCACCAAAAGCTCGTGTTTGTAATTTATTGTTTATGTTGTTGCTTGTGTTTTGGTTTTTGTATGATTGTGCGAGAGCAACAAGTTTATAAATTTAACTGCTTTTGATTGTTGTTGTTCTTGTTGCCGTTTGCCTATTCATGGGCGACCCTCTCTAAGCGCTCCACACGCACTAGAAGCAACGGCGACGGCAACGTCGACGCAGGTCGACGGTTAGTTGGTTTATTGACATCGCTGCCGGCGTCTGCGTCAGCGTCTGCGTCGATGTTGCCACTTTTTTTTCAAGTTCGTGAATTTTTAGCCGTTCGTTGACTTTTGTTTTGTTAACGTATTTATTTGTATTATGTATGTTTCGCTGTGCGCTTGTCCCCAACTAATGTCATTTTAACACTGGTTTCTGTTCTGCTTTGTGCTCTATTATTATTATTGTTGTAATAGTTGTTGCTGTTGCTGCTGCTTATTTGGTCAGTTGTTTCTTGCTTTCGGAGACCTTAAACAATTTTCGCAACAATTTCTGGGAACGCCAGAAACGCTCAAGCTCAAGCTGGGCCTCAGACTTTAGACTTCAGACATTTTGAGAGACCCGCAGAAATTTAGATCGAGTGGCTGATTGAAATTTCCTGCAGCTTTTGAACTCAAATTTAGCGCGAATTTTCGGGTCAGCGCAAGGCCAAAGACGAGAAGAGCAAGAAGAAAAAAATAAGCGAGGCAACTGCAACGCTTTTGAAAGAAATGCCCTAATTAGGCGTAATGAAAGAAGATATCGTGGGCGTTGAAAATTGAGACGAATTCTCGAATTCGGTCAATGTTGTGGCATGTGCAGGGTATAAAATAACGAATCGAATTCTAAAAACTTTAAGACGATAAACCACCAACATATCAAATTTATAATCTTTCTTTTCTTTTTTTTATGTGTCTCATTACAGGTAAATAAATTTGGTCTCTCAGAGAGCGAACCTTGTGTCTGATCTAGTGAGAGCAACAAAGAGAGAGTAAGTCCACATGCACCAAGGAGGGCTGCTATTTGTCTGTCCCGTTGCATTTAACAGCTGTAAGTAAATAAATACATGGAACACTCACAATTATTAGTGAATTGCGCAATCAAGCGGAAAGCGAACATAAATAAGCCTCACACTCGTTTGTAAACTGTAAAAACAATTCAAGCCATCGATCACAAGTCGCTCCCTTGAGCTTTTTATTCCCTCATACTTCCGGCTATTAAGTGGCCTTTGCAAGAGAGCGAACGCATTCGCTCTCTTCGAATGCCCTCGCCAGGCAAGCCGTGCACACACAGCCACTTCACACACACACAGCACACGCACACCTGAGAGCAAAAGGAAGAAGGAGTGTAGAAGAGAGCAAGAGAGCGGCAGAGCTGACGCTCGACAGCTGCATTCATTTTTCGGGTACAAGCTGCCTAATTTCCGGTTTCAAGTGTCATTTTTTTTTTTTTTTCTCCAAAAATTATTGAAAAAGCCATAACAAACGCATATGTGTATATGTTTGTGTGTCTGCATGTGATAATGTATAACTGAGTGTAAATGGCTATATGTATGGGTGTATGCATGGCCTGCATTTTTGTTGTTTTTATAGTTTTTGGGTTGGGTTACCCTCGCCTCGCAGCAAACATCTGGCTCTAGCGACGAGCATGACAGCTGCTAAAAGGGCGCAGGCTACATACAGCGTGCGCGCACTCTCTCTCTCTCTTTCTCTCCTCCGAGCCGGCATATACATAATTGACTGGCTGTGTGTTTAATGAGCGCTCGCGTTCGATTGAATTGTCTGTCAATACGGCAATAAAACTGTTTTGAGGTTAGGGCTGACAAATGCTAGGAATGCAACGTCAGTCCAGCTTAGTGGCCTATTGTTGTTGTTGTTTTTTTTATACAGTTTTTACATTTTGTAATTATATATTTGCCAATATATGAGAATGCTTGACGCTCTTTTTTGCGCCTTCGTTGATGCTACGGCTGCTACTGTCACCGCCGCCGCTGCCGTCGTCGCCTTGTTGCTGAGGCTCGCCTCGCCCCTTTTTTTGTTGTTGTTGCTTGTTTCTTTGGCACGTTCGATGTATCGTTCGTCATTGAAGGTTCATGAACCGCTTGCAAGGACAGTCGTCGGCGCAGGCAGATTGATCACAGAGGCTTAAGCTGAAAGCAACTGAAATAAGACGTTCAGATGCCGTGTGCCATTTTCCACTTGTTTCCTGTGCTACAAACACACACATGCACATAGGCACACACATAAACATACATATATACATACATATAACACTTGAACCCATAATTCTCAGAAACCAAAAAGAGAGACAGACGGAGGGCAGAACAAATAAAGCAGACGCGCGCAGCAAGCAGCCTTTGTCCGTTGCCCCTCCACGCCCGTGGTTGGCAACGACTGCGGCGTTGCCACCTCCTGCGTGAGTCACACAACGAGCACCAGACACACACGCACGAATTGAAACACAGTTGCATATTTATATGTGTGCATGTATGTATGTATGTACGCACGCAGCGCAGACTCAATCAAAGTTGGCAACGTTGGCCAAAGCGCACAAGAAATCACTGACCTTGACTTTTAACAAAGTTTAAGGCCCTTATAGTTGCCAGCGAACGAACACATAGACACTCACACACACGCAGCATAATTATATACGTGCCGCGTGTGTTTCTATGTGTGTGTGTGTGTGTGTGTGTGTGTGCGTGTATTGAAGCCAAGCGCGCGCTTGTTTCTAGACTGGTTTATTGTGCGCGCTGCGGCTGCTGCTGCCGCTGCGCTGCGCGCTATTCTTAAGTTCGCTTAACGCACATGACGCAAGCGTCGTCGTCCGTTGCTGCTGCTGCGCAGACTTTTACATTTTTCCTATTGCATCAGCGCGTAGAGACTAGCATGAACATACATACATATGTATGTATGTATGTATGTATGTATATGTATGGATGTGTGTATACCTGATTATTTATAATGATTATTATTTCTGTTGTAGTAGTTGTAGATTTAACTATAAAAGTTGTATATATTATCTACATGGCAACAACAAATAGCATACATATTTAAATGAAGCAGCAAATCAACCGCAAATTATCTTTTACCTCTTCGCTTTTGCCATTCTTATCCAGAGTGTGGTAGCACTGTCAATCAGCCGATACGGCAATATTGAGCGATAAGAACAATAAACGAGAGAAAGAAGAATAACAATTAGTGTGCACAATTTATGCCTACACACATGTATTTGCTTAAATATGCTTGTTATTGTTAAATAAATAAAGCATTTTTCCGAATTTGTTTTCTTTTTACTGCCTTTGGAACTCATTTACTCTCGTTTCCTCTCTCTTACTTTTTATATACATATGTATGTATGTATGTACGTGCATACATATTCACATAAACTTCCTGCCGCAATGGAGTGCACTGCTCTCTCCTTGCAATTTATGTTTGTTCTGCCTGTTTCTTACTCTCGTACTTCTGTCACTGTACTCATTGTGTGTGTTGACTGTGTGTATGTATGTGTGTGTAGGAGGTTGTCAGAGGTCAGTCTCATCGCTGGCATCGCAGTCGGTTCTGGCCTATGTACAATACATTCCACATGTACATACGTTCCATATGCCATTTCGTTGCGCATCGAGCATTTTGTGCTGTGTTGTGGGACCCCAAACTAGATTTTGCTACCATGCTGCTTTCTGCTTGCTGCTCGGCAGAGCTGCGTTCTTTGTCTCTGTTTTGTGCGCGCCGAACTGGTTGTGTGAGTTTTTTTTTTGGCTTGGTGCTGCTGCGTTCCGTTCCGTTTCGTTTCGTTTTATTTCATTTCGTGCCGACTGTTTCATGCCTTTGCTCGAATCTTGTAAAATTCTTCTATGTGTTTGCCCATTCTCATTCAGTTCTTTGCGCTTGCCGCATAAACAACGTGTACACGCAAGCAACGTCGTCGTCCTCGTTGTGTCCGTTGTCGTCTCGTCCATCATCAACCGTCGCGCTGTGTCGTACGTTTTTACCAACGGTTGTTGCACATTTCAATATATGTATATGCATATATGTATGTGTGTGAGTTTGCAAAGCAAAACAGCAATAAAAAGTATTAATAATAGTGTAATAAATAAAAAAAAAGTGCAGCGCCGCACGCTTGTCTTTTCTGTACGTATGAAAACAGTTTTTCCTGTTCCTCTCTACACACGCCATACGACGCCAACACAAGCAGCAGCAGCAATAGCAATAGCAGCCGCAGCCGCAGTGGCAGAGCAGCGTCGGCGTCGTAGAGTTCATCAACTTGTTTAGAATCGGCGTGCTGAGTACGTGGTACGTGAGTGCGTGGCTGTCTCGTTTGTTGGTGTGTACATGTACATAGATATACGTGTGTATATGTGTATATGTATATATATATATATATATTTATATGCATTCATATGTATTTGTTGCTGTGTTGCCTTTTTCCTGCTCTCCTTTTACGTTTCATTTGTCTACGAGTGTATACCGCTTCGTTTGCTCGCGCTATGTTTGTTATTGGAATACGGATACGGCGCAATGCAGTCAACAACAACATCAGCAAAAGCAACGGCAACAACAATATTTAGATGTTGGTTCGCTTCGTGTGTTTGTTCTTTTTCCGCGCGTTTTGTGTTGTTTGTATTAGGTTTACACATTTTTTGTTATTATTATCTCATTTCTTATTGTTGTCTTGTATCTTTTATGCCGCTGTTTGACGGCCTGCCTACAGTCGCATCTGTAAATTAAGGCCCAGTGTATAAATTAGTCAGTGCCTAAAGTCTAGTATGTGGTAGCCAAAGATAAACAAGTTTTGACATGTGACGAGGCTTAAATACATGCATATATGTATATATATTTATAGAACGATGATAGAGTGATTTCAATAGCCAAGCATAAATACAATATTCAAGAATGATTAAATTTTGATATAGTCACAAATTAACTAGTAATAAAAAATGTCATCAATATTCTTAAACTTCAATGTGCTGCTGATTAACAATTTTCGGAACTAGTAAACTTTGCCCTTGTGGAGTGGATTACGTTTTACGTTGATTGCTCCCCAGGGTCTCTTATCAGAGTTCACGGATTAATTGTTACCAAGTCTTGCGATTAATTAAATAAGTAAACAAAAGCTTGAGTAGAAATTTTTCAATTTCCACCTTGCACCGGTCACAAATAATCAGTTGGCCAGATGGCGAAAGGTGCGACAACCTTTAGGGGGGCGCGACCTTGCGCTGTACCTGTTTGTTTGGCCGCAACTGTATAAACAATGATCAAGATTTTTAACTGTTCTTGGGCATTGCCACCACTGTCGATGCGGAAGAATAACAGGAGTCGACTCGTCGCTCTCTCTCTCTCTTACACTCTCTTTTATTATTTTTTCTTTTTCCTTCTGTATATATTTTAAAATCAAATTATTACGGCAGTATTCTTTAATTTTACTCACACACGTTGCCTGGACTGACGAACAGACCGGCTGAGTGACGAACTGACTGATTGACGACGTGTGAGCCACGCTGGTTTCCAAGTCATTAAAAGATTGCGATTGTATGTATATAAGTATACACATGGGAATGTGTATGTATGTGTGTGCGTGTATGTGCTCTTTATTTACGTTGAGCAAAAATCGAAACTCGTGTTTAAAATGTGTTTATTTAGATATTGTATTCCATGTGGGCTGCTTCACGCTTCATATCGCATTTTGTCTGATCGAAAAAGGTGTCGCCCTATGGTTGTTACAATAGCATCTAGCATCGTACACTCGCATCCCATACGATATTATACAGTGATATAGAAAACGCAATTAAAATATATATGTAAATAATGTATAATATATACAAAGTTTTATATACATTTATATACTCTATCGTCACATGCTTAAGAATTATATATACATATGTATATAATATTTGGTTTTTTTTTTCTACATTGTATAGCTTTGCAACACTTTCCGTTCCAATTTCAATCTTTGTGTACCAATTTCTTATATTTTCATTATCAAAAAAGTTGCGCTTGTTGTTTAGTTGCCCCGTTGGGGGGTTCGAGTTCCACGTAATAGATAAAGAATACGATACAACACACAATATATATATGTATATAGATATATACACACTGTACTGTATGCCAGTGTACACACAGCGAAAAGTGGTACAACTCTAATTGGAAATGTTAAAGTAGATAGTAAATATTTATCAAAAGCTTACACGTAAACGTACCAACAGACACGTACCATTTGATTGGATGCATTGGCTGCAGCGTTGCTATAAAGAGCTGCAACTCAACTGTGCTACAGATATGAAACAAGATCTTTTTGGTTACATCAATTTGTGAATCTGCAAGCACTGAAATGTACGCCACTGTACTTGTGTGTGTGTATATAAAGTGCATTGCAATTGAGCGGGCACAATGTGCAAGTACGCCACTGTAAACAGTAGGACAACATCCACATTTAACTCCATTACCATTAGCAGGAGAGTCACAGCCGACGGCCGAGCTCACGAGCCACAGACACTACAGAGCGTAGTAAGAAAGCAAACGCAATGCAAAACGAGTGAGAATGAACTGAAAGATGCAAATGATTGCATGCAGTGAGGTATCTTGGAAATAGTGTATATATATGTATATATGTATATATATGTATATATATGTATATATGTATATATATGTATATGTATATATATATATAAATAGTGTATAAGTATATGTACAGTGGCAGATAACAACAACAATTAGTGAATCATTAATGTCTATCTAATTTGAACAGATCCTGTGTATCCCGCCTACAACACATAAGCTACATAAGCTGCTAAATTTAAAGTACAGGGTATTTGAAATGCAGTGCTCGCACGATGTTGACCTGACGAACCAGACTGCAAGGAGAAGCGCAAAACAGAGCAGCTACTGATGTAGCCACAAGAGGGAGAGAGTGTGAGTGAGTGAGAGAGAGGGTGGGAGGATAGTGAGGAGATAATAAGAATTGGTGATGGTAGAGGCAGCAGTTCATGGAGTGTCTGCGACTGCGACTGTGTTGTGGCTGCGTTGTCTGCTAAATTGGATGCTGCCGTTATTGTTGTTGTTGTTGCTGTTATTTCGTTCTTGTTGTCTGCCATTCTTAGTCGCTTGTGTCGCTGTCGTCTCCTACAACAATAAAACCAACTCCCTTGTGTGTTTAGTGTGGGGGGGGGGAGGGGGTGGTCGTTTGCCATTGTCTTCTTGTTCAATAAAATATGCCGTCGTCGTCGAATGAATTTCATTCAGCAGCTGCTGCTGCCGTTGTTGCCGTCGCTGCCACTGCTTTGGGGGTCGCATGCTGCTGACGCATAGCTCGCGACATCTGAGTTGCTTGAAAAAGGGGGGCAGCCAAGGAGTAGCCAAGACGCTGACAATGTCTTTGAATTCAGCGAATTGGTTTTGCTTCGACTGAAAGAGAAAAGTGGCAAATAAAAATTTGCATCAGGCGCGGGTCGTGCACGGCGCTCGCCATCTCTATCCAGGCACGCTGCTGGCAGAGGCGGCACCTTTTGTCGATGGCCACGTCCATGACTCTAGGAACATTCACAAATACACATGCATATATACATTCACACATACACATACAGTATACAATAAGTTCGCTTGTTTATGTGTGTGTATCTGCAGCTGCAGCCCGTTTAGAAACGATGGCGCAGGTAAACGGTTTCGTCGTCGTCGTGGTCGCAAATTTCGCATGCTTTGTTCTGTTTTACAGTTTGCGCTTTGTGCTGGGCTTCTATTTTTTGCGCGTCTGTGTCATGCTCTTTGGCTTTGTTGTGGTTGTTGCCGCTGGGTACCATTGAACTCTGCTGTCGCTGCTGCTGCTGCAACCCCAAATGGACAGAAGGGAACGATACGAATTGAAACGTTTGTTTGTAATGCAGCGCAATTGTTTCGCTCTTTATGTGTGTGTGTGTGTGTGTGTGTGTGTGTTTGTGTGAAAAAGAAACAAACTCTAAATGCATTTTTGCATTTTGGTATTTTGCGCAGAACTTCTTTTGGCCGTTACGCTTTATATGTTGGCAAAATTTATGGTCTCTGTCTCGCATTCCACTGTTGTTTGCAGTTACCCCATCCCATTTGTTCCTGCCTGCCTGCCTGTCTGCCTGCCCTGAACTTGATATAATTTTTTTGTTCGCTGCTCCGCATCTCGTCTACTTCTGCCTTTTCTCCTTCATCATCATTCGGCTCTTCTTGCTGTACTTTGCTTCCGTCTGTTTCTCTGTGCACACTTTTCAGCCATGAAATTAATAATCTTACAAATAGTTTTGCATTAGTAATGGCTGCGCAGTTTCTGTTCCTATTCTACACGTCAAACACTGCGCAGACCATGCCCCCCTTCCTCCCGCACACACATCTAGTCGTTGAACTTAATGACCCAAACGCACGCCCTCAGTGCAGAGCATTGCAGTGCAGAGCATTGCAGTGCAGTGCAGTGTAGTGCAGTAAATTGCCAGCCCATCACCCTGACTGCCCGATTATTATTATTTTATATTAGTTCCTATTTTTAAATGCTTTTACAGGCCCTCTGGAATTCGTGTTGTACATGTTTTCCATCAACCGTTCGAAGAGCCAACATATGGTATATCCATATATATCGACCCTCTCTCGCATTATGTCTCTGTCCCATTCTCTGCCTCTGTCTCTGTCTTTCGCTTGCTGTCATGATAATATACGATTTAACTATCTGTGCCGAGTCCATATGAACATGCATATGTGACACGACATTATCAACCTGTACAGACCTGATTTGCTAATCTAATCACTGGGGTCGTATTATCAATTGGTAATTTAGAACAAACGTATAAAAAATATATATTTATTTATACAAACATTAATTTGTTTTTATTTTGTTTTGGATATGTTGCTGTCATAGGCGTCTAAATAGCAACTAGTGCTAAAATATTTATTATTAACCCCAACCTGTTGAAATTGCTCGGCTATGAAAATCTATGTATGTATGTATTGAGTCAGAACTGTATTTTTATATGAACGCGCGTGCGATGGTATTAGCTGTTATTGGAACTGATAAATAAACAATATATTTAGTTTTAAGTAAAAAGAAATCTTTAATGAGAGTAAAGCTGTTCTAGCGATCGAGTACTGTAGATATGTATGTATGTATGTACATAGAAATACTCCGATTTTTACTGAAAGTGCATAATTTCAGAAAACAATCTTAAATGTGGAATTTAGAATGCAAGCATTGCTAAAAATATGTGAATATGTATGTGTATCTGCATATGTATGTGTTCATGCTGTCAATTATTCATCTGAACTTCAATTGCAACAGTTGGCAACACTGTCAAAAAGGCTGCTCGCTGCTTAATATAATAACATATGTATGTATGTATATATTTATGTATACACATAAGTATAGACATATCTACGTATGTATGTATGTGTATGCACAAGTGTATGAAGTGTCTGGCTATTTTGTCTACGAGTAGAGAAATTTTTGCTATGCACTTACATAAATTCATTCACACATACTTACATACCCAAATATACACATACATATGAACATACTCAAATATATACATGTGTATATGCCTACATACTTACATATGTATGTATGTTTGTATGCTGTATGCAATTCCTCTGGTATCTGCTGTCTGCGCGTCATTGCTAGCATTTTCCATGCACTGTGACAACAAAAAGAACAAACAAAATGCAAAAGGGAAGACGAACTTCTCGCTCTCTCCCACTCTCTCGCTCTCTCTCTCTCTCTCTCTCTCTTGCACTTTTATTTTTGCAGTTAGACTGCATGCAATCGCCTGGCAAGGCGAGTTGCTCGAATTCGACGCGAAAGTTCTGGTGGCGCCGCCGGCAGCATAGGCGAAAAAGTATGCTCTCGCCCACTCAGCATTAGAAGAAGAAGCAGCAGCAACGGAGAGCGCCGTTTGTTGTTATTGTTGTTGTATTTTGGTGCGGTCGTTGTCATTGCCCAAAATTGGAAAACATGCGCAAGGCTGCATAGTGCGAGAGACAGACCGACACACTGAGAGCGACAAAGAGAGGGAGAGTGAGAGAATGTATGCCGTGTTATCGGTTTATCGTTCGCTGTTGCTTCCTGTTACAATTCACTCTCTGAGCACGCAACCTGTAGCGCTGTAGCGCTGCGGCGGCTGACGGCGGCGTCGCTGTCTTCAGGTTCGGCCATGGAAAATTGTTGCTTTTAGTTGGTGGTCTGAGTGGGTGACTGGCCGACGCCATATTGTTTTAAGGGTTGCTCTGTTTTGTCCGTGCGCTCGGCGGGGGCTGGCTGTACAATTTAGTTTTTTTTTTTTCTTGGACCGGTTGGGCCGGCATTCAACAGTTCGGCATTTATGCTGCCGTCTCTCTTTGACGCTCTCTCGCTCTCACACATATGCATAGGCCAAAGGCGCTTGTTGCCGTGTGCCTTGTTGTTGCCTGCCTTTCCGTGTGCGCGCACTGTAAATATGAATATCGATTTTTCCCAACTCTGCTTGTGTGTGTGTTTATCTTTGTATGTGTTTTGTTACGGCTGGTAATTGGGAATAATTTTGTTTTATGCCGCCCACAGCAATGTGCAGCGATGCATTTGCTGATGCTGCTCTGCTGCTGCTGTTGTTGTTTTTCTGCCTGCTCGTCCGTTTGCCTACAGGACATGCAGACGCACTCTCTGCAGTAGCAGCGCAGTCGTTGTCGCTGTCGTTGTCGACGTCGACTTCGCAGTTCCTGCTGCTGCTCCTGGTGGCAGCTTTACCCGGGTCGCTGAATAATGCGCAAAGTTAGTTTTGCAGGGAGCTGCGTCGCAAACGCGTCGCGTTGTCATTTACTACGGCTCCGTCTTGTTGTTACCAGGGACTACAAACTGTGAAAAGTGCATAGGCAATGACCATATTAGAGCATTGATATTTATGAGAAAAAAAACCAAAAAAAAAAAAAAAAAAAACATTGAAAATCTATTTATGAAAATACAAATTCCAGCAAATAGTTAAACGTGTTTTTTTCTGTTCGCTTTTCCATTGCAGCATTTTGTGCGCGCAACGCAATTCACGATTGGCAACTGAAATTGGCAGCACCCGTAAAGTATGATACAAAACTAATAGACACCAACAACAACAACAATCGAGCGGAAGTAACAAATGGAAACAAAGCAACAACAACAATAACAATAATAAGGACCATATTGGCATTAATTTTTTGACTGCATTAAAAGCGAATGCAAAAAAAACGAAAGAAAATACAAAAACAAAAACAAAGTAGAACATAAAATAACGGAGACGAGCAAAAAAAAAAATACAACTTAAACGGTAAGTCAATGCCTCTTGCACAGGCTCTGTCCGTGTGTGTGCGTGCATGCGTGCGTGTGCGTGTGTCTCCCTCTCTCTCTCTGTGTGTATGTGTGTGTGTGTGCGTGATAAATGTGCACATACATTCAGTCTAGACAGTTGCACCCACCCAGCCCCCGCTCAGAGTGGCGCAGTCCATGAGCGAACTGCCGTTATTATTTGGGGAGCGCGCGTTTTGTTGCTTTGCCGCTTCACTGGGCGCCTCTTCGAGGGTTGATTTTCGTTCCATTTCGCTTCGGTTTCGGTTTGCCGTTTTGCTTTCACTTCCCAACTTCTTCGAGTGTGGCTTTTGTTGACGGATGTTTTGTGGACGCGTATGTATGTATGAATGTGTGTGTGTGTGTCTGTTTCTGTTTCTGTGTGCGTGTGACGCTGGAAATGAAAATCTAGAAAAGTTCCTTGTTCGTTTGCCGCCGCCGCTTGTTTACTTTTTTGTTGCTGTTATTTTTTTTTTGTTACTCTTTGTTTTGCTTTGAGGGGTTCTGCACCCTCTTAGCCGGCGGCAAGTAGTTCAAGCGACCCCTTGTGCGTGCGCTTATTGCATTTCCTGTTGACGGCTAAGTTGAAGGAGGGCAAAGTGTGAGTTGGGGGGTTTCCAGGACGATGAATGACAAGAGGGGACGCCTCCCTCGTACAGCCTCGAATTGCGTTAAAAAGCACTTTGTTGCCATTTGCCAAATGTAGTAAAGTCGCTTCGTTTTCTATGCGTGTGCGGGTGTGTGTGTGTGTTAGGGGAGGGTGTAGTCTGGTAGCCCGGTAGGGGATTACCGAGGGACAATTAGCTACAAATTATGTTACGAAAAGAAGGTGAATCATAATTTTTTTGTTAAAGGGGGCGCAAAAGGTCTGCAAAACTTTTGCTGACTCACACAAAGGGTGCTACGAAAACAAAGGAATAACGACAGTTATGGAAGGAGAAGGGTTGTATAGGGGTAGGTAGGCCTCTAGTCGAGTTGTGTCAAGTTGTAGTTGGGTCAAGGCACTTAAGCTGTTGCCTACTAAATCCAAACTAAGTTCTCAAATTGTTTGGCCCATCTTTTTTTTGTTTATCTGCAAATCGTTTAGAAAGTTTAGAAAGAAAAGTTTTGGGTGTTTTTGTTATTTTATTTAAGATTTAAGGGAGCGGAGGGATTTGCACGTTGAATTATTTATTATTTGTTCAGATATATAAAAATGTAATTTATATCAGTCGGACTATTGAGCCTTTGAATGTATATTATACATTTAATTACCTATAAATTAATTAAAAAATTATAAAAAGAAATAATTATATATATGTACATATGTACATATATAGTCTATAAAATATAATTCAAGAGTCGATCTATAGAGCGTTTAGTTTTTCTTTAAAAATTTATTTATATTCAAAATATATAGTTTATAAAATATAAATTATATGAGTCTAGCGTTTTTTTTTCGGAAAGCTTTTAATGTAATTATTGAAATGAACAGAGGAAAATGAGGGCCTTGAAAAAAGTTGTATGGTCTATAAAGTTTAAATATTATCTGACTGATATAATATAGTCGATCTAATGAATTATTTTCTATAATTACATTTTTCTATTTCTATTAAAATTTTATTAGAGTAAAATATAATTTAATTAATTTAGTCTTTTATTGATTTGTTTGTTAATTTATTTTGTATTGTTTATTTATTTTTAAAATGGTTGTTTTATTTATTAATTTTTATTTGTATTATTATATATATTTATTTGCTTTATTTATTTTATATTATTTTTGAATTGCACTTTAAATTTACAAAGGACCTCTTAACCCTTTCTCTAGTAAAGTGTGTGGAAAATGTGTGAAAATATTATAAAATATAAATATTATAAAATTTCTGTAATGAAAATATAATGCAAATTAAATTTATGCTTATTTTTGTAACTTTCTCAACTTGCAGGTGTGTCCAGTGGCAGCCAGAGAGGGAGACACTGTGGACAACTGAATAGTAGTGGATCGAGTAGCCGTAGCAATAGCTGAAGCAGAAGGAGAGGAGAATACATTCAAGACACCCATTCCCACACACAGAACGATGGCGGCTTCGCCGACTCCATCGCTGGACTCCATGCGCGGGGCGAACTCGATTGAATCATATGAGCACGCCGGCTACCTGTCGGACTCGCCGCTGACACTGAGCGGGTCGTCGCCGCCGGTGAGCGATTCGGCGATCTGCAGCGATGAGTATATAGCTGGGAGTCAGGTCAGCGTGAAGGTGCGCCAGGATGTGACTGTCATCAATGGGCATCATCCGATATCGGCGTCGGTGTCGTCTAGCTCGTCGGCCAGCTCCTCGTCCTGCTCATCCTCGTCGTCGTCGTCCTCGTCGTCGTCCAGCTCATCGACCAGCGGCCTCAGCGGCTGCGGCAGCACCAGCAGCAGCGTCCTCAGCGGCTCCAATGTCAACAGCAACAGCAACAGCAATAGCAACAGCAACAGCAATGGCCACGGTCCCGGCGTCATTGGCAGCAATTTGCCCAGCAGCAACAGCAACAGCAACAACAACAGCAGCAACAGCATCAGCAGCTTGGTCGTTGGTGCTGGCAAAGGCAGCAACAGCAACAGTGGCAACAACAACAGCAACAGCAATGGCAACAGCAGCAACAGCCTCGCCCCCGCCCGCTGCACCGCCTGCAAGAGCAAGTGCAGCGATGCAGTGGCCAAGTGCTTCGACTGCCAGAGCTATCTGTGCGCCAACTGTGTGACCGCGCACGAGTTTATGCACTGCTTCAACGGCCACAATGTCTGCCTGATCAAGGGCTTCGAGGCGACGAGCAATGGCAGCAGCAACTGCAGCAACAATCCAGCCTCCAGCGACTTTAAGTACGCCAGCTCACTGACAATGATGCTGCAGCAGCAGCAGCAGCAACAGCAGCAACAACAGCAGCAGCAACAGCAGCAGGCACAGCTGACAGATGCGCAGCCCATGTCGCAGCTGTCGAAGATTGTGCTAGCAGCAGCAGCAGCAGCCAACAACTCACAGGAGCAGCAGCAGCATGAGACACTCTACTCCACACACTTGCAACAGCAGCAGCTGCAGATCTTCTGCTTGCGTCACAAGCACGAGCTGCTGAAGTTCAGCTGCCGCACCTGCTGCACGCTGGTGTGCAAGGAGTGCATCGTCCTGGAGCACTCGACGGGCCTGCATGAGCTCGAGAATGTGCAATCGCCCGCTGTGGCTGCAACGAGCAACGGCAATGGCAACGTCAACGTCAACGTGAACGGCACCAACAGCAGCAGCAGCACCTCGAGCAGCGGCGGCTACAATGAGACGGCGCTGCAGACGCTGCTAGCCGATATGCGCGGCAAGATTGGCGAGATTGTGTCGGTGGCCAGCAGCGCCGAGCAGAGCGTGACCAAGGTGAAGCAGCAGTACCAGAAGGCGCACAACGAGCTGAACGAGACGCATCAGTTCTTTGCCTCGATGCTGGATGAGCGCAAGAGCGAGCTGCTCAAGGAGCTGGAGACGCTCTACACGGCCCGCGTGAACACCAATGCGGTCTGGCTGCAGCGCGCCAAGGAGATCATTGACAAGGGTTTGGCCACCTGCGACGCGGTCGAACGTTCGCCCGCCAGCGGCGTTCAGTCGCCCCTGCTGGCCGAGGCGCTGCTGCTGCGCAAGCAGCTAGAGCAGCAGCTCCAAGCGGGCGTCCAGGACATGCAGCTGCCCTTCGAGCTGGAGTTCATGTCCAACTATCAGTCGATACAGGCGGGCGTGCGCAACACCTTTGGCTATATACGGGCCAGCAATGGCGGCGGACCTGGCAGTGGCAGCTGCTCCGAGTCGAGCCTCAGTCTGGGTCACGGCCACAGTCACCTGGCTCACGGCCAGAGTCACAGTCACAGTCACGGTCACGGTCACGGCCAGAGTCACGGCAAGCAGCCGCCGATCGCACGGCCCACGCAGAGCGCAAGCAACAGCAGCGCCAGCAGCGCGGGCAGCCACCACCACCACCAACAGCAGCAGCAGCAGCAGCAACAACAGCAGCAGCAGCAGCAACATCTGCAGCTGCAGCAGCAACAGTTGCTGCCAGGCCTGGGCCTGGGCAGTCTGCTCGACAACAGCAGCAACGGCAGCAGCAGCAACGGCGGCAGCAGCGTCTATTCGAATGGCTGCCTCCTGCTGGGCGGACGCGAGCGCAATCTGAGCGATCTGCAGCACTTTGGCGAGCTGCTGCCCAAGCGCGCCAGCAGCATGGCGCACTACAATCCCTACGAGAAGTGGAGCAATGGCGGCAGCGACAATCTCTTCAGCACATCAGCGGTCGGCACGCTTGGCGGCGTCGGCAGCGCCGGCAGCGGCAGCAGCTCGGCTGTGGTGGATGCCTTTGCCAGTCTGTCGTCGGTGAATCTGAATGGCAACGGCAATGGCAGCGCGGTGAGCAGCGAATCTCTGCTGGATCTGACCAGCAAGCTGTTGTCCGCCTCCATTTATCCGCCCAAGTCGCAGATCAAGCGCCAGAAGATGATCTATCACTGCAAGTTCGGCGAGTTCGGCGTGATGGAGGGCCAGTTCACGGAGCCAAGCGGCGTCGCGGTGAATGCCCAGAACGATATCATCGTGGCGGACACGAACAATCATCGCATCCAGATCTTCGACAAGGAGGGACGCTTCAAGTTCCAGTTCGGCGAGTGCGGCAAGCGCGACTCCCAGCTGCTCTACCCGAACCGTGTGGCCGTCGTGCGCAATTCGGGCGACATTATTGTCACGGAGCGTTCGCCGACGCACCAGATCCAGATCTACAATCAGTATGGACAGTTTGTGCGTAAATTTGGGGCCACCATCTTGCAGCATCCGCGCGGCGTCACCGTCGACAACAAGGGACGCATCATTGTCGTGGAGTGCAAGGTGATGCGCGTCATTATCTTCGATCAGAATGGGAATGTGCTGCACAAGTTCGGTTGCTCCAAGCATCTGGAGTTCCCCAACGGTGTGGTGGTCAACGACAAGCAGGAGATCTTCATTAGCGACAATCGGGCGCACTGCGTCAAGGTGTTCAACTATGAGGGTCAATATCTGCGCCAGATTGGCGGCGAGGGCATCACCAACTATCCCATCGGTGTCGGCATCAATTCCAATGGCGAAATTCTCATTGCGGACAATCACAACAATTTCAATTTGACGATCTTCACACAGGACGGGCAGCTGATCTCGGCGCTGGAGTCGAAGGTGAAGCATGCCCAGTGCTTCGATGTGGCGCTCATGGACGATGGCAGCGTTGTCCTGGCCAGCAAGGACTATCGCCTCTATATCTATCGCTACGTACAGCTGGCGCCTGTGGGTATGTAAGCAGAGAGCCTTCTTCACACACAAACATTGCAAAACGAAAGAGAAAAGAACACAGAAAGAAAAAAAATGAAAAATTAAAAAAAAAAAAAAATTAAATTATATATATACATACATATATCAATGATCAGATCAGAAGTATTTGACTTAAACAAGTTGGCAATTCTGACTTGCGCGCTCTCTATCCCCCCTCCCCCACCTCTCTGTCACTCTCTCTCTCTCTCTTTCTCTCCTTCTATCTATCAGACTCTCTGCCTGTTTCTCATAGCATAGCATAGCAAGAACTCTATCTCTCTCTCTCTCTCTCTTATATATATATTATAGAAACTTACTTTTATATTATTAACTTTTTAAATTATTGTTGAATTTTGTTTTATTTTTACACTGTGTTAAGACTTAATGTTTTTTTTTTTTAATATTTTATATTTTTTATTTGTGTATTACTTATTTTTTGTTTAATTTGTTCACACAAGAAAAAAAAAAACGACAACAAAAACTCGAATGGCGCCTTTGCCGTGCCACACGCCCCCCGCGGCAGTTGCAAGTCTCTTTATTTTATATATATATATAAATAATACACAAAAAAGAAAAACCAGAAAGCAAATCCCTCCACTTTTTATTTATGTTCGCTCGTCAAACAAACAAAAAACGGAACTAAAAAACCTAAAAAAAAAAAACAAAAAAAATCGAAAGAAAACAAAAATGAAAATAGTTTTTAATGAAATGCTTCAACAATGGACAAATAAATAGTTCGAGCATTGAAACAAATATTTTTTATTAATTGTAATCTTAAGTAAAGCGCAAAAATTGTTTTGTTATCATTTTTGAACACATATAAACAAAAACAAACAACAAAAAAAGAAAAAGAGACAACAAAAATTTTGATATAAAAATATATATATATTGAACTGTTTTTTATGTTTATAAATTATTTTTTGATTGTAAATTTATTGATTACTGATTATTTATATGCATACGTGTATCTTTATTATTATTATTACTACTTATACCTATTATTATTATTATTACTATTATTATATTATTATTATTATTATTAAAGCTATTATGAAATGTTTGCTACTTTTTTAACAACAACAAAACACAACTTTTTTATACTCGCTTAGTTTTTATGTTTGATTGTTTTATTTTTATTAGTATTACAACATAAACAACAACAACAACAAAACAAGAATAATAATTTATACCTTTAAAAAAAACACAACAACAAATTTGCCGCTGCTTAATTTTTTAAAACACACAAAAAAACTGAAATAGCTAAAAATTATTCTTGTTCTAAATTGATCGGCAGAACGAATATATATATATATATATATATATATATATATATATAAATATATATATATATAACTGAGCATGATCAATTGAATTTATTTAAATATATATATATATATATATATATATGTGTTTTAATATTTGTTTAAAGCATTTCGCTTAACGCTCAATAGAATTTTCCAAACGTTGTTAAAAATTAAAAAATAATAAAAAACAAAATATATATATATAAAGTGAAGTTTACTATAAAATTAAAAAAAACTATTTGTTGATAGTGTTTTACGCATTAAAACTAAATTCCCAAAAACATGATATAATAATAAAAAATAAAAAAAAATAAAAACAAGAATAATGATAAATAAAAAATAGTTGGCAATCAGCGCAGAAGACTTAAACGATTTATTATAAACAATTACTATTAACAATTATATATATTTGCATATAATATATATGTGGATAAATTTAAGTGTAAAACTAAATCTCAACAAAACGAAACTTTCTCAAAAACCCCAAAAAGCTCGAAAAGTAAATCAAATCTTGCTAAAGAAAGAAGGAGAAGCAGACGAAAAACTGAAATCCAATATTGAGTTGAATTTTGCAATTATGTTAAGCGCTTTGCTATGTGTTCCAATTATTATTAATTATATTCACAGTTCAGAAACGAGTTGTGAATAGCTGAAAGAGGAAAAAAAAAGAATAGTTACGAATAATAATAATAATAATAATAATAATATTGAAACAGCAGGCATTAATTAATTAAATTAGAACATCTTGAGACTACAAAACGCAACAGTAACAGGAACAGCATTTAAAAAATGTTTATAATTTTATTTGAATTTATATATATAGCTCTGTATATATATATAAAGAGAGAAAACAAAACAAAAATATGAATATATATAATATTTGTTTATTATTAGAATTTATTTAATTATTATTTTGTTTCATTATTATTTCGTCTGACTTGTTTTTGATGCTTGAAAAATGTTTCATATTTTTTTTTTGTGTAATTTGTAATTTTGCATTTTTGGAACTTAACGTTCGTTAAGTGAGATTATTAAATATGTAGGTTATGTAACACACACACTTGCATAGGCATGCATACACACAAACACACACACACGCAAACATGTGTGTGGGTGTGTGCGTGTGTGTTTCTTAATATAAATGAAATGCTTGTTGTAAACTATAAACTAATTGAATTCAAGTACTGTAATATTATATGTAACTCTGTATGTGTGTGTGAGTAGCTGTAATGTAATGGTAAACAAAAAACAACAACAACAACAAAGTATTGTACATTTCTTGTGAGAACTTTTTACTTGACACCAAAACTGAATGAAAAAAAACTGTTGAAAATTTTTTATATACTTAAAAATTGTTAACTGCTAATTGACGGTATTTATTATGGCCTAATATATATATATATATATATATATATATATACATATATATATATATATATATACATAATATTTAATTGTATTTATTATTATTATTCATTAGCGTATTTAAACACTTGCACAACAAGAAAACAAAAAGAAACTAAAACAAAAAGAAAAAAAGAGAAGAGGAAAAACTGTATTTGACTTGTGCTTATTTGTTTTTTATGTTTACTATTAAATTTTTATTAAATTTATTATTACATTTCTAAATGTTACACAAAATGGGACACAAATAACATTAATAATTAATATTAACAATACAACAACACCTTTTAAATACAAATTGTTGTAAACATTAACTAACACCTACACAAAAAAAAAAAAAGAGAAGAAACCGCCACAAAAGAAAAGTAACAAAAGTACATAATTAAATGATTTTTTATCAATTCTGACAAAAGAAAAAAAAAACAACTTGTTTGCTTTGTGTTTTTATTTATCGTTTTCTATGTTGATTTCATTTTGATATATTTTGCTTTGCACCTTAACATCTGTTAACGATCGCCGCTGTTAACTAACGAGAATGTGACGCGGCTGTAATTGACAGAAACCGCACCGCTGTTAGCTAACAGAGAATGTGATGCAGTTACTTAACTAACGGAGAATGTGCCGCACAGTGGGACGCTGCATTCGAACATTCCTCCCTCGCTTACCCGCACCGGCGCTGTCCCTCTCGCCCATTCAGAACATTCAAGAAGATGCATTTCCATGCATATGGAAGAATCTAAAATTTACGATATAAATGTATGTTGATAACAATTTTGATGAATTGAGAATCTAATAGACTGTGCAAAATGAATATGTAACAATTTTTTTTAAATATATATATTTGTATTGGTATATATATTTAAAGAACTAAAGCCCAAAAACATATTTATGTAAGCTAAATCGAGTAATTGTAAAACACAGCGCTATCTATCTATATATATATAAAAAAAAACAATTAAAACTATATGCATAAATCCGTATATATACACATACATACATAAATATATTAAACATTTTAAGGATATGTATTTTTTCCAAAATGAAGTGAAAAATTCAACTAAAATGTAAACTTTTTATACCGCCAATTAACTGTGCTCTCTAAATATATATACATACACGCATACATACATATATATATATATTTATACATATACATATAGAGCGTCTCTTAACGATAAACGATAACTTTGTAGCTGGCGCTGGCAATTCGTGAATTTTAACCCCCATTAATATACATATATGTATATATGTATATGTTGAAATCATAAAACTACATGTAGTTGGTATGCGTGTGCCGGCATTTGTGATTAGTTTAGTGAAAATTCAAACGTTTCACACCTACCACCAAAAAAAAAAAAAAAAAAAAAACAAAATATATTGAAGAGGAATAAAAATCGATAAAGATCGATGAGAAAACGATAAATCTAAATCGTATTTAGGCATAAGTGTAAGGGAGTGTTGAATGTGCTGAATGCTGGTAAAACCCGAGACGTTTTCATTGTTAGGCTATGAATGTTACACTAATATTTAGACTTCAGAAAAAACTGAACTTTCAGCAGTCCGCATCTAAGGAATAGGGCAATATATAGATGAAGATGAAGTGGACAAAGTGTAGGTATAGGTATCGTTTCGTGTTTGGTTTGGGTTCCAGTTGAGTTTGAGGTTGAGAGACTGTCGGCACAAGTTGAAAGATCTAGATCTAGAGTTGAGCCCATGGATATGCGAAAAAATAATTTTAATGTAGTTTATATTTTTGATAAATGTTATTAAGAAAAACAAATCCAAAATCAAAGCAAAATGATAAGCAAACGCAAACGCAAACAAAAAGCAAAAAAATAAAATAAATAAAATAAAAAATGTAAAAATAAAATTGAAATCCCTAAGAAACATTGTTGAGCATTTTGTACGGAATTTTGAATTTGTACATGTATTTAAAAAAGAAAAAGTAAATCGATAACGATAACGATTATTGACAAGCGGCAGCAGCGAACTAAATAAACAAAATTCAAACTGGCTTCGTAGAAGTGTTTTTAAGTATTATTAGACTATATTAGAAAATAGTGAAAACTAATGAAATTCAGCAAAAATTGAATGCATATACATGTATCGATGTATACTTATGTATGTACGTAGCTATTATTTGAATTTATATTTCCCATTTATGTTTTTTTTTTCTTCTCTTAAGTAGACAGCTAAAATTCGATAATCCGTCAGCATAGAAAATGGAAATACTCGTAGAATATTTATTCTAATAATAATGAATACATATTTATCTATGAATAAGATCTAAAAAAAAAACAAAACAAAAAAAATGTTAAATTGAATGTTAGAGAACCCAAAAAAGCATGCATGTGTACATAAATTCATATTTATTTATATACATATATATATTAACATCCATACATGCCAATAAATGTCTGTATGTATATTTTTTTGGAAAATTCAACTATATCAATTATTCAAAGCTTGCTTGCGTAGTTTGTCAGATAACGATATAATATATATATATATTTAATATATACATATATACACACATGCAATTGTACATATGAATATGTACTATTTTTCATTGTTGTTGTCGCCACTAGTTTTTTTAATCTAAGCAAACGATAATTATATATAAAACAGAACAGAAACAAAAACAAACCAAACACAAGATCAATTTGACAAGCATAAAAAAAACTCACATATGCAGTACTTTTCACTGCATATGGTTACACTGTGCAGGCAACATGCATACTTACATACTTACCTACATAAGTACATAGGAAAGCGAAATGCATGGGTGCGTGTACATGTGTGTGTGCGTGTGTGTTCTGCTCTTTCAAAATCTGAGCTTTATTCAGCAAAGCTTTTTGCGCTCTCTCTTTCTCTTTGATGCAGTGCGTATTCTCTAAGTTTGCTTTCGCATATGAGCGACACACACGCATACACACATACGCAGCGCACATGCGAATATAATTGATAAACAATTACAACTATGACTGATTTTTACACGAAAACATTTACACATAAATATACATATATACTACTATATACATACATCTTTACATATAAATATATATATATATATGATGTTGCTACTATATATGTATATATATATACTTACAACTACATATATATACGCACTCACACACACAGCGGGCACATGCACCCAGGTAGAGCTGCATGTGCGAGCGTGTGTGTGTGTGCTTGATTCTCTATTGAATTAGTAGTAAAACTTAACGGTAAAAACACAACATTTTTTATGACACTTAACAAAGAACAACAAAATCTTAGACTGCTTCGAAAACGTAAACGTGAAATGAAACTAATAAAAATAAAAATAAAAAATATTTATATTAACTAAAAAGAAAAAACCAAATATTTGTGAGATAAAAAAGAACTAAAAATGGAATGCGACTCGTTTAGGGAATTTTCACAACTCTGTTTTTTGGTTCATCGGAAAATTGATAGGCTTTCACTTCCATTTCATCCTTAACTTCAATCTAAACCTAACTGAACTTTTCTTTTACTTTGCTTTGCGCGCAAGAGAAATTTAAATAGTAATAATAATAATCATAATTTGGAATATAGAAGAGAACATAATTTCATTATATTTTCTATTTTCTATTTGTAAGCGAACGAAAAGTTGAACATGCAAAAATTATAAGAAACAAAACAACTATTTATAGTATATATATCTATATATATATGCATATATGTAGTGGTATGTAATACATATGATATATATAGTATATAATAGATAACTGTTTGTTGTTAGCTGCTTATACTTCCTATTGAAGACTACCAACACATTCATATCCAAGCATTTGTAGTTTGTATTTGTATTTTAATGTATTTATACGCATCTTAAGAAATATTTATACCATGTACTTTGCATAAATATACATATATATATACAAATATATGTACACATATATGTATGTATTCATAGATCCAACTCGAGTCAAGTGCAGCTTGACAAATAAAAACAGAAAATAAATATAATACGAATTTGTTAATGAATTTGCAATACGTTAAAAATTCTGTATGTAACTTTTAGAAACTATTTTAATTTTGCTTTAGATTTCCATAGAAAAACTTTATAGTTTTTACGTTTACATATGGTATTAATTTTGTATTTTGTTCGACGTTGTTTATTTTTTGTATTCATTAAAGCTTAAAGATATTTCACTTGTTTTCACAAAAAAAAAGTAAAGCAAATATTTGCGTTGTTTTATTTATTTTCACCAATTTTTTGCACTTTTCTTTTTATTTATTTACAGCTACGCGTAAAAAGCTAAACAACCTGGCAGACCGATTGCAGCCAGATCACACAAATTTTCTTTTTAATTTACAAGAGAACTAAATTTAAAAAAAGAAAAAACAAATTTATTTATAAAAAACAATATATATAAATATATATTGTATGTATTTCTTAAACTTTTATAGGTTACATATATCTGAAGCGTTCTATTTATTCATTCCAATTTTGCAAAACTGTTTTTTATGCCCTGAATCCATTGAAGAAGTAGAAGAGTTATATATATATTCCTGATCAGCCTCTGTAGCCATATATGAATCATATATCCCGAATCGCAGCTGCAGATCTGAAATCATCGATTTCGTTTCAACTTATCGACTGAAACAGTACTCAGAATTTGCAGAACTGCAAATCACTCGAACATTCTAAATGTCGGGATTTCCCTTTTCCCATTATTTTCCTTCCAACTCTATTCATAATTGGGGAAAACTCTCTTTAACTCAATTGCGTGTACGAAAATAGTAGTGGGACTGAGCTCTAATTGTTGGTCAAGAAAATTCTTGCTAAACACAATACTTTAAAACGAGCATTGAGATTCGCATATTTTTCACAAATTATCTTCAGAAAGTATAAAAGCAAAACAGTCATAAAAATTGTAGTCGATATCAAACCAATTTGTTTGTTTATGAAAATAGTGGTATCTACTACCTTTAATAGTATTTTCTCTTTTAATTTAAAGGTAGATCTACTAAAAAAGGGAATAGGACTTGTTTTCGTTATCCTAATTATACATATATGTACGTACATATCTTGAGTTAACTTATATATTTTTTGGGGTCTAATACTGAATTATAATTGAATCAATTATTTTACTGAATTTTGTGCCACGCCTTCAATATACGGTTTTCATTGCTCAGCCAACAAATAAGATGCGGATTCAGGGTATTTGCTAGTCGGGCATTGCCGACTAGAATGCTCTTACTTGTTTTTATATTTGCGTTGAAATTGTTTCCATCATGATTAACTAATGCTAATTGGATGTTTACGTTTTTGCAATTACACAATTTAATACATAAATAATTTAAATCAATTTTGGGACTCAATTTAAAGTGTATATATATACATACATATATGTATATATATATCTCTAATCTAGATCTAGTTTAATGAGTCTCTACGGTCGAACCGCACACGCACACACCCACACATTCATATGAAACAATTTGCTAAGAATTCTAATTGACGTACATACATGCATACATACATATGGTCGTCGTACATCATTCATCATTCATACATCATAGCATTTGCATATACATATATATATATAGTATACATACATACTTACATCATGATCCATGATATCGTCATCTAGTCATTTTACAAATTATTATATATTATTATATGTCAGCATATATATAAATATATGTATTTTTATAACTATAAAAAAAGAAGAAACAAAAAAAAAAATAAAAACAAAAAAACACCAATTTAATGTTAAATGTCGTTACAATTAAGTTGATAAGTTTTAGCAAACGTTTTAAGCATTTTACAAAACAAAAACAAAAACATTTTACCATTGATTTTTTACTTTTGAGCATCTGAACTCTCTGCTAAAAGGCAGAAGAGGAAGAAACAAGTTGAATTTTCAAATAAAACATAGTATACAGGGTGTTGCTTAATGGCTTTACATACACACACACACACATACACACACACTTAAACACATTTGTTCACACACACATACACATTTACATGTTTTCTATACATGCAGTTATTTCTGATCTAAATAAACGATTAAAACAACAATAACAAATCTTAGTTAAAGCATTTTTCGCTCAAATTTAGTTTATTAAATGAAAGTTTGTTAAGAAAAAACAAGGAAAAAATACCAAATATATATATTACATATGTGTATATATATATATGGACTAATGGACTGAAAGGTAATTAATATATCAATGAAAGTGTAGAGATGGGTTGGCATTTAATAAAAAAAAATATATATATATAATATATATATATATATATATAAAAAGAAAAACAAATATAAATGTGTAACTTTGAGTGTTGCCCGCGCTCTTTGGCTGTTTCGGGAAATTGTTAAATTTATGTTAATCAGTTAAGAAAACAAAACAAAGATATAAGACGAAAATGAAGAAGATAAATACACACACACACCCACCAAGGCATACTATATGCGCACTGTTTCATATAAAATGCATATAGTAATACATATACTACATACATACATACATCTGTTTCCAACTCGCACTCTCTCTCTCTCCCTCTCTTTCTATTTGTATTTAATTCGCTTTATTTGTGATTTTATTTTGCATTGCGAACTACTCCAACTGCCAGTTGAGCTCTCTATATTACACACATCCACACAGTACAGTGAACACCCTGCATATGCAACTACCTACATACATACATACTTACAAAAAAGCAAATATTTATACCATACACCACAAGAAGAGCAACAACAACAACAACAACCCACATCAATAAGTACTACAAAAAATCGCATATGAATGGCATTTACATACATACATATATTTTTATGTATTCATATTTTTGAATGAAAAATTGAAAGCAAAAAATAAATACATGTATACACAACTATATATACACATATATGTATATATAATCGTAATCGTAATCGTAATCGAATACCGATGTCATAAATGTGAAAGTTATTAGTAACTCATTAAAAACTATTATTATTACGATTAAAATTGTATGCCTAAATGATACTATATTAAAAACAAAAAAAACAAAATTTAAATTAAAAAAAAAAAAAAAACATGAAGCAGTTAAACATTCATTATTCTAATGTGTAAGTGGGAGGCAACATGAATAACGGTAAAAAAAAGAAAATGGTAAAATATATACAAATATTTTTATACACCAAAAAAAAAAACGAAAAAGGAACAACAAATCTGAAATGAATGAAAAACTTATTTGTATGCATTTGATTAACATTATTGTGTACTCGAATAACAGTAAAAAACTTAAAATAAAAAAAAAAAAAAGAAAAACCAACTACAACCAAACAGAACTTGAAGCAAATATAAAAGTCTTTTAAATGCTTAGGGGCCACAATTTTCGAAGTACATAAATTAAAAATGAAATTATTATTATTATTATATTATATTATTATTATTATTATATATTGTATTAATTAACATTTAAAAAATGTTGTGTAACAGTAAAGATAAATGACAAAAAAAAAAAACAAAAAAAAAAAAAAAAACAGCAACAATTGTATTGTAAGAATTTCTATTTCCATCACAAAAACAAAAGAAAAACTATTAAAAATTAAAAATAAATAATTTTGTTTTTAATAAATTAACCGATTGTTTTATTGACTTGATAAAAGTAACAAAAATTAGTTAACTTACAGGCTTGTGGAAGACGAAAACTCTGGCTATATACGTATGTACATCCCACATTGGTAAGTTTTAAGGATTTTTGTCTTACATTGCTCTTGAATTGTAGCTTGAATTTGTAACAGGAGAGACTGATATCATAAATATTTTGAGATCAGCTCAGAGCTGCAATTTCCATCGTTCATTGCATATCACCAACTGAGCGCTATATAGAACATTAGTGATATGGCTGTGCAGATTAACTCTCATGTTTTATTAATTGAGAGATCTAATAAACATAAACAAACTACATATTAAGTCATTCCATTATATCTCCTAGATAATGAAGATTTCAACAAATTTTTAAGTTTTTATACACTGGGTGAAACATTTCAAAGAAGCCGCGGAAACTCCTTAAAGTGTATATAAATACATATATAATGTTACAAAATCTTTCCAATCTAATCAGTATTTGCGATATTCTTTGGACTCTATTGAAGCTGGCGCTTTATTGAAACTGATGGACGGAAAGATATTGCTAATTGTGATAATTCTGATCCACAATGTACAGATTTATATGTATGTATGTCCAACAGGGTCTGCCACGCCTTGTTCTGCCCAGACTTTATTTAAACTATTCGTGTGACGCTCTTTTAATGCACATTGTCAAGGGGGGAGTTACGATTGACTCGTGTTGACTCGAGTATACAATACATTTTTCCCAAAAAACGCATTCCACTCGCTTTCGATAAAAATCGATCATTTCCTTTAAATTGTCCAGCTTAACTTATATGCCGTACGACCTAGAGACTTGAGATTTGCTGTGAAATTAAGGGAATTTGTTTGTACAATATGAAAACTAAAATAGAACGATTGCAATATCAGCTATTTAAAGGGTATCGCCTAATCGAGCAGTCCCGACTAGAACACCCTTTCTTTTTTCGACATATATTTTCAACTGATAATTTAGCATAACAAATTTCATGAGTCGCAGTTAGTCTAAGATCAAGGTCGATGAACCAGCTGCTGCTGCTGCCGCCGCTAGAAGAGGAGACAAAATAATGGCATTGACGTCAGCCTAGAGTAAATGCAGACCAAAGAAGGAGTATTTGTAGTTGAGATCGCCGACAGCTCCGCAGCAACAAGGCGCCGCAGTCCTGCAGGGGCCACAGGGACCCGCGCACTGTGTTCGATAGCAGCAGTAGCTGCAATCGACTAGGCAGCACTGGACACAGGGTGTCTCCCGGTAGTAGCGGCTTTGGCAGCACATGATGGCTCAGACCCTGCAGATGGGATCAACAAAACATATACTCTCGATGCAAATTATATTTACTGGCTACTTACTAAAGGACTAAGTTTGGTTGCGATTTATCGGAAATGAGGCCAAACCTATCGGCTCCAGGTGTAGCTTGAAACTGAAATATTTTCAAGCCATGGGGTAAGTTTATGTGTGTTAAAGCAAGGCCTATTGAAAAACTGTGTATGTATGATGTGAGTGTATTTCAAGAAATCGAAATGTGTTTCCATCACATTCAATACTTTTAGATAACTAGGACTACCAAGTGTTGCAGCAGCCTTTTTTTTCGACTAGATACAAAGTTTTGCATTGTCTAATAAAATTAGGGTATATGAATATGAATATGAATATGAATAGGAAGATACAAAATTTGTGAATACTCATGCATAGATATACTTTCACATATGAATATATGTATAATATACATGTATGAATAACGCGGATATTTTAGAACTTTATCCAATGATACTACCAACCAGTCAAGCCCCGTAGACGAGTTCCACAATTCCATCAGAATCGAAGCAGGCCTTGAAGTCGAGCTTATGCTTTTTGGCTAGGCTCGAACAAATCTGTTTGAGATCCTCAGATTTGGTTCAAAATTCGTGTAGTAAGCACATATAAAAAGTTGTGTAAAAAACTTACATTATTTTTTTGTTTGGTGTTCTCCTCCCAAAAGCCGCTCGACAGCACACAAACTATAACCAAATTTCAGCGAATCATATATTCTGATATTGCCCGAAGAACTTTAATTTCACCTATCTTTTAAACGTAAGTATTAACTGTGAATGCGAGGAGTAGAGAGGAGTCTTGGCAGTCGAATCACAATTGAATATTTGCAGAATATGTGCTGTGGCCCGGCTGGATGGTGTTCATTCTGTGGCCCACCGTGTGGCGGACCATGCTGTCAGTCCTGTTGTGTTGAGATGTGTTTCTCGCCCTGCACGCCGGCGTTTTTGCAATGTTCCTTCTGCTGTGGCTGTTGAACGACGGCAGACCTGATGGCCCCTGGCGCCGCCTGTTGACTGCCGAGGAGCCAGTGGATCACACTGCTCCGGTCTGGTTCAGCAGTCAGCAAGAATAATGTAGCATTTCAAAAATGGTGTAACAAAAAAATAATGTAAACCAAAAAAAAAAAAAACAAACAAAAAACAAAACAAAAGTCAGAAACTTTGTTATCTTGCAACTGTAATAAACACAAAGTTCATATTCTAGAAACCATGAGTTGGTAAAATTTTTAAATAGGTTAATATTTTGATTGGTGAATGCAAAACTCTTTTCACATCTGGGCAGTTCCCATGAATATTTAGCTAGTAAAGAGTAAATATTTAATTTAAGCAAGCATTTTTTGATATTTTAAAGTATAATCTGACTCTTCAGCAAGACCCTAGTACTTCGATATACATACATGTATATAAACAGCCTAACTAGAGTCTCCAAATTTTCAATTATTACATATTTGTATCCTTGGATCGTACTATGAACCATATTTAAGCAAAAGGTTTAAGTCATTCGCTAATGCGAAGTTCAGGAAACTATTTTTCAAGAGCCGTAATATTAAAATGTGCACTTCGTATTTATTGGTTGGCTCACACAAATTATGCTTGCATTTTTTTCACTAATTTTTAACATAGTTCGTACTATATAATTTTCAAAACAATCTAAACGGGCATGCGTGTTGAAGCATCTCTGCTAATTCATTTTGTTGTGTGTGAAACGTTGGGCTCTAGATACCAGGCAATTGTGTATTGTCAAACTCTGTTTCGAAATGCTATACCACCAAGGTAACCGAAAAGATTGAGAGTTCGCTGTACTCCCAAGCCCAAAAAGTCCTTGATGGTATGGCTTAAAGTCTTCAGTGACTTCTTGAACTTCGACATGGTTTTACAACTAAAAATGAGAAATGATTGTTTATAAACTTCAAGTTGAATTAGAAATAAAAATATCCGCATACGAACCACTCAATTGGCAGCAACCAGAGAAATTTTAAAATTTAATGTTACTTCATAATATCCATCAAATGGAATGAGCTTGATCTGTGTATACTTGGCTTATAATAATGGAAAAGCACTGCTTACTGGGCTATACTACAAACAATATCTCGAGAGTTATTAGCCAGCTGAACAGTTGCTAAGCTGTGACCTTTGCTCCATTCGTCAGCGGACTCCAGTGCCGATAGTCCACCTGTGTGGCAGCTTCGTACTCCTGCACCAGGCAGTCAACCGTGTCGCGGGCCGAGTCCAGTTCGGTCAAATCGTCCTGGAACATAGGCTCACGGCGAAACTGATCCAGAAAGGCATTGCGCTTCTTCAGCTTATCATACTGGGCCAATGCACGATTGAACAGAGCACTCACGCCCGTATGATTGGCCATCATCAGGCCGGATACCTTGTGCGCCGTCTGTACGTAGGGCGAGCTGCGCGACAGTGCCACCTGAATGCTAGCCGGACCCCACGGTATAAACTGGGCCAATTTGCGCTCGCGTATGCGCTGCAACGACTTGTGCACCTGCGTGGGATCCACTTCGCCCTGTATTATGTTCAGTATGGAGATGTAACAGTGACGCTTGTCGGCGGTTGAGGAGACCATCATATTCTTCGGCTGCAGCAGGCGGCGCATCACGTCCAGAACTGTGGTCTTGCGCACATTGGTCTTCGTCTGCAAATGGTCAAAAGAACCAACGATAGCTGAAAAGGAATCTTAATTCAAATTCATTCCTATGCTCACCTCATAATCTGTGATCAGCGGAGTATAGCCCGTCATAAGGAAGTGAAGCTGGGGCGTAGGAATTAACGGGGCTGTGAGCCCAATCAGATTATTGTTCATGTAGGAGGGATAGCGCAAGGTGGTGGTGCTGACGCTCATAATCGTGGACACCAGATTGTTGATCTGGGTGAAGGTGGGCGTTTGTATGTGCAGGCGCTCAGTGGCAATGCGATTCAGGGCCGTGTTGTCCAGCACCACGACACAGTCGGCGCACTTTGTAAGCCGCTTTAGGGTGAGTATTGAATTGTAGGGCTGCACGACAACGTCGCTAATCTCGTCCTGGTTGGGAAACACACTGTACGTTTGGATGAGCTTCTTTGGAAAACGATCCGACAGTCGCTCGAGTACGTATGATCCCATGCCGGATCCTGTGCCGCCGGCTATGGAGTGACAGAGTACAAATCCCTCAAGTGAATCGCTGCCATCGGCCTCTCGATCAAGTATGTCGAACACCTCCTCCTGCACCTTTTCGCCTTGGCTAAAGCCAGAAGCCCAGTTGTTGCCAGCACCGCCGCCATGCTTGGACAAGTAAACGTTCTCCGGATTATAGAGCTGAGAATTGAAACAATTTCAATCGGTTTCATATTTAAATTATATATGTATGTATTTACCTTGGCATACGGCGAGGTCATTATATTGTGAATGACGCGGGGCTCCAGGTCCAGCAAGACAGCTCGTGGTATATAATGATTGTCATCCGCCTGATAGAAGAACACATCTTTGCGATCGTGTCCATCGGCCGCAAAGTCTTCGAGCACCCCATCCGGGGAAATGCCATGCTCCAGGCAAAGCCGTTTCCAAAACTCAAAGCCAACTTTTGAGTAAGCATATAAAAACTAGCACCTTAGATACATTTATAATTAACTTACTCTGATTGCCGCATTGGCCTAATTGTAGTGTAATTATTTCACTTGGCATTATCAATACTTATTTCTTTTTGCAAAATGTTGCGCAACATATTTAATATAACGGTGCTGGGCGCCATGTCTTTAAAGATCTTAAAGGTGGCGTTGCCACATAGTCAAATATGTGTATATGGTCACCCTGCACAGCTGATTGTCGCGTTGCCAACATTCCGCAGTGTTTATTGATTTCTTGAGTGCTTCGCTGAAAATTAATTGCAATGCTGCAAAGGCGACAATATTTCAAAAATAATTAAATTAAAATTACCATGCTGCGGCAAGAAAACTTGGCTGCCAATTTCTGTGGCCTTTTGGCGGCTCAGGGCTACAAAGGCAGGTGTTGCAGTCGGCATAGAAAGTATTTAAAATAATCCAAATAATTTTGTTACATGTTCGGGATGTAGAAAAGGCGAACGAGTGGCGAATTTTGGGCCAGGAGCAGGACGGGTCGCTGCTAACCTCATGGATATTCGAGTATTTGGACGAGCCGACCAAGCGCGAAACCTGCATTGGTCACTTCCATGCCACCAAGAAGCAGGTGCGCGTGCTCTGGACACTGCCTGGGTGTGTGGAAATCATCCAGGCGAGCATTAATAGCAGCATTACCCTGTTGTCCTATGTGGTAAAAGCGTCGCTGCGCTATCAGGCCTTTATTGTGGAGGTGCGCAGCAGCGAGGGCGGGACACCCACATGCCTCACGGCCGAGCCGTCGACTCGGCAGATTATGACGCAGTTCCTTTGGCGAGTGGAGAGCGCCACGCGCACCTGCTGGCAGGACAAGCTCTTGGTGCTCACACACGAGGACTGTAAGTAGTCAGTGAACGTGCGATAATCTTAACTTAATAAGCAACTCATTCAGCTATCAAGCAGTACAGCTGCACGGTCAAGCAAAGCTCGACAGCGTCACAAACCGGCTGCGTGGAGGGCAGCGCCTGGCGCCTGGACGTCAGCATATTAACCCACGAGACGCTGGCCAAGAATTTCAGCTGGGCGCAGTGGGACGCAGAGTGCCAAGCACTCTACTACATTCACCTCAAGCCGAAGGCCGTGAGCCTCAGCTTGCTGGACGAGCGGGAGCAGACGGGCGAACAGGCGGCGCCGGTGCTCAGTCCCACTCTATCAGCATTTCAGTTTAACGAGAAGCAACCCACGGAAACAGTTGTAAGTAGGATCGAACTGACTGTGAAAGCATGGATCTTGCATTCAGATTTTTAACTTCCATATTCGCTAGCTCAACATTCCGCTCAATTTGCCAAAGCTCCCCGCGAATGCAGCAGAGGAGCCGCCGAGCTACGATGACGACGCTGTGCCGCTGCGCGTGCACGACAGCTCACTGAATCTGATCATCCTGGCCGATAGCTCGGGCATGTTCTTCGTGTGCCACTATTATCTGTACCAGCCCATGCAGCCGCAGCATGCGCAGGAAAGCAAGGCAACTAAGCAGCAGCAGCAGCAGCAGCAGGATGTGCACTTTGCCTACTCCGTGTCGCTGTTGCATCACGGATGTGTGGTGCACTGCGTCATGCCGGGCGTGCCCTGGCACAAGGCGCGCCTTCTGCGTCCCACCTTTGCGCTGCAGGGTTCGCATCATCTCTTGGTCTCATCTGCAATCTTTGTGCATTTGCTGGACGTGGGCCTGCAGCACGAGCCTGCGTGCCACATTGTGTGCCCGGCCGTAGTTAATAGAGGTCCCGACGTCACTCACCTGGTGCCGCTGCGCAAGTGGGGCGCACTTGCCTTCGATGCTGCCACCTTAGATCTGGTCTCGCTGAGCGTGCCAAAGGCGCATCTGATTGAAACATTCCGCAATGATAACTCGCTGGACAACCGCATCAGCATCATCCACTACTTCCTGATCCATTCCAGCGACATGGATGTGCTGGCCGAGCTGCTGAGCAGCATATTGGAGCGGCCCCTCTCGCTGGACACCGTTGCGCTGCTGAAGGAGGCGCTCATTGCCGGCAGCTATGCGGCAGCCGTGCGCGGACTGCCCGAGGAGGCAAAGCCGCTGATGCGCCTGCTGCCGCTGACCACGGCGATTGCCACGCGACCCATTCAGGCGCGCGTCGCAGACATCAACGTGGGCCTATCGCACGAGGCGCTGCATAATACGAGCATGATGCTATTGTCGCCGCAGCAGCGTTTGTCTCCCTATCGCACAGATATCTGGACGCGGCTGTGGGAGCTGCTGAATGAGTCTGCCAAGCAGGAGCAGCCGCGCTTTGCAGCCGAGCAGGTGACGGAGAAACTAATCTTTAGTCTGGCCTGCTACCAGCCGGAGGCGCTCTCCCGCTGCACAACGCCCATGACGCCGGACGCAGGCAGCGGTGGCTTTGGCGACTACAGCAGCGGCAGCGCCTTCCCCTTCAGCAACGAGGTGCTGCCGTTCATTGAGCTCGAGGGCTGCACGGCCAGCAAGCAGGAGCACGTCCTATCCGTTGTATGTTAAAACAAGAATTTAGCTTAAAGGAATTCTCACATTTATCATATCCTTTCCCTTAGTATTTGCGCGAGCTTAGCGTGCATCTGGTGAAGCACTCGTCAAAGCCGCATTCGGGCTTCCGCTGGCTGAAGGAAACCTTTTTCGAGCGCTCGCAGGCTCCCGCGCATGTTCATGCAGTTGCTTCGCAATTCGTTTCCGCTCAGCTGGAGCTGTCCCGTGCGCTGTGTTCGCTGGTTTGCCGGGCGGCCGGCCTGGATGCGCGCTTGGAGACATTGCGTGGCTTTCAGCTGATGTGGGTTTTATATTTACATAAATGTTTTGCATATCTAAAATTCCTCTCCATGTTCTTTAGTGACCAGATGTCCAGCAGTCAGCAGCACTCGCTCTTCCTTATACTGGAACGTTATTGTTTGGCCGTGGAGTCGATAGCCTTCCCGCTGCCTGAAGGCTTCTCGTCGTTCTTCACGTACTTGGGCTATCGCGCCCTGGACTACGACATGTTTTTGCAGTACGTGGAGAATCATGTGTTTGAGCTGCAAGTCGATGTCATGAAGGCAATTGTTTTCGGTGCGTATATATAAGCAATTCTCCCACTGATTATGTGAATAATCCAATTTCGTTGCTTTGCAGATATCGAGGACACGCCGCAGGGCGTCGAGCGCAAGCTGTCGCTGCTCTCGGCTCTGCCTAAGCAGCGTGCTCAACGTTTGCTCAAATGCTGGCAGCATCCAGAGAGTCTTATGATACGCGGCCGCGAGCATGCGGCCAATATCTTATCGGGTCAGCATCAGGAGCCGGCACAGCGGCGCGGATCTGGTGGCGTTTCGCAGTCGCGAATGCATGCCAGAACCGGTAGGAAGCAATTTTATATTCTCGATCATTTGTGACACTTAGCTTAACACATTTTCATTTGCACTCTGTCATCCAACACCCGGTCTAGCACTGGGCAAGCCCCCCACCATCATTTGTCACTCGTTGCTTTTGGGTTTTTTGCTTATCGTTTTAACCACAGCCATTTTAAGCATTGCACGCTTCGTGCTGGTGCAGCGAGCCGCCATTTGGTAATCACATATTTATTCCCAACTCCCGATCATCTTCTGGTTGGTAAGCAGCGCACCTGTTCGTGTCTGTCACTCTGTGGATTTGTCGTTAAATGTATTTAATGAATGGCTATTATACTTTTTAATTCAATTTTATATTTCATTTTCTTTGCAGATCTCACGGCCGAAACGCTGTCTCCGCTGGACTCCTTCCTGGACCTGCTCACGGCCAAGGCGAGCCTCAACGAATTGGACTACAATTTGTTAATAGAAACGACGCTGAGCTCCATCGAACAGCTAACAGTCAAAGAATAGTCAGCTAAGATCATAATCGTATTATTCATGTGGCGTGTCAAATGTGTACATGTATTTGAGAGTACTTAAAATGTCTTAAAATCTTTGTGTGTAGTTAGAATAGATTTGTATGTAAGTCCCTACCTAAAGCAGTATGAGTGTCCAAAGTTACATTAACTATAATTTATAAAATACACTCATTTCGTATGATATATGTATGTACATATATTGTATGTTTGTGAGTTTAGGCTAACAGTGCAGCTATTTCTATGATCCAGTCATAATTTATATAAATAAAATACGCGTAGTATGAATTTAATTATTTATCATGAATTAGAGACAGTTCAAAAAATACTCAACGTATTTTTGCTGTGGAAACTACGATAGGGGTAATATATAAAGTGTATAACAATGGAGCTGCATTTCCCCTTACTCTGCAAACTGTTATAAACGGGTTGTAGTACCAAATATTTACGTAAGGTGGCGTGATAGCATCCACAAGTTGGAGTTAACATATCCATATGTATAATGTTTAAAATTTCGAGCAAATTATAATAATATAACAATATGTAAATATGTTTAGTTCAATAATATAATTTATTTTGAATATTTCCTTATTTATTGAGCGCACATATCAATCGTTTAACAGAAGTATAACAGACTTGTAATAAACACAATGTTCGAAATTTCGAAAACAGCTGCTCGAAACTCGAATGTGCAGAACAGAAACAACCACTGTAAATGTTAGAGTCTGGGCGGATTAACATAACAGAGCGAGCCCATAACAGAGTCTGTTAAAATTATCTGAAAGATACTTCGGCAATAGCATTGTTTTGTTTATCCAGTTGACAGTTTGTGGGAAATCGTCACGGTGCGCGCATCAACGAAAATTCGTCGCGGAAAACCAAATAACCCAACGGGCATTAATTTTGTCTCGCCTCTTCAGCAGAGCCACGCACGTCTAGGTGTTAATTCCAATTGGAATATGCGCGTCTGAAACTTCCGCGAGGCAAAGTGCCAAAATCGCATTGTGAAATATTGCAAAAGCAAAATGCGCGCCATATTCTAAGATTCGAAAAATTCGTCAAGTGCTTAGCCAGTGCCAATCAAAGCGAAGTAAACAATAAACAAGCAATTATTATTTAAACAATTCAAGTGTGATTTACCAAGCCAATGCCAGCCATGGAGCAGAACTTTAAAGGCCTCTTCACAATCGGATTATTTCTGGCGCTGCTCAGCGGCGGCCAAACGCATCTGAATATATTTCTGAATCTACACGAGGTGCTACGACTAATCGGTGAGTTGCCTGCTTTGCCTCCTTTCGGCCATATGAATAGTTTTTAATTTAATGAATGCGAAATTAATTGTCTATTAAATGCCAATTATCTGCAAATTTTGTTGATTCAGATATTTTGAAATTAAATCGCATTTTGATAGCTGGAAGCATAGAATTTTTCGCTGCAATCAGTGTTTGAGCATTAAATGAAATTGCAAATATATATTTTTTTATTATATAGGATAGGAATATTTTGAAAAATATTTGTTTTAAATTGATTTACCTCTCGAATAATTACATATTTAAATTGGACTTTTGTTTGAAATGAATTATAAATTAAATGCTATAGTATGTAGTTTTAATACGTTTTTGCTTTTATTCAATATATATATATTTTTTTTCTTTAAATTAATATTTTTATTAGAGTGCCTTCATTTAATACATTGCTTCACAGCATTGCTGACATTGCTGACATTGCTGACAGCACAGTCAGCTCACAAATCAACAGGATTATATTAATATATGAATATTTATATATCGAAGATAAACTTTACGTTCTGAATAGAGAACGCATAAAAAACGAAAAGTGTTTTACGAGGTGCTGCCAAAAGCTGCACTAAAAAAACCCTTTTTATGTACATATTCATATATACATATGTATATAAAGTAAATAAATCTATGTTGGAGAATCGTAAAGCACATGCATAGGGCAAGATATGGTTGAATTATCAGAAATTATGTTGTAAAATTTACAACTCTCAGCTTGCCGGGCTGCCTATGCAAACAGGTCGAGTGATTGATGGTAGCAGCCTGCATACATATACATATACATATGTATCAATGTGTGTGTGTGTAGGTCTCTCCCTCTCTCTCTCTCACTCCATGAGATCGGGCTACAAATCGCGTCAATTCTGAATAACTGAGTAAATATTTGAAGGAGCGCGAGTGCGAGTGCTAATCAGGCGCTTATCTGGCAGCTATCGCCGTGTGCTGCTCCTCGTAATTCATGTTCGGGGATTTCAGTTGGCGGTGTTGCTCGGGCTATCGGAGCGCCGGACTATCAATCAGGTTGCAGCAGTGCATCGCCAGTGCTGGTCGCCCACTGGCAATTGGCAAGCTCGGGTGATCCATCAAATGCTATGGAAATTTATTAGTTGTGTCAGCCGCGTGTCAAACAAAGTCAAATTTTAAGCCACTAATCGATTCGTCTGCTGTGTGCGTGTGTGCGTGCGTGTGTGTGTGACTATTGTTGTGTTTATCGTTTTGCGTTGCAATTGCAACTTGCCCCATTGATGAGTGCTGGCTGGGCACCCTCCTTCAATTATCCAGCGTTGACAGCAGGTTGCATGCCTGACCTACTTTTGGCTACCTTTTCGGGCGGCTCTCTCTGTTTCCCCCCTCCTCTCTCTCTCTCGCTTGTGGTAGGTGTCATTTTTTAGCGGTTTGTTCAAAAGCTTCACTCCAATACAAAAGTCCATGTGTGTGTGTGTGAGCTGTCTTTGTGTGCATGTGTGTACATCAATTAAATTGTCAGACCACATGAAAAAAAGAGAGAGAAAAAAATAACACGCACACACACAGACACACGACAGCTCCGGCATTTGGTGCTCGTTAGCTTACGCTTGTGGATCGGACCGAGTGAGCTGGGTAGCTGCAGCAACTACTACATATTGGTGAAGTGGGCTAAAGGACGCTCACAGCCAAATTGCAGCTCTGGCCAAAGTCTACACGCACACACACACACACACAGATATAAACGATGTCAGGGACTGGCACAGTGCGGCGGCAGCTCGTTAACGGAATGAGCGACACGTAGAATCTTTAATGGGTTTGCAGCTTAAATGAGACACCGCCAACCAGAGCATAAATAAATGCTCTTCCCCGCAGCAGAGAGCAGAGACTGTGGCTGGCGAGTAATTAGTGATCACCCAAAGTATAGCGCATAGGAGTTATGTTCTCCATTGGCCTCTCTGTAGTGTAGAGTTCGAGGCTTGACAATTGCTTAGGTCTGCAGTCTATGGGAAGTTGATGCATTGAATGTATCCTGATCAGTATTCGGCAGCAGCATAAACATCTATTCTTCTTGTCTTAATTGCTTTAATCAGACTTGTTAAGCCAAATAAAAGTCTAATCTGTGAATTGCTCTTTACTTTATTCAACAATTTTATTTATATTTTATTTATTAAATTTTGTTGTTGCTATTTTTATTTTATTTTTCTATTGCACATTGGAAATTTAAATTTTTAAATTGGAAAAACAAATTGTGTTGATTGGATTTGTTATGAATGAACTTAAATTAGTGAAGCTACAGGTCGAGGCACGTTATACGTTTATAATTACATATACAAATATATATTTACTATTTTTTTAATTTTGGTTTTGCTATGTAGGGACTTGTAATAGAGTATTGGATGATAGATTATAAATAAAATAAAATAATAAATAAATAAAAATAAAATAAAATAGAGTTTAGAACTAGATTTGTCTCATGGCACTTAGCTAAGGTGAGGGATAATTTCTATATTAAGAGAAAATATCAAGCGATGTCTGCTAAGACTAATTAGTATATAATCTTAAGCCTGTTCTGTCTTCGAATGTGTCAAAGTCTGCTAGCAAATACTGCGAGTGGAATAAATACAGTTTATATATATATTTGATTAACTCGCATTTTATGGATGACTCGATTCTAGGATACAATGAAATATATGTTGCTAGCACAGTGTTGCATATGTAGCACTCAGCTGAAATTTCTAAAGAAAATGGTTAAACAAGTTTATCTCAATTTATGCAAATAATATTGATTGCTGGCAGAGTAAATAAAATATATATTCAGAATGCATATGTTGGCATAATAAAGCAACACATAATCAAAATGCAGCAGACCTTAAAATGGAATAAAATCGAAATAAAAATATCGAAAATCCTTTTATAATCGAACACGCTTCATGGGTCACTTGATGCTCAAGCTGAGTGCCCTGTCTGGATCTGTGCATATCCCATCATCATGCCATTCGGGAATCGCAAGTCATGTAAGGCAGTGTATCAACAGCTCTAATCTCAACCCATCGAGCGAGCGATTGACAATCCCAACTAGGCAACAGCAGCAGCAACAGCAGCAGCAGCAGCAGTAGCAGGAGACTGAAAGATGTTTGTTGTTAAATGTTGCCAACTCACGTTTAGCTAATAAAACGGCAAAACATTTGGCTAAAAATACACAAATCGCATTTATTTTGCCAAGTAATGTGAACTCAATTAGTGAAAAGCGACGACAACAACAACAACACAGCAACAGCTGTGAATCTAGAGGAAAGCCTTTTAAGCCCATCGGGGGGGAAATCTTGGCGAGAAATGCGCAATGTGCGTGCCGAATTTTCGGTTGAGCCAACGTTGCCACACAGAATAATTAATAAATGCAAGTCGATAGACGACGAGCGGGTAGCAGGAGGCGGCGGAAGATACGTGAAATCGGAGAGGCGCCGCTTGGCATGTTGCCGTTGTGGCAGCAACTGTTGTTGCAGTTGCTGTTGCTGCTGTTGCTGCTGGGATGACGACATTATAAACAACTCTAGAGCATGTCGTTAGCATGTCTGACTGCCTAGCGGACGAGAGTTGTTGCACAGAGTGCGTAATTGGCAAATGAATGAGAGACGCAGACAACGGCTTCACAGTCACAATATAAAGAGAAAGAGAGAGAGAGAGAGTAAGAGCGAGAGCGAGGGCGACAGCGACGATGATGCAGCTAAAGCGTAGGCGAAGCAAAATCTCAGTTGCATTTCAATGCGCTTAATTACGAGGGTGGTTCGGTGGCTTGGCCGCTAGGGACTTGCCACTTGCCAGCTGTATACACCCCTCCCTCTCTCTCTCTCTCTTTCTCTCTCTGTGTGTGCGTGTGTGTGTGTAGCTGCCACTTGGCCATGACGGCCACACGTGTCAACGTCAGCATTGCTTGCAACATCAATTCCACCTAAAGCCACCTACAACACAATTGTCCTCCTCCTCCTCCTCCTCTTTTTCCTCCTCCTTCTCCTGCTGTTGTTGTTGTTGTTGTTGTTGCTGCTGGCTCTTCATCTTCATGCAAGTCATTGGCCCTTCGTTGCGTAAACAGTTCACACTTCAGCAAACGGTCATGGATTGCTGGTCACGCCCATTTATGCACGCCCAAATATACGGGCTAAGCCAATGCATCAACAACAACAGCAACAACAACAACAACAAGGAGCGACGCCCATTTGCGCTTAATTAAAACGCTAAATGTTCTGCGAATGTTGTTGTTGCTGCTGCTGTGGCTGTTGTTGCTGTTGTTGTTGTTGTTGTATATAAATAAAAACAACAACTAAAGCTCTAACGTGTGCCTGGGATAATGAATGCATAAGCCAACACAAAGTCAACAATAAAAGACTTGGTTACTTCATAAAATAATCAAGGTGCATAAATTATTTCGATGCTCTGCAGAATTAAGTTGATTAATTTATTAAATTTATCAAGATTCAAATTTCGAAATTATTGAGCATAAATGTATATTTAGTTACTAAATGTATAGTTACTAAATGTATATTTAGTTACATTTAAAAATAGTTTGAAAAGAAAGAAACATTTTTTTATAGCTAAGACTAAAATATTTTCAGCTACATCTGATTAGATTTTTTCACGATCAAAAGTTTTAGCCATCAAATAAATTTTTAAAAATATATTTCATATATGTACATATATACTATACTTTTTCTTTGCAATATCTATTGTTTATTTCAGTATAAAATATATTCCTATGAATGGATTTAATGTGAAGAATATTTCAATAGAATATATTGCTTCAAATTTCGATAGCTTATTATAAGATCTTGAGAAATATATTATATATTATATATTTTTTAAATATTAAACATATTATAATGGAAAAAATGGTATTTCATATATATTCAATATTTAATATTATATATATCTAAATTAGATATAGATCTATCGATTCAGTCAACATATATGTACATACACATATATACCGTTCATACCGTTATATTGAGAGTAATGTCTGCATATTTGTGTATTTGCATCCCTAATGCATCTGCATGCACAAATTTAGTTAAAATTTAATATAGGCGAAATCTGATGCCATTTTGTTCAATTAATTTTAAATTGAGCCTCTCCTCCTGTACATGTTTTATTGATTACCATAAACGCAAATAAATCATTTATATTTTGTCTGTTATAAAATAACTAGATTATGATTTTCAGCAGGTGACCTGCTATTACTTTAGGATGTTTTAAATCAATAATTTTATTCAGATATCAATAAGAAATTCACATTTAGCCAATTTCTATTATTGCTTAATTTGTATTATTCTTTTTTTATTATTTAATATTATTATTATTTTTGTTGAAGATAAGCTTATTTAATTTTATAATAATTTATAATATTTCTATCTATTTATTATTTTTTGTAATAGTTTTAATGTGGGTATTTTGAGTTTTAAATCCTTTTTTAAATGATTTGCTGATATTTTCCGCTCGACAGAAATATGTATATGACAATATATGCCAATATTAATATAAATTTTTTATTTATTTGCCAAATTTTGTGAAAAGTCTCTCATGTTAAATGTATAAATTAATTATTGCACTATTTGTAATTGTAATTTGATACAAAGCCTCATTTATATATTAAATGCAGTCAGAAATTCGAGTTTCGACATTTTCATATTTCTTTGAAGCTCGTTGACGTTGAGTTTTATTAAAATTTATTCAGTTGCGGAACATATTTTACATTTCCACTTAGCAGTTAATGAGTTCCAGCACGCACACAGACATACATGCATATGTGTATATATATTTGTATATATTATGATAGGGATAGAACAGTTGCAGTTGTAGACCACCCCCAAGAGACCGAGTCGCATATCTCAAGTGGCGTTCCCCAGACTCGGGCTCCGCCTCGTTATCAAATGAATTTAATCAGTTTCAATTGTTTATGTTTTAGTTTCTGTATAAAAAGTGGGGGCCTGTCTTTTCGCATGATTGGTAGTCTCTAGACACGAAACGGAAATCAAGCCGAAGGAAACAGAACAAAGTGGGAAAAGCCACCCAAACCGAAATCCCGCTTTCTAGAGCCAAGCGAATGGATTGCACAATGCCCAATTGACTTGTTTGGAAATGTTGCTTCTGTCTTATTTTTATAGAGTTTTTCTCTCTTTTATTTTGTAATAATCGCTGCATCAGCTCGAACAATTAACGGCACTGACAAATTGCTGCGCCCATTATGAGGCGATTTAATTGGCGTCTCTGATGGCCAGCACATGTGGGTCGTCAAATGCTCGCTGACACCTACTTGACAGCGATGTGGCAACTGTGGCTATGAATAGATATCCAAATTTTGATATTGCCCAGTTTCGAACGGGGACTGGGACGGGTACTGGCACTGGGACTGGGACTGGGGCTCTAAAGATAAATTGCGCAATTGTCCGTTTGCAGTCGCAATAATATCGCATAAATTTATAGCTGCCTAATCCTCGGACTGTGCCAGCGGCAATGCTTAAATTATGTTAATGGCACAGATAATAAATAAAGTACATGATATTTGCATTAGGAAATGCCGCTTCCAACAATATCCGCATTTGGGCCATTCAAGGATAAGCCAGAGCCTCGCCATGTCTGCCATTTGGCGTAATTAACTTGTGCTTAGGCAAATGCTTTCCCACAATTCGCTCGCTCGCTCGCTCGGTTGCTCGCTCGGCTGCTTGCTCGGTGATTAGGTGGTCGGGGCTGTTGCATCTACAGCTTAGCTGCAACAACTAACTTCTAAATAAACAACGCAAGTGACGCGTGCTGCCCGCGCTCGAAGCATTTGTATCTTGTGGATACGACTTTGTTCTGTTGCTCCTGTTGCCACCGCTCCTCTGCCTGTCTTCCGTTTGCATCGGCAAAGTGAGAAAAGTCGCACACAACAATGACAAACGCTGCCAGCCAGAGGGGTAGCTACCTTTACAACAACAACAACATTGAATAGCAACAACAGCAACAGCAACAACAACATCGCTACTTAATGGACCAGAAATGCGCTGTGCAAACACAGAGCCAGTTCCCTTCCCCCCTCTACCCTATGCTTGCTGCCGTGCCGTGCTCCTGTCCGTTCCTCTGCGCGTTCTCATATATATATTTTTCAGTTTGCTTGTCCTGCTAGGTCTCTCTCGCTCTATCTCCCTCTCTCTCTCTCCACTCGCTGCTCGTCCTGCTGCGTATGCAAACAAACGAAGCCCGGAAGCGAAATACGATGCGACGGCAACGCACGAGGCAGCCGCCAGCACTTGAGCACGCCGCAGCTATGCCACCCCACCACGTTCCGCACCGCCCTGCCCCGCCCCCACTCTCCGCCACTCACTTTCAGCAGCTAGCCACGCTGTTGAGGGCTTCATTTGAAACGCCACCCGAGGGTGGACCGCGACTGCCGACCCTTAAGCTACTGCTTTAGTCTCTGCCGCAGTCGCAGTCGCCGTCGCCGTTGCAGTCGAAGCTGCGATGTCGTCTCATATTTTTATTGCCAAGCGAATTCCAAGCGGGCGCCTCACCCACCCTCTTTCTCTCTCTCGCTCTCTATCTGCCTCTTACACTCTTAATGAGACCGTAAATTATTTTTTATTATTTCGTATTTAATTTTTTCATTGCTGTTTGTTTAAGTCACATAAAAAACGAACGGATGAAGGACGCGTGTTTGTCGGCCATTTGATTTCGAATTGATTGTGGGAATCGGATATGCGGATGCAGCCAGGAAAGGGGTAGCTGCATCTGAAGCATTCGCTAAATTCCCTAAACTGTTTAGGGTTAAGATGTTGATTGTGTTACCTCTTAGGATACATAACATCTATATAAGATAAGCAGGAATAGATTGGTCTGTGGCATCAGCCAAAAGAGTCTGCGAATCACTGAATCTTGGGTATTTCTCCTCATTTTTGTGTGTCGAGTGCGTTGCTCTACAAAGTAGACCTTGGAACTGGAGCAGTTGGTTTTCTATGTCCCATTTCGTGCCCCATTTCCTAGGAATTTTAATTGCTTTTCGTTCAATTACATAAGAAAACATTGGAAACTTGTTTGAAAAACAAGCGCCATAATTTTGCCCCAGTTCATTTGCTCTATTTGTCTATGTTGCTCTCTCTCCCTCTTTCTCTCTACATTTACTTTTGCTCATCATCTATTACTTTCTCCCTCGGCTGTAATAAGTATATACTTATAGATATATTACCAATTGCAACATATTGGAAATTTTCACACGCCCGCAGCCTTGGGCTCGGTGTTCCATTGCACTCGAGCAACCCTCGTACAGCTTCCCACGCAGCCTTAAGTAATTTTTCGGAGAGGGAGCACTTGATCGGGAGCTCAGGGGGGCTTCGCCGCTGATTAAATATTGAGTAATTAAAACTTGGAGCATTGTACCCTAGGCGCCTCTGATAAGCCAGTACTAGAGATTAAAGAAAATTTAATCTAAATAAAAATAATTTCTTGATAATAGCTGATCCACAGGGGAGTATGAGTCTTCGAGTGGGCAATCTAGTGTTCAATAAATGTGCATGATCTAATCTTTAATTGTTTAGTTTGGCTTGACCCACTTACGAGATGGAAACCATTTTCCGTTCCCCCATTCCCCATTCCACCCATCGTTGATAAGGAACAACTGTCGGCAGACATATGCGAAATGTTTTGTTGAATTGAGCGCTAATCAAAATGGGTATTTGGCCTTTGAGTAAGACTCAACGCGGCATATAATTCATGCCTTCAATCAAACCGAGTGACTGATTGACTGACTGACTGACTGAGTGGAAAACTGACTGATGACAGCGCCGTGGCCTGGGGGCCGCTCCGTCTGCGGTAATTTCCCTGTCACGCGTGATAAAACGCGCACATGGCACATCGAGCAGGAGGATCGTAATCGGAACAGGGGCTGGAATCGAGTTGAGTCGAGGCGAGCCGAGTCGAGGCGCAATTATGGCTCAAGACGACGTCCTGATTGTTTGGCGGCCCGTTTTAACTTGAATTAAGCGCTCAGCGCACACTCGAGCAGCTGCATACATACATATATACATATCTCTGTATATTTAAAAACATATTCGCATTAATTTCATTTGCCGGCGAAACATAGCGCCTGCCCGGGCTTAGCCGATTCGTTCCATCGCAAATGCGATTCGCTCTGGCCTCTCCACAGCGCATTCACTCGGCATTCATTTGCCGCCGTGCATTAGTCGCGGCTATTAGCGTGTCTGTCTCGCTCTCACTCCCAGTCTCAGTCTCAGTGTCTCTCGCTCTGTTTATTATCAATTCTCATCTTTTTGTAAGCCCCAAATACCGTGAAATGTGTGTGCGAGTGTGTGTTTGTGTGTTGTATAGACATCTATTTGGACAGACTAATGGCGTTGAGTGGGTCTTTGAGTTGGGTGTGAGAATATTAGCAACATTATCATTAACATATTTAAATGCGGATAAGCAAGGCGAGCATAGCGAATAAATGAATTCGAGCACCACAAAATGCGAGAATTCATAAATAATGAAGCTGACTGAATTAAGAAATGAAAGGAGTTCAGGCTCAAAGCGGAATTTCAAATTTATGCAAAGAGGATTCAAGTTTAAACAAGAATTAAAATATGTTTTTCTAATATTTTAATTGAATATCTGGTAAAAAATAATTTAATTAAATTAAATATTAAGTACATATTCAACATGTTTTCTACTAATGATTATGATTAAAATTAAATTTTAAGAAATTTTTGTGTTGCTTTAGTCACAGGTATGACTATCTATACTTGTTCTATTTTTATATGCTGCTAATTGGCAGAGGCAATGGCATATTGTGGGTCAACTCTGCCCTGTTGTTTTGCAGTCATTAAGTTGCGCCTCACATATACATACATACATAGCAGGGACAACAGCAATATAATGTGCAGCTCGCCCTCAGTCCTCAGCCCTCAGCCCACTACCTCGAGCTGCTTCTGTTCTGGCTTGTTTTGTGGGTGGTCCTCTTCAAAAAGTTTTCGCTTCGTCACGTTTACAAGATGATAAACCCCTTAACTACTTTTCAACGTAAACACCCGATAAAAACCAAAGCCAAAAAAAGCATGCATATACATATATAAACTATGTGTGTGTGTGTTTTTTGACCCATAAGCAAAAAAAAAAAAACGTTGTCATAAACAAAGCCAAAAACTTTTCAACAAACAGCAGCGGACAGCAGAGTTTGAGGAGGCAATGCGTCCGCTTCAGTGGCTCCGCCTACACACACACACACACAGACACACACACACACATGCTCACAAACACTCATATAGATTCATGTACATGTAGACACCAATGCTTCCATGCATTGTTGCGGAGACCTGGAACCGCCACAGGGACAGGGCAATGGGACTGTGTGAGAGGGATTCAACTGGGGCTTGGGCCTGGTCCTCGGCCTGGGACGGGTAATGGGCAACGTAGTAGCACTTATTGTTAGCACAAGCATGAGCAGCTGGCGAACAACTGCGTTGCCTTCTCGGCTGGCCGAAAAAGTCAATACGAAGCGCTGCTCACTCGGTCAGAGTCATAAATTACGCCATCCCGGGGGTGCTATTGAAAACTCTCTCTCTGTATGTGTATGTGTGTGTGCTGTTGTTGTTGATGTTGCCGTTTGTTTGTTTGTATTGGGCTACGGCCTCGGAGGTGTTGGCTTGAACAATTTGCGCTGTGCTCCCTCTGGCTAGTGTCGCTGGCAGAATCGTCTCGCAGCTCTCTGTTGTTTGGCCATGTCAAAAGTGTTCATAAATTCCAGCTCTTGGCCCGAAAATTCGGCACAGGAAGTTCTTGTTTACTTAAGCGTACACAAACTCACGCACATCTGCAACTTTGCCACAGAATGAATGTCTTTTAACGGCCCGACTCGACCGTGCCGCTCCGCTTTGGTTTGCGTTGGGCCTTGTTCGGTCTGGGCCACCCAGGCAGCCAGTCTGTCTGTCCGTCAGGCCGTTAGGCCGTCGAGCAACTGGGCTGCTTGGGCTTTGACCACAGAGGCGCATGCAAATCAAACCACAGGGCACATTACAAGCTGACCCAAGCAGCCAAAACCGCAACAAAACTCAACTAACTGGGCCACTCTAAACCACACCAGCGAACCACCCCAACCCACCCCAACCCACCCCACACCACCCCAGCGTCTGCACCTGCTGCAGGCCCGGCCAGGCTTTATGGCTATCCATAAATTTGATGGCAGCGCCTAGACACGATTTGAGACCCCGCCAGCTCTATCTGGCATTGCGTCCAGAGGTGATAAAAATTTCATTACATCACGCAAGAGCGTTGCCCGAAATTGAAAGAAAACTTTACACCGGTGCCAAATTAATGGCCAGCTTTCAGCTCGACTCGGCTCGCAATCACAGTCGGCCAGCACCTGATGAACGACTGTGGGTGGCTCGCACAATGGTCAGGTGTTTGGGCCTCTCTGGCTGGACTTTGGCTAATAATCACATTAACTTTTTCCGATAAACACATTATATTTCGGAGCTCTCTGATTTTTACGAGCTAATAATTTGCACGTCTTTTGCCGGACCTTTAAGAGATTTATACGTATATGTGTTTGTGTGTGTGTGTGTGTGTGTGTGTGCAGTAAAAGGCAAGCACTTCAGAAATCGGCTAGATTAATTATGCGTTTATCGTGCCGCCTGAGTGCTTTGACCTAAATGGACCTTTCAAAGCGCTAATTAGCAATGCTCTCAGCCGGCTTCTACCAGGAATTGTTCTCTCTCCTTAAATGTGAGTGCGTGTGTGTGCTTGTGTGTGGCGGTAGAGGCGTGAAGTGGGCAGAGGGTGCCGACGTCTGGGTAGTTTGTATTTACATTTTAAATTGAAAACGCAACTACAGCTCGTTCATGGCAACATCACCATAAACGTAATGTCTTTTTTTATGGTTTGTCATAGAAATCTACAAGATCATAATTTATGCAACACCCGCTGGCCGCTCCATCCCAATGAAGTTGAATTTATAGCCAGGCCGAGGTCCGGGCCGGCATCATCGATGGAGCTGAAGCCGCAGTCGCAGTCGCAGTCGCAGTCGCAGTCGCAGTCGTTGAGGTGATAATATAAAAGAAAACACATAAACTGCAAGACGGCCAGAAAGGGTTGAGGGCTGGCGACGTTGATTGCGTCTGGCCTGAAGGCAACAACCGTCAGCCGACTTGGACAGAGCAAAGGCACAGAGACGGGAGACAGGAGAAGGAGACGAAGACCAAAAGACCGAGGCAAATAAATTGCAGCTGCTCGACCAGGGCGATGAAATACAAATAGAAATACTTGGCAGCTACCGTTGGCGTTGCACGTTGCACGATGCACGTTGCACGTTGCTTGAGTTGCGAGCTGCACGTAGAGTCTGACTGGCAATGAAGTTGCCAGAGAGCATCGTGCACTTCACATGTCCTTTAGCTTGTTTGTCTTTCACTCTGACGCTCCTCGGCAGCGAGCTGAAGTGAAGTTGTTTGGCCAGACAGAGAAACGTCTTGCTAACCAAGCATTCGAGCATGCAACCCAAACGAGCTAGCGAATCATGACCATTTGGGCATAAAAATTGCCTTGCCCTGACTCGCCATCGTCTGGCCTGGACCTGGTCTCGACTTGTCCTCTCGTTGCCTGAGAGCTGACCTTCTATGGCTTGGCCACTGAAGTCCGTCTGAGTTACCTGAAGCTGCTGGCTGACTTTGTAGTGGTGCGATTTAATCAGCTGCAAGCGCATCATCATTCCATCGTTCCTTCATTCTATAAATCTGGCTCTTGACTCTTGGCTTAGCCAGCTCGACTTGGCTGCGGACCGAATCAAATGTGAACAAATTGAATTTGCTTGAGTTATGATTGCCCCTCGCTAAAGACATTAGCATGTGCCCAGCTCCATACGCAAATTTGCAGCTCATAAAAAGTTTGTCCTCTTTTTTGCGCAGACCGAGATATGGTGAGGAATGGGGGGCTGGCGGGAGAGATCATAGTCGCAACCCTTGCAAGCATATACGCAACCCCAAAAAGGCCCTAAATCAGCATCAGCTTCAGCTCGGTGGTCACCAATGTCATCATCAGCCGCGGGCAGAGGCAGAGGCAGAGGCAGAGGCAGAAACGGAGCCAGAGACTAGCCCCAGACAAAAACTCGTACATACATTGATAATAATAAAAATGTCTGTCGTCAGCCGTCTGCCGCCCAGAGAGGGAGTCGGACACTGTAATGTATATCTCTGGCTCTGACTCCGGCTTTGACTCCGGCTCTGGCCTAGTCTTTCGTCTGCGTTTAATGCACAACATATTCATGTGTCAAAAGACAATTTCGGATTTATGGCCTGCGAAATCCCCGGGCTGAAGTCCGACGACAACGGCGACGGCGACGGCGTCGTCGACCAAATGACGCATAGTGGGCGGACGGAATGGAGTCCGTTGCATTAGCATACGGGGAAGCGAAAAAATATGTTAAGAAAGCATAGAGCGATATCCACTAGCGAGTAGGCGAGACATACATTCGCTCAGACATACATTTAAATCTCGCTCAGCTTTTTGGTTTTGCATAAATTAGGGTTGAAGCCCCGCCGGACTGCCGTTCCATGGGAGGGATGCATGGTCCCGTCGTATTTGGGGCGCAAAAATTGCCATTTTATTTTATTTTATCCGGGTTTTTCTTTTCTTCTCGTCTTTGGCACATAGAAAGTTTTGGTTTATGCGTCTGTTCTGGTATTTTAGGGTTGTAATTGAAATTAAATAGATGTCGTGCCATGAATTCAAATCGTTGTGCTTTTTTTTTAGAATTCGTTGCATAGCTAAGCATGTTTTAAAGAGTTAACGCAGCTAAAGGGAAAAGTGAAAATATGTACAAAGTTTGAAGGGTCTTGAGCAGCATTAAAGTAGAAAGTTTCCACTGTGGAGATTTCATGTCAGACTCGAATAAGCAATACGTAATCAGGGTTAGTTTTCGGGTTAAGGAAATACAAATCATTAAACAGTCCAGATAGAGGGCAGTCCATATGTAGCTACTCTTTAAAAAAGGAAAGAATTTACATACACTAAATCAAAGCTCATAGAACTTTAAGAAACTCATTTTGGAAATCTTCACACTCTCCACTTAGTCTGTCCCTCCCCTTCCCATGAGTGCATAGCACCTTATCAACATCATGGCACACATTACTCCTATCTGCCATCTCTGCACTCCATTCTCCTTCGGCCTCTGCTTTGCTCTTCATGCTTTGGCAATTTGTAGCTCTTTAAGCATATTTTCACAGCATCTTTTGCGCTTTTTTGGGGGGCAACTTTTACTTTTTGTGGCAGAAATTTATGTCAGGGACGCTTGACGAAGTTGCCGCCAGGAGCCGAGGGTGTCGGATAAGGAAAATCGATTTTCTTCAGGTGACTGGGAGAAGAGACAAAAGGAGGAAATTGAAAGAGAGAAGAGCGCTCAGGTATTGGCTATTGTCGGAGTATCTGAGGAGTTTGGGGCACTGACTTCATTTGCTCAGCAATCAACTCTAATTAGCGCGCCCGGCACTTGAGATGCAAAGCGGGTTGGTTCGAGGCTTCTGTCGAATAATTTGCTATTATTTGTCTATAATGCGGGGTGCGTGGGGTATGCGAAAGTTTTGATGTCTGCGGAATTTTAATTGCGAGTGTCAGGCGAGAGGGGGAGGGGGAGACGACACAACTTTAATGGGACAAATTTAAGCAAGCATTTTTGTATTTCGTATTTCGTATTTCGCTCTCGATTAAACGTGGCTGCCAGGTTACATGTCTGGGGCCCGTTAACCCTTTGGGCGCTATCACAACTTTGCTATCTACCTTGGTTCATTATGCGGCACAGTATTCATATCTGCAATACGTCACATTTCTGCACCGACACACACACACACACATACTTACATGCACACGCATTACGGCGTGGTCCACCAGCAGCCGCTTTCACTAATTACATTTTCAAAGTGCAAACGAAGCGTGCGAGGAAAGGGAACGGGAACGGGAACGGGAGTGGGAGCGGGAATTGGAATGGGAACAGCAACTAGAACGTAGCTGGGCTCGCTTCACTAATTAGTACGATATATATATGTATATGTATATATGTCTGCTGAGGCATAGGTACAGTCGGTGGACGCATAAGTGGCATAAATTAAAATAAAATGTACAAGTATAAAATGTAACTGCGACGTCGACTGCGATAAAAATCTAAAATAAACAGGCCGCGCTGCGGCTAGCCGCGGCCCCATGAACACACTGAGGCATGCAACATATGTGCAGCAACGGCAACGGCAACAGCAACAACATCAACATTAATTAAGCATAAACATTTAACCTGCCCCCGGGACACGCCCACGAACAGAACGTCGCGTGCAGAGTCCGCGCGCAGCAAGCGAAGGGTCCCGCTCTCTGCTTTGTTCAAGTCGCATTTTATAATTTTGATTGATTTATTGAGCCGACACCAGAGCGGCAAGTGCCCAGCGGCATGTGGCAAGTGGCAAGTGCAGCCAGCTCAGGTAACAGCGAAGGCGCCAGCTGTAGGCCCTTGCCCAGAGCAGCAACTCTCACATGTTGCTCCAGCTAATTTAATTAAATGAATTGAAAAAGGGCAACGCGCGGGCGAGCAGCGATCAGCGGAGCTGTCATAACTATTAGACATATACATAGACATGGATACAGAAAGCGATAGCTGGACAGGTGCCTAGATAGGCCTGTAGATGGGGTAGATATGCATACATACCTCGCCCACAGCTCAACTAGTTTATATGTGAGCGCGACATGCAAATGTTATGCGCTCCAACTGAAGCATATGCCATAAAACTATTTCTAAATTCTGCTAAAAGTAACATAAATATGCTATATGAATGTTATACAAATATGTTAATATTTTTAAAACAAATTTGTATATATATATATTGTATACAAATGTGTTAATAATTGTATAAAAATATGTAAATTTAAATCATACATATGCATAGAATCTGTTGCCCAACAACTTCCTCACATGCACAATAAATGTTAATGCAAGCTGTTAACTAACAGAAATGTTATGCAGACGAATCTAAAGTGGTAAAGGCCTAATCATAAGTAGTGTAAAATAATTAAATACAAAGCTGTTGGAGAATTTAGATATGATTAGAATAAACGATAAACTAAATCCAAATGTAACAGATAAAATATATATAAATATATTTTCTTAACATTAAGTTACAATCAACATTTCAAACAGATTTAAACAAATACAAATATTTGAATTAAAATAGATCTTTCTATGCATAGACATCGCTTTGCATCCCTTAAGTTTTATATTACTCCAGTAGGATAGTAAGCCTTTCCAGCTCTAACCCTTTAGAATGAAATTCTTCGTTTCTGGCCAACTTGTTTGTCGTCGTTGATTGATTTTTGGATGGGGAGAAAGCAATAAGAAATTGTCTGGCATTTGGCGCTGTTGCTGCTGGGGGGCTTCAGCTATTTAACTCGTTCAATATGTCACCGAAGTGTCTAAGTGGACAGATAATGCAGAGTCTAGTGGCAGCAGGCAGCCATCAGCCAGCAGTAGGAGGCAGGCGGCGGGCGGCAGTTCCTTCCATGCCTTCGTCGAAGAAAATCAATTTGACAAAGTAAAGAAAACTGTTATCCCTGGTGATTGATTGTGCAGCCGAGTCGAGTGACTGGCCAAAAGTTGCCCAGCTTCGATTGGGTCACCGAGCGTATCATTAATTTCCTCAGCGTTGGCGGGCCGAGTTGAGTTCGGGATGCCGTGTAAGCAGCCATTTCGTACATGCAACTACATTTTTTGTCTTTCCTCCTCATTCTTGCAGGCGTTTCCGCGGAGCTCTACTATGTGCGGGAGGGTGCCATCAATGACTATGCCCTGAACTTTGCGGTGCCGGTGCCGGCGAACATCAGCGATGTTACCTTCACGTGGCAGTCGCTCGTTGAGCATCCTCTACCCTACAGCATCAATGTGGCCACATCGGACGTGGGCGTGCTGCCACGCCCACTGCTGAACATCTCGCGCATCGGTAATGTGCCGCAGGAGCCGCAGACATGGGGCGTCAGTCTGAAGTGTTCGGGCACACGGGCCGCCGAGGTAACCGTTACCATCAGCGTGGAGGTTATACTGGACCGGGCGACCAACAACAATACGAATCTCATCTTTAAACGGAAGAAAATTTGCTTGAAGGACGAGCCGAACGATGCACGCGAGGAATACGACGACGAGGAGCCACTGCATCCGGATCTGAGCGACATCCACTACACGGAACACAACGAGGACACTGCTGAGCACGTCATATCCGACGGGCATTTGCCCACCAATGTGGAGCATGGCAAGCCGACGGAGAGGCACCGTGTGCTGGTGACAGAGCCAACGGTAATTGTGGGACGCGGCTCTGGGGCAGCGGGAGCGGGAGCTGGTGCGAACAACGAATACGATCCACTGTTGCGGGAGACTCTAGTGCCGCCCACAAGTGGACTCATCACATTGATAGTGGGCGGCATTTTGGCTTTGGTGCTCGTCTCTACGCTCATTCTGATTGCCTACTGCGCGAAGGGCCCCTCGAAACGGCATCCCTCGAACGGTGTCCATCTGATCAAGACCTCCAGCTTTCAGCGTCTGCCCACTATCTCGTCCACGGCTCACAACTCGATCTATGTCTGCCCTTCGACCATAACACCCACATACGCGACACTGACGCGGCCCTTTCGCGAATATGAGCATGAGCCTGAGGAGTTCAACCGCCGTCTCCAAGAGCTGACAGTCCAAAAATGCCGCGTGCGCCTCTCCTGCCTCGTCCAAGAGGGCAACTTTGGGCGTATCTATCGCGGCACTTACAACGACTGTCAGGAGGTTCTGGTCAAGACTGTGGCGCAGCATGCAAGCCAGCTACAAGTAAATCTGCTCCTCCAGGAATCGATGATGCTCTACGAAGCAACTCACCCAAATGTAATGGCCGTGCTTGGCATTTCCATCGAAGACTTTGCCACACCCTTTGTGCTGTATGCTGCCACGGGCAGCGTTCGTAATTTGAAGACCTTCCTGCAGGATCCGTCGTATGCCCGAAGCGTGACAACCATACAGACGGTGCTAATGGCTTCCCAGCTGGCCATGGCCATGGAGCATTTACACAACCACGGCGTTATACACAAGGACATTGCGGCCCGGAACTGTGTGTAAGTAGAGCTAAGCCCTCATCAACATTCAGCATATGCCTGGTAGTGCGACCTAATCGCCGATTTGCTGTTTGCCATTTGTAATCCTAATGTCTAATCGACCATTTGCAACCCTCTGCTTCCTTCAGCATTGACGATCAGCTGCGCGTCAAGTTAACTGACAGCGCTCTCAGCCGTGACCTCTTCTCTGGCGACTACAATTGCCTGGGCGACGGGGAGTACCGACCCATCAAGTGGCTGTCGCTCGAGGCGTTGCAGAAATCACACTACAACGAGGGCAGCGACGTCTGGTCATTCGGTGTGCTCATGTGGGAGATGTGCACGTTGGGCAAGCTGCCCTATGCCGAAATCGATCCCTATGAAATGGAGCACTACCTAAAGGACGGCTACAGACTGGCACAGCCCTTCAACTGTCCCGACGAACTGTAAGTATTTGGTGGGAGAAAAACTGTGAGGTGAGGTCTAAAACTCAATGCCCTTCGTTTTTGCTCTGATAATTACAGCTTTACTATTATGGCCTACTGTTGGGCCTCCATGCCCGCCGAACGTCCCTCGTTCAGCCAGCTACAGATTTGCCTATCGGAGTTCCATACTCAGATAACCAGATATGTTTAACCTGCGGTAATGAAGCATACAAAGACTTGTAAATATAACAAGAGGCGACGTCGCAAGATTTCACAGCAAACGACGTCCGCAACTCTGTTTCCAAAGACATATTTAAATTATAGCGCTTAAGGGGCGCCTAAGTAAACGCCAATTTGGGAGATATAGATACGAGTGTGGGTCCATTGTTGTCCCCCACAATAAATAGTTACTTATTTATGTATAATGTGGGTGGTAGTCGACCGAGCAGATCAAAGGAAACTTGTATTGATTAGCTACCCCCATCTATAATTATTATTAGTCTTTAGGATAGTGTGTTACGAACGAAAGAAAAACATGTGACATTTCAATGCAAGAAACGTAGTAGTTCAACGTAAAGCCCCCCCACTTAAAGCTCCTTCTGGAGAGCTGTCACGTAAAGCACTTGCATAACTTAACATTATATAGATACATAGCTAAAGAGATATAAGAAGATCCTTACAAACATATAGTACACCAACCTAGGCTAGGCATATACGAGTTCTTCGGGTCACTTTGTCGTTTATAAACAGCAGCAAATATATATATATATAGATATGTATTTATATATATTATGGAATATCTATGTAAATGTATTTATATGTGTATGTATATGTATGTCTAAGACCGTAGTGCTAGTAAACTCGAATCTATTGTATTTAACTAATGTTAACGACGACACGTCATGTCGCAAACCCAACCGTGCACTGCAGTACTTTCCCGAAAGGAGCCCGACGACATTTGGTTTTACTCTTCCGGCAGGTCAACAAATGAAGCAAAATGAATGAATGAAAAATAAAAGTTTTGTAATATACTTAAGCAGTTCGCATTAGTTTTAAGCTCCACTTATGATTTCAAATTTGAAGAATGAAAGAAAAACGATTTCAATAAACGTCCGTGCATAACATTCAAAAACCATGGAACTGCATTTGTGAAATGGAAATGGAAAATGGGCAAATGGGGACGACAGCTAAGTAAAGTATATATGTATGTAACTATATTCTTGTGTAAGTATATCGCTAACAATTGAGCCTGGCCACGCCCATCACTTACCCTAAAACAACTTGTACTAAGAGCAATGTGTTGTTTGGGTTTCCACTATGTTGAGGCTGGCACAAATGCAGGGGGTTTGGGTTAACCATCTGCAATTTACACACGCACACACACAGACAGAATAACACTCACTTATACACATACATATTCAAGTGAACACAGCCCCGAGCCAATCTCTTTGGCAGGCCAAGCGTGCTGGCAACACAAAAGGCATGTAATGCCAACTGCCTATTTGAGGAGGAGGCGGCCAGGTGAGCACTAGGGACCTAGAGTCGAGGGGGAGGGCGTGGAGTAGGGTCTGCCCACACACCTGTACGTGTAGTGCCTGTCTAAGCGCGTGCAGAGCTTATGAGGTAGACGCTATTTCATGGCATGCCCTTTGATGGCTGCACTGACACTACTTAGTTTTTTGGCACGTCATGGCGAGGCACGATGTGTGACTGTATCCTTTTTAATATGCCTGTCACAGCGACTAGTTTTTGGTCCTGCTGTTTGCTGGCTGCTTTCTGGCTGCTTTCTATGCTGCTCTCGCAGCGTTAACGCTGCCAATGTCTTTAAAAAGCGCTCAAAGAGCACGCCGGGCACGTCGGGCACGTGCCGCAGCCGAGTTGCTTGGCATTTAACTAAAGCCACTATCCAAATCAAAAGCTAATACGAAAAGCAGTTACAGTAAAGCTACGGCATAACGACAAGGCCCCACTGTGAGCTTAAAGTGTACAAGATTTTAGGGAGACGCTCGAAACTATTAGTATTTGAGTTGGGTTAATGTCGAGTTGAATAGCTTTAAGCTCTTTTTTATCGGACTATTATTAGTGCCAGAATGACGTGTAAGAGATTGCCTTTGGCTAACAGCGGCTTAACATAATGTTTACTGTTAATGAAAAGAGCACAAAATGTAATCCTTATGAAACATGTTAAATAGGAATTTAGGAATTTCTGTAGAATTGAGTGTATATATGCATTTAGTATAATTCATTAAATTTTATTTATTAAGTTTTTTTTTTTTTATAATAAAATGTCTGTATATGCTGAATCTTCTGGTCTGGCTGTTCCGACTAGAGTACTGCTACTTGATTAATTGAAAATGAAAATTCTCTTATATTTATTCAGATATCATTGGGAAATAGAAAGGAGAATTAAGTAGTGTCCGATAAATATTATTGGGAGATATATATTACATATGTATATATTGTACTATACTATATTCACCTGATGAACATATTTATTATTCTGGTCAAGCCAAATGGCTGCTTAACATAATGTAAGAGATTCGATGGTTATGCTTGCCACTGTTAGCCAGTTTATATCCTGCCGAATCAAAGGACCAATTAGATAGATGCATTTGCCATTTTGCTGCTGCTGCTGCGATTAAAAGGGAATGGAGTAATGGAAAAGCCGAAAGGCAAACTTTGAACAGTTTCGTTTCAATCAAATTAAAGCGCTCCGGCAAATTGACAAAAGATATTAAGTTATTAAAAACAACGCGAGTCGAACTTCAATTTTTTATTTTTTTATTTTTTTTGTGTGCGCTCCAGCCAATATTGCCATAAAAGTCACACACAACTAAAACAGGAGAACGTGGCGGGCGGTGGGTGGTGTGGATGGGGGGAGGCGGAGCTCATTGAAACTTGAGCCACAGGAAAAACGAAATGGAATATGGAATGTTGAGCAAAAAGGGGCAAAATTGAAAAAACAAAACAGAAACAGAAACAAAACAAAAACAAAAGGCAACTGGCAACTGGAAAACTGGGAACTTTGTTGTTGGTCAACACTCTAAGCCAAAAATCAACAAATATAAAAAATTTCATAGCACGTGAGGCAGCATTTCAATTTTTCAGTAGCTGTGTATGCGCGCGCAAAAAAAAACAAAAAACTTTGACAGTATCCCCGCTTGCAACCCCTACCACCCTCCCACCCTCTCACTCTCTCTTTCTCTGTTATAGCCCATAACGACCACGCCCACAACACTTCAAAAGCCAAGAGCAACAAAATGACGACAGGTAGTCGTCAGTCTGGAGTTCTGGCCCCCCATGGAGCCATTGCCAGCCCTGCGGCTCCACCAGGTGATGTTTGAACTTTCAACGGATGAGCTCGGCCAGGTTCGTTTCAGCTGAGCAGGATGAGGCGACTGCAATAACTTTTGCGCCAATGTGGGTCGGCATGGCCTCAAAAATTGATTACTTTGAAAGAGCTCGCGACGCATTTTCAGTTTTAGTTTTTCCTCTCTTTTGTTTGTTGTTGTTGTTGTTTTTTTTTTTGTGGCCATTTCTTGAAGCTGTTGATTATGGCCAGAAGGCATTAGCGCAAATATAAATATTTACCTTTGAAATTATTATGGCCAAGTTTTCTGATATCGCTGGCTAACCCGCTGTACCCACTGTACCCGCTCAGGCTCCACTGATTGCTCTAAATTGCAGCAAAGTTTGATGTTTTTCTGATTGCAAAACTAATTAAAAAGTTGATGAAACTCATTTGGAATTGCTTTAAAGATTGCGGTTGTCGGTGTCGTAGTTGTTGTTGCAAGGGTTGTTGTTCTTGTTGTTGTTGTGTTTCTTTTCTCTTCGCTTCTCTTCGTTTATGGTTGTCAGGGAGTTGCTCTCAGCAGTGGCTAATCACAGTTGGGCTATTGGCAGCTTTTGAACTTTAAGAGCTCACATAATCAATGTCCAAGTATTTGACTTCCTCTCTGTCTCTCTCTCTCTCTTATTCTCTCTCTTTTCTTTAAGGCGTTCGCCTTGAAAGTTTTGTAGCTGAGAAATGCCAAATGCAAAAATTGTTTTTCAATTTCTTTTCTATTCGACAATATATAAAACACGCAGCAGCAGCAGCAGCCAAAGGGAAAGAGGCAAATGCTAAAGCACCGGCAGCGGCATTAGCATACAACTTTTCTTATTATTTTTTATGTGAAAAATTTTTCGAAAAAAACCCGGTGAGAGGGCATTGGGGGCGTTGGCTGAAGCAACAAACTGCAAAGCTAAGGAAGCGGAAACGGAAAGCATACAACGCAGACAAACGCCAACAAATTCGATGCTGGCTAAGAGCTATCGCCCCACTGCCACCTCACCCCCCGCCCCCACCACAAACGTTGCCCTTTTTATCTGAGCGGCAGCTTCGATGAGCCAGCGAAGGAAAGGAGCGAAAGCCACTTGCAATTGTTGGACTAGAGTCGATGTCGATGTCGAAGTCGAAGTCGAAGTCGAAACCCGACCAGACCAGACAAAAGTGAAAACATTCGCGTTCGTCGCGCCAGAATACATAATAATGACATGGAAGGAAATCATTTTCATTTGCCAGCCAACGCCTCATTGCTATCCGCGAGGCCAGAGCTCAGCCTCAGCCTCAGCCTCAGCCAGCCCCATCTATGGAATGTCGACTGAAGTTAGCTGCAACTCGACGTTGGGCGCTTCATTTGTCGCAAAGTTTTATTGAATTACTCGGTCGTGCCGCAGCTCCGCCGTGCGCAGCGTTTGATGTGAGCGACATGCCGTAGAGACAACGTTGCTGATAATGGGAGCTGGCTTCCGTCTAGATTATCACGCCTCTGAAAATTCATTAAAACTTTTCTTCATTTTTTTTCCCTCTTTTTGGCACTGCCAATCGATTGTGTGGCCTTCCTTCGTTGTTCCCCTACCTTCTCCACACATACTCCCCACATGCCAGAGCGTGGCACCTGCATTCATTTTTCATCCAGCCGAACAGTTTGTCGTGTTGCCGTTTTGCGCCTTTGACTCGCCTTTGACTTTCAGCCAGCTGTCATTATTCATCCGAAAATGTTTTCGCTTAGCTGGCGAGCGAGTCGAGTTTCCAGTTGCCCGTCCAGCTAGCCAAAAAATTCCCACATATGTCGCCAACTAAGGACTGCGGACTGCGGACTGGACCAAGGCCCACGTGTGATTAATTGTTGCAAGTGCTGCTGCCACCCAAAACCAGGGCATGCCGAACCCGTTCGGGGAATGGCCTGAGTTATTGGCTTCGACACAAAACTTTGGGCCACTGTCACAGTCACAGTCGACTCTACGATTAGAAGTCCGCTTTGGCTGTTTTATGGCGCAACATGGCGCTTTTGGCGTACGACTATATTATCTTGTAGCCCTGCCAATATCCTATCAATTATTTGTCAACATGTGCAATTTATAATGTTTAATATACATAGTTTCTGAAAAGCATCCAGGTGAACTATTTGTTAGATATTCAATATATGCATATATTGTATTTAAAATTTGTTGAAGCTGGAATAACGGCATCTTGTCAGAGTTTCTTTGGTATATATAATATATACATACATATATGTATATTAACATTATTATATATACATTGAAGATGCTATAACCAGGCTTTTGATAAAGGGAAAAGGCAGAAAAGAAGGAGGCTTTCCATAAAGTGTTTTTAATCAGGGCTGACTCGATTTAGCCCTGTCCGTCTGTCTGCTCATCCCTGGGTCCGTGTGTGTGAACGCGTTGATCTCTGAGCATTTCTTTAATCGATAGCTAATCTAGTTTCAATTTTATCGACTAAAATCTACATATGTATATCACAATTTGGATATAAAATTATATTTTCAACATCTTTACGGCTAGACTTTCGAAATTTTGAATTTAGTTTGATTTTTGCTTTATTTTTGTTACAGACTCGTAATCTCGCCATATATAGACAATTGTGAATGAGTTGGCCATTTTTTCTAAAATTATAATATTTCATCTAAAACTAAATATATTTAGGTTCAGCCTTTTCAAAAAAAAAAAAAAAAAAAAAAGACAGCAGTTTTAACAAAAATAATTTACTATAAGTTGCTTAGTTAATAACATTTTCCATAACATAGGCTTTATGTATATCTGTATTTGTATCTTTTCACAAAATTATTCGCATTTATGTAGAGCAGTGTTGCATTACTTTTCAAAGGCGCTGTATTGCGAACGCCTACAAATTTCAACATCAATTTGTCGAATAAGCAACTTAATCATTTGCCATTGTTAAAGGGGGCTGCCATTGTTGTTGTGGTTGTTGTTGTTGTTGTTGTTGTTATTGGAGGAGGCCTCTGTGCAATGGAACAGAAGCGTTGCCAAGGCATTCATAGAATAAAAATTATGCAGACTGCTATCGATGCCGATGGAGTGGGCCTTGTGCAGCTGTGTTTAGGAGGGGGAGGGAGGGGCGGCCCATTGAAGCGACAAATGTGGCCATGCCACTTGCTGCCAAAATCAGCAAATACACATACACACACACACACACGCACACACACATGGATATGTTAGCCAAGTTGTTGGCTTGGCTTTGTGCCGGCTTCGACTGCAGCTGCACAAATTTGTCGGCTTTCATTTTTGGCTATCCGCTTGAAAGCCAGTCAGCCAGCCAGACAGCCAGCCAGCCTGCAAGCATAGTTGCCTCGTATCGGCGAGCTGCCACATTGCCACATTGCCGTATTGCCACTTGCCACTTGCCACTTGCTTTTATGCAACAAATCATTGGCATAATTTAAAGCTTTTGCTCAGCTCTCGTGCTCTTTTCTCTTGTCTCTCGACTCTTGCATTATTATTGCTGCTGCAGTTTTTGGGGGCATTATGGGGTTAAGTGCGCACAGCATGCAGCATGAGGCATGCCGGGTAGCCAAGGCAACCAGGCAGCCAAGCAGCCACCAGCCAGGCATTTAGCTTGTCTGCCAGCTGGGCTATCTGCTGCTCTCTATGTATGTATGATTATTGAATGTGGTCGAAGATTAATGATGCCTCTGTATTTGCCTTGGTCTCTCCCTGGCCTCTGCCTGTCCTGTCTGTGTTCTCAGCTCGGGCTCCCAGTTTGTCTATCGCATCCAGTTTTCTAATATTGTCTAGCCGGCAAGGGTAATCGCCTGCCCCAGCTGTGGGCCGACTGCAACTGCTGCACAATATGAATTCAAGATGTAAACGTAAAGCTGATTAGCCATTAGTAGGACTAGGACTCCAGCTGTAAAGCATATTATTGAACGCAAGCTGAGAATTTAATTAGATAATAATTAAAATAGGGCCATCACAAATTAAGCTGCATGCAAGCCTAGCATCAGTAAAATGTTCAATATGTCTTCGATTATGCTTAACGGCGATTATATTACGTTTACGGACATATACAAGAGAGAACGATTTCTCCTTTAGTGAGCTGCAGAGCTTTAGAAATTTTGGTTTGAACGGTGATTGAAATGGATGAGCATTCATATGGAAATAATTTAACAGTAAACATATTGCAGTCCGGACTGATTCACATTAATTCGCATTCGCATTCACGCTAATTCTCATTCATTCAAAAAGTTAAGTGTAATCAAAAATTATTATAATAATTTCTGTATTAATAGCAATCAATAACTTATCTATCAAGCGCTGCAAGTTTCTAAACGTTAAAGTTTTCTTAGGGTGTAACAATTTTATGTTTATTATATATTTAAATATATTTTATATCAGTTTTATTTTTGTAAAATAATATGTTTCAAATACTACTCAAAGACCTAAAATAATTGCCATACCAGTTATAGAATTTTATCATTGGCAACGCCTCTAAAATAAATCATTAGGCGATATAAGTTAAAATTTTTAAAACTCTAGCTAATGTTTCATAAAAATGGATCCCACATACATATTTGTTTTTCGCTTTCTTCACGAGTATAAGAATAGCTGGAATATCGATAAAGGCAGCTAGCTTGTGTTTCTTCTTCACAATAATTATTCCAAACTTTTGCAGTTTACCTATTTATTTAATTGCTTTAAATACCTATCTAGCTAGACATTTTAGATACCTACAAGATCATTTAGCAAAGCTATTATGACTCGCATTGATATTACTCTAATATATACAGAGTCAGCTAGCATCACAGCTCTAGGTCAGCTGAAAATCCAATTTATTATTCTGTAACTTGATTCGTGTGGTGAACCGAACTGGAACCTGAACCGCAACCGAAATGGGCGAACGACAAGAAACACATATGAGGTTTGCTAATAATGTCAGTAATAATAATAATAATAATAATAATAGGAGCACTCGTGCAACGTGCAATTTAATTAAATTTTTGGCCCGTCGTCCTACGTGACGACTGAAATACCTGAGCTTCGGCCATTGCTCTGTCCCACTCTCTATCTCTGTCTCTGTCGTTTTTTTTAACCTATTCGCTGGTGACATATGCGACGCATAAATTAAACACTCCATTGAGGTGGCCCACATCTCCACATCCTCACATGTCCTCACGTACATTCAGGAGAGCATCGGCAGGTGCCTGAGGCTCGCTTTTCGCCATAGACGTAGGCAAAGTCAAATGCTCATTAATTTTACTGCTAGAGGAGCGGCCGCTACTTAAGACAAATGCCTAGCACTACTTTCTCTACTCGCTGACGGTGTGAGTGGAGTATATTGGTTTTATATTGTTCGTCTGTCTGCATGAACTAAGGGAAACTTGACCTATATAAAGTATTCAGTTCATCATGCCACATCTATTATTAGATTTGTTTACTGGGGGATAGTAAATACGATAGCCTAAAAATAAGTTTTCCTACTTTAGACTTTAAATGTTTTTACCTCAGCTAAGAACTATTAAATTTGGGAGATAGTCCCATGATATCCTGAAGTTGAGCTCAAAAGAGTTTTCAGACAAGTTCTATCAGCCGTGGGCGAGCATTGCGCAGTCATTTGAATCGGAGCACTCAAACTAGTTTATTTTATATTTTTATTGATTTCAATTCAATTATTCTCGAGCAGCGCATTCCTCGAGCTCAGCCGGCTTGCGTGTGCGTGCTGGTTAATCATTCTGAGCTTGGAGTCTCTGAACGTTGTCTCCATTTGCCAATGCCAATGGGTGTTCGCTCAAGCCGAACCCAGTTCAAGTGCACTGAAAGTTTTCAGCTCTCTGTGCGTTCATAGAAAAAAGTGTTTCTCAAGGCATCTGTGGTCTGCGACAACTGGGATTTGATTGCGCCAGGATGCAGTGGGTGGAGCAGCAGCAGCGGTAGCAAGGTCTACCCCTCTCCCCTCCTACCATTGCCCCCCCCCCCCCCCCACGCCCGCACGACACTGTTAAGTTGAAGCGTCTATTGCTGAAGTCGTGCATGGAGCAGAGTTGGCTTTTTGTGTTGCTCAGTGCTCAGTGGACTGAGCTGTGCTCCTCGGACTTGCTGTGGTCTGTGACTATGGCACAAGTTTATCAATAAAATGCTGTGGCATACAAAAATACACGAGTTATTTCTTCTTTGCATGGCTGCATTGGGGCCGGGCTATCAGGACATGCTTGACTTATGGCCACCGAAACTTTTTGTGCCATATTGAGAAGAAATATTTATGTGGCTCCGTTCGGTTCAAATGCCATTTGCAAGTTAAACGAAAGGTTTAAAGAGCACACCAATATATATACTTTATGGCTCAAATCGTTCCATCGATCCTTCAGCTGCCAATGCTCCTGTGGAATACAATGCTTGCCTTTCTATGGGGTTTTCCATAGCCGGAAAACGATACTCGAGATCTCGATTGCTTTAATGAAATCACAATGCAAAGATCTCTCCGGTAACGAGGCTCGAGTAAGCCCCTGTGTAGGTGTCTGGCACTCATTGATAACTCAATTAACATCTTACTTCCACGAATTATAGATTTTGCGCTCGAACGGAGCATATCTTGCATCTGGTATCTGGTATCTGGTGTCTTGTCGCTTGTATCTTGTCTCTCGTCTGTTGTATCTTGTATCTGCGAACATGCTGAAGAATTACTCATACTCATATTTCAGAGCTCGTGTAATTCGATGCGAGGGCCGTGTGAACAATTGATTGGAAAAAAGGATTCAACTGGAGGCGAGCATGGCGTTTGTTGTGCTGCTTCGGCTCAGTTTTTTAAATGAATTCTCAATTGAAGCGTTAATCCACTTTGGGCTCATTCATTCAGTGCCCGCTTTGCCCGAGGGTCACAAATGATTGCACGCACATAATCCGATTTCAGGGCCCGTCTCCTGCACCACTCACGCCTTCTTCCCCTCTCTGCTATTGCCATGGCCGTGGCCAATTGCTTGTGCTGCTTCCATATTTAGTGACAATGACCCATTTTCATATCGTTAGCCCAATTTATGCTTGTTACTTGGGCCCAAGCGAAATTGTGCATAAATTAAAAAATGTTCCATAATCTAAACTATAAGCCCATCAAATGGTTGACCGAACACCTTGCCTTCTATCCATCATCCGGGTAAATTCTCCTCCCACGCCACGCCCCGATCCGCCCCACCCCACCCGTGGCTATGTATTTTCTCAAAGGCAAAATTGATGACAATGCGGCTTGTCAACGCCTCGTCGGCTTCAGTGGCTCCTGCTGTTGCTGCTGCTGCTCCTGCTGCTGTTGTTGTTGGGCTTCCTGCAACAAAAGATAAAAATTTCATTAAAACCATTATAACTGCCGAGGTAGATGCAAAAAAGAAGAATATGTATATGGATAGAGCTTGCTAGGCTAAGCGAGCTCGCATTTCAAAATATGTTGGCAATATTCGCTGGCAGGAGGCGGTACACTGTATATTTGAGGAGCTAACTGGGCTTAGATAAGACGTGGATAACATCTTTCTATGCAGGTATTTCAGGAGGGAATATAGCATAAACGGCCACATAGATGTGTTTAGAATGAAATATATTAAATTAATGTGGAGTTCTTGTTACTTAAAGCAGAAGCAAGAAAACTAAACGACGATTAAACATGAGCTCGTATAATATTTATAATTGATTTTTTTGGGTAATGTTTCTTATATAAGTATGTTTATTTTCATATACATACATATGAATATGAATATATGTTTGTCATTGTTACATATAAGTATTCAACATATATATTCTTAAAGCTTCATGCTGAGCTAATACACTCCCACGACTATTCACATAAGTCGAGATATTCACAATTACATTGCCTCTAGAGCATAGTTCATTTATTGAATAGTGTTCCCTCTCTCTCTCTCTCTCTCTCTCTCTACTTAAGTTCAATTGCTAATCTATCATTATATGTTGCTGATCGGTGGCGTAATTTGATACATTTTCGAAATACATATTCGATCATAAATTATGTTTTATATCTATGTATTTATGCATGTCTCTGTGTCTTGCCCGCAATTGGAACAACTTTGCTGAATGTAGCGCAGCGACAATCTGATATATGTTCGTATATTCCACACATGGCCAATACAATGTATTCACCACGTATATAATATCTTTTGCTCTGCTCAAATTACCGCTATACACACACACACACACACACACACACACACACATGTACACAGACGTCTAAGCAAATATCCGCGTTGTGTAAATATCCTGTCACAGTGCCCAGGCGCTGTTGCTGTCCTTGTCGCTGTCCCTGTCAGGGCTTCGCTTCCATTTTGCATTTTCCATTTTCAGTTCCCCTCTCCACACTTTTCCCCCGCCCATTCCACCTATGCTCTGCCCAAATACGGGCGCTCTTTAGGCTTTTGTGTGCCACGCGAGCTCAGCGAATGTCGTGCTGCGCACATACACATACATACATATATGTATAGACGTGTATGTGTGTGTGTGTGTGTGTGTGTGTGATAACAACCCAAGGATTATTTCGCATTACTTTATTTTCACAACCGCTTGCAAGTTTTGCGGTACTTTGGCTTGGTCTCGCCCCAGCCACGCCCCTTGAGGCAAGGCCCGCTTATAATTTACACGCTGATTGCGCGTCGGGATTATATATAATTTCTCGCTCCCTCTCTCACTCTAACTCGCCCTCTGCCTTTCCCTCTCTAGCTGACTCTCTCATGCAATCGCAATCAACACTCTATGCCAGCCCCGCCCCGCCCCAGCCCTCTCGGCTACCTATTTATCCACCTTTATCTGATTTTTGTAACTCTGTGTGCGGTTTTTTTTCCAGCAGCTCCTTTTTTTTTCCATCTTCACACGTTTTTATGAGCTTATGAAATTAATTGTGCATTAATGTGTGTGTGTCTGCATGTGTGTGTGTGCACCTTTAGATGTGATGGATATGGCACATTTGATTATGTTTTGGCTAAATAATGAAATTATCTGGCAATAAAGCGTTATATATATACCCGCAAAAAGGTAGAAGCGTGATTTTTCAGCTTGCCTAAATGATAATGACGGATGAGGCAATAAGAGGATTTACTCTATGCACATATTAGGGGTAGAAAGTCACTCGAATGGACTTTGTAATGTGCCCAGCCTAACCGAAACGAAACGAAACGAGACGAAGCTGACGTTGACCTAACACGGGAACCGCATTATTCCCCAACTGCTGCTGGCGCAGCTCCATCCAAATATTCCATTACAAACAGAGTAGTAATGTGTTGGCGATTTGAAAACTGTCGATCGGACGGACCACCATGTGGGTTAAGTGGCCAACTGCGTAACCATAACCTCGACCATTGACAAATATTGGAAAAGCGTCGCATGTTTGCCTCCCCCGCCTCCTGCTGCTGCTGCTGCCGCTGCCACGGCTACTCCGGCTGGCATTATCTGAGCAACGCTGTAGCAATAATTAACGACTCGACGGCCGCGACAAAGGCAACTGAAACATAATACAAATAATTAAAAATAGCCCGAGTTTCGAGTGAGTGAGAAGGTCTAGCCGGCTGCTCGGCTGTGGCAAAAACAATTGTGTCAATAGTTCACCCGCATTTCAGTCGAAAGGACCAGGAGATGAGCACACACGATAATGGATTGGGAGGGGGAGGAGGAGCAGCAGGGGAACAGCTGCTGGCAACTGTCAATGACTCGAATGACTCAAAACTAATGCCAGACAATAAAGGCATGGCATGGGAGTGGGGGCAGCGAATCGAACAGGCACAGTTGAGCCTGCCTCACTTGAGAGCTAGAGGCAGAGCCTGAGCCAGAGGCAGAGGCAGAGGCAGGGGAAGGGAAAGGGCATTCATTGTAAGGTGACACCTACTGGCATCATTTGTTTACACAATATTGGATATTGGATAGGCTAGATGCAAAGGAAATGGGCATTAGCATGAAATTTGTAAGGCACAACACGCACTCAAGAATCGAAACGAAGGCAAAGTAAAGAAAACGAGAGGAAAGGAAAGGAAAGGATCCGAGCTGAGCAAATTTATGCAGGCGACAAATTCAAAACACATGTCCTGCAACAGCCCCTCGGCATATACATACATATGTACGTGTAAGCAATCAATTGTTTATTTATTGTCTGTTACTTGTTTGCTTTTCTTTCAAATGCGTTTCCATTTCTTTTGTCTAACAATCCGTACGGACGGACCCCCATTGCGAGCGGACCACACCAGCGTACACAGGCAGTCACGAACTGAGAGTCCCGACTTGGCTGAGTAGTGTAGGGCAGGTGGCGGGAAGGTAGACCCGGATTAGCGCTAACTGGGCGAACAGCTTCATCTGTGGATTGGCTCATTTTACGCGCATTATCCGTGCTCATTATCTGGGCAAATCGCTGGGCATTGTCTTCCGACTTGAGTTCCAATTATGGCATCAGTTTCCATTGTCGGGCATCGAGCCACACAGGACGATAGATATCCTTGACCACAATGGGTAATTTGAGTTATTCCGAACAAAACACGCCCAGCCTCTATTGTGGATGGCACAGGTAGCGACTGCAGTGAGCTCTCCATGAGAGAGATATCAAGTCAAACTGGAATATTCGATTAATATATCAGACATACCATTGTAGTATGTATATGAATGGGGAGCGCAACAACCCTTGCTGCAGCCCTCGCTGTCCGAGCTGGGAGAGACAAGGACACGCGTGTGCCCAGTGCCAAGACGCATAAAGCAATATAATCTCTCATTACAACTACCACAAAGGCGAACGTAGCTCAGTCTGTGGCATATGGGACTCTGGCAGCTCCGGCGACTCCGGCAACTCCGGCGGCTCCTGCTGCTGGCAACACGAATTTATAGCCCCTGCAGTGCAACAAGCACAAAAATTTATAACTCAACCATAATGAACTCATATTTTATAACGTTTATTAACCCATTGATAACCGGCCAAGTGCTTAACGGCAGCTGAATTTATGCGTCTGGCAGCCAGCAGCATCTTACGGCCCGACGTGGAATGGGGCGGGACTGGGACAGTACGGCGGAACATCCTCAACGTTTGCCGCAGCCAAGGGAAAGGCAAAGGCCTTGTGACAAATAAATGTCATATTAATGTCAGAGTCCCAACAGCCAGAATTGATTTGCTCTGGCCTCCTCCGCCTGCTCGCATTCAAATCTGTTCTCTCCTCCCCCTACCCTTCCACTTGCCCACTCCATTCATCCCTCGAACCCATCTACCACTGCGAACGGCTGCCGGGCTTTACTTGCGGCTTTTGGGTTTCCAAGTGCGTCTCCCTCCCCTTCTCTGGCCGCCTTTAGTTTCATGCATGTTTCACTGGCTTTGCGCTTTATTTCGAACTGCGGCGATAAGCCTCTCTCTGTCTCTCTCTCCCTCTCTCTCTATCACTCTCTTAGTGAATGCCATGAGATATGTGGAAATTGGGTGTATCTAATCGCAGATCATTGTGGTAAATATGATACAATTATGAACCTATTCTGGATTGACCAATGGGGATTTCTTAGAGAGCGTAAATAAAATGAATATTGCATTATATTGGGGACTTAGTTTGTATTTAAGCAAACTAATATTATTTAGAACTAAGGGAGTAATTGTTGGCTTTTATTTTATATTTTTAAGGTGACTTATATTTGATTATTATGTTCTTTATTTATTTTATTATATTTATATTCTTACACTATATACTATTTATCTCTATCATGCCTTTTAAATATTATCCTTTAATAATTCACCATGAATAATATGATAATAAAAGATGATATGTATGATTAATAATATAATTATATAAGAGTTTAAAAATGTGGATATTATAGGGTATATATATATTATATACACTCGATTTTTGTTATTTCAAACCTGCGATATTCCGGAACTCTCCATAATTCAAAAATTATCACGAGTCCCCTACAGATTCAAAGATTCAATAATTTATAATAATTTATTAAGATTCCCTCGAGTTTCCAAATAACGAGAGTCGACTGCATAAAAATATAAATTATATACTAAGTATTCTTAAACTTCAATTAATAAATCAATTATATTCCTAAGCTCAAAAATCGAAAAATATATATCTGCTATCATCAAGCTACGATCATCTTTTATAGATTGATCTGTACATACATAAAATATTTTTATTATTATATATTCATATTATTAATTTAGTTATTGGGCTTATCATAATTAAATAAAGTCATATCAGTGCTGTGCTGCTAAATTGTTTAATATCATCCCTGGCCAGATACCGAGAATCAAACAACGCTTAGGCAAATCATTTCACCCCTGTGTAAGGGCTTCCCAGTGGTCTACCTGAAACGGTACGCCTTTGTCTGGCTTCAAAATATTTTGCTGTCGCCCACATTTGGTTTTCATTTCACACTTTTGCCCGCTCTCAGCATTTCTCATTTAACACATCCTCCGGTTCGCTCTGCCCTCGGGGTGCTCACGACGCACGTTAGTCGTTTCCGGTTCTCGTTCTATCTGTCCGTCTGTCCGTTTGTCCGTCCGTCTGTCTGTGTGTTTGTTTGTTTGCTTTAGCTCGCTTGTGCCCAGTTACTCGGCTTTCCCTGCTGGCCAGTTGCCCTTTTGCGAGCGGCATCAACTAAATATTCCCCCGTTGATCCACGGCCCGCAATCAAGCGTTACTGTTGTTTGCTTTTCGGAACTGTGGTCCATTAACTGACGGAGCTGCAGCAGCCGCCGGCGTCCGAATGCCGTTGGTGACTTTTCGCACTCGACTCGCTGCGAGGCGTTGCGACGGTCACGTGTCGCGGGCCCTGCCTTAATTCTATCTATGAGATACAATTACAATTTTTCAATATTTTTGCGCAGCGGGCGGCTCAGAGCTCGGAGCACTCGGTGCGTATTCGTGGGCGTTATTATTTATTTATAGTGACACTTTATTGCAGCGCAGCAGCCGCCGGCGCCGGCTGCAGGATATGCACGCAGGACACGCTCGAATGTAATTGCGCACTTGCGGCGTCTTGGTTACACCGAGAGACTGAGCAGCAGCAGCAGCAGTAGCAGGAGTCGGAGTAGGACTAGGACTGGGGCAAGAGACGATGAGAATATGTTGCATCATCGCTCGTCCGTGGCCTTAATGTCCTTGCCAGTTGCCAGTTGCCAGTTGGCGGTTGCCAGTCGCCTGTTTAATGTTGCGTTGCGCACTGCACGTCCTTCGAGTCCTTTCGCCTTTAATTTAGTGTGCGGCGTCCTCCCTTCGCTCGACACTCGACTTGCCTCTCCAGGCATTATCATAATTTTTCAATTTATTAACAAAGTCAAAACAGTTTAGCTCATCTCCCGTTCCTGGCGTGCCCTAAACCTCATTTATTATCTGTGCTACACGACCAAGACTGTCTCGGAACGATGTCCTGCGGTGTCCTGGCCTGCTCTGGCCTGGCCTGGCATGAAATGCGCGCTAAAATGCCTTTAATTGTTTCTTATTTATGCTTCCGTTTCGGTTCAAGTTCGAGTTTGAGTGCAATTGTTTTTTGATATGATAATGGATCGTGAAATTGGAATTCGTTGAGTTAGTGCCTGGGAATCGAGACCTCAAGCCCCTGCCCAAATTTAATGTCCAGCACTTTTTTAAAACGAAGCCCACAAGTCAAACGCTGATGAAGACAAATTTTATGGACCATATGCCGGACCAAGGCGATCAAATTATTCATTTCCTCTCTCGGCTCTCGACGGAATTGAAAAGAACACAAATTTTCGTCAACTATGCTTAACTATGTCGCGTTCGCTTCGAGGGCCTCTCTTCAGACAATTGCAGTCGCATTTAATTGATTGAGAGCAGCTTCAGTTTAATTGACCCAAAATTCGAGAGATTCAAATTAAAGACTCTCGCAAATTGGCGTAGCGGGCTCTTTCGGATTGGGATCGGCTCTTTCCCTCTAGGCAGGCGCTCCCACGTAAAAAACTTTAACACTCTGGCTATGTGAGTGCAAAGTTCTTGTCTTGAGCTGAGGCAAAACTCAAAAACCGAAATCCAATTTGCAAGTTTTTCGAGTGCACACACGCAAAATTTCTTTGGCCTGATGTTTACCCAAAGCCCCAGACCAGAGTAGGTTTAGTTCCTGTTTCCGTACTCGTTCCCGTTCCCGTTCCCGTTTCCTTTCCCTTTCCCGCACCGATTTCAGATCCCAGCACCGTTGACAATCACGCACGATTTCAGGCAAATCTAATTTAAATACGACTACACATCAGACGAGGGGGCAGGAGGCTGGCTGGTTGGCAACCTTTGATGGGATAGAAGCCCATCAGAGAACTACTGTTCCGACTGGCAGTTACTTTAGTTAGTTAACTGTTTATGAACCGTACCCCCGTTATCATGGAAGGGGCGTGGCCGGGCACTTTACACTTTTGTGCGCCAGCTCTTCTAAAGTAATTAAGTGTTTTTCCACATGATGGCTTCATAGACGCCAACGGGCAGAGGTAGAAAGTAAAGGCAGGAGCATGAGCAGGAGCAGGAGCAGCAGCAAGAGCTGAGGCACAAATAGGGTCAGAGTGGCAGGGGAAGTGTTGCCAGGCAGCCTCTGTGGGCAGACAGCTTCCGCTCCTGTGTTACCATGCTCCTGCATAGCACACTCTTATAATTGGTTTAAAAAACGTGAAGGAAACGTGAAAGCAAAGTGTTTGCAGGGTTTGATAGTTGCAGATAGTTTGCTCGCCCGTCAGCAGCTCTTGACGCTCGCCCGCCACGCTTGCCACGCCCCTCATACACTTTTAATAAACTTACTGGCTCAAGAGGCAGGCGCAGCAGGAAAATCATTAATAAACTATTAAGGTATTTCTTCAAAGTGCTTGTCCCGTGCCAGGGCTTTGTTTAAGCGAGGGCGTAATTCACAAACTTTGACAGACAATGCAACTCGATCGGGGCAAGCCGCAAAACTTCCTTGATAGCATGAAACCACGTTAAGCTGCTTACGTAAACGGGATAATGGACGATATTGCAGATTACGGCTAAGACCTGAACCAAATAGGTTCGCATATGCATAGTCCACTTGTAGCTGGCTAAAGGTTGCCAGACGGTGCTCAGGGGAAAACTATACATTCCATATTGAAAGACCATAAGTGGAGATAAATTGAATTAGCTTCCATCATAGACGAAACATAATGGTTCCACAGTTCCAAGTAATAGCAGTCCAATATAGTAGAGTATGCCTAATAATTATTGAACTTTACTTAGATGTCTAAAGTAGAATTGAGTCATTATTGAAACAATTTCTCGCCTCTACACGTGCTAATCAGCGTGTTCATGCTGATATAACTAATTTCCGGCAGATCCTTTATATATGATCTAAATCAAAAATTACTTGCTCACTGTATAAGAATTGATTCATATATGAAATTTGAGTCGATCACTCTTTGTTCTGTAAGAAATGACATTCATTTATCTAAAAGAAATGCTTTTTAAGATATTATCTTGAAATAGAAATCAAATATTCAACACATTCTCTGATTTAAATGGATGTCTCACGCTCCTCTTCTAGTGAGCAGGCAATACATAGTTTTTATGGGAGGCATTATCACTTTTTAGCGCTAATAGATCCAAATGCATATTTTACGAATACGAATGGAGTCGCAAGTCCCATTCCATTTGCCATACAAAATACATTTGTAATCAGAGCCAATTAATCTCATGCCAGCCACGTACCCGGGTCCACAGCTCAGATCGGTGCTGCTTGGCTGCTGCCGTTGTAGTTGCTGTTAAAAATAATTTCTGTTGACACAAAGATTGAAGGCCCCGGGCTGACTGACTATCTGGTCCTGCCCTGCCCTGGCCTGGGTCTGGGTCTGTGTTTGGTTCGAGTTCGCTGTGATCTGCGATCTCGACGTGTGCATAATTTATGCCTTCGATCACATAAAGACATGAAAAATGTCGCCACAAGACGCCTGAGCGATGATGACGAGTCGCGGGTTGCGAACGCGATCGGACCCAATGGATGAATAGCCATGGCCATAGTTGAGCAGTCTTGCCAAATGCGGCAGGACCGGCTAAGGGCAACGGGCAACGGGCAACGGGCAACGGGCCACGGACCCCGGGCCATTCGCGAGGGGGAATCGGAATCGAGCATAAATTAAGTTGACAAGCTCCGAGATGCGGTAGTACAAACGTGTTTTGTGTAGTTCCGCTGCACCGGCCCCAAAGCAAACGAGCAACGTACTGAGCGTCCCCCACTCTCTCTCTCTCGCGCTTCCCTTCGACCAGCGTCTGTTTAATGTGTGGACATAATTTTCCTGTCGCATTCAATTCATGACGAGCCAACCGACGACGACGACTCTAAAACAACAAACATAAAAACACTTGCACGTGAATTGCATCACAGATGCTGCAGCTGATGCTGCTGCTCCTGCTCTGGCTCCTCGACAGCGTCGTTTCGATTCGTTGTAGTGGATGTTGGGGCTGACGGAGGAGATGGAGCTGATGGAGCTGATGGAGCTGATGGGGCTGATGAGGCTGATGTCGCCGATAATGGCCATGGCAATGTGCACACGTTATATGCACATTTGTGCGTACATATATGGATAGGGGAATGCGAGTATTTGATTTGGCTTCATTTCAATTGAATTGCAAAGTGTTTGCGCGTTAAGGTGGCTCGGGAATGGACTTTCACGGGATTCTAGTCTCCTTTCCGTTGTTATTTATAAACATATAAATATCAAAGTATTCTCAATTACTTCCCTTGCCTTGAGTGAGTCATTAAGGTTACGAATTCCGACAGAAAATAATATTAATAAATAAATAATACATTTTATATATTTATACTTATACTTATACTTATACTTATACTTATACTTATACTTATACTTATACTTATACTTATACTTATACTTATACTTATACTTATACTTATACTTATACTTATACTTATACTTATACTTATACTTATACTTATACTTATACTTATACTTATACTTATACTTATACTTATACTTATACTTATACTTATACTTATACTTATACTTATACTTATACTTATACTTATACTTATACTTATACTTATACTTATACTTATACTTATACTTATACTTATACTTATACTTATACTTATACTTATACTTATACTTATACTTATACTTATACTTATACTTATACTTATACTTATACTTATACTTATACTTATACTTATACTTATACTTATACTTATACTTATACTTATACTTATATTTATACTTATACTTATACTTATACTTATACTTATACTTATACTTATACTTATACTTATACTTATACTTATACTTATACTTATACTTATACTTATACTTATACTTATACTTATACTTATACTTATACTTATACTTATACTTATACTTATACTTATACTTATACTTATACTTATACTTATACTTATACTTATACTTATACTTATACTTATACTTATACTTATACTTATACTTATACTTATACTTATACTTATACTTATACTTATACTTATACTTATACTTATACTTATACTTATAATTATACTTATACTTATACTTATACTTATACTTATACTTATACTTATACTTATACTTATACTTATACTTATACTTATACTTATACTTATACTTATACTTATACTTATACTTATACTTATACTTATACTTATACTTATACTTATACTTATACTTATACTTATACTTATACTTATACTTATACTTATACTTATACTTATACTTATACTTATACTTATACTTATACTTATACTTATACTTATACTTATACTTATACTTATACTTATACTTATACTTATACTTATACTTATACTTATACTTATACTTATACTTATACTTATACTTATACTTATACTTATACTTATACTTATACTTATACTTATACTTATACTTATACTTATACTTATACTTATACTTATACTTATACTTATACTTATACTTATACTTATACTTATACTTATACTTATACTTATACTTATACTTATACTTATACTTATACTTATACTTATACTTATACTTATACTTATACTTATACTTATACTTATACTTATACTTATACTTATACTTATACTTATACTTATACTTATACTTATACTTATACTTATACTTATACTTATACTTATACTTATACTTATACTTATACTTATACTTATACTTATACTTATACTTATACTTATACTTATACTTATACTTATACTTATACTTATACTTATACTTATACTTATACTTATACTAAGTCAGTTAATTAAGTTGTTTTTTAGTCGTGGCTTCCGTTTATTTGTGGGTCGATGTTTGTCGCAGTTCCTATTCCTATTCGTTCCACACACACACACACACACAGATATATAGACGCGCCTGGATGGACTGGCGACCCACGTTGCATGCCAATTGCTGATGAGGTTTTAATAATGTTTTCGCTTTGCCATCGTAATTCTTGTTGCCGGCACTTGCCGCATAATTCGATTATGGCGCGGCAACTTTCAAGTGACGTCGTGGCACAGCCGGAGGAACTGCCGCTAGTGCGGCGCATCCGCGAAGCGGCGCTGGGTTGCAATTTAATTAAGTGAAGTGCAAGCCGACGAGGCAGCTGCGCGTGGGCGGAGGCGGAGGCGGGGCGGGGCAGAGGTGTAGAGCGAGCTAAAGTTGTCGCTGTTGCAAAAATGCCGCCGATCAGCCGCGATTATCGACAGTGGTTGTTGCGGCTGGTTGGCTGCACCCACGCTGCGTAGAAGGAATGGGCTGAGGGATCGGAATCGAAATCGGCAGGGTTCACCGTTGTCGCCTTCGCCACGTGCGGCACTCGCCTTTGATGCACTGCTAGAGAGAGAAGAAGAGAACTCAAATCAGCAGCAACAGCAGCAGGTTGTCGCCTGCTATGCCAGCCACGCCCACGTAATTATCGCTATCGTTGCGAACTGCACGCGCTACACGCGCGACTGGCGTGGGCTTTGCTGCCTTTTCGACGACGCCTTCCTTGCGGGAAATCCGTTGCGTTGTTTATGGCCCCAATGCTCTGCCCCGATGCTGATGCTGCTGATGCTGCTGATGCTGCTGCTGCTGATGCTGCGGCTGCGTCTGCGGCTTTTTGAATGCCACAAATGCCTTTGGCATGCCGACGCCCCGCTGGCTATCAATGACATCGACGCCACACTTCAAACACTTTAACCTGAGCCAGCACCCATTGTTGTTGTTGCAGTTGCAGCAAATGTTGCATGCAGCTATAATTGTTGCAGTTGCAATGTCTGCTGCGCTTATTAAAGCCCAATTTCGATTTGTCGCCTCTTTAAATTAATTATTGAGATGTATGTATGTATGCTGTGAGGCACTCCTCACAAAAGTAATTTTAGAGATTGCTCTAGGCTTTTGTGGCCTTATGTTATTTTATGATTTTAAGGAAATTATATAAAACTTCAAGTATGGGCTCTTCATTACATACACTCAGTAGGGTCCGACATATGCAAGGTTAGTATTATTAATTATATATGAAATATATAGATATATAATAGAGTATGTTTTTATAATCATTTTATTATTATTATAGTACAAAATCTCTAAAAAGTATGAACATTTTTTTTTTTTTTTTTTAATTTTAACATATTAAAAAACTATATTAAGCTGTATTCAGCTAAAAAAAATATATATGTTTTTACAGTCTAAAAGAAAAGTGTCTATCAATATAAAAATTACTTTAAATTTGGTTTCATTCTAAAAAAAATTTAAATATCTGAATATATGTATATGAAAGACAGTTTTTTCGCTCTTTTGATCAAGATTTTAATTATTTTATATTTTACTTGAAAATTCTGGTTATAGTAAATATAATAATTCATCTAACTCAGTGGCAGAGCCCCGTTAAAATAAATTTTTAGCACAATCTTTAAATTGTTGTCCAAAAATGTTAAGAAGAAATAAAAGACATTCAAATTTAATATTAAATTAATAAATAAGAAGAAAGAAAATATGTAGAATATAGTAAATTTATGATATTGCCTATTTCTACTAGACTTACCATAGATCAGTCTTAAAACATTTCATATATCAAAGTAGACTATATTTGTTTTCCTTCATTTTTACTTACATCAAATAATTTCGCTCAGTGTAAGGTGAAATTTGTGCCGCTCTTCAAGTGGTTTGAATTAGTCGCTTGCCGCGCGTTGACAGATTTTATCGCCTCGCTCACAGTCGTCCTCTTTCTGTCGCCCTGGTCTGGTCTATTATTATCTATGGCTCGCTCAGTTGAAGTCCTAAATCAATTGAGCTGGTGGCCCCTATCGCTGACGGCCTTTTGCCGCCACTTTGCATTCGCAATTGGGCGGTTGGCCTATTGACATTCCCACTGCGATTTGTTTTCAGCCCACTTGACAGGTAATGGTAATGGCTATGCCGTGTACTCTCGTCTGCCAGACAATGGCGCTTTTGTGCTGCTCTTGCTGCTGCTGCTGCTGCTGCTTCTGGTACGGCGAGTGGCAACCCCTTTGCCCCGACTGCCCACCCCCTCGCTGATTGTCAGCATGCGGCGGCCGTGACAAATTGCTTTAACATTGATTTAAAGACAAAAACGCGACGCTGAGAGGCCAGCATTTCACACAACTGCCACGAAACGTCACTCAGACGACGCCCTAATCCCAATCGCAATCTCAGTGCCTCTCCCACTCTCAGTCTCAGTCCCAGTCCCAGTCACAGTTCCAATCCCTATCCCGATTCCAAACTCGATTGCAAACGGGGCAGAGAGAGCGGCTGGCCGCCCTCCCGCTGCGGAGTCATTCAATCGATTTGGATGGCTGAGGACGACCTTCTTGCCGGCGACTGAATAAATTGAATGCGTTTTCAATTTTTAATAAAGCAAACAACAAGAAAAGCAAAAAAAAAACAAAAAAAATCGCAAAATTATAAAAAAGCTGAGCAAATGCAAAAGCATCGAATTACGAATTTTAACCGCACATCAGCGACGGCAACGGCGGCAACGTCGGCGGCGATGGCGACTCGACGACGCTGGCCATTATCCTTGATTTATGTGTATCCTGCTGCTGGTGCTCCTGCTGGCGCTGGTCTATCCTGTGCTCTCCTGTGCGTCCTGTTCGCGCTGGGCTTTGCCATAAACAATTACAGCCAGCCAGGCAGCTGCGGCTTTTTCGCATGTCCTGCCAGAGTCAATGTTGGTCTATAGCTTGCTCTCCCTCCCTCCCTCCCTCCCTCTCTCTCTTGGTCTCTCGCTCTTTTCCACTGGCTTTTGCATTTTAAAAGCAATTAGCAGCCCATTTTTTGGTCATGTTGTTTTTGCTTTTCTTCCATCTTTTTTTTTGCGCTGGCGATTTTCAATAATAAAAGAAAGCAAAAGTTGTACGTTTGCGGCTTGTTTGCTGCTTTGTTGTAGCTATTGTGTATGTGTGTGTGTGTGTGTGTTTGTGCAGTCGGGCAAAAAAATGTGCTGCCAAAGCTAACAACAAAATGGCGCGGTCACGTGACGAACAACGCCCCCTGATCCTTATGTGCCCTTGCCCAGCTCCCGCTCTCCCTCTTTCTCCCCCTCGCTATGGCATTTACTCATCTTCTTTGTCTTGTTGTTGCTGTTGCTGGCGAAGCACATCAAATAATATTGAAAAAGTCCCGTTCCATTGTGGCGGCGGCTCGTCGCATTTCGTTTGTTATAAGTTATGCACAACAAAAAGCAATAGTAATGCTTAGAGACAAGTGAATAGAGAGCGCAAGCACGCAGAGAGAGAGGTAAAGGCGAAATAGACGAACAAAAGAGAAACAGGCATGCGAGTATGTGTGTGCGTGTGTAAGTGTACATAGGATGAACTGGTGCGTTATTTACATGTCAATGAATTTTGTTTCGCGATTAGTTTGCGCCGGCTTTTGTCTCAATTAGTTTGCAGCAAATTCAATTACATCTGCTTTGTGCTGCCGTCTGTGTCAAAAGCTGTCAGCTACAGCACGGCAGAGCACTCATGGCAAGAGCGTGTGTCGGAGCAATCAGAGTTCATAGCGTGCCTTTGATATCTGAGGGGAAACTGTTATGTAGGGAAAATAATTCATTTACTTCTAATATTTTTGAAAATAATAAATAATAAAATATGAATAGTAAAATGTTGAAAAAGAATAATGATATTTGTATTAAATCTAAATTTAATCCTCATTCAAATATATATGTATTTGATATAGCATTTTTAGGCATACATACATTTAAATACAAATACAGTTTTAATTAGAAGAAGTGTAATAATATAGATTTGATTTATTATATTTTTCGTATCTTTATTTGATTTTCAGGAAGCAGCAGTGTTGCCGCTTCCAATGCTCGATTGAATCTGACCTTAAACATTCTACTTAGGTTGTATATAAACCTAAGTCTCGTTGCCGCGATACATAAGGGTTTCGGCAGCAGAGAGACTGTTATGTATATTTCTTATGTATTATATTTGTATATGTTATATGTGTATTTATGCTCTCTTGAACTTGGGCGATTGTGCATATGCATACACTTGAGTTTTGTCCAGTGGTCGGCGCGTCTCATCAGAATGCTGACACTTGCATATTCTGGGAGAGCGACGACTGACCCATATTTCGGCCACGGGTTTTGTGATTTACATTTTTTTTTTTCTTCTTTTTTTTTTTCTTTTTTTTTCAATGTTTATATGAAATTACAAATAATATTCAAATCCAAAATAGTGCTTTTGCTTTAGCATGGCCACACTAAACACAATTATGAAATAAACATTTTTAACCTATCTTTATGTACTGTTTGTTTTTTGTTTTTATTACTTGTTATTATAACGTTATTTCTATCTCCTATTTACGATACTTTATACGGACCAGTATATTTATAATCTAACTTATGACCTGTTTCATTTCTTAACAAGACTTTATCTCCTACTGATATATCTATGTTGTTTACTTTCTGATCATAAAGTTTCTTATTATTTTTCTTATTTTCTTCTAACATTATTCTAGCTCTTTTATATGCCACTTCCAATCTATACTTACTCTCTTTAGCATAGTCATCTATATTGTATATGGTTTCTATATTATCTATACTATTAAATTGTTTTGGTAAATTATTTGTTTTACCAAATACTAACTCATATGGACAGTAATTATGTGCCATTGAGGGTGTAGTATTGAAACAGAAAACGAAGTATTGAAGCCATACGTCCCAATCAGTTTTATCAACCGATATATAAGAGCGTATGTATTCATTGAAAGTTCTATGACTGCGTTCTATTATTCCAACCGTCTGGTGGTGGTGTGCGGTAGAGGTTATATTTTCAATTTTTAAATATTTGCATAGATCATTTATAATTGAATTCTTATATTCTGTTCCCATGTCCGTAATGAACGTCTTCATTGGACCGTACTTTAGAATAAATGATTCAAAAATTGCTTTAGCGACAGTGTTCGCGTTTTTATTTGGAACTGGTATGGCAACTAAATATTTAGTTAGGTCACATATTATTCGTTGCCATTTTCTGATTTGGGTAGTGGACCAATAGTGTCTACTATCACCCTGTCGAAAGCATTTATTGGCGTATCAGTTATTATCAATGGAGTCTTATTGTGCCTTGTTATTTTAGCTAATTGGCATTTTTGACATTTTCGTATGTACTCAGTAATATCTCGAGTCATACCTTTCCAAAAATAATGTCTTTTGACCTTGGCCAAGGTTTTTGCAATGCCTGTATGACCTCCTTGTATTGGATCGTCATGGAATTTAGACAGTATAGCTTCTTTTTCTTTTTGTTTTTCTATAAGGGTCACCGGGTTGAGTAGCGCTACTCTTAATGTATTCAATATTTTATTGCCCATTTGTTTAAAATTATCTATTGAAATATGTTCAAAGATATTTTCCCACGGTGCCATTTTGAGTTGGCTGATTTTGTTTATACCGGCTTGCATTTCAAGCCTTTGGAAAAATTGACCTAGGTCTAGGATTCCATTGGTATATAAATCTCGAACATCATATCTTGCAGTAATCTTCCTACCATGTTTAAATAAACATAGAGTATTCCTTACATGCAAGGTCACTACTTTACGTACTTCGTCATTGTTTATGACTTCATATATGTACGTTGGGCTTTGAAGCTTTCTCTATAGATTGCCTAGGCAATTCTATTTCTTTATTATCCGCGCGGATTTTCTGTCTATTTTGATATCTCGTAGTGACTTTCATTATATTTCCAGTAATATTTTGTAGATCTTTGATGGTTATTCTTGATAACGCATCAGCTACATGATTATCTTTTCCCTTTAAATATTCGACTGTAAAATCGTACTCTTCTAATTCTAGCCTCATACGTGTCAGTTTAGAACTCGGATTGATCATTGAGAATAAATATATTAAAGGCGCTATTTTTAGACCAAATGGTAATCTCGTGAAGCGATACAAGCCATTGCTCGTATATCTCTTGAACTTTCTTCGAGTTCAATTTGATGAAATCCTGACATCAAGTCAAGGCATGAAAAATATTTTGCTCGTCCAAGTTGATCCAAAATATCATCAATTCTTGGGAGTGGAAATTTATCGGACAGTAATTTTTTATTAATTTGACGATAGTCAATTACTAATCGCCATTTCTTTTGATCTGAGCCTGGGGTTGATTTTTTAGGTACAAGTAATAATGGGCTATTATATTCAGATACTGATTGTTCAACAATTCCATCTTTTATCAATTTTCCGACTTGTTTTTGTATTTCATCAACATGACTGTGTGGGCTTCTATAGTTTTTTGTGTAGACTGGTTCATCATCTTTTAATCTCAGTTTCTGTTTGTAAAAATTTTTTGTGCTGATTGGTTCGGATTCCAATCCAAATATATCACTATATTGGGTGCATAAGCTTGAAAGCTGCGATTTGAATTGTGGAGGAAAGTTTTTCTTTAGTTGAGATAATACAGATTGCTTTCTATTTTCACTATTAGTTTTTACTATTTCGTAATTTGAAAGTGATTCGAACGATAAATTACATGTATTGACTACTTGATCTTTATTTGTTGTATTTAGTAGTCTTATAAAACGTTCTTAGGTGTTGCTATGGTATTGGCTATGTAAATACCATGCTGAATTTCTTGATTTGGAATCAATACACTGTCTTCTACTGAATTTAGATCGATTTTTCTAATAACTTGGGATCTCGCTTGAGTTGTTGCCAGAACTGTATGTTATTGGAACATAAATTGGAAATTTTAGGTTATTGGGTCTAAGTATAAGCCAGTCTTCAGAAGGCTTGAAGTCTAATTTACAGTTGTATTTTTTTATAAAATCGATTCCTAATATGCCATCACAAGGAATAGCGAATTGTAGATCTACGATATGAAAATCGTGTTTGATTATGTATTTAGTGGTCTGTATCTCAATAGAAGTTAACCCCTTGGATTTGGTCACTTCATTACTTATTCCTTTTATGTCTATAATATAATTGCTTTGTATGTCATGGAAGACATCAAAATTTTCTTTAACTACTGAAATGTCTGCACCTGTGTCTACTAAAAAGACAATTTCTTTTCCTGTAGGCACATGGCTGAATGATACAAATATGTTTTGACTGAGATTAAGTGTATGAACCCTTGCAGTTTCTACTGTCGAGCATTTAAAGGGGGATTCGAGTTTTCCGAGTTATTATTGGTAACTCTTATATTGCTCTGGTTATTATTGTTGTGGCCTCTATTCGAGTTGCCACGGCCTCTTGAGTTTCCTCTATATTGGCCTCGTCCATTATTGTTATTATAATTGTTATTATTATAATTATTGTTATTGTAATTGTTATAGTTGCGACCGCGAAAACTACCTCTATAATTTCCGCGTCCGCGGTTTCCGCCGCGCTGTGAATTATTATTGTAATATGGGACAGAGTTTTGCTGCCCGGTTGCCTCTGTGCAACAATTAACGAATTTTGAGACGGCTTCATTCATATTGTTGAAGGTGCCTGCTTGCCTGATAAGTTTTACCTTATCTATTGTGCAGTTTGCAGTCATGGCTTTGACAGCATGCTGAGTAGAGTAGCTTCTGGCTAACTCTAGAGATAAGCCATCTTTTATGTATGCACTTTCTAACATTTTGGTCATCTGCTCAACCTCTTGTGTGTATTGGTTAGCAGTTTTGTTGCGTTGCTGGAAGTTCATCAGTTTTGCTGATAACACCTGTACAGTTTCGCCTTTTACATTGAGTTTTAATTTGGAAATGATTTCAGATATAGATGTTTCATTTTCCAGTAAATTTCTAGCGACACCTTTTAGCCTCGATTTTATTATCGAAATTGCTAATTCTTCATGTTGGCCTTTTATCAAATTCAATATTTGTAGTGCATCTACAAAACTTTGCAAATTTTCAGCTTTGCCATCAAAAGCTGGTAAAAGCTTAGTTGCCGTATTTATGAATTCGATATTTGTTTGTGCCATTGTGATATTGCTATCTGAAGAAGTGTCAGAATCTGTAAGATTATCTTGATCTGGCATCAAAACAGCGGGGATAGTAAGGTTATTTAGATCCTGTTCTTCTATCTTAAGATCTGTGCTTAGGTCTTCTGACTCTATTTGGTCAGTGTTACTTTCTTCTGTTGATTGTGGTTTTTCAATCGATAAAGAAGTATTAAGTATAGTTGGTACCGAAATATCTAGATTGTACTTTGATTTAATAGATATCAAATTAGATCGTAGTCTGATCAAGAATTTTGATACTTGAGACCAATGAGTCTGATTTAATTTCTCTCTTTGGCCATGTATTAATATACGTGCTTCATTAAAGCAGTTTATTAATATTTCTACATGTTTTGTAACTGTAGTTTTTTGAATCGGCCTATTTTGCGTGAGTGACTTATATGATTTGTCAAAGTCAGTTTTTATGTTATTTAACTCCTTGTATAAATCATTCCATTCCATTATTTGCGAACATGAAATGATTCTCTACTTTATCTATTTCTTTGATTGTCCTCAGTCTAGCCATACTTAGTGTAAATTTTAATTAATTAATTTTGTATTATTAGCAATTTCATATATGTATATTTGTAATTTATTTTTATTTTATTTTCTTTGTTACCATCTTAAATATAGTGCGCTTTCTTTTTATACCCTGAACCCATTGAAAATGGGAAATCAGGGTATAATGGTTTTGTGAAAAGTATGTAACAGGCAGAAGGAATCATCGCAGACCCCATAAAGTATATATATTCTTGATCAGGACGATGAGCTGAGTCGATATAGCCCTGTCCGTCTGTCCGTCCGTCCGTCCGTCCGTCCGTCCGTCCGTCCGTCCGTCCGTCCGTCCGTCCGTCCGTCCGTCCGTCCGTATGAGTGCGTCGATCTCAGAAGTTAAAGGAGCTAGAGAGCTGAAATTTTGTATGCATACTCGTGTATACCATACGCAGTACGAGTTTATCATATTTTTTCGATAACTCATTCGATATCTTTTTTATCGAGGATAATCGATAAATTTATATTGTTTTTTCAGCCTAATTTGAACACTATTAGACCTAGAGACTTCAGATTTACTGTGTATATACATTTGATGGGCACACACATTTTGTAATTTACAGATTTTGGATACCACGCCCCCTTCGCCCCAAATTTGTAAAAAACGTATATCAAGTACTAGAGACTTGTGCTTTGGAATGTACACACATTTACACATAATGATTACGTTCTGAAAGTTTCATTAAGATTGTACGTCTACAAATGAAATTATTCAACAAATAAATTCTCATAATATTGCCCACACTGCAGCGCAGCCCAAGCGCAGTCGCTGCTTACTGTGCAGTTAGCAGAGCGCGGGCCTATGCGTGGGGGTGGATGCATGTGTATGCATGTGTGCAGAATGATTGGAACATCAGCACGGAGGGTTCAGGGTATCTCCTAGTCGAGCAGTCTCGACTAGAGCTTTCTTACTTGTTGTTATTTATATATTTATATTTTGTCCAAGTCATTTGCTTGGCTCATATATTTTTATACCCTGAACCCATTGAAAATGGGAAATCAGGGTATAATGGTTTTGTTAAAAGTATGTAACAGGGAGAAGGAGGCGTGGCAGACCCCACAAAGTATATATATTCTTGATCAGGGCGACGAACTGAGTCGATTTAGCCCTGTCCGTCTGTCTGTCCGTCCGTATGTATGAACGCGTCGATTTCAGAAGATATAGAAGCTAGAGACTTGAACTTTTTTTTAAAATGACCGTAAATACAGCGCGCATATCGAGTTTATCACCAAACATCGATAACTCGTCTAGTTATTTTTTTATCGATAAAAAACCTTATCGAAAGACAGTTATAAAATTATATCTCCTACATCTTTAGAGCTAGAGTATCCAAATTTTAAATGTAGATTGATATGCACGTTATAGAATTTCGATTTTTGTTCAATTTTACCTCCCACCCCTATATCCACCCCCTCACCCATAAGTTTGTAAAAGGCGTATTTCAAATACTAGAAACTTGGCACATACGCGCATATTAATGATATAAACACAATTTAAAAGTTTCATGGAGAACGTACGTCCAGAAAAAAAGTTATTAAACAATTAGTTCCCATAGTAAGCCCACACTGCAGCCCATGCGTGCGCGCCTATGGGTGTCTATGTATGTGTGTTGCGTGTGTATGTGTGTGTGTTTGCTGTTGCTTGAAGGGTTCAGGGGATCTCGTAGTCGAGCAGTCTCGACTAGAGCTTTCTTACTTGTTTCTTTAAACATTTGTTGTGTAGTTAGTATAATTTGTAAATACAATTCGCGCTCATTATTACTACAATTATTATCAATAGTATCTTAATCAATTGTAAATCTATATTATTTGATTCTACTTTATTTATTACATTTGCTGTAGAATCTACAGATTTTAAATCTACTAAGCCCATTTTTGTGGTTTTGGTATGTATATTGACAAATTGTTGTGTGTTACATAAATTTTCAACAGATTTACTTATTCTGTTGTTGTTCATTAATAAAGTTTTACAGGTTTCTACCTATTTGTTCGTATAGCGTTACAGGCTATACTTCTAATCGGGCAGAAATGTTTCCGCTCAATTTTGACAATTATATATTATAAGTAATTTTATGCAGCGCAGTGCATTTTAAATTTAAAAAAAAATTGTTGGTGGGCGTTCTTGGTAACGCTGTCGGTCCCAAGTTTGTTGCTGCTGCTGCTGTCTTTTGTTGCTGCTGCTGTTTTCCGTGGGGTGGTTTGGCGCAGTGTGGTCGTTTGTTCGCTTACTCGCTTGTCGCTCACTGTTCGCTGCTGCTGTTTTCGTTGTTGCTGCTGCTGATGTCCGGGGCCTATGAGCTCAGGCGTCGCCGGTGCTGGTCATCGCACAGGCTATATTGTGGCTGCATGTTCCAATGCAGTATGGGCTCCAGACTCCCTCGCAGTCCTTGGGGCATTCCTTGCTCTTCCTGGGGATTGGTCAGTTTATTTAAAATCCATCCATAGTTTGCGTTCCAGTAGCTCTTCGAGGATATGTTTGTTGTTGTTGCAGGATTCAGTTTATTTACAATCCATCCAGTAGTTCTTCGAGGATATGTTTGTTGTTGTTGCAGGATCTTTGTTGAAAACGAGTTTTCATTGGTGAGCTACAGGAGTCCTGTCACGGTCGCCATGTAATAATATAGATTTGATTTATTATATTTTTCGTATCTTTATTTGATTTTCAGGAAGCAGCAGTGTTGCCGCTTCCAATGCTCGATTGAATCTGACCTTAAACATTCTACTTAGGTTCTATATAAACCTAAGTCTCGTTGCCGCGATACATAAGGGTTTCGGCAGCAGAGAGACTGTTATGTATATTTCTTATGTATTATATTTGTATATGTTATATGTGTATTTATGCTCTCTTGAACTTGGGCGATTGTGCATATGCATACACTTGAGTTTTGTCCAGTGGTCGGCGCGTCTCATCAGAATGCTGACACTTGCATATTCTGGGAGAGCGACGACTGACCCATATTTCGACCACGGGTTAAAGACCGGGTTTCTGTTTACATAAACACAGTAACAAAGTGTTACAGTGTGTACTCTTTAAGTACTCTAGTTACAATGGATATTCAATATGTATGCATACTACAGAAGGAACCATCAGTTGGCCAAACATGTTTCTGTTTGAGTCTTTGCCCAAACAGGTGCCGGCAACAACTTTCTAATTCTTCAAGGAGCTGGCGCCAATTCCATTATAAGCCCGTGCAAACAGGCACCCACACAAACAGCACATCATTCATGCTGAGCAACGCGGCGTCAATCAAATGATTGATCACTCGAATGCACAGAAATTGCCGCAGCAGGCCGTTAGTGTGTGTCTCTCCGTCAGCCTGTTCGCTTGTCTGCCCGGCAGGAGGTGGAAAGCGGGCTGGCAGATTTTAATCTACCAGAGGCGCATTAATAAAACAAAAAGTCTTGGGGAGTAGGGGAAAGAAGAAGGAGATAGAGAGCGGGAATTGGGAAAACCAGTCAATTAGTAGTCATTTTGATATGGCCACAGAATCGAGTCGGGTCTGACTGGTTTATGGTGTGGGGCAGCTTGATAAGACAGCAACGGAATTTACGCTACAAATACTGTGTAAATAGATAATAAATTGTGGGACGGCCTACTTGGAGGCAACTGCTGAGGCCAACCCAGAGACTTAAGCGTAGAGGGAGAGGGAGAGGGAGATGGAGAGGGAGAGAGAGGCTTAGGCTGAGGCTGACCCAGCTAACGGCAAGTCAATTTCGGACTGGCGTGCTAGTTCCATCCATCAATCAACTCTCAACTATCCCAGGGAATGTAAATAGTTGCGGTCGATCCTGTAGAGTGGGAGGGAGGTCAGGGGCAGTGGAGCGGGCATCAATTATGCGCCTGTCTTAATATTTATGAAAATTGATTTCGACGGCACTTCGAAACACTCGGATGTCAATGTCAATTAGGGGCAGTGACGCCTGCCACGGCTGGCTGGAGGCCTGGGATTAAGCAACCAGCAGAAGCCAAATAAGAATTCAACGTATTCGAAGCAATTCAGAAAAGAAAGCAAATAACTGTCATCGGGAGCGGGAGAAGGAAGCCTACAGACACTGTTTCAGACTAATGCTCGGAAATCCCATTTGTCGAGTGACACATGCACAAAGGTGAGTCCCGAACGGAACACAATGGGAAGCCACAAAGACCAGCTGTAAACAGTTTGTAGCTAAAATCTCTTTAATTTATTTTTAAGCGTTTCATAATATGAAGTTCTCGAATCGGAATACCTCATTATGGGCACAATGGGCGAGGTGTTGACAAAGGGGAATGGAAATTGAAATGGAAATGGAAAAGGGAATGGGAATGAGAATGAGAAAGCGAAAGAGAACGAGAATGGAAATGCAATAGCAATGACAATGCCAATGGCAATAGCAATACCAATAGCAAACCCGAAAATGAAATTCAAACAAGCCGAACGAACAACTGACATAGATTTTTAATCCGGCTTCGTGCAGCGCGCTATTGAAAGGTGCAAAAATCCGAGCACAATAGAGCCAGCTAGACTGAAGAGAAGTTGATGAGGGGAGGGAGGGATGGGAAGGGGAGGGAATGTTTTGCGCGAGTTGCCCAAAGAAAAAGGGCCAAAGAAAATTCAATCACTGCGACAGCTTAGAAATGCGTTTGTCATAATTTCAACGAATGATTGCAAAATATTTCTCATTTCTCAATTCTCGATTCGCAATTCTCAATTTTATGGACCTGCTTGTTGTTTGCTTCGATTTTTCTGTATTTCGACTGGAAATGAAATGAAATGAAATGAATTTCTCGAGATGCGATTTGATGCTGTGGCATTGCATTCAACCAATAGCCAGGGGCATGAAAGCCAGATAGAGAGAGGGCGAGAGAGCGAGCGACAGGGAGCGGTAGTTGAGGAGCGCCATGTTGACAGCAGCCCAATGCCGTGTTGGACAGTGTTATTGACATAGATTTGATGTGTTGAGCACAGTGTGTGCTTTGTCTGGCTATGAAGTGAGACGTCTGCGAAGGCCTTCAAGACATTGGCGGCTGCTGAATGTGACAGACGCCTGCTCGAGTCGACGGGGATTGCCCTCAAAGCCTATCATAAACAGTATCGCTTAAAGGTGAGTGGGTAAGGTAACTGTAAACTGCAAGACTCTAATAAATTTATCTCTACTCATAATTGATTTGAGCAAAGACTTCCTTTAAAAACGAAAAACTAAAACATATCCGAGCTGGCCGTTACTGACTGTGCTTACTGTACCGCTAGATCATTGATTTCTGATAATAAAACTATCAGCAGTGCAGTCGCAGCCGAAGAAACGATAGAGCGAGAAAGGCAAAAACTTGAAGCAGTCTGGCTGGGAAGATGGGAAGCAGGGTATAAAAAACAATAAAAGCTCAATAAAGGCAAACGCTTATGGCTTTTAAACGCTGCGAGGACGACGAGGGAGACGAGGGTGACGGGGTTGACGGGAGCGAAAAGCCGACAAAGTGCTGAGGCACAGGACCAAACACAGGACGAACCTAGACGTAGTTGGCAAAATGACAATAGATTTGATTTTACAAGGCAGGAAGCCGAATGGAAAAGGGACAGGGAATGGGACAGGGAATAGGAATGGGAATGGGATTGGCATTGGCAGGCAGCAAAGGCCAAGACACAAAAGCAAACAATAAAAAAAAGCGAAGAAAAATAAAAAATCGTTTGAAAGAAATATAACAAAAATTCAAGAAGCCAGGCAGCAAATAGTTCAACAGACAAAAGAAACGGCCAGAGCGAGCAGAGCGAGGGGCGGGCAGCGGCAGGGCGTGGCATACACAATAAGCGCACATTTAAAAGTGTCAAATATCCTTTTTATGCGCTTTGGCCCCCGACCAACAAACACTTTATTTTCTCTTCTTCTTTTTCTTCTTCTTTTTTTTTTTTTTTGTCACGATGCTGAGCAGCAAAAATTGTAAAGAAATGTTAATGCGATTTGATTTAAAGTATGAAAAGGCAAGATGAAGAGCGAGATGAAGCAGCAGCACCAGCAGCAGCAGCGGCAGCAGAATGAGGACAACAGATCCCCGGGGCAATCTACGAGCCTGGGCATACATTTCCATATTTAAAGGTTACCCAGCTGTCAGTTGTTTATGGCTTTATCATCCGACCTTAGCAGGTAGCTTCTGCCTCTGCCTCTGCCTCTGGCTCTGCCCCGGTCCAGCGTTAAACAATTAAGCGTTAATATTGCAGAGCTGACAGTCCCCTGTGGGAGCGCGCTGCTATTGTCCACTTGCTGTGACATTAATTTAATCCTTGAATGCATCTTTGACAGGAGCAACAGCTCAGTTCAACTCGACTCGTCTCGTCTCGTCTTGGCTCGTCTTGGCTCGGCCCGGCTCGTTTCAATTGAACTCAACTTGGCTCAGCTTGGCGCAGCAGCTAGCTCGTTAAGACTGAAAGACTCAGCTCCCATTCAGAGCTCCTAGTTTCCAGTGCCCATTGTCCATTCCCATTCCCATTTCCATTCCCATCTCTCTTCCGATTCTGTCTTTTGTCTCTGGTGCGTCGACTGGTGCCGGCGTGTGGCATTGTCAAAGGAATTAGTTTTGTGTTTTTGATTTGCACAAGGAGCACAGATGACTGTGCTCCATGGCCAGGGCCGGGCCGGGGCTAGGGCAGGCCCACAGCGGTCTGTTGATTGCTTAAATAAATATGAGTCTAGTTTTCGGGGCGTGCATTGGACAATGCCTTTGAGTCTTTGCATTTTACATTTCATTTTAGCTGAAGGGTCGTGTTGTGGAATGGGGGGGGGGGGGAAGGAATATAGCAATTTGTGTTTTTGCTTCTGACAGTTTTGGGCACTTTATTAAAAATACTGCTGGAGCTGAGAGCTGCATAATGATTGTGTTAAATGTCGCCTGATATGCGTCCAAGAACTGAAGTAGCTAAGCAAAGCCCTTAAGCCTTATTAGATGATTACGTTGAATTGAAATAAATGAATGAAGTTTCATCTGTGGTCCACTCGAAACACAAATCTCCATATGGAATGGAATGGAATGGAATGAGTGGTACCTTAAAGTCTTTGATCTATGCCCTAAAATCGAAATTTAAAATTGATTTTCGATTGATATGCACAGATATATATCTTTAAAGTTGATTATATCTTAAGACCTATAGACTCCAGATTCGATGTGTAGCGGAGTAATACCACGCTGATACATATATTTATATAATTATTATAATTATTAATTTTATTTCATTTTCTAAAAGTTGAAGTTTGTAATATCAGCCCAAAAATAGAAATATTTGCAAATTCAATTTGAATCTTTTATCTAAATTCGACTTTATGTCTATGGGGTAAGGAAATGGAAAGGTAAATATAATAAATGCTTAGCATTATAATTGTTATTATTATTAATATTATTATTATGATTATTAATTATTATTATTGTGATAATTATTAATCAACCGGCCTCGATAACACATGAGCTCTCTCATACCTAGATGTTGAACGGAATCTGGGCTGTCGGCCAGTGCGACACCTTGTGGCAGTTACCGGTTCGAACCGGTTTGATTGATCAGCTGTCGCATTTACATGGCAACAATCATATTTCAATTGCACTCTAATGAGTTGCAGCAGCAACCGTAGAGACCCGCAGCCAGGGACAAGACAAGTTTTCAGTCCAAGGTCTACTCGTCCGCTTGTCGACGGTATGCAAAAAGACGGCGGGACAGCGGGGCATCAGCTGAAACAGCAGCAGCGACAGGCAGCGTAGACACAGTTATTAATTAATTAGCGAACGCTCAAATTAATTGCAACCATTTGTTGCACAGTCAGAGCGGCTCGAGCCGCTTCGGCCTGGTCGATCGATCACAGCGAGCCACGCATTGGTGGTTTGCGGAGCCGGTGGGTTGGTCCAGCTGCCACTCGATTTTGGCGCGAATGCGTGGGCGTGGCACACATTTGTGCTGCCCACAATATGCGCTGATTGCCCCGAAACTAACCAACGCCATTTCGCGCCACCTCCTGCTCCACAAGCACACACACAATGAAAACTTAATTAAGTTGTCAGCTGGAAGCTGGAGGTGGAGTTGTAGGTGGAGGTGGAGCATCCTCATAAAATGCTCATTATGAACCAAAACCAAACCAGAACGAAGCAAAGCAAATCAAATGGCAAATGGCAAATGGCAGAGCTCAAGGTCCTAGGCGCTTTGGTCGTTGTCACCCTTTCGTCCTTGCTGACAATAAAAACAGTCAAAGAGTCATGGGCGCCAGCTTTGCTCTTTCGTCCTTCGTGCTTCGTCCTTTCTGTTTCTGTTTGTGTTGCCTACTAATTTAAATATAAACAAGTTCTGCTTTCGGCTTACCAAATGAAAATGTTGCGTACATCCTTTGCTAGATAATTTATGCATTTGAACGTTGCGACTCGCCCCTTACCCCTGTCGAGCAGTTCCCCCCTCACGCTTCCTGTCTGCTGCCACTAATGCAAATTTATTTAGACATTCTGACTCCTTTTTTTGTGTATTCCTGCTAGGCGTTAACTGACATTTGTCGCATTTATTCATTGCGCTGCGTGCATTGGGAATAGAACTCGAACTAGCAGCCCTACGATAGAGTCGTCAACTGTGATTTCCTGGTGGGCTGATCTACACAACATATGACTCATTTTTTCGTCTTTCTGCAGGGTGGAAAGTGCGTGAGTTCATTAGAGAGCAGTTCTGCTTGGCTGAGTCGTCAGCCTGCCGAGAGCGGAATGGACATTGCCTGCATCCCTTGGTCCTATCTGCCACACAGTGATCCATCTGGTAAACTTGATGATCCGAACTGTGAAACAGTTTAAGAGACTGCCACAGTCTAGGCAGATTTAATCAATCAGTGTTCCATCAGTTAAAAGCTCGAAAGCAAAGTTAATTCTGAGCATGGAGATAAGAAAAAACATAAACTTATAAACTTTGCGCTATTGGCTGAGCTCAATTACGGTTATTTGATATCTTCTTTGAGCTGCATAGCATATTTTGCTCTCTTTTGAATTTCATTATTTGAGACATCTGATAAAAGAAGTTGATATACATATATCTCAGCATAACTTAAAGCGTAGTTCAATTGCAATTTCGCTTTTCCTGCTCATCCTATTTGCAATTGCACAAGGATTTGACCTACATTACGCAGCTTGAGCAAACAGAACTCAAAGAGGGGAAAAATGCAGCCAAGTTACCTAATGAACTCAAGGCTCACTCTGCTTTGCTTTATATACTTGCCCGAACTTACTTACGGCTGCAGAGGGGGAGGGTGGAAGGTAGTGGAAGAGCGAGTAAGTTTGAGAAAAACTAAATAACCCTTCGTAGCTATTTCCAAATTATTGGAGCATTAAAATTGAAATGATTATTGTGTGTTTTGGTCGGGCAGCAACGAAGCAGCGCGAAGCCAAGCGGCAGTCGAATGAAAGAAAGAGCTGACGAAAAATGAGGAAAAATCGCCCAACTGTGAGCGAGGGTGGTTGGGTGGTTGGGTGGGTGAGCAAAAGAAAACACGTTCACACCTAACAGGGCTGCTGCCTGGAATTCGTGGTGCGAATATAAAGTAAATAAAAATACGAAAACATAAAAAGCAAATTCGCATTTGCAAATAAATCAGAAGCAAATCAGCTGCTGACAGGGGAAGTATTTATGGATCAGTGTGGCCTGAGGCTCTTACCCACTGCTCACCCTCAACCCCGCCCCCAGCTTCACCCACATCGCTGGCTCTTTGTCGCCTGTGTTTGCCCAGGACCCAAGAGCCAAGAGCATAGAACAAATTCGTAAAAATTAAGAAACAAATCGAAAATCAAGCACGGAGCAGGAAGCAAACTCGCTGGCGCAACTCAATGCTGCTTGTTTGTCCGGCCTTTCACCCTCGCTGGCTTTGGGGGTGGAAGGGCTGTTTGAATTTTTTTGCATGCATTTTTATGGCACATTTTCAAATAAATTTGCCAAGAGATTAATTCGGACCGTTTGGCAGGGTGTAAATAAAATTTTCATGAACTCCTTGCGCCAGGCCCATTCTGTAGTTTGCTGCGACTTGGGCTACGCTAGATTTGGCAATGTGTTAAATGTTCTTGAAATTTCAGCTGCTTGCCCACTCGAGTGGCATCAAGCAGCTGCCAAAGTTGGTTAATTAAGATGTCAAGGTTGCGGTTCGTCGCTGGGGGCTAACAGCTAGGGCATGGTTGCAGCATGCTGTTGGGTGGGGGTAGGGAGGGGGCGCCAAATGGGGAGATATTTTGTGAAGCAAGTCTTATCGCTGGCAATTGCTTTTACTGTTTTGAGTCCAACAATTATTCACGGCTTCTTTTCAAAATGAAATGATACCAATCGACAGCAGCATCAGGCAGAGACAATTGTCGCTGATAAGGGTATTTCGGTATAAGACTTGATTGCTTGTACTTTGAGGTTAGAGAAGGCCTTTTTATGCCACCTGCATAAGGATTAATATCTATGAAAAGGCTGCAGTTCATTCTCATATTAAAATACGTTGAAATGTTATTGAATGCCAATGGAATGGGGGCTTAATATTTTATAACATAATATATTCTTATTATATATTAGAAGAGTAAAATTAAAGTGTTTGACCGACCCATCTGGTAACCCTTCAAGCTTGTCTTTGATCGACGAATTCAGGCTTTTTGGTTTTAATCATAAAAAGGAACAATTCTTTGGTGCTGACGATAATACTCATTATATTTGGTTCAAGTGGATTTATCCGCCTTGAGCCTGTACGGCGTATTCTACCCGTCTAGGGTTGTCATATGGGCCCGTCGAATATGGACAACCCTATATAAGTCATGCTTATATTTGTATCAGAAATAATTACTTTAAGAATAATTTAGTTTTCCCAAAATCTTATGTTTTCTCTTAAAAAAAAAGAGATTAGTTTTTCCATATCAATAAATTCACTGGCTCTAAATCTTGCAGATAAATGGGATAACGGAGCAAATTGTTATACGAAAAAAATATAATGATTCGAGTTAACTAGAAAACAGATGTTAAAGTAACGCCAAATTTGATGGGTTTCGGCATATGTATACCTCTTCTTAATTATTTTAAATATACCATATTAATATATGCCTCATTGAAAAGATAATTTTTCGATCTATTTCTTAGCCTTTTCTTATTTCAACGAATATTACATGTTTTATTTGCGTTCGTAGTTGACAAAAATAAAAACAGCATATTAATGTAAGACACTGTAAGTAAATCATTTTTAATTTTTATACCCTGAACCCATTGAAAATGGGAAATCAGGGTATAATGGTTTTGTTAAAAGTATGTAACAGGGAGAAGGAGACGTGGCAGACCCCACAAAGTATATATATTCTTGATCAGGGCGACAAACTGAATCGATTTAGCCATGTCCGTCTGTCCGTCTGTCCGTATGTATGAACGCGTCGATTTCTGAAGATATAGAAGCTAGAGACTTCAACTTTTTTTTTAAATGCTCGTATATAGCGCGCGCACATCGAGTTTATCACTAAAAATCGATAACTCATCCCGTTATTTTTTTATCGATCAAAAACCTTATCGAAAACCAGTTATAAAATTATATCTTCTACACCTTTAGAGCTAAAGTCTCCAAATTTTAAATGTAGACTCGACTGCACGTGATAGAATTTCGGTTTTTGTTATAATTCACCCCCCACCCCTATATCCACCCCCTTACCCTCATCTCTGTAAAAGGCGTATTTCAAATACTAGAGACTTGAGCTTTGGCAAATATACGCATAGTAATGATAAAACCACATTCTGAAAGTTTCATGAAGAACGTACGTCCAGAAAAAAAGTTATTGAACAATTAAGTTCCCATAGTAAGCCCACACTGCAGCCCATGCCTGTTAATGGGTGTCTATGTATGTGTTTGCGTGTGTGTGTGTTTGTTTAAGCTGAATGACACTAAAAATTATTGAAATGGCTGTTGCTCGGAGGGTTCAGGGTATCTCGTAGTCGAGCAGTCTCGACTAGAGCTTTCTTACTTGTTAATATCTTAGACTTGGATTTTCGATTGAGAAGAAGGCTTTTTCGTAACTGGAGGGAGCTCTGTGACGATCACAGCCTGTTGCCTGACTTGGCGTATTTTCTAACCCAAGTCTTTTAAATATTTGATAAGCAATTTAGTTATAAATATAAATAAGGAATGGCATAAATTTCGATAGAACTGTGATTTGATGCGCAGCGCTTGTGTGTCTTACGCTTCCATTAGAGTCCATTGGGCATAATGCTGGTTATTTAGGTAGTCCCATTCAAATGCAAATTTGCAAACAGTTCATTATCTTTTAATGCGCCATCGTTTGCGATAAATACAATTGGAAATTCACGCAAAAATAATGCGTCAAAATTATGAATTCAACATTTGCCAAATCAATGAAAATTAATTTCATAAGCAAAAACAACACAGACCCCAAAAAGCAAACAAATGCTCTGGGCTGGCCATTTGGTTAGCTGGAATGAGTGAATTGAGTGAATTGGCATATCTGTTCGCGAATGAAATTACATTTTCATTATTTTTAGCTCAGCTTCAGCTTGAAATGCAGATAAAATGGCCTTTTTTCCCCTGCCTCTGCCTGTCACTCTCTCTATCCCTCTCTCTCCTTCTCTTTCTCTTTCTCTCTGGTTCTCACTGCTTTTCGCTCACTCTCTCTGCCTCTCTGTGTGCATGGAATGCACAATGTGAAACAATTATAAATGCGCATCCCATTTGAACTCTTGTTATATGCATTGCTGCTATACCCTGTAATCGATGAGATAGTTTACAACGGTATGCTAGGCTTGAGAGGGACAGAGAGAGAGAGCGAGAGAGAGAGAGATACATGGAGAGAGACAGAGTGTAAGATGGAGAGAGAAACAACGACAGAGGTAAACAGAAAGCAGGAGAAAGAGCGAGAAAGAGAGACAAAGAAAGAGAGAGATAGAAAGAGAAAGAAATAAGGAGAGAAAGGGAGATAAAGAAAGAGAGAGATATAAAGGCAGAAAAGAATATAGATAAATAGAGATAACGCTTGAGAGAGAAAGAGATAGAAATAAGGGGGGAGAGAGAGAGAAAGGCACATATAAGAAAGAAAGGTAAATAGAGATAAAGAGAAAGTTTATTGTACTGCTTGTCTCACAGATTCCAAGTGTTAGTTTAACCAAAAAGTGAATGTGTTTACGTGACAGAGTATCTATTAGTCGTGCATACTCTCGTTTTGGTTGCTGCGTTCAGATTTTGGACATTTGGTGAATTGCATGGGAAATCAAATGATACTCGGGCCGCATATCAAAGCGACGCTATGAAATTTCCTGTAAATCAAATGAGTTTTAAATTTTACAATGCTCTAACCAAAACAAACAACAACAACAACATGGAGAATAAAGTATGCAAAGCGGGCAAACAAATAAACAGGCTAACAAACGGCAGGACCCGCCAGATAGCCAGACAAATAAACGGACATATTTACAACTGCATTTGCCTCTATGGAATGGCAGGGACCGGCATGGAATGTCATCGTGGAGAGGCGGCTGGGTCCAGGACGTGTCCAGGCGGTGTCCAGGCGGTCTGCAGGAGGAGCGCAATTTGTTGGGCAAACTAGAAGGAAACTGAAGCGTATTTTGTTTTGCTACACTTTGCGCATAATTATTTTTGCATAATTCAGCAGACAGGCCGATTGCGAGTGGAAAATGATAAAAATGTAGTTAGAATTGAGGCAATAAATAATAAATGCAGAAACAAAGTGCGACAACGGGACAACAAACAAGCAAACAAACAGCAGGCGAACAAGAGGAAACTGTTGTCTTTTCTGCTCTCGCAATAGTAATTTATGTCATTTCCCCATCAACGGGTGGAAGGAGGGCTGAAGGGCTGAAGGGCTGAGGGGCTGCAGGCCAAAGGGTTGAGGAACGCTTCTCAATTGAGCAACGTTGCTGTTGGCGCCTTCAAGTCAAAGTTAATTAGACGCCACAGACGACTCTGTGTGCGGTCTGCTGTTTGCATACCCTCTCCGAGCTCAGCAGAAGGGCATGATGGACTACGTAAGTGATGAGCATTAATATTCAGAATATGCCCCACCAGGAGGTAGCTTGAACTTTTTCTTGATGTGTCTTTGATTCCCTATCCATTGCAATGCTATGCTGTCGTATGCGTCGTATCTGTTCGTCTATATTTTTTAGTTCGGGGAATTCGGAATACCATGCAGAAGGAGGCGTTGTGGACCAGCATAAGTTTAAATATGTACGTATATGCTTGAACAAGACGACGAGCTGAGTACATCTAGTCATGTTTGTCTGTCCGTGTGTCCGTCTGTCCGAATATCATTGCGAGTGAAGAGGTAAGCCTCTAAAATTCGAATTTTAAGAGTATGTATATCCTATATCCTGTACAAGCATTACGATATTTCAGGCTGTTTCCTTAGTATCGATAAAAATCGATAAGTTGATTGGGCTTTGCAAACCATAAAATATGTAAATATTAAATTTGCTGGGATGGCAGAGACGATTAGTACAGAGATTCAGAATTTTTCATATTTGTAGCTATCCAGCTTCTAAAAACATTTGGTTGTATTTACTCATATACTAGAGGCTGACATACACAGTAATGCTCTGAAAATTTGATGATTAAATGAAGATTTATTTACAATTAGGCTCACAGAATAAAGTCTATTTGTGCATGTGTAAGTGAATGTGTATGTCAGTATTAGTTCTCTTCACGGTCCAGGGTGTCTCCTAGTCTGGCAGTCCCAACTAGAGCTCCTTGCTGGTCATTCATTCACTTGCGCAGTTATCTCAGTTTGATGGCAGAGAGGCAAATATGACTACGTCGACTCTGACTCTCAATAATTAGATATGTATATTTATTTATATGAATGTATTTAAATTACTATGATATATTATGATACAAACACTGTGGAATCTCTGACTGCAGCTACAGATGGGAGTAATGCCTTGAATTTGTGATATGGTAGTAGATGTTGCAGTTGCTTTCAAGATTCCAATCTTGGGTGTATTTATAGCCTTCAACAGAAAAGCTGGAACATAGCCATCAACTCAGTCACTTGACTTTCGGCTGAACTTTATTATTGTTTCACTCAGAGTCGAATCATCACTATTAATATCAACAGATTTATTTATACTTGGTGCAAACTGATTTCACGTATTCGGTTGTCCGGGACTGAACTTTGGCTCTCTTATCTGGTAAATGATGACCTATACTATGATAGATTAGTTAGTGTGCTCCAAGAGCATCGATATACTGTGGAAAAAACACTCACACACACAGACACAAACACACACGTATAGCATTTGCAGCTAATGCACTTGCGTTTTTATGGTCTTATTCTCAGCTCAGGAATCTGCATAAAATAAATGCAAATGCAGCAGAGTGAAGTAGAAGACGATCAAGGGGTAGGGGAAGAGGCAGAAGAAGACATAGAGGGAAAAGTTGAACCTTCAATTTGGTATTTATGTTATTGAACTCGCCAAGATTTATGAGAGTATCTACTCAATTTCTATGTGAAAGCAATGTTCTGCAACGAAATGGAAATTTATGTGCGCCGTATAAGCCGAGGGCCTCGGCTAACGGCACTCGGCGGGAGGAGCTCAAGTGTTGCTCTTCGCGTTCGATTTAAAGCCACTTTCACCGCATAAAACGTCGTAAAGTTTACGCCGTAAAATCCAAAAACGAGAATACGAAAATAGCAAAAAAAAAAAAAAAAAAAAATACCACGTGAAATGTAAAACTTTATAAACCGCAAAAATATATACATATAAATAAGTGCAGCCGCGGCCAAGTGGCAGGTGGCAGGTGGCAGGTGGCAGACAGGTGGCAAGCACGCGTTTGCTATTCGCATTACCATGCCTCCTGCTCTAGCCGTGTCTCATTGCCACTGCAAGATCCGAGACCCATTCGCCGGCACATTTGCATTTCTTTTAGCGACGCTGCGGCCATGTTGCCTCTACAAAATGGCGTTTGCGGCGCGCCAACAAAATGGCGGAGGCGTCAACGGAAGTTGCTTTTCGCAGCACACCAAATAAATTGCAAGTTATTTGAGCAAAAGTTGCTGCAGTTGCCGAGAGCTCAGCGCTCCGAGCGTGTACCTAAGACCGCAGTGAAGACATCGTCCGCATCGCTGCAGTTGCTACGTGTGCTGCATGCCCGACTCGCCCCCGCATCCGCGGCCCTCACCCCCTTCCATGTGTCCCGTGTTCTGTGGCGGAGCAGTGCTAAATTTATGGCAACATTTATGTGTCGTGTCGCGTGCGCGGTAAATACCGGAAATGCCGGAAAGAAGTGCATAATAAATGACGTTATTAACCCACATGCACACAACCACCCACCCACCGCCACCGCGCCCACGCCAACGCCCCGTCCTCACATATGGCGATCCAGCTGCTGCGATGCAGCCATTAGGTATGCAAGTGTCCGTCCGACTGCAGGCAAGGCGCTGTAACTGCTTTGCCTGCTATAATTTGGCTATCGATGCAGCATGTATTTCATTTCATGTATTTCCTCTCCTTCTCCTCCTGCTCCTCCACTGCTCCTCCAGCTTGTAGCTTATTATTTTTTCACTAAAGGCACCCCGAAAGGCTGCAGCACCAACTCCAGCTCCAGCTCCCACTTGGCTTGCTATCGCAACGCTCAAAATGAAATCAGCTTTAGCTAGCGCCACTTGGCCACTTTCCTTTCTTTCTTTCCTACTTTCCTACTTCCCTCTTTCCTACTTGGTTCTTCTGCTCTTTGGAGGCGCCTGCAGCGACGTTGGCTTTAATTAAATATTTCTTACTTCCGCCTGAGCCTTTGCCCTGTTGCTGGCATCTTTTGGTGCCTTTCACTTTTCATTAGCGTCCCTCGAGTGGCGCATAATGAGCGCCACGCGGCGTATGATTAATATTTTGGCGTCTTTAATTCGTGCTGCATTATGATTACATATTAGCCATTAGCGCTGTGCTGGGGCATCGCTTTAAAACTCAAATCACGCTTCGGCCTAACATGCCACATATGCGTATGCTCAGTCCCTTTCCCCGCCTGTCGGCGCCGCCGGAACAGCGGCCATCGCTCTTATTTACTTTTGGCCGAAATTTGAGCACAGCTGCCAAATACATTTCAATATTTACGTTATAGCCAACATCCAGCACCGCCCCGTTGCCCCCTCGTCCCGTCGCCCGATTCGATATCCATTTGTGTGTTGGTCCCGTCGGCGTGTAAAATGTGCAAATTACCTAAAAGAACCGCAGACGAACACAACGAGGCCACAGAACAAATTTAAATAGACATATTTTTTCGTCCCGGCTATCCCATCGTTCCATCGTCCATCGTCCCATCGTCCTGCTCCACACTTCTTTTTTTCTGTGGTTTTCATTGCCAGTTGTTGTTTTTTAGCTCGTGGTCGGTGCCTACGAAAATTTACAATATCTAACGTAAACTGTTCGTGGCTGCTGCAAATTGGGGGTTTGGGTACGGGCGACACCCGTCCACTCTCCAGATGGGCATGGCCGTATTTTGTATTGGTATTTTTAGCGCTAAAACAAATTGAGGCTCTTTGCCCTGTCCGCCAATTATTTGGCGTTCTTTGAGTGCGCTACGACCGCCTGGCATATTAGTATTACCATCTGGGATGTGGAAAAGTGCTGTAGAGGTGCAATGCGACAGAACTGCAGACCGAGCTAAATAATTAGAATATGGTACTACGCTAAGGGTTAATAATCCATATAATAATGAATACTATAATGACAATATCAATGACGATAATAATAATAATATAAATGATAATTATAATGATTGATACCTGAGATCATTATAGTAATGATAAAATGATTTTTAATGCCAATGATACTGAAAATGATAATGATCATGACAATGTTAAATGTACTGCTAATGCGAATGATATTGGAAGTGGTAGTGATTATGATAATGATAAAAGTAGGCAGAAGTATGTAAGAAATGAAAATGAAAATTGTAATGATTATGCTGATGGAATAAGTTATAATGATGCTAATAAAATGAAATGGTAATGAATATAATAAAGATATACAAGAATGATAGGAAAAATGGTAATGATAATGATATTGATGATGATAATGATAATAATTGAAGCAATGCTAAGGCGAATGAAAACGAAAATGTTACAAATTATGATAATGATGGATGAAAAACTAATAATAATGATATTGGAAATGGCCATTATAAGAATGATATTAGTAAGATGTAAGATGAAAGCCAATGATTATAAAAATTGAAATGATAACGTTATTATAATGATTATGCTGATGAAAAAGTAATAATAATGCTAATAAAATAAACGGTAATTAAATAATTAAATACAGATAATGGTAGTGCGACTGATGATGATAGAAGTAATGCTAATGCCAATGAGAATGACAATGGTAATGATAACTGTAAAAGTATATTATATTAATTTCTAAGGCCAAACCATTGAAATTTCTATTGGAATTGCCAAAGAAAGAGACAACTGTAATGATAGTCGTAATGATCATAACTAATTTATTTTGTAATAAAATTGTGGTAATAATGAGAATGATAATAATAATGTGTATGCTAATCGTAATGATGATGAGAACTTACATAATAGAAGTGGGAGTATATACATTATATACAAATAATCATACATTTATTATTAATAATTAAATGATTAAATTACTTAGCATTAACTTTATCATTAGCCCTAGGATGAAGTGCGTGAAGTTGACCACTTCGTTAGTATACAAAATATTGGATTAGATAACTTGAGCTTACTACTGAATAAGAATACTTTGATGGGCATCCACTCTAAACAGTCCTTAAAGCAATTAAATAAGCCCGTTCACGTACTCTGCTTATGCCATTTTCATTTCCTAGCACTCGAGAGAGTTGGCCATATTTATTTCTGTGGACTTTTCTACAGTTTTATTGGTTTCACTGTAGCGCAACATAAACAACAACCAAACTGAGCGCAAGGACAGCTCAGCGGCGGCATCTTTACCCACACTCTGCTCTGAAGTTATTGTTTGGTTATTTAAGAGCAATTCAGCCATGTTTAGATATTGATAACAACCATCTAGTCGGACAAATGGATGGCCGGACAGTGGGACATCCGGAGTCCGGACTAGCCAGACAGGCAGCTCGGCTGCCATATAAACGAGGATAACAATTTCAGTTGATGCAATTTTTGCTATTTTTGCATATCGCTAACTACTCTGGTCTGGTATATGATTGTAGTCTTTTTGTGCAGAGCTCTAAGCCGTGGAATGAAATTGTTTTCAGTATTAAATAAAATAAACGTTGACGTATAAATTGTGCAAATGTTCAGCCAGCAATAAAAGTGGATGGCAGGGCCACTCCAATTTGACAATGTGTAGCAAAAATAATTGCATGGCTGCGCAGGCTGAAAAGTTTGCTGGCCAAATTGAGGCACGCTCCCGAGCTGGCCAGGACAACAGCAAAGTGGAAGCAATTCTGATTGGAGCTGCACTGGCCAAAGACGCATTTGCATGAAGACTAATGCCACATCAAAGTAATATTCTAATAATTATTAAATATACTAAATTCCCCAGATGGATCTATGCTCTGAGAGTTGTAGCTTATGGTTTGACAGACAAGTAATGAAAGTCATATTGTTATAAAAAGTTAAGAATTTGAAGATCCACATAAATAAAGTAAAAGCAGATCTTTACAAATATGTGGTCCTACTCTCGATTTGCATGAAATCCTTTTAGTATTTATTCTAAAATAGTATTTAGTATTTATTCTGATTATGTTTTACACTTCATTAAATGGCAAGCACATGGAGTCCGGGTACCTCATAGTCGGATACTCTGCACTACTTATGAACTGTTGAAAAAGTTGTTGAAGAGAATTTTAATTTGAATGATATAAATATTTTCATGAGCAAGTAAACAATGAAAATATATTTGTTGAACATAATTTAAAGAAAAAACTTTCAGTAAAATATTTATAAATTGTTTACATGCATTTTACATTCATTTAATATTTGTATTCACTTTATACAATATAAATAAATAAATAAAATGGCTAATTTGGCCAACTTTGATAAGTATGAAGGGTATCTTCTAGTCGGGAACTCCCAACTGTAGTGCACTTAGTTCAGTTAAATTTTCGAATGGAATGTTTGAGTCTTAGCATTTCATATTTCCCGCACATATTTTTTTTTTTTTTTTTTTTTTTTTTTTGTTGGGCTGAGGTAGGAAAAAATGCTTTATGCACCGTCAGTCAGGTCGTCACTTTGACCGGTGTGTCGGACTGCATAGCTGCTTACCGACTAAAAATCCTCCTCTTTTGGGGCTCAAATCCACCTTGGAACCAGGAGTTATCCCGCATTAACCTTCAAGGTGGAACCCCATAGTGTGCTCTAAGTGAGCGTTGCCCTCTGTGTGCCTGCGTCCAGGTCATACTTTTTCCGCCGCAGAATCTTTTCGGCGAAGTCATAGACTTTTTTCCAAGCATCTATGCTGCTGCACATTTGTTGTACTAATGTCTCTACTCTGACTTCACCTACTGTTTCTGCCAGGTCGATTCTTTCTTCCGACCATCTTATGCAGTTGAAGAAGGTGTGTTCTGCATCATCCATTGCATTTCCACAGTAAATGCAGCTGGATTCGGCAGTTTTCCCCATCTTATTTAGATACTTTCGAAAGTAACCGTGTCCAGAGAGTAGTTGTGTCAAGTAGAATGACGTTTCACCGTGTTTTCTATTTATCCACTTCTCTAGATCGGGGATTATTCTAGCGGTCCATCTTCCATACCTTTCGCATGACCATCTCGCTTTCCACGAGACTATGGTTTGCTGCCGTATGCTCTTTGCCGCCTGCTCTGAGAATTCTCCTCTTTGCCGAAGATTCCATATTTTTTTGCGCTCTTGTGCAAGCAAGTCAACCGGTATGACTGCTGCTATCACAGTCACGGCAGCCCCGGAGACTGTGCGGTACGCCGATGTTATCCTTAAGGCTGCTCTTCGTTGCACAGATAACATCGGCTTTCGCCTTACATCCGCATTTAGGGTGTCCGCCCATACTTCACTGCCATATAGCAATATAGCATTCGTCGCTTCCATGAGGAGTCTTCGTTTTCCTGCCGTCGGGCCGTCAACGTTTGCCATCAGTCTACTCAGAGACCCCGTTGCTGTCGCTGTTTTCCGCGTGGCGTGCTTCAGCTGTTCCCAGAAGGTAAGTTTACTGTCTAGTCTAACGCCTAGATAGTTCACTGTCCTCTGAGTCCTTATCAAGTTTCCGCTTACTCGCATCTCTATTTCGGTTGGGATCTGTTTCCCCGTGAACAGAAGTAATTCTGTTTTATGGGTGGCAAGTTCCAACCCTCGAGAGCTGAGCCATGTCTGTGTGCGGATCATAACTTGGTTAAGTCTCTTTTGGGCCTCTATGGTGTTTCTGGCAGTGATGACGGCTGCGATATCGTCGGCATAACCAATCAGGAAGGTGTCTTCAGGCATTTCCAGTCTTAAGATGTCGTCGTAGCTGATGTTCCACAGGTCTGGTCCCAGGATTGACCCCTGTGCAGCTCCTCCAGTCACTCTGTACCGTTTCGTTCCAGTCTGTGTGGAGTACAGGAGTATTCGATCCTGCAAATAGCTCCTGATCATATCCATGAGGTACTCCGGTATATGGAAGCGATGCTCCAGGGAAGCAAGCATGTCGGTCCACCTTACACTGTTAAAGGCGTTTTTAACGTCCAGCGTTGCTAGCAGAACCACTGGGCGCGAGTATGCATTTCCTCTTTGCGTAGCTCTGGCTGCCTGAACCACTTCATCGATAGCTCCCATTGTGGATTTTCCAGCTCTGAACCCGTATTGCCTGGGGCTAAGTCCTCCAGCGGCCTCTACTGCGGCGAGTAGTCTGGGTCTTATGAGCTTTTCTAACAGCTTCCCAGCTGTGTTTAGCATGCACAATGGGCGATAAGCCGAGGGTGAGTTGGGATCGCCTTTGCCTTTGCTAATGAGCACCAGTCTCTGTTCTTTCCACTCTTCTGGGAATATCCTTTCTTTTAGGCATGCGTTATACATCCTAAGTAGAAAAGTAGGCCGTCCTGATGCTATCACCTTCAGTATTTCGGCCGGTATATTATCTGGTCCCGGCGCTTTCTTATTCTTCAGGGAGAGAGCTGCAATATTGAGTTCTTCCTCGGTGAAATTTGGGACTGAATCATCGAACTCTACGGGTGCTCGCTCATGCCTCTCGTGGATGTGTGTTGGAAATAGTGTTTCCACAATATGATCCATCGTATCATCATCCACGTTTGGCACTGCTCCGTAGTTTCTCAGCTTCTTCATGACTATCTTGTAGCCAAGTCCCCAACGGTCTTTGTTTACATCTTTGCAGAGCTCTTTCCACTTGTTATGCTTACTGCGTGTGATAGCAATCGACAGTTCTTTTCTCGCATTCTTGGATGCTAACGCTTCCGCCATGAAATTTCCAGAGCGTCGTGCCCTTGTTAGCCTTCTTCTACATTGTATGCATACTTTCCTTTTTTCTGCAATATCGTGGTTCCACCAGTACGCCTGTCGTCTACCTCCGTGTTTGCTGTGCGTTTTTGGCATCGAAACGTTACACGCTCTTTCCATAGCTGTTAGGCTTCTTTCGACCACTTCCTTCGAGGTCAATGCGCCGTCGAACTGTCCTTCTCGCCTATCTAATTCAGCTAATAATTTACCTGTGTCCACCTTACTTATGTCCCATCTGTGGGAAGTCTTTCTTGGGCATGATAGGGGGTTTTGCTGACTGGTATTCTGGAACTCATATGAGATATACTCGTGATCACTGCCCGTGAAGTCATCGAGTATCTTCCAGTCCTTTATCCGATCCACGATGTGTTCGGATCCAAAGGTTACGTCAGGTATTGTGCCTTCACATCCCGGCCTATGGAAGGTAGCTCTGCTTCCGCGGTTTGCTACCACTAGCCCGCACCTAGCGGCCATATCCATGATTTTCCGTCCTCTAGAGTTAGTAGAGGACATTCCCCAATCTACTGCTCGTGCATTAAGATCGCCTGCCAAAATGAAAGGCTGCCGTCGATCCACGAGCAGATCCTCGATTGCATCCAGTTTATTCTGGAAGGTGCTTATGTCATCGCTAGGGGTTAAGTAGCAACTGACTACTGCTATTTCTCTGAAGCGTGCGTAAACATAGCAGTTGCCCGTCTTGCTTTCTAGTGGCCGTTGTCCACTACTACTGGGGATCCATATGGCAGCAGTCTTGGTGTCGTCCTCTAGCCAGACACCGTTTTCTTTTCGCTTGTATTGCTCACTGATGATCACTACATCTATAGCATATTCTGCTACTATCTGTGTCAAAAGTGCATCTGCCGTTTTGCTCCGGTGTAGATTACCTTGGAGAATTTTCAACATTTTGCTGTAGTCTGTCGTGTGCTTGGGCATTTCTGCGATCCCGGCATGTGATCGACAGAAGTACGGCCTGCATCCGTGCAAATGCAGCATTTTGGTGGTTTTTTGCAGTCTTTCATCTTGTGACCTGATTCCCCACATTTAATGCAGATGCCACCACCACTTCGGTCCGGTCCTGTGCAGTTGGTCTGCAGATGACCGACCCCGAAGCATCTGTAACATCTGCGGATGGGTTTACACATCCTGGGCCTAGCCCTGACAAAGCCGATTTTAATGTCTGAGCTCAGCAACGTCTCCGCTAGTTGGCTTTCTAAAGTTACAAAAGCCCTTACTTGCTCTCGACTGTTTGGGGCAGTGACTTTTATGCGCAAGTCCACTGATGAATTATCAAGGACTTGTCGTACTGCCTCAGCCACCTCAGACTCTACAGTTAGTGAGTCGAGATCTCGGATCTCCACTGTCGCTGTAGGTTTTAACTCGGCTACCGTAGCTGTTTTCTTGACGGTAGCCTTTAGTTTTTCAACCAGCTCCGGTTGTAACTTTTCCCCTTTGCTCAGTTCTACAAGGAGTGCCCCAGATCGGGTTTTCCTTATGCCTCTCACATTTGTCTTTTCGTCCTGTTGGATTGTGCTGCGTATGTTTCGTAACACATCTACGTAGCTTTGTCCACTTTCAGGTTTTATGAGGACTGCTTCCCGCACATATTGATATGTCTGAACTATATAGAGATATTCGCTTCTATGCATTTACATAGTTCCAGCAAGCACTTTGCTCTAATGGAATATCAAAACTTTAGCTTGTCCAAAAAGTGAAATATATGTAATATACATATGTATGTATATAAAAAGTCAAAAATCGTACTCAGCAGGCACTTAGCCACATCCTTTGGGCTATTTCGCTCTTCGCATTCGGTCTTTGACCAGTGGAAATTAAAATTTACATAAATTCAAATATATTCCACATCTGACTTTATATAGAGAGCATGTATATATACATATATGCTATATATATATATTTAAATGCCACTCTGTGACATTTATGGCAGGAGACGACGTTGCCGAAACTATGTCAGTTGCGCGGTGGTGCAGTGTGGTGCAGGGTGGTGCGGAATGGAGTGTTGTTGGCGCTGCTAGTGCAGGCAGAGCCGTTCATCATAAATTCATGCAAATATTCTCGGCAGCCTGCAGTGACCAAAATTACAATTATGACAACCGCAAAAAGGTTTTCTGGTGCACCAACAAAAAGGCGAACTGGAGCTGACTGAAGGCAGAGCTCGGAGAGCGTTCATAAAATGTTTAACGCGATTAAACGTGCTGCAGTGTGCGGTGGCGCAGCGAGTGAGAGATTGAGAAAGATGTGAAAAATGTTAAATATTTAACAACTTGATGAACTTGCCAACAAACCAAACGAAATGAAACGAAACGAAACGAAACGCTGCGAGGCCGAGCAGTCAACGAAGCGTGGCTCACTCGAATTCCAGCCAAAGTCATTCGCTTGTGAATTCTGGCAAATTGTCAGCAATGGCTGCGATTGAGTTACGTCGAGAGCACCATTCTTCAGTATTCCTGACATAGACACAGATAAAGAGAGAGGGAGTGAGAGGGACGGAGAGAGGGAATCGCAAACTGCATTGCAACATGACATAATTGCATGCCCAGAGAGCAGCAGCAGCAGCAGCAGCAGGAGGAGAGGGCGGAGCAACGATAGCGACAATTAACCATGGCTAACTCTGGCGAGGAGCTGCCTTCACCTTCACCTTCGCCTTTGCCTTTGCCTTCGTCGTGGATCTGCTGTCAGCTGCTGTCGATGGTAATTCGAAACGTGAAACCGCAAAATCCAATTCCCAGACAGCAGCTTTTCTCTTTTTTCCTCTGCTGTGTTCCTTTCTTGTTGCCAGTTGCCAGTTACCTTCTCCATTACGTTCTGCACTCGTCAGTCGTGTGTGGGCGTGGCAGTGCAGTGGATGGAACTCTTGAACATTGTTTGCAGCTCTGACATGTTTTCCACTACACTTCATTGATTTGTCGAGTTGCTTACAAGTGCATTTAGACAATCAATTAATCGACTGCCAAGCCAGCTTATAGCTCAGGTGATGAGAGTGCTGCGGGGGGAGAGTGGAAAGGTGGGGCAGCTTAGCTGAAGTGTCCAGTTTGATTTATGGTATTGAGTTACGTTTGCACATATTTGAAATAGCTCGCAGTGCATGTACCTGTTACCCAGGCATCCGTCATATTGTAATATTCCTTAATACTCCCCTCTTACTCCGAAGCCCTAAAGCTGCCAGCAGACAAGTACCACGTCACACCCCCCTCCCACTCCCCCTCCCACTTCCTGCTACCCACGACCCAAGTCCAAATTTCATTATGCGATTATAGTGTTTACCATACAAGGGATTTGCTCTTAAGCACATATAGAGCTTCAGCTCTCGGTTTTTGACTATCGAAATATTCAATGCCAACTGGATTCGGTTACACCGATGCAGATTATGCGGCTGGAGTGAAGCGAAATGAGCTTAAATCGAAATTTATAAAAGTTTAACTAAAGCAACAGAGCACTGAGATGTGCACCTTCATTGGGTAAAACAAAAGTTCAGGGAGCACTCAGATGGGATTCAGATGTGCTCAGAGAAGAGTAAACAGGAATTGGAGTAAAATAATGTTTACAGATATTGATAAAGTTATCATGAGCTGAGCAGGTGACGCTCTCGGCTCAGAGCCAAAGTCAACAAAATTTTGTATATTATATTTATATATTATTGTGAAAATTGATTGTAAACAAAGTATAAAAATTATAATAATTTGTATATAAAAATATAATGTTTTTAATATAAAGTTTTATTAATATTTAAACACCGTATAATATAAACTTAATTTGTTGCACAAATACTTTAATGTAGTTTCATATATTAGATATTTGCGCTTAAAGTTGAACAATAAAAAAAAAAAACGAAAATATTGTATATTTTATAATTTACTAAATATTTTAAAATAACAATTCTAAATACGCTGCCGTATGGATTTCTGTCTGTAATGCCTTAAGCTTATTTTTAGAGCCAGAAACATATTTTCTCAGTCGAGTTATGAATCCTTTTCAAATGTAGTCCCAAATCAATCACATGCGAAGCATTATGCAAATTGTAAATATATTTAAAACCCAATTTTGTTTGCCTCACATGTTTGTAGCAAGTTGAAAGTGAACTTTTCCAATTAGCCCGGCTCGATCAAATCCGCCTGAGTGTGTGACCAGACACAGCTCATTTCACATCATATATGCATGTCTGTATGTGTATGTACATGAGGCGTCTGTTAATAAATTAAATGCAACATTTATTGCTTTATCCAGGCGGGAGGCGACTCTCTCCGAGGCACCTGTGTCTGGCCGTGCAACTGGTGGCCAGGTGGCAGCGCCCAAACGTGGCAACTAGGGGAGCTTGGCTACCATAAAAGTTTCATAGCCGCCGTCGTCGTCGTCGTCGTCGTTGCTATTGAAGCCACAGAAGGCATTTTGCATTTTGTAGCACATTTTATGGGGCTCCATTGTTTGGTCATTGCCAATGCCATTGTTGCCACTCATTGTTGTTGCAAGTTGTTGTTGCATGTGGCTGCTGCTGCTGCTGCTGCTGCTGGGACATATTTACCTTTTAGCTGGTCACGGGTGTGGGCACACTTTTTATCGCACACACAGACAGTCAGTAAGAGAGAGCGGCAGATAGACAGACGGAGAGCGACAGAGACAGACAGATAAAGGTTAAAACTTTTTGCTGGAACCGAAAAGCGAAAAACTTTTGCACAATTCACTTAACTTTTCGGGCAGCCGCAAGTTTTTGGCTCATGGAGTCGGCGACGAAACTGCCCGTTCACTGGGCTGGAGGTAACGCATTTATTGCGCATTCACCTCGGATGCCACGAGACCTGCCCGCACAGACACGCCCACCACATGGCCACGCCCACCTAGCACAATAGATCATTCGACGGCTGTGAAAATATGCGCAAAGTTGGCAAAACTTGAGACGAAACGAGGTGAAATTGCTTACAGCAGCTCCGTTGCATTTACCGAGAGCTCACTGTATTTCGCATCTAGTTATTTGTCATGAAGAGCTTAAAGACATTAATGTCTAATTCTTCATATTCAACGGGCACTTGGAAGTGCATCAGCTGCGTAGATCGCTCGACTCCGATGGCAAGCATGTGAAATGGTCCAATTGAAGAGGCGGAACTGCAATCCAGAATTGTGACAAATCATGCGCTTCGTTTGGCTAATGGCTCGACCCGCCCATTCCCGACTCTCCCGCCCGCTCTCCATTGCTGGCAATTAAACATTTCGCTTTCTCGACACAAACTTCATTAGAGAGACAACGAGGGGAAGGAAAAAACAAAACACAAAAAGAGAAAATAGAAAAAATAAGAATAATAATAATAAATATTATTAATGCTGCGCATACAAAAAAACACTTTACGGCTTTGCCTCCGCGGAGAGTCGAGCGCATTATTTCAATTAAACTCATCAGCGAGGGCCTCCGCTGCAATTAAGAGAACCACACTTGGCTCCAGCTTCGACCAGAGTTCGCCCTGCCTCGCCTTCCCAGCCCCCCTCCTTCTCCCTCGGCGAGTGCGGGCGTGCAGAGGCTTTTTATAATCATAAATATGATGTGTGGTCGTTATATCTCATACTAATAATGCAGGCAGCACTTGGCACTCGGCACTCTTCTAAGTGCATCGCTGCCTAGACTCTCCGGCTTATCGTTGAATAGCTAAAAATACATATAGATTATTTTCTCTATGGGGGTTGGATCTACACTCACTAGAGATCTAAGCAGAGGGGCAGAGTGGGCATGATGTATGTGAGATAGTTTAGATGTTCAGTTTAGAAGATCAAACCAAAGCACACTTAGGTTTCTATATGAACTCTTTATGGATCACATATTTCCGAGCTTACTCACGTCCATATGCTGCTTCTAATGGCCCTAAATCAAATCCCTTCCGGCTGCAGCCAGTTGCTGAGTATGCGGAGTATGCGGAGCAAGACATATGCGTAAAGCCGTTCGGATGAACGGAAAGTGTTTGCAGAGCTGAGCCGGAACTAGCAAGTTCCGCCGCAAAAGATTAGCAGAAAAATATTTTATGTTTCGCATGCTCCAAAATGTCGAGAGATAAAGTGTAAAATGCACAGACGACTTTAAATATTAAGCGCCACAGTGGAGACTCAATCATAATAGAACACTGCACTGAGATAGATTCAAGCTTCAAAATTATAAAAATATAATATTTAAGTAGAAAAGGACAATGTGTCCTGTATTCTTAAATTTAAAAAATGTAAAACTCAACACTTTTGTATACAGTAAAATAACTAAAATTAAGGGGACCATATAAATAAAATAAAATAAAATAAAATTATTTTTATTTAGGCTTAAAGCATTACTTCTAAGAAAAATAATGTTCAAGCACTTGCTGTACACATATTTATTAAATGTTTAGAGAAAAATACTTTTGAAAGATGTTATATTAAATTTTTTTTTTTAAATCAATATATCTTAAAGAAGATTTGAATTTGTAATTAATAAAAGAAATACATTAAATCTGAAATTATTTATTTTATAATTGATGAAATTCGGAAACCAAGCTATTTATTAATATATTTTGCTTACAACTTATTTTATTTGTTTACCCAATTTACGTAACTTAAAAACATAAAATATTTGATTATTAAAATGATTATCGTGCCTGCAAATAGTATTCATTCACTATGCAATATGCCAATAATAATTATAAATTTATAATTATAACTTTCTGCGAGATAAAGAGAAATAGAGAGAGATAGAGAGAGAGAGAGAGTCTTAGATATTAGCAACAAATAATTTATATAAATATATTATATTATATTATTTATTATAATACCTATTAATTTTCATATGAAGCCTAATTTCCTATATAAATGATCAATTTCACTGCGACAGCCTCATCTTCCACTCTTTTAGAATCGTTCAGTCCATAATTGAAAAATTCAAATGCAATTTAAAGCTAAGTTAGCAAATTGCCGTGCGCATTTAGCGAGTGCAGTCTGTGGCCGTGGAGTCGTCTGCCTGGTTGGCAGCCGTGCCAGAGACAATACAGTCAACAATTACGAATATGAATTTTTGAAAGCGACAGCAGCTGCCGCGCCCGCTGCGCTCCTCTCGTGCTGCACGTTGCCTGTAGCGCCGCTGGCCGTCTCCACGGGCAGCTGTCCGGCTCCGGTTGCTCCTGGTTGGTCCGTGTTGCCCCGTGTGTAGACGGGTAGCGATCGGGGCGGCGGATAGGAAAGTGTGGCGCTGGCCAGCGCAGCTGATGTCATCGTTGTGGGGGGGGACGGTGCTGCAGCCACTGCGACTTCCGTTTCCGTGCAGTTTCCGCATTTTTTTCCGGACAGCAGGAGCAGCAGCAGCTGCGTTGACTTTGAAGTGCCCCAAAGGGGTAGGGGCAGACTCCCCAGACTATGTTCGCCACTCGACTCGACTCGACTCGACTCATAGTCAATGTCAATTGAGAGAAATTCACACAAAAATTCAGCAAATGCTCTACTTCCCGTAGCCAGCCACTCGCCAATCGCCACTCGCCAGTCGCCTGTGGGAATCCTTAACCCATTTGCCATTTGCCATTTTGGGTCTGCGCGTGCGGGTCTAAAATTTATGGCAAGTTTCTGGGTTTCTGGGTGCCCATGCACATGGATGCGGACAACGCATACTCGATACGCTCGGCCGCATAATATGTGGCACATTCCCAGCCGACGGGAGGGAAGGTGGAGGGTGGAGGGGCTGGAGGATAGGCCATGCAGGACTCGGGTAAGGTCGTTCAACTTGTTTACTTCCGGTTTTCGGGGCCGCCATTTTGTAGCTGGCGCGAGCTGCAACAATAAATATTATAATTAAATTGGTGTGAAACAAAAACAATGAGTGCGCAAATGGGCGTGGCAGGCGTGGCTGGCTGCAAAGCCGAAAGTTAATTGAAACGTTGTGTAAATAAATATTTAATCTTTATTATGCAATAAATTTAAATACATTTATTGCGCATCACACATGCGGCTCGACCCAGCGAGTCGCAACTCGCGCGCTTCAGTTTTATTAATGTACATGTGTATTTGTGTAAATAATTAATAATTACATCAACTTTTATGTAATTGCTTATTATGGCCAGCTTTGTGTCCCATAAATTACATGGCCGAAACAGGCCAATTCTGGCGACATTTTTCACAATATTTAAATCAGTTAAAGACTTCAAAGTGCACAGAAAAAGAGATAAAATATGCCCTCTTGAAATATATCGAGTTTGCATATAAAAATGGAGAGATATTAATGATATTTTTATGAAGATGTCCTATAATTAAATGCCTGATGAATTTCACTTAGATCTATGGCCACATAAAGATTGTGGACCAACAAAATAAAGGGTATCTCTTTGTCTGCCATTCCAGGACAGATCACGCCATAAAATATTTATTGTTATTTTGTGAAATTTACAGTTCTGTGTAATTAAGTTTGGCTTCTCGTGCACCTCTTTAAAGTAGGTTTTAAATGATTTTATCTGATGTAAATACCATGAATTGAAATTTTTAAAATTTCTATAAAAGAGAAGCTTAAATTCAGACAATGATCTATACACTATACTATACATAATTTAATATTCTATTACTATCCATTAAAAAATATGAATATACTTCATACATCTTACTTTCGTCGTCAAAAATTACACAGGTTAACAAAACTCAGACAGTTTTATAGCCAATAGAGAGTTTATACTCTTCTTCAAGTTGCTGGGTTTGAATCTAAAAATGTCTGCGATAAGTCCTATTCTGGCAGGTTCGATACCCTTCATTCATCAATAATTCATAGAGAATATCTTCATATCCAAATATTTAGTACAGTCGACTACCGATAATTCGAGAATTATCAAGAACGAATTTTTTTCAAGGGGATAGAATTTTTTTCTCGATTTATCGCGATTTTTTATTTAGCAGGGTACAAGTAATCAAGACTTTACTGTATTCATCTTCGATATTTACTTTCGTTTCAAGATCAGTATTAATTAATGATTAAGTAAATTGAACAGTATTAATTAATCATTAAGTAAATGAAAATAACTATAAATAATGCAAGTTTAGCTTTAGAAATGAGCATTGTGAAAAGATGTAAAAAGTGTAAATTATACTAAAATATCCCAATAAAAATTAATTGTAAAGTTCTCAGACTGTCTTTTGGCAAGAACAGCCTGTGAAGAGCAACCTGTCAGGCGGCTCACTTCGAGCCACGCGCACTTGGAATAAACGTCAATAAGCACACACAAAGGCGATTCCTTCTGATTTCGCGTATAATGGCAGCTCAGCTTTCTAATAGGTGCAACCGCCTTGAAAGATTTCATTTGCAACAGCAAGAGCAGCAGCAGCAGAGGCAGGGAGGCAGCAAGGAATGCTTATGCAGGTTGGTGCAACTGGCTTAATGCAACTTGATGCAGTCGCCTTTGACAGAGCGCTTCAACGGGCGCAAGCTCGAGTCGTGGTGCTTAATATGCAGCGAGGCTAGTCGGCTCCGAGTCAGCTGCCACATCAATGCCGGCGAGCTGTTTGCCGTCAGATGCCGCAACAACGGAGTCGCAGTGCTGGGAACGCGTGTCGAAGCGCGTCCAAGTCGAGCTGAGAAAAAATGGGTTGTCACTCGCAAGAAGTTATCAGACAGCCACTGTGCCACTGCGAGGCAGTGAGGCAGTGAGGCAGTGGAGCGTAATCCTTTGATGCCTTAGTGCTGCCGACACTTGACATAATTGCAAAGTGTTTGCGTTATGTTAATTAGTTTGTAGTTAGCAGGCTCTCAGTTCCCAGTTCCCAGTTCTCAGCTCTCGGCTCGCACAGCAAAAACCCGTTAATGGGTCAATAGCTTTTGATAAGCAAGCAGCCAGGAGCAGCAGCCAGGAACAGCAGCCAGGAGCGACGCCTGCCTGGCGCGAGTCCTTTGCATAATTCATGGGCCAACACCAACAGTAACAAAGCCATCTGCTGTGGGCCCAAAAGTCATTTCAGTGGAAATTTGATTTCACGCGAGCAACCGTCAATACCAGTTGGCAATAACAATCCAGAAAAAGGGTGGAGCCCAATAGGCCGCCTGTCGGGCGCATAAAAACCGTATTAAGCATATTATCTGGGCACAGTCAGAGCAGGCAGGCGGCAGACGACTGGCAGACGACAACGATGAGCTGAATCTGTTTTGGCTTTGCTGGATTTTTGACATGGAACAAAAAACGAAGGCAGCAAGAGCAGCAGCAGCAGCAGCAGGAGCAGGAGCAACGCATCCTTTTTGTAATGAAACTTCAGATTTTTGGCTTTGCTTGGATTGCTCTGTGTATATGTGTGTGCGTGTGTGCGTGTTATGGAAATGAGGCAGTGACAAGGACTAGACCAGACTAGACAAGCCAGCCAGCCAACCAGTGAAACAATGTTGTCAACAGCAGCAACTACAAAAGCAGGTGCTCAACGAGCTGGCCTGGGCGTGGCTGGGGCTGGGGCTCACGCAGCTGCAGTCGAGATTGAAAGGCAACAGTGCGTATGAGTGTCGTCAGCAGCATTGATTCGGGCCGGATTGTTTATTGTTGGTTGTTTGTTTTTAAAGCCGTGCTCTACCCATAGGGAAATCGCACACACACGCCGGTGCAGCATTAATGGCAAGCATTGAATTTAATTGGTGCGCCTAATTGATGGCTCAATGCAATGGCAGGGCCACGGCGTGCATATTGCGCAAACAGAGATCGAGGCGGCGAGCATGTGGCCAGCTGGAGAGGTGCGAAACAAATCCCAGAGTAAACCTAATTAGCGACAGATTAAATTGGATTAATTTTCATTTAACGCATGAATCAAAAACAGGCCTGGCCTGTCAGCTGGCCAGCCAGTCCAGCCAGTCCAGCTGTCCGGCGGATTGTCAGGCTGTCAGGCAACAAAAACACACACAAACACAATCCCAAACACACTCACACACTTGTGTGTGGCACAACTTTTGTGTTCATTCATTTTGTTCTTATTTTTGTTTTGCATTGCAGCCCCAGTCACAGCCCCAGTCCCAGTCCCAGTCCCAGCTCCAGCTCCAGTGCCAATCCCAGTCCCAATTCCAGTCTCTGGGCGCATGTCCTGGCACCCGCTCAAGTGGCCACACTCGAGTGTGGCTTTAAACACTCGCACACACAAAGTAAATGAAATATGCATGGAAAATTCAATTTACGTTGCAGAAAAAAAAAAACAACAACAACAAACACACACACACGCAGTGAGAGAGAGTTGGCCACTGGGTGCCGGAAACAGGGAATTGGAGTTGCAAACTGGGCGACTGTCGAACGGTGTGAACAATTTGATTTATGCGCATTTGAAGCAATTTGTTAAGTAAATAGCAAGGAAAGCAACATTTTAATTAATATTCACCCAAAGTTAACAGCGCTCTCTCTCTCACTCTCTCTTGCTTGTGGTTGGCCAATTAGTTGAACAGAAATAATTTCTTTCCGCATATTTGCAGGCTGGCTTGCCCCTTGCTCCCGCCCACACACACACTGGGAGCCAAGCTAATTGCCAATCAAGTGTCAACAGAGCTGCTGGAGACGGCCTTTACCTGAGGGCGATTAAATCAATAACGTTTACGATTTACGATTCAATTCAACAACAATTAGTTGCAGTTGCTGTCAGTGCACACGAATCAATTTGTTTACTTAGGAAAAGTGTTGTCAAATCACTGTATGAATGCTTCAATCTATATGATAAACACACACACACATGTATATACATATACTATATATTCACCAGGTGGGTAATTTGTTCGAATTCCACTTTAATCAAATTTTATACCCTGCATTTCATTATTTGCTCTTCGGGTATGACAATTTCTAGCTTTTTCTATACATACAATGACAAAGAATGGTTACATTCTATCCGAATAGCCCAAATAGCCATCGCACTCTCTCTCCCAGCTTAGTCCGGCACTAACTCAACCGCAGCTATGTTTGCCTCTTTCTCTCAGAATTGAGAAGCTCGGCGGTTAATTTTAGCATTTAACAAAATAAATGTTAATCAAAAAATTAATTAAAAATAAATAATAATAATAATTATAATTAGAAAATAAAACACTTCACTGTATTGCCTCGCACGTACGACTGACCCCACCGGGTCTGGACGACTGAATAAATGCCGCAGCTGCTGCCCTTTATATAGGGCGACTTCCACTCAGGGCCCGAGTGGCACTCAAATTTTGAGCCGGGCGACAGGTAGAGATCGTTGCAGTCGATCCAATGGGAACATTCTGATCTCCTGGAGGTCTTCTGCATCCCTTGCTCGCCGCGAATGAGTTAGTGGTCTATTTTCAGGGATCCTACACATATGTCTGGGCGGACACTTTCTACAAGGACTGCATTGAATGGTTATTCGTTCTGTTGAGCACTTTCATCTAGCTTTGCAGAATGGCATCATTACAATACAGTATATTTATATATTAGCCTTAACAATATTTGCAGTTTCTCTTGGTCTGATCATCATTTGAACAAATTTCAGTGATTTACTCTGCCAAGTTTTCCACTGTATCCCTTGCCGTTGCTCGTTTGCGGCCTTTGTTCTGTATATTCCATTGAGTCGACTATAAATTGGAAGCGATTGATTAGCTTTTAGTTCTTGAATTCTAGTCTCATAACTCACCTGTCGCCACAGTTGGTGAACCACCATCCCGAACTGTGAAAAAGTGCGCAGTTCATTTCGGGATGACTGTCGTGATCTTCATCGGGCGTTGAGAACTGCATATTGAGATTCCACTTAAGTCCGTTGCCAGCGTTTCCGAAATAGGCTCCCAATGATTTTAGTTTAAAGTTCTCCTCCTCTCCTCCAATGGAGAAATTGGTGTATTTCGCATACCAAGCTTCCCCTTCAAAATCCTTTAGATAAATATACAACTCGTACTGCCGGGAGCTCGTTATTAAGTGTAGCTTATCGAGACCTAGGAAGTATTCACCATCCAAGTTTCCGAAACCCTTCCTATACTCTTTTATATATATATATATATGTATAATATAACTATAATAATAATATATATTATATAAATAATATTTAATTATCAGCACGAAATTTTATTGGCTTTGCAAGACATGTTGGAGAGGCTATATACATATATATGAGATTAGAGTGAACTCTCATGCTATAAATAAAGGTACTACGAGTCCAAATTATATTATTGTGATACCTAAAGAGATAACAAGACGAAACTTGTTCTCCAATTGTTCGCACATTATAGAAGAGAGGATTCACTTAAACTGAAACTTGCAACTCAGTTCAGATCTTTAAACTTGGTTTATGTTGCATTCATAAAACTGTGCCAATTCCATTGCTCTCTCCCTCGTTCCCTCACTCGCTCTCTGTGTCTTTCTCTTACTATTTACAGATGCCACAAGGTGCGCCTCATCCTTTTTATGCTCTTTGTTGAGTTGCCCGCATATGTAACTGCTTGGAAAATGCATATCCAAATGTTTGAGGGGAGTGAGGTGTGGGCAGGGGTAGGTGCACGGCCTACGGGGGACTTGTGGGGGCCTCCAAGCTCGGCAGCTTCAATTTGCCACAAAAACACATTGGCAACATTTTAATGAATGTTGCATCAGGCGCAGCTTTGCAAAGCAAACAATGAAATGGCCTCGACTGGCTGCTCGAAAACTGGCAAAACGCTCGGCAAACATTGGCTAGAATAAATGTAAGTAAAAGTGGATAAGGATGCGGATGAGGATGTGGATGTGGATGTGGATGTGGATGTGGATGAGGCTGTTGCCGTCATGGTGGCTGGTGGATGCAATTTGTGCAAATGTTGTGGCAGCCGGGCAAGCCAGGCTAGCAGGGATCCAGCCAGGGATCCGGAGCCACTCTTGTCTGGCATCCTGCGCCTGGCATAGGCATTTTTGCATGCGCCGCATGGTTGCATTTTTTGGGCTTACCAGCAGGCGGGGCATGCCTGTGCCTGCATCTGAGCGATGGAGCAATGGAGCCGGAGTAGACGGCATGATAAACGTGCTGCCAATAAATTACACTGCGTCAAGGCGAACGGCAGCTCCTAGGCGCTCGGTGCTCGGTGTTAGGCGAAGTTGTGGTGCGGGCAGACGATGCACATTTTTGCTGCTGTGTTCCATTTAAAATTTACTACAATTTTCTTTGGCTTTCACGTGCGCGCCCCGCTCATACGGTAAACAATTTGAATGCTTTTGCAGGCAGGACACGTAGCGGCAGCCGGCAGCAGGGAGACGGCCAAGGATTCACCAGGATGCACTCTATCCAGCTCGTCGTCATTCCTCATCATCCTCCCACTGCTTTCCGCTAACTATCTGGCTCTCCTCCTTCTCTCTCTCTCCTTCTCTCTCTCTCTCTCTCTGTATGTGCAGCAACAGGACAAATGCAGCATAAAAAGTTTGTTCCCCTTCATTGTTACCCCACAACGGAGCAGCAGCAGTAGCGCTGCTCGTGAGCAGGAGTCGAGGAGCGGCAGCTCGAATGCAAACACAACTACATGAGGCAAAGGCGAACCGAAAAACGTCGCTGACTGCTCTGCGGCTGGCTTCTCCATTGAGCAAGGCACGCAACGCATTGTGTAATATGCTCTGCGATTTATGCTGCCGAAAGTGAGTGGGCGCTGCAGCTGGGGGCGTGCCACGACCGGTTAGCGGGCGAGTGGGCGGCACGCGAAGGCGTGACATCTGCATGTAACTGGCATATTGAACAGGCCAGCGAATGAGCATAAATTGAAATGCGCTTGCAAAAAGAATTGAAATCTTATTTGGAGCAAGTGTGCAGAGCCCACGTCCTCCCAAGCATTCCTCTATATATACATATATAGGCATATTCGATAGTTTCTTGCGCTAGCCGAGCTACATACTCGATTACACTCGCCCATGGAGTAAGAAGGGTGTATTGTTTTTTCGTAAACCGATTTACTACAATTGAAGCTAAAGTCTTGCAATTTTTAATATATGTCACACCAGGAAATGATAAACCGGAAAGTATTCCTTCTCATGAATTACGAGCTCTATTATTTATATATATATACGATTTAGCAAAGAAATGTGCTGTGATAAGATAGTGAACCATTTTTATATTCTATTTGTAAAGTCAGAATTTACACAGAAGTTCAATTTAACGAGAATTATCGAGAACGAGTTGTGTTGAAGGGTATAGAATTATTTTTGATACATCGCGATTTTTGATTTATCGGGGTAAAAATGATCGACCCTCGAATGTATAACAATTAGTAATAATTATTTATTATTAATATTAGTATAATAAGTATTTATTCAATACACAGCTAAATTGTAAGTGCAATCAATGGAGAAGCGGAGCACTGCGGGCGTAGAGTTCATAACAATTTTTGTTGACAGTAGATCAAGGTCATATACTGTGCGAGTGATCTGTAGATTGACAGGTTATCACGCTTAATCCTAAAGTGATTATATATTTAATAAATTTGAGATTGCACAGCTCACGATTCAATAGAATTTAGTTGAAAACATATTTCAATTGATTATGGCTTAAGAGATTTGCTCTTTTCATTCCAAATGCCTATTCCACAAAGGCTAGGAATGAGATAGAAAACGATTCGGTGGGGCGACATACTAGGGAATATCTATGTAAGACTTGAATCGGTTTGTATGCGTGGGAAAAGAAGCGAGAATTGTTGAAATATCACTTCCTCAAAGCGTACGGGGATCTCGAAGTCAAGCAGACTCGAGTGGAGCTTTCATACTTGTTCGATTTATAATTTTTTGCTCTGTATTACATCCACAAGTACCACAAGTGCTCAGGCAATACAATTCTCTCAAATGCCTATCATGTGCTCTCTATTCTATATATACATAAAGTACAATATGTGATGTAATTGACTAATGTAAGATATTGAATAGCCGTAATCCCCTTTACAGTGCCTCATAACAGGCTGTTACGCTTTGTCAAAATTAGTTTACTATCACCTTAATGTATTCCGGAATGAGAAACGCAATAAAGCATTTTGTGTACTCCATTGCAGTGTTGCAAAATGCGAATTGAATTGCCTTGACCGCGTGTGGGTGCGGGTGTGGGTGTGTCTCGCCACTGTTTTATGACTTAATATAATTTTTATGTGCGGCCATTTTGAGACACTCCGGCGACTTCCATCAATGGCACCTGGCAGAGCAAAGCGCTGGCTGAGCATTCGTGCCGAATCCGGAAGCCAGATGGGCATCCGCCTCTCACCTGTTTATGGGCGTACATAAAACGGTTTTATGTGGGCCCCAGCCACGCTGGAAGGCAACTTTAATGCTAATCGTCATGGCCATCGTCAGACGCGTGTAGGGAACATAACTTGCCTTAAGGCTCTCATGATTAGCATCAGCAGCAGAGCCAGAGGGAGAGTGCGAGCGAGAGCGAGAGGGAAGTGTAGCTCGTTTTAATAAAATCAAATTGGTTGTAAGCGATTTTTGATAATGCTTTGCGGATGAACTGCACATCAAATATTGAGACGATAACCACGCTGCCTGGCTCCCTCCTATTAAATTTGATAGCCAAGGGAAATACGTAAGTGGGAAATTGGAGACGTAGCAGCGACTTCAATAACATTGACTTGAGCATCGATATCGATTCTCTAAAATGGCCTTTTCGCCTGCAGTTGTTACCTTTCATAATTATCTTGTGATGGAATCATAAGCCCAATGCCACAACACCAAAAATATTTCAGCTTGTGTTTCTCATATTTGGCATTTATGCCATAAATATCTAACTGGCAGCAATAATATTTGCATGTCTAGCATTCATTAGCTTGTAGGCAATCAGACAGATGCGGATTTCATAATTACAGCAACATTAACAGCCCAGAGGGCAGGTGGGCCGGCAGCTGGGCAGGCGAGCAGGAGGCGGTGTTACATTAGTGAACACGAGGTTAACTACAATAAATGATAAATCTGTGCATGTTCATTAGCAGCGTGTGCATTGTATTCCTATTAGGATCAATGCAATAGCAGGTTAGCTCGCAATATGGATATGGACAGGATATGCACAAATACGAAGCGGGGGCAACGGCCATTGCTTCTTGTGTATCAATTGCGCTGCAAACTATCGAAATTTGTGGCTCCATAAGGCAGGCAACAACAATAACACGGCCGCAGAGATAGTAATAATAATTAAGACTCATACTGGGAGCGAGTACATGGCGTATGCGTAATCTTGTTCAATGGATCAACAGTATTCATTGCCTGCCTGGTGGCTTTAGTCTCTATTGTCGTATCCACAACATAAATTAATAGGACTTAACTTTGAGTTGGAGTTGCCGTTTGTGTGTGTGTGTGTGTGTGTGTGTGGCGATTGGTCAGTTGGCCAAGCATACAAATCCACTTTGCAAAGCCGACAGCAGCTAAATAATATGCATATTTATGTGCTCTCTCTGTGTGTGTGTGTGTGTGTGTGTGTGTGTGTGAGTGCACATTAAATTGAATTTATGAGCTGCTTACGAATTGGTCAGGGGCAGAGCAAAAGCTGTCAACATTTCTATAAAGTTGTAAATCTATTTAAAGCAATTCAAAAGATAAACATGATTAATGATGCAAGCTCCTTCTCTCCAGTTAAGGTATTTTCCGCACATTTCTGATCCCGTTTGCTGTTTGAGTAAATAATTATATGCAGTCCATATAGTAGCCGCATCGCATCAGTGTACTCTTTACATGACATGCCGTGTCAGGCCGCATCAATGTCATTCAGCAGCATGTCTAAGCGAGCGGCAGATGCCAGAGATTTCCGGGTGGAAAGCGTTTACACCTTTTACACCTGATGGCTGCTTCGCTGACGTGCCGTTGAGGCCCAAGCACATTTACATTTTACATACTTAATTGTTTTCGCATTACAAGGCCGTCTTGTAATATAACACACACGTGTCGTTTGCCCGCTGCTGCTGCTGCTGCTGCTGCTGCTCGAAGCCAAACCGATTAATGTCAACTTGGTTAATAGCATTCCAGGCTTCGTTTCCAAAACTTAAAGCGCACTCAACGCGCCTGCCAAGACGACCAAGACGAGCAAGACGAGCGACAGCCGCAGTAATTTCCTGGCCCCGACTCCTGCTCCACTGTGAGCTGGCCAACTCAACTGCAGGCTCAACATGTCATGTCATTCCGGGCAGGAGGCGGTGGCGGAGGGGCGGGTAGGCGGCTGCGGTTGTTCGCGTGATGAATTACACACTCTCCGAAGGACACGATGATGAAGTGCCTGTCATTCGAAAGCCAAAAGAATGTCCATCTGTCGCTCAGCTCCACGTTCCGCCGCTCTCCTCCAGCTACAGTTTCCAGCTTCCAGCTGTATGTTGTATAAGTTGTAAGTTGTAAGCCATTTGCATAGCAACTTCTCTTTCTCTCTCTTGGCATCTTCTATTTTCCGCATAATTTATCGACACTTGCACAAAACTTTAATTACTCGACAGGGCGAGCGTTTTTCGTCTAGTAATACGCCCCGAGCCAAACAGCCAAACAGCCAGATGGGGCGTTTGCATGTGTGTGTGTGAATTGCTGCATATGGAAATTTGGAATGCCTTGGCCTTTTGTCTGCGTAATACAATGCGTGTATATCCTTTGGCCATACACAGTCGAAGTGGGTCAGGGGCATGGGCAGGGGCAGGGGCGGAAAACATTTTTCGATATCTAGCTAATGGCCTTTAATTGAGCTCTGGGAACATTTTCAAGTGTTTGCGGCTGCTGTTTGGCAAATTTTTGGGAAATTTGATATTGAAAATGAAGTGGCTCCAATCATCTACTCTCTCGCTCGCTCTCTCTCTCTCGCTCTCTTTCTGAGTGTTGTTTGCAGAGTGGCATAATGCGCCATAAGGAATGTTAGCATGGCAGCGCTTTGAGAGCTGTGGTTGGTGCAGGCAGGCGATTAGGGAAAGCGGGAAGGAAAAGAGCAAACAAAAAGCTTGGCAAAGTGTAAGAAAACATTTAGAAAGCATGGCTACATTGTGGATAATAGGCATTTTTGGGAGTGGGAATGAGAATGGGAATGGGACGAGGTGAGGACTTGCTGCACTTGAAACTGTGCTCGAGGCTGGGAATGAAGTTAAGAATTTGCTCGACACTTGTACAATTGCATGAATCAAAATGTGCTTCAATTAATAAGAAGCACTTCAATTTGCTGTGCCAGTTGCAAACCGAGCATGAAAGCCCGTTCAATTCCCCAGCCAGAGTCGGCCCACACAATTTCCTGCCCGCTGCCATATAAATTCGCACACACAAGAGCTGCTGCTGCCAGAGCGCTGCTATTTATGGACCAGTTCCTGTTCTACTCACAGAGAAAAAAGTACACATATACAAATGCACACATATACATACATATATGCATGTGTGTGTGTATGAGAAAAAACTGAAACTCAGCTACTTTTATGGGACCTGTGCTGTGACTGAGGCTGAGGCGAAAAAAACACAAACATAAATCCAAAATTGTCGTTTGTCGCATAAATATTTTAGCCTGTGGCTGAAAAGTAAAGCGAGCTGAAGGCCGACCACGTCGCCGTGCCCCCCCTCTCCGCCCACTGTTCTCTCTTGTCCATAAGGACATAGACAATAGGCAAAAGGCAAAAGGAATATGGCTGCACAGAAAACGACATTATTTCTTATTATTAGAGCAAAGCAAATAAATGAGACTCGCTCACTGACTGCTTCTCCTCTCCCTCACCATCTCCCTCTCTCCCTGTCTTATTCTCTATGTCTTTCGGAAATGTGTGAAGCAAACAGGCCGGGAAAATTCTTAGAATTCGGTGTGAGCCGAGCTTCATTCAGTTTGTTTGCCTGGCCGCTCGGCAATTCCCACATGTCTGTCTTCATAAATGCTTTATCTTTGGCTCCCAGTTTGTTGGCTTTTGTAATTATGTGCATATAATAAAGTTGACCTAAATACGACCCAATGCGAACTACTGCTAGGCTAGGCTAGGCGAACGCATTATATCTATGTGCTATATATTGCTGGGGTGTTTCAGCCCCCACTCTTGCCGCTGCTGTGCAGTTCATTAAATGATAAGCCATCGGCATTGCGAGACAATTGGGGATTGACAGCAAACCCAATTTGCGCCTCTTACCAGCAAAACCAATAAAAAGCTGAAATTCTATTGTAAGCGAATAAAAAGCTGTGAGGAGTAAATTGTTTAAGCTGTAACAAACTCATATTTCAGAGATATTCAAAAATAAGAAGAGAAATTCAAAAGAAATTCCGACAAAAGCTTCGCATATGCTCCCATGTGCCTTGAGCAACTCTTCGCGTTCTGCTATTCGTTTTCTTTGTGACATATTCCTTCCGTTTTGTGCTGAATATGCGAGCATTATCCATTAAATACGATGAATCAACTGCTGGCCACCATAAACAATCTTTGGCTCAGTCGCACGCTCATAAAACGCTCTCGCTTTGCGGACCGGAAATTTATGCGTGCCATTTTGCCAGCGCCATGCTGAAATTTCTCTCTGTGCATGTGTGTGTGTGTGGGTGGGTGGGTGGTTGTGTGGGTGTGTGGATGTTTGGCTGTGTGTGCTCGCATTTGCCATTTGACTTCCTGTTGACACAGTTAAGTGTGTGTGCTGAAAAAAAAAAAAAAAAACAAAAAGAAAAACAACGCGCGGAGCCAAGCGATTGAAAAGTAAACCTGACAAATGCAATTTGAGCCACAAGCAATGGCAATAGTAAAGCATAAAGCAATTTAAGCAATTGGTCTTATTATATACCATGTCTAAGGGCGATACAACAGGTAATGTATCCCTTTATTAGTAATATTACATTCCAGAGAAGTGCGCTTTAAAAAAAAAAGGTATTTTTCTGTACCAAAAATATATTCAATATTGTTATTCGCTATTCTCAGTTTATATATATGTATATAGGTTTATACCACGGACATTTCTTATATGTATGCATATACATATATACAACACAGGTAATATGCTCTCTTGTATTCTTTGAAATAGAATGGTAATTTACAACATTCCATATTCCAGGAACCCAGATTCCAGGAATCTGGCAGCCCTATACTTTCGACAGAGAGGCACACAATACGCCGTACAGGCTCAAGGCGGCCGTTTGAGAGATATCATGATATATAATCATGAAAATAAAAAAAAATGCGTTATTCTTTAATAAGAAAAAATATAGGCAACCTTGTAGGGTTGCCAATCTCAATCAATTTGCAAGTGAAAACGGGTATATTGGTTTTGTAAGTCTTGTTTAATTAAGTGAAATCGGCGTCTAGGCAAGTTATGCAAAGTTTTAGAGCTACGCTTACCAATACATACAGAATAAAACGTTCTTTAATGATCCTCCTAGCATCGTATTGCTAGCCAGAAATTAATTAGAAGAGTTGTTTAATTTATATAACACAAGAGACCTTACCTTATACATAAATACAATGGTATATTTGCTCAGCATTTGTTATACAGATTTTCCTGAAAAGCTCTACAACTTTTCTTTGCTTAACTGAAATTTGAATTTCTTTCTTTGTTTTAACTGGCTGCTGTAGCATTTTTTGCTGATGTTTCCAGCTGAAGTGATTTACCTTTTGGCTTGCTTTTTGTCATTTTAACAGAAATGTGGCCAATAAAAATTGCAGCCGACTGGCAAACAACAAGGCAAACGGAGAAGACAAGATAATTGATTGTTTGATTCAATCGTAAAATCAAATGCTCCTCTCAGCCCTGCTCGGGCTCCCTGCCACATTCGGATTGATTTGCTGGCTGGCCGGCTGCCGCTCTGGCTGATTGCGAGAGCGTCAAAGGAAATGGCAACAAATGCACGCAGCACCCAAAATTGGTTACAAATTCTGATTAGAAGCACCATCAAGCAACAACAGCAACAATCAGCCAGAAGTAAAAATTCAAAGCGAGCTGCAGAGGCTGTAGGGGCTGTAGGGCTGTAGGGCTGTAGGGGCTGTAGCTGGATGCTCGGTAGGTGTGGCAGCAGCAGAGCAAATTGAATTGTATTTGACATTTGGAAAGGGGCCGAGCCACATGATAAGACAAAGCAATCAGTCACTCAGCCAACTAATGGCAACTGGCAACAGGCAAAAGCCTAAACGCTTGCCAGGACTCACTGGCTCTGATAATTGCCAGTTGGAGCCGGAGCCGGCTGTATGCTAAGCAAGATCGATTCGATTGAATGCAACCTGAATTGATGATGCTCGCATTTTCCGATAATCCCATAAATCTTATTCTGTGAAGTGAAGTAATCTCAATTGAGGTACATAAATATATGTGCGCAGCACTTCGTAATAAAATTAAAAGGCAACATATGCAATTGATTACATTTCAGAAATAAGGCTAACTAACTATAAAAATAAATAATTAATAACATTAACTTTTCCAAGATAAATGCTTGTTATTAATTAATAACATGTATATTAATAATAATAGCAATAATATAATTATTTCTATTATTTCTATTGTTATTAATATTATATATGACAACAAATATCTACTTTTTCATTTTAGTAATTTTAGATATAACTTGAAAAGGAAAACATGATTAGAAAACCTATTAAAGATAGTTTTAATTTTTAAATTAATTCATGATCAATTATAAAAGCTGTAAAACAACTACATATAGTTCAGTAATTTAATATAAATATATTAAAATTAAAATAAATCTATAGATACAAAATTCAATACATTAACTAAAATTTATACAGTTTAAATGTGTTTATTTTTTATTAAAAAATATATTTATACAAAAATATATGAAATATTTCATATAAGTTTTTATTAAAAAAATAAATAAATAACTAAATGAATAACTAATTAAATACAAATTGAACATATTATTAAATAAATAAATAATTTAGCAAATAAATAGTCAAGTAAGTAACCATTATTTAAATACATGTTTCAGCTGCGATTTGTTATAATGTGAGCAAGAAGTAAATTTTAGTTCTAGATAGCCGAACGGTTAGAGCTCCAGTGAGCTCAATCCAAATATTTACATATTTATATATTTACTATTATATATTTACTATTTACTTGAGCTCTTTTGACTGCTCTCCATAGCAAGCTGATCTAAAGTACTTTTTGAATGAAAGCAAGTGATCTAGGCAAGCTCTTAATTCCACATAAAAAATGAGCCACATATTTATATATATCATATACATATATCATTTGAACATGTCAAGAGTAAATGTTGTTTTAATGACACTTTTATGGTTCAGAGCACACACAATTGATACACCTTTGTAGGTGCACTGATGTTAATTGCAAAGCTAAAGTGGGAAAAAGAACCAGAATGTATTCATTAAATTAAAAATATATGTTTCATACTTACGTAACTCTCGTTCCGCTCAATTTGTGTGGAAAACTCGCTCGATTTGTCTCTTTTCTCATGCATTTACAGCTGTGCATGTGACTAAGCCACATTCATACATACATACATATGTGTATTTGTGCATTATTTTTACCAATTTCCGGTTTCAATCAATAGCCGCAAAAAGTATTCATACATTCGATTATTCGTTCATTTGCAATTTCACATATTGCCAATTGGATCGCTGATTGGATTGTTGCCGCATCTGATTGATGCTCATAGCTGGCCAGCAACTCAATTAAATCGAGCTGCACATTTTCCACATTTGCCACATTTTTCACATTTTCCACCTGCTGCAGCTCAGCTACATCCATAAATATGTATGTACGTATGTTTAACATTCGAATTCATATTACGAATTACGAATTACAAATTCGCAGCATGTTTGTCATTCCAAATTTCGAGATTTTCTTTACCTGTTTTTCTCTCGTTTTGCTTGTGTCTTCGCTCGTATTCATTGTTCTCTCTTTCTCTGTACATAGCCAATTTTAATTGCATTGTATTGTTGTTGCTTTTGTTCTCCCCTCTCCCTCTCTCTCGCTCCCTGTGTGAGAATTGTCCTTTATTTGATTTCAGTTTCATTTCGAAAATTTGTAATGCGCCCCATGTAGCGACAGGTCTGTGGCACACGTCCTTGTTCCGTCCAATAGCTGAAGGATAATGAAACTATGCGCTCTTATTTCGTTTGCTTTACGCCATCCCCCGTCCCCCAGCCCCCCCGCTCAGACACATCGCGTATAGATTGTTGCGGTGGCGTATGAACAGTTTTGTGAAGCACAGTGAGCCCTCATGTGAGGCGAATATTCAGCTTACATTGCACACGCATTCCATGTAAGTGTGTGTGTGTGTGCAGTGTGTTCACTGTACTTGTTTTTCAGCAACCGACGACGACTGTCATTATCAGAGCAGCTACAGCAGACATCTGTCTGCATCCGTTCCGTCCGGCTGTCCGCTTGTCCGGCTGCCCGACTGTCCGCCCAGTCCATCTGCCTGTCAGTCCGTCCGTCTGTTTGAGTGTCATGTCTGTCGTGCGGTCTGCGGCATTTCAATTTCAATTTAATGCAAGCGACAAAAATAAACAAATAAAATGCTTGAACGCGCCGTCATACATATATGAATATGGGCACGGAATCAAGACAATATTTACTCCGGCTAACGAACTGCCCGGCTCGCTTCCAGGTGTGCCATAGAAAGCCATTTTCGTTGGCCAATTGACTGTCTCCACTCTAAGATAAATGTCGCAATATGTTTTGAGGCCAACTGAACCGATGAACCGAACTGCCTCAGGGGGCCTTCGCCAATGACTTTACCTACGAGCTTTGCCTACCAACGGACGATCCCATGCGCCGTAAGCTGTAGGGGGCTACAGTTTGTGGATAATTTGTAATAATCTTAATTATATACATAAATTCAATGGGTCGGTGATTAGAACGTCAAGTATTTCGTAGCTGAGCTGGACAGAATAAATATAAATATCTGGTTGTAATGTATATCTAAACAGAGTAAAAGCCTTCAGTTTTTTTTTTTGATATTTAAGAGACTTCATTAAGTATACGTAGTGTTATTCAGCAATCGATAAAAATTTGCAAAAATATTTATCATATATTATAAGGCTGTCTGTATAAGCATGAACATGTGAAGCCATTGAAAATGAGAATAGAGGGTAAACGATTTTGTAACAAGCGGAAGTTAAAGGAGTTAAAACTACATACTTGCCGAATTCGAGATGAAATACTAGTCTTATATACCTGAAATGGAATCCTAATGCTACTTCCAACCAGGGTACATTTTCTCCTTCAACTAAAGGATGACTTGGCGCGCAGGTTATTTAACATTATTTATATGGTAAGATAATATACATATATATCTATATCACTACAAAAAGCCGAGTTCAGCTAGCGATCTTTATATGCTGTTCCGTTTCTCGGTCCATATTCTGACTAATAGATATAGAAATAAATATATAAATATAGCTAATATTTGGAATACAAACTCTTAATAAATATATTTCATATTTGTTGTTTTTTGGTATAAAGCACACTCTGCGTGTTATTCAGGGTATTTTCTAGTCAGGCATTTCCAACTTGTTGGACCAATTATTTCATATTATTTTCTATATTTATAATGAAGTTCAACATTTACCTAGGCCTATGCGAATTATGTGATAAATGATTTCATCACATTTAATAACCAATCGAATGCATTGCAATTGATTATCATCTAAATAGGGGAACTTATTGTTTGGGTATAAGTTAACACGCGCCGATCAAATAGTGCTGACAACAAGTCAGCAACTTCTACACCGGACGCCGTTGCGACAGAGTTGCAGGCGAAATTAGACACCAGCACGCAGAAGCGGGCTGACCATCCGTGGGAGACGCAAGCTCAGCGGTCTGTCGGCTTGACCGACGGCAGCAATGGCTTGGACACCAGCACGCAGAAGCGGGCTGATCATCCATGGAAGACGCAAGCTCAGCGTTCTGTCGGCCCGGCCGCCGGCAGCGATGGCTTGGAGCCGCCGTTTAGTTTTATAAAAGTTTAGTTTATAATCTTCTCTCGGAAAGCTCACACGAGCAGTAAAATAAAAAGATTCAAAATAAAACACAGTCTTGTTATAATTGGCGCCCAACGGCAAATAAACCCACAAGTTTTGCCAAAACAAAAGAATATTACGGCTTATTTGTGATCTGTGCAACTCTTCGAGCCAACGCCAAGAGTCATAGTGAAAAAATATAATAAATAATAAAAAAAGAAACGAACAACAACAACAAAACAACGAAATCCGAAACCGAAGTGGAAAAAAGAATAAAGAATAAAAATAAGAAAAAAACAACAAAACAACGTTGGAGGAAAATACTACGCAACTCCATCGGCCACCAACGCTCAACTAATTTGCTTTTAAAAGAAAAATTCTAAATTAGTTTCGAAATGATCATGTAAGTGAATTGCTCATTTTTTTTTAACAATAAAGAAAGAAAGAAGCTGTCTAGTATGATATGCTAAAATTTGAATAGTAAATAAATAATAGTTAACAAGTGCTTATTTCGATTCTAAAATTAAAAACTATTTCTACATCATTACATTTTCGATTAAATGTTAAAGATTGAAATTCCGAAACTTAAACATTCTGTCATCGTTTTTTCTAAATACTAAAATTTGTTGAGAATACTTTGAGTGTAAAGTGATCTCGGTTTGACATTCTAAGCGAATGCAGGGCGTAAACAGAACAGAAGAGAGCAGCGAGGACGAACTTATCGCTTCCTATTTAGAACATAAACAAAGGAAAATGACAGACGAACAAGTAGCGCAACTTGAAGCGCAAATGCGCGTAGCCCTCGAACAGCAGACAGCAAGATTCGAGCAAAAAATAAACGACCTTACAGAAAAATTCGCCCAGTTCAAGGGGACAGCTCCGCAGATAGAAGTTTACGAGGAAATAGAGATAGTACCAGGGGCCAAATGCGACGAGCCCTTAGATATAGTAAAGTCTATTCCAGAATTCGATGGAAAACAGGAAAACTATGTCTCATGGAGACAGGCTGCTTGTTCCGCGTACAAAGTGTTTGAGCCGTATAATGGCAGCTCAAGACACTACCAAGCTGTGGCTATAATTCGAAACAAAGTAAGGGGTTCAGCAGATGCGGAGCTTGCATCATTTAACACAGTGTTAAACTTTAAGGCAATCATTGCCAGGTTGGATTTCACGTTTGCCGACAAAACACCAGTACACGTGATCCAACAGCAATTAAGCACTCTTAGGCAGGGCGACCAATCATTAGCGAAGTACTATGATGAGGTTGGGAAAAAGTTGACATTACTAACAAACAAAACCTTAATGACACATGACCCTGCTGGAGCGGCCGTTCTGAACGAAAAATTCAGGAACGATGCCCTCCATACATTCGTCTCCGGACTGAAAAAATCCCTGAGGTGGGCTGTCTTCCCAGCACAGCCTCACGATCTCCCAACCGCTCTGGCTCTAGCACAAGAAGCTGAGTCAAGCAATGAAAGAAGCATCTTTGCGGCTAATTTTGCAAAATATGCTGAAGAAAAACCGCAAAAAAACAGTGGTCAAAGGACCCAGAATTGGCGTCAAAGCAGCCAACAAGAATATGAAGGTAACTCTCAGAAGAAGAATCCTATTTTCAGAAAGGTAACAAAGATAACCAGAGTCAGCCGAAAGTAAACAGCTCAAAACAGCGCTCTCAACCCCTAAACTCACAAGGGCGTGGCCCTGAACCAATGGAAGTGGATTCTTCCTCACGCTTTAGGCAGCCCACTCAAGGCTATAGAGGCAATCAAAACTATGGGGACCGGTCTATGAGGACTCAACAGAACCTCAATCACCTACCCCAAGAAGAAAGCAACGATAATAGCAATTACGAATCTTATTCACATCATGAAGCAGAGGCGGTCGAAGATGACCTGTCAGGAGCAGAGAGCTGTAATTTTTTAGTGGAAGCTCCCTGCTACCGTTTGTAAGACGCATGGTCGCAGGGCGAGCAATCAAACTTTTGATAGATACAGGAGCCTCTAAAAACTATATTAAACCTCTTCCCGAGCTGGCGCATTGGAAACCAGTAAATAGCCCCTTTCAAGTTAAATCAATCCATGGACACACAAAAATTGAACAGAAATGTCTCATTGACCTATTCAGTGTAAAATCATACTTTTTCAAGCTAGAATCATTAAAAGATTTCGACGGCATAATGGCCTTGATCTACTAAAACAGATTAACGCTCAATTGATTTGAACAATAACATCATAAAGATGACCGGGGCACAGAGAAAATTGAGTTCACAACATGTCAACAAGTGAACCATTTTCAAATTAGTGACGCGGACGTTCCTGCCGCAGTCAGACTCACTTTCAATCAAATGATTGACCGAACGATTAACGCCTTTGCAGACGTTAACGAATCCCTACCGTACAATATCAACACTATTGCCACAATTCCAACTGACAACGAACCGGTATACTCTAAGCTATACCCGTATCCTATGGGCGTGTCAGAATTTGTCAACGCAGAAGTTAAACAACTTCTGGCGAATGGCATAATTAGACCCTCAAAGTCACCATATAACAATCCAATATGGGTGGTCGACAAAAAAGGTGTCGACGAATCTGGCCATAAAAAAAAACGCCTGGTAATCGATTTTCGGAAGTTAAATCAGAAGACAACTGACGATAAATACCCTATCCCAACTATTTCGACCATATTGTCGAATATGGGTAAGGCCCAATATTTCACAACACTGGACCTTAAATCGGGCTTCCACCAAATAGAATTGGCGGAAAGAGACAGAGAAAAAACTGCATTCTCTGTAAACAATGGGAAGTATGAATTTTGCAGACTTCCCTTTGGGCTTAAAAACGCCCCTAGTATTTTCCAGAGGGCAATAGACGATGTCCTCAGGGATCAAATTGGAAAAACTTGTTACGTCTATGTGGACGACGTAATAATTTTCTCCCCCAATAAGGAAGACCACATAAGACACATTGAATGGGTCTTGAAAAGCCTTAGGGATGCAGGCATGAGGGTTTCTCAAGAAAAGTCTAAATTCTTCAAAAAGGAGGTGGAATACTTGGGATTCACAGTATGCAGAGGTGGAATTCGGACATCGACCGACAAAGTGCAGGCCATAAAGAATTTCCAACCACCGACAACATTGTTTAACCTTAGATCATTCCTAGGGTTAGCAAGTTATTACAGGTGCTTCATAGCAGGATTCGCCAGCATTGCAAGACCCCTAACGGAGATCTTGAAAGGCGAAAATGGGAAAATAAGCGCCAACCATTCGAGGAAGGTGAAACTCGAATTAAACCAAACCCAGTTAGATGCCTTTAACAGATTAAAAGAGTTGCTAGCGTCCGAAGAGGTGCTGTTGGCATATCCCGATTTTAAAAGACCATTTGACTTGACAACAGACGCGTCAGGCCAAGGGCTCGGCGCTGTGCTATCTCAGGGCGGACGCCCTATAACAATGATCTCGCGCACATTGCGAGACAATGAGATTAACTTTGCCACAAATGAGCGAGAACTCCTAGCCATTGTGTGGGCACTGAAAAATCTCAGAAATTACTTGTACGGTGTTAAAAACCTTAACATCTACACAGATCACCAGCCGCTAACATTTGCGGTATCGGATAAAAATCCGAATGCCAAAATAAAGCGCTGGAAGGCTTTCATTGATGAGCATAACGCAAACATCATCTATAAGCCTGGCAAAGAAAATCTTGTGGCAGACGCTCTGTCTCGCCAGAATATCAACGCTCTGGAAGACACGGCAGAATCTGATGCCGCTACGATCCACAGCGAAGAGTCCTTAACTTACACAATCGAGACAACAGATAAGCCGGTAAACTGCTTCCGAAATCAGATTATACTGGAGGAAAGCACTGTCCCACAACACAAGACATATATCTTGTTTAGAACGAAAACCCGACACGTTATACAGTTTTCCGATCGCAACACATTAATACAAACTCTACGAGAGGTTGTAAACTCGAGGTGACTAACGCAATATATTGTGAACTTCCTATTCTAGCTTCATTCAACAAATCTAGTGAAGGAATTCCCTAACAACGTTTCGACATTCTAAAAGTTTCGTGATAGATATATCAGACGTTACAGAACAAAGAGAAATAGCTATAACGGAGCACAATCGCGCTCATCGCGCAGCACAGGAGAATGCCCAGCAAATACTTAGGGACTATTTTTTTCCAAAAATGGGCCGTTTAACAACTGAAATAGCAGCAAACTGTCGAGTATGCGCTATGAACAAACACAATCGACACCCGATCAGGCAAGAACTGGGGAAAACCCCTTTACCTTCATATTCTGGAGAAATGTTACACGTAGACATTTACTCCACAGATGGGAAATACTTCTTAACCTGTATTGACAAATTTTCCAAATTTGCTGTCGTCCAACCAATCCGATCACGAGCAATTGTGGACATAAAGGCTCCACTCTTGCAACTTTTAAATTTTTTTCCAAAGACAAAAACAATCTACTGCGATAACGAAAAATCACTAAACTCAGAGACCATCAGGGCAATGTTGTCAAACAACTTTGACATAGTGATCACAAACGCACCCCCCTACATAGTACATCTAACGGGCAGGTCGAGCGTTTTCACGGCACTTTAGGGGATATAAGTCGTTGCCTAAAAAATGGAAATCACATTGAAGATACTATTGACAGTACCCTCCTTGCGACAATAAAGTACAATAGGTCGATCCACTCGGTGACAAAGAAACAGCCGATAGAAATTATTCATAATATCCCTACAAACGTTGCAGTGCAGATAAAAAACAACCTCACGTCAGCACAAGAAAAGTCTTTGGAGAACATAACAAGAACAGGGTCCGAAAAGCGTACCAAATAGGAGAGAAAGTATGGGTAAAGTCTAACAAGAGACTGGGAAATAAACTTTCACCCTTGTTCACCGAAGCAGTGGTTGAAGCAGACCTTGGGACAACGGTCCTTATAAAGGGGAGGGTGGTCCATAAGGACAACCTTAAGTAAACCATTTGTAGAATTTTTTAACAAAAAAAAAACATCCTTTTTAATAACTACACTCTTTTACCTTAGGATAAAATATATTCTAGTTTTAAAAATAGTGGCTCTGACTAGAACTGAGGCGACTTCGAGACTTAATGACTATACGCACGCGGACTACATACCTATAATAGACGGGGACGTGACAATTTGGGACGAATACGGCTACATGGGACACACAACTAACCTGACGATATACGAGACATATGTTGACGAGACATGGAACTTAATAGACGGACTACCCAAAGACCATATGAGACAGGTACTTAAGACTGACTTACAACACATAGCCACTTTAATTAGTACCCTTAACGTTCACCATAGACAGGCCAGAAGCATAAACTTGATAGGTAGTGCCCTTAAGGTAATAGAGGAACCCCAATTTGATGATGGGAAGATAAAATTAAACAAGGACAATTAGTAGGTGAAAACAAGAAATGAGATAATAAAAAATTCAAGTAAGACTCAACGAAATTCAGAGTCTAATATCAAAAACCAGAAACGAGTGATTCTTTATTCTTGGCGAAAAAAGTATAATCAGACTTAGAAGATTTGATTTTAATTATGCAAAATAATTTATTGCACTACTCGACAGTGATGTAAAAGATAATGGATATGTAGGTAACAGACTATAGAGGTATTAATTTGGCTTTTAAAATCCCAATACTATTTTTTTAATCAAATTCCCAATAAGTTAATGAGAAATTCCCGTAGATAGTAATATAATAATAGATTTAGAAGAAGGCGACATGGTGGCCGATTGCGGGACAAAAACCTTCGCCGTGCGAGATTGCGCCTCTACAGTGAGCACCACCTTCTGCAAACAAATGCAGAAAACAACATGTGCCCAACAGTTGGTCTCAGGCGGCACTGCACAATGCGCTACACGTCTTGGGCATCTAAAGCCCATAATCGTAGTCGATGAAGGCGTCGTTATCATCAACAGCGCCACTATCGACGTAGTGGGCAGCACCGGAACTAGCCAGCAGGTCACGGGGACTTATTTAGTCGCCTTCGATGACCACATCTCATTGAATGGAACCCGTTACATAAATCATCGGGGTATTCTGAGAAAAAAACCAGCAGTTTCGACGTCAGGAATAGTCAACATCACACTATTCCGAGAACACCTGAGCCTTCCGTTCCTGCACGACCTGAGTTTGATTCTCGGTTTTAAAATATGTCAACGGAAGCCGACCAATGGGAAACCCGAGGACGGGTTTCAACCTACCCGGGGAGGAGTTAACACGCGCCGATCAAATAGTGCTGACAACAAGTCAGAACTTCTACACCGGACGCCGTTGCGACAGAGTTGCAGGCGAAATTAGACACCAGCACGCAGAAGCGGGCTGACCATCCGTGGGAGACGCAAGCTCAGCGGTCTGTCGGCTTGACCGACGGCAGCAATGGCTTGGACACCAGCACGCAGAAGCGGGCTGATCATCCATGGAAGACGCAAGCTCAGCGTTCTGTCGGCCCGGCCGCCGGCAGCGATGGCTTGGAGCCGCCGTTTAGTTTTATAAAAGTTTAGTTTATAATCTTCTCTCGGAAAGCTCACACGAGCAGTAAAATAAAAAGATTCAAAATAAAACACAGTCTTGTTATAATTTATACAACTAAAAATGCTTGTCGACCGTTTTAGTTAGTCTGTCAAATATTTGCTTGTATATTGCGCATACGCCTCGTTGTAGCTGGAATTTGATGCTGAAATGTGTCTAGTGGCAAATGCATAATACAGCGCGTTGACAATTCGATTAAGTTCCATAATTGTTGTGCAAATTATCAGAATATTAAATCTGTTTTTATCGTTTGCCAACTATCAGCGCATTAAAATGTCAATTATGTTGGACACCATCTTTCGCTCCACTCAGCCCAGCCCCATCAGAAACGGCCCGGAGCTCTTTGAAGCTCTTTAAATGATGCGGAATTAATGCATCGTATATTGTGATTTATTTTTCATGCATTTGCGATTGCATTGTTTATAACGAGCAAACAACAAATTTTATTAAATTCGACAAATACGAATATGTGTGAGTGTGAGAGGGAGAGTATTTGTGTGTGTGTTAGGTTGACTTGTATTTATCTAGTTATTGTCAGAGTTTGAAACTCATTTAAATTTTGATTTTTTTTATAAATGCTGCTCACGATACGGCAATCAAGCTCAGCTGAATTCTGTGATTATATCACAGAGCGTATTTGAAAAAAATATCAACACAGCAACAGCAGCAGGAACCACAAAATCAATTTCAATTGTCAACACAAAGTCACAAAAAGCGGCAAAGGGGCTGCAAAAAACATATATATGTATATATATACGTATACGTATAGAAATAAAAATAAAAGTACAGCAACAGCGCAATATCATAATAAAACTTTTAGCAACAAGGCAAGGACTACGACAAACAACAACAACAAAAACAACAACAACAGCAAGTAAGCAGTTGAGAAAAAATTGTTGTTGAGCAAAAAAGTTTTCCACTTTTTGTGACTTAAGGCGGTGAAAACTGAGAGCTAAGTACCGAAAGCTGAGACTGCGAATGTCTTGGCGCTGTCCAGGATCAGGATTCGTCAAGAATTTCGGACGTGGTGTGGGCAGCGCGTGCCTTAGAGTTTAGTGGTTTCTCTCTCTCTTTCACTCCCAATCTGCTTTTCTCCCTCTCTCTGTCTGTATTTCGAGTTATTAAGCTGCGAGCTGAGCAACTAATGAAGCTGTTTCCCTCCCGCCTCCTTGGCTATCCACGCAGCTGCCCCTTCTTGGGCCTCAGCACGAATTCCGATATGTGTTCTATAAATGGGACTCGATGCCTTAATTAAAAATGTTGCATACATAAATAAATACAGCAAATATTTGTGGTTAAATGGTTAACTAATTCAGCAAAAAGTGCGCTTAATATAAATATCACGTGACATGACATCAACGTCAGTTTTTCCACGAGTAAACAATTGGCTTTGTGAATTATTTGATTGGAAATTATATAAAATAGTGATGCACGGCTGAAGGAAAAAAAAGGAGGTTTAAAACTTCTGTTTAAAATTGAATAAATCATTTACTAATAATTTAAATTGACAGTTTCTTGCAGAGATCGAAGAGATTCTTGAATATCTAAAGCATTCTGGAGTAGATTAAAGTTTAGAAAAAGAAAATATTCACAAATAAAATATTGAAAATGTTAGAAGAGTTTGGTGCCAACGTTCAATTTGCTGTGATTAATCTGAATAAGTATAATAAATAATGAAAAATAATCATAAATAAATATGAATTTGTAGTGCTTCTTGTATAGATTCAATTTGCTTAGCAACCTAACTAACTAACTATATAAATAATGCAAATAAAATATTTATAAATAATTTCATATATGAAAATTAAATGAAAGAGTTTCTTGCAGAGAGTTTCTTTGCTTAAATCAATCTTAAAAGTAAGTCCTTTCCTCTACTAATATTATTCCTAAATCTAAACAGTCTGCAGCACGAATAGAGCTTCAGGAGGACCTAGACACAGCCTACACATACAAACTGTAGGAAATTTCATTTACAGTTTTGATGTTTGTAAATATAATCAGAGCTTGATTTAGGGACCATCAATAGTCGGGCAAATGATATTAACTACATATATACAGTAAACATCTTTATGTTGTTAGATTGAAAATAAGAGAAGGAATACAAATTCGATTCGATTTCCTCGAACTGCAATTGTTGTTCACGAGACTTTAAACTGGAGCAACTGCGCAAGCAAGCCGGGCCATGGCAGGACACAGGCGCACATCTGCACGCGATTGTGACCCAAACATCCGGTGCGAAATATTTATTTGTGCAACAGGAAGAAACTTGTGCCCAAGGAAGAGGGCCAGACCAGTTCTATAACGGAAATTGATTTCGCTTTAAGACGCCGCTGCAGGGAAGGGTACGCCAGAGCCAAGGTGCTGGCACCGAGCAAGGACTCGGCAGGCTCCGTAGACTCCGCAGACTCCACAGACCCCACAGCCTCCGCAGGCTGGGCCATTCCAACAATATACGCACATTTCCTGCGACAAATTTGCCAATCGAGGGGGGGGGGAGGGCGACGGCAAGTGGACAAACAGTTGGTATTCCGTGGCCTACGACTCCTGCCTCTACCGCCCCTACTGCTGCCCATGCCTTTTAAGCGAACTTTGACTTCATGTTTGCCACTCAATTTATGGGTCTATGGGTTTGTTAACTAAAAGTGCACATAAACAAGACTTTTTGCGTCAATTTTAATGGCAAACAATAAATTTGTAGTGGCAGCCGGTTGCAGGCATCCGGTCGCAGGCCGCATGCCGCATGCCGCATGCCGCATGCCGCATGCCGCATGCCGCTTGGCGAATCGATTGGCATCTTCAATAACATAACGCTACGTAGTGTTGCGTTACGTTACGTAACGCATGATATATTTGGTAAATGAACATGACATGTAAAAACGAAAAAACAAAAAAATAAATGAATTTCAAATAGAAATTGGCGAGAAATGCACAACATTTTCAAAGGGCAGACAACCTTTCATTTATATTGAAATTTATGCGCAACTCAGACACAAACACACGCACACACATAGCATATCTGCTGGTTGTGTTCAGGACAGACTCCTGCTACATCCACTACTCCTGCTGCTGCTGCTGCTGCTGCTGCTGTTTTTGCTGTCTAAATATTTATATTCATTGTGTCAGAGTGTTAAAGCGATAAAATGCAGTGTAAATACAAAGCAGGAGCATCCATAGCTCTGCCCCGCCTCCTCCTGCTGCTGCTCCCCCTCGCTCAACCAGCCCTGCCCACTGATTAGCTTGCTGCTGTGGAGCATTTCGGACTGCTGGGACCACAGCAACCATTCGAATTATTCATGCATTTAATTTTCGTGTAATTTGCAGCACGAATTTCATGTGCCGAGCCAGCTCGAAGCCAACCGAGCAACAAACCAAACGTTTGACGCTCCTTTAGAATCAGTTGCTCAATTCCTCTTGTTGCTGTTGTTGTTGTTGTTGTTGTTGCTGCATCTTTTTGGATGTGCAAGTGATTGTGAATCTGTGTCGTGGTTTTGTGGGCAAGCGAAAGTGCAGCCTGCACTTTATGGCTCTCCACCCCAACCCCCCGTCTCTCTATGTGTGCGTGTGTGCGGTCAGAGTGCAACACAAAAAGGACCCTAATATTGACAGAGGTTTCGGGTTTCGCCTTTCGATTGAATCAATTTTATTTGCAGCGCTCAGCAGTTCAAGTCTTTTGTCCTTGCGGCCAGCATTTGGCTATTGATTACGAATTCTATTTATTCTATTTATTCTAGCAACTCAAAACTGAAGCTTTGAGATTTTCTAATCCAAATAATTTAAATTGGAGCTGAACATAAAATTCAGTTAGTTAGTTATCCTCGGTAGATGACTATTCGAATGATCTCGCATCGGCTGAATATTGTGAGTTACCTATGCGAGATATATAGTTTAAAATCTATTTACATACTCGTATATCATGTAGGATTATATATGTAAATACGTTTACCCCGCTGATTTACATTAGAGAGACGAAGCAAAGCTCGCACCATCATCAGTCCATTTCCACTTGGAACAGGTCTGATCCATTGCTACGGTAAATCAATTTGTGAATCGTAAGTAAACCCCGATCTGGTACTGTGAGGTAACCCCCGTATTATCTTATGATCTGATCGGAGCCCGATTTCTTTCTATTTGCTTATATTTCTAGTTCAGTTCTAATTCTGCATTGTCGTTTGCGGACTTAAGAGGTTCTTTACTATATGGGACTTATTTATATGGGATTGAGATGCTCTGTGACTTGCAATACGATTTTCAGTTTCTGATGGGAATTGGCAATCAAGGCCAAAGTTGATACCCTAATATAAGAATTTATCGATTGAAATACAGTCGACTCTCATTATTTCAACCCTGCGATAATCACATTCCAGAGCATGCATCGATTAATGGATACTCTTGATAATATTCAGAATGAAGCTAAAGAATAGCCGATTTAGAGACAACAAAATTCAGACTCTTTATTTTATATGTATGTATATTATAAATGCAATAATCGAATATGGATTCGGTTCATCGCAACCCATCTCAATAAAATATTAATTACTGTGTATCATCTAACTAAGCGTGCCATCTCTATGCATATATACTTTATCTTACATGTCTAGATATCTCATCTAATGCGTACATCTTATATACAATATATACATATATGTATCTAGACATACATATCTATTCATTTATAGCCAGACTCTACCTTTCCACTCTGTTCTTCCCTAGTTAGCTTGCTAAGCATGTTCGCGCCTAACAGCCTTCCTCTGCCCTTTGTCTGCCCCCCTGGCTGCGCCCTGCTGCTCTTGCTCTTGCTCTGCCGCTGTTATCTGCTTGTGCTAATCAAAGTAACAACTATGGCAAATAGCTTAATTTGTAAGCCTTTTGCCACATTGCCTGCTGCTGCCAGGCAGCGAGTACGTGCAGTCAGCTAATTAGGCTGGCCGCGTTAAGACGATATGGCCAACTCTCGAGGCAGAGGCTGAAAAGTCGACGTCGCGACGCTTCGCTTGGCAGAGCAGCCAAGCAGCCGAGCGGCGAATTTAAGAGCTCAGCCAGAGCTTCTCACACTTATTATTTTCGCATCGAAAATATTGAGAACGACGCTGGCCCGGGCGGCAGTTATGATAATTCTGTCTTGGGCGCCCAGAGAGGAGGCGCCCGGTGTACGAGCTGCTTGATGGCCAGCAAGTAGTCGTCATCCATGTCCAGGTGCATGGCCATGCCCATGCAGCCGCTGCCTGGTGTATTACAAGTAATTTCCTTAATGATGTTGCGCCGCTGTGGTATTATCTTGTTTGCCAGGCCGGGTCTCCCCTCTCTCTCTCTCTCCCTATCCCTCTCACTCTAATGATAATTTATGCAAAATATATACATATGCCCGACTCCCAGTAAAATTGTGCTGCATATGAACGAACGACTCTCAGTCGCAGTCTGTGGTGCTGTGGCTCTCATGCAGCTTGTATGCATGCAGAACTTTCCCAGTTTTGAAGGTGGCACCGCCATCACCTGCCCCACCTGCCCCACCTGCACTGGTCTGGTATGCCTGCTCGGTCTGGTCGTCATGTTGGCTTGTTTTGGTGTCTGTGTGGTCCAATTTACACGATTTCACTTTGGCAGCATCGCTTGTAGCAAAAGCTACTGCACTACTCCCAGCTCCTAACACCCAACTGATAGCTGGTAGCTGGTAGCTGCTTCTAATATCCAGGCCGACCCCCGTATTCCGTATTTTCGCACGGGTTGCTTGCATTTATGGTTTGCTGGTTAGCTAGTTGTCTGTGCACTGAATTAACTAATGACCAACTTTTCACACAGGTGGAGAGGTGTAGGGGGGCGGTCCTGGTATGCTAATCACTCGAGCGAATAGAACTCGATCCGTGTATACACGCGATTAATTTACTAATTTCTATGTAGGTAATGTGCTTAAAAGCCATGTGTAAGCCAAGATTGGGCTAGTTGGTGTTGGACCTAGGTCGGATGCTATTCCATATTCATTCGAATCCATTGCATTCGCATTAGAAAACTGCCCGTTTCCTGCTCCCGCTCGCATCCATTATCCTTGAGCGTTTCACAAGTGTTTAACGTCTAATTAAGTGCCTGGCGTAGAAGTATCTACAAGTTTGTTTTCCCACCGCTTTCGAGTGCGCAAAGTGCCGGCTAAAGCTGCAAGAAGAGGAGGAGGAGCAGGAGTAGCAGCAGCAACTGGCAGTCGAAGCAGCTCAGGCAACGCGTTTTTAATTAAGTTTTTGACACTTGCAGTCAGCGTCGAGAACTTGCCTGGGTGCTTCAGCTGCTGCGTGCATCAAAAAGTACAGTTACTGCAAATGCCGATAGCGATAACGATAACGATAACTCTGCAAAACTCTTTGCAATTAGCAGAGCTCTGAGCTTTCGCATATGAATCATGCATGCAAGTGTTTTCTATTTGCTTCAAGTTATGTGAAATCTCAGCCGAACGTGTTCAAGTTGATCTCTTTGCAGACTGTCTAGCCCTGGCTGGTTGCCTAACCCTATAGCATCCACTTTTCAATTCAATTTATGATCTTTAGCCCAGCAAAGCCCTCACAAACTGCTTTTTTAATCCACTCATTGTTTGTGCTCGCTCGCTAGCGCCGATAAGCGACGTGTGTCAAGTGCCTTTCCAACTTCCAACTTTGGAAGCTTTGCAGTAGTCGCTGAGAGTACGCGTAATGGGGTAGAGTACTGGGGGTTGGGTGAAGTCGCCTTTGACATTTTCACGAGTTGCATAAAATAAATTAAAAACTGCTTTATGGCAAACACTTTGCATTTGCATTTCGCTTTTGTCGCGTCAGTTTTGGCTCGACTCAAATGAGTGGGCCGCCGAAAAGCAGCTCCAGACTTGGGATCCGGCCCGCTCGGTCCGTAAACTGTATCGAAGCGGTTGCCTTTGTGCGGCAGTCGCCTTTGATGTGCGCTTAATGGAGTAGGCGGCAAGTAGTGCAGAATTCAGCGAGCTTGGCATTTTTCATAAGCACAAACACGGGACAGGCGACATGCGACAGGCGACAGGTGGCAGGTGAAGCAGTTTTGTGGCAGCCACTGACAGCGGCAGGTCGCTCGCAGTCCAAAGTCAACAAAGGGTTAGAATGCTCACATCGACACCAGCTTCCTCTGGCTCACCACGTGGTCTGCCTGTCATTGGGTTTAATTTCCGCTGCCGCTGGTAATGGCAGCGAGGCAGCGACTCAACGAGGCAGCTGAGACACGCAGACATACCGCTGGGCCAAATTGAAATTCCTGTGCCCCAGCTCCGAACCCGTACCCGTACCCGAACCCGAGCCCCTGCCAGAAGAAACTGGGTCACAGCCAATACGCACCCAGGACGAGCGTTCGTCTTGGCATTTGGGTATTTATTGTGACATTTTTATAGCAAGCAGCAGCAGCAATAGCTTTGCGCGCACTCTGACATGGGGCCTCCATAGCTGCCCCTACTTGGCCCAGCCACCAGCCACCAGCCACCGGCCCCCGACCCTGCATTGAACACGCATCGAACAAAGTTTCGGGCTGCATTTGGTGATTTCCTGTCCCGGGCGTTTGTCTGACATTTTTATGTTTTATTGTTTGAGTTTTGTCTCTCGCTCTCTGTCTCTATCGCTCGTTTTTTGTTGGATTCCGACTGCTGAAATTTTTGAATATTAAAGTGATTTAGTGCCCGCCGTGCGCCAAGTTGAAAAATTGTGAAAAATCGCTGGCTCGCTGGAAAAACGCATCGCATCGCATCGCAGTCAGAGAACCAGAAACACACACACGCACGCACACGGTGCTGTACGGTCGCCTGGGCATGTAATCCATAAAACGTTTTAATTAATGACAACAATATGCGGCGTTGTTTAAAGAGCACGAGGCGAGCCGACTTTTGGTTAGGCACTGCTAGGGGGTGGGGGCATCGGGAAATTGGTGTAGAATTCGACATTCGTCGGAGATTTGTGTGAAAATGGCTTAAGGGCCGCGGCGTCGCTGTCAGCGTTTATATTTTGAATGAGTTACGTATGAATTTTCATTCCCATTTTCCTTTTCATTTACATTTACATTTTCATTTTAATTTACATTTACATTTCCATTGGCATTGTGTGGGCGACTGAAACCTAAAACCAAAAATAAGGCAGCGTACGGACAAAGTCAATTAGATGGAACGAGAACAAGAACCAGTCGACGTGGATGCCGGAGGCTGAGCTGGCGCAGCTCCGTTGGTAATAGCGTGACAAATTGACGTATCGATTTGCATATTCCGTATAGTCAGACGGAGGCAAACAATGAAAGAGCCCGAGACAGGCGCAAGACAAGTGAAGCAAGTGCCAAAAGGGTTTTGGGCCCTCGTCTCCTGCTCCAGTCAGGATGATCAATTTCAATCAATCAACTGCTGGATGACTGCCTGGGCCGGGCCCCATATCAAAGTCACGCCCCACCTAATAAAAGCGCGGAGCCGGACGGGCCACTCAGGCACCATCATAAGCCCTTATTCATGCCAATGGATGGGAGTAGGAGTGGGAGTGGGTATGGGGCCAGATTTGAGCAAAGTTTACACAAATAATTTGTGTTTATTTTAACAGCTACTGCGACGCTTAATGTCCCAAGGCTCCGACAGCTGCGACAGTTCCCACGAGGCACTTAATGGCCTCCGGCAGAAAGACGCCGGCGCTGCAGCACTCGCTCGCTCGGACTTCCACTGATTATGCAAAGAAACGTCGCGCGGATCAAGCAGCAAGTGCCACGAGCTGCCTCCTCCTGCCAGTACGTGGCACGCAGCATACTCTGTGTGCTGGCCAGCTTAAAGCCTTAAATGGCTGCCAATTAGGAGCACCCAGGCCCGCCCGCTCCTCGTGCTCGTCGAGCGTACATTATTTTGCGTCCAACCACAGGCAGCTGCTGTCCGAGCGGCGGTCGACCACTCCTGCTCCACCTTTTCTGGTTACTGCGGTTGCCTGACCCCACCGACTGACCTCCACGTGCTCCCAAATCCACACGCTCATCGATATTAACTTATTAATGGCCAATAATGAGAGCGGGCAGACGGAAGAGCCAGAGAGCAGCAAAAGTTAGCATCCACCGCCGTCAAATGGCAACTCAATTCGGTTAACAATTCGCCCTTACCTAAGCTAGCAGAGTCGAGGTCAAACTATTTATACCGCAACCGCAGTTCGTATACCCTGTGAAACGCATCCAAGGCCAAATATTAAGTAGATCTTGATGCTATTTAGATAACTTCAATTTGCATTTATTTATTTCAATAAATATTTTATTTAGTTATTATAGGTGGACTGAAAATGAATTTAGTAAATTAGAGTTTTCACAAAATACTCTTTCCATATGAGAATATCTAAATTAGATGAATCGAATAGACTTAGGAGGAGAGGATGATGAGATGACACATGTTGTAAAAAGATATAGAAGCTGCTTATTATTTATTTAGATTAAGGGTACCTCCATGAGAGCAAAACTGAATCACATTGAATGCTAGATTGTAGATTATATAGTATACACCATATATGGGTTTTAGGGACCAGAGTCAACCGCAACGGAATATGATGAATTTGAATTATTGAATAAACTTTAAGACAGCATGAGCTGAATGAAAAATCATATATATATACTTATGAATATTCGGTATATTGCTTAGGAAATCAGGTTGAAATTTTAATTCCGTTGTTCAAAATTTAGATTTTTGTAGAAAAAAACTACATTTAAAGGATGAGGTAGATTTACGTTAAACAAAAGTTATCCAACCGTGTCAAATTGAATGAAAATTGGGATTTCATTTTTATTCGGGTCATGAGATTTCAAATGTCAAAGGCTGTGAATATATGAATTTAATTATAAAATCGATATGCATATGACATATTTTGTAATTACTATTAGGATTCAAAAATTAAAAAACAAAAAAAACAAAAATTATACAGTATTTGTCGACACACCGTATATATAAAAATAAGTATTTATATACATTTGTTAGGATCAGACGAGATTTTTTGGCAAATATGATTTAATTATTTTACGAATGTTTATTAAAAACTTTGTTTGAATTAGCTTTTTATTTATTGATGTAAATTAAGTGACTTTGGTGTTAATATTGAAGAGTTTGTTGCCAGATATTGAACAGATATGTAAAGGAAAAGAGTAAAAGGAGTAGTAATAATAGTAGTAGTAGTAGTAGTAGTAATAGTAGAATTAGTTTTAGTTGCAGAAATAGTAGCAGTAGCAGAACAGTTGTAGTAGTAGTACTAGTAGAACTAGTTTGAGTAGTAGAAATAGTATTAGGAGAAAAATAGTAGTGTTAGTAGTAGTGTTAGTTAATAGTTTTAGTAGTAGAAATAGAAGTAGTATCATAATAGCAGTTGGAGCAAAATAGTAGTAGTTGTAGAAAGAGTAGTAGTGGTAGAAGCAGTAGTAGTAGAAAGAGTAATAGTAGTAGCGGCAGTAGCAGTTTTTGAAAGAGTAGTAGTAGTAGAAGCAGTAGTAGTTTTTGAGTGAGTAGTAGAAGCAGTAGTAGTTTGTGAGAGAGTAGTAGAAGTAGTAGTAGTACTAGATTTAGTAGTAGTAATGTTAGAAATGGTAGTATTAGAAGATCTAGCAGCGGTAAAAAGAGTACAAATAGTAGCAGTAATAGTAGTACAAATAGTAGTAAGAGCAGAAATACTAGTATTAGTAGCCGTAGTAATAATGATAACAGTATTCGTAGGAGCAGTAATAGTAATAATAATAATAATAGTAGAAGTAATAACAGTAGTAGTAATAATAATAGTAATAATAGTTGATGTTCTTAGTCAAATTTCTTCAGCTCAACTAAATTAATCTTGCTTAAATAATCTTGCATCTAATCAGTCGATCAATGATTTTCAGTTATTTACTCATTTCAATCGAGTAAGAATGAACTTAGCACAATACAAGTTTTATCCCAGTTTTACAAGGGTATCCGAGGGTTCAACTTACTCTAGTTCTCCGGCTGCTAAGCGGCGTTCAGTTCATCATATGATTACCAAGAATCCGCACCACAATCCAGCGTCGAGTGGGGGCCAAGTGGGCAATCATCCATTGCGAACAATCAGCCAAGCAGCCAAGCAACGTCTTCTTCTTCCCGTTGTAGTCTCTGTTGTTGTTGTTGTCGTTTTTTCTGCCCATTTTGCTACGGGATTTAAATGCAAATTTCTGTCGACATCGGCGCACTAAATGCGACTTGCAAATTAATGAAATGAACCTTTAACTTGAGTTTAACTTGGCGCCTTTTGCGAGAGATAAGGCGCCGCCAGCAACATCAACAGCAACAGCAACAGCAACAACAACAACAACAATGTAGCAATCGGCAATTGGAGCATAAAGAGCAACAACAACAATAACACCAACAACAACAACATCTATGAAAATGGCGCCCAAGTTTAAACAAAGTTGATTATGCATGCATTCGGTTTCAGCAGCACAGAATTTTTGGCAGCGCTCATTTTATAGCCACGCCTCTTGCCACTTAAGATACACACCGCCCACCCATCCCTCTCGACCCCCTCGACCGCCCTAAGCGTACCACCCACTTCCTCCAGAGGCACCGCAGAATTTTGACTTTTGCATTTTGTTGCGCAATTTAGGGGCGAAAGTTCAAGTTGGTTCCGCATTCAGCTCAGCAGCTCCTCATTCCTCCTCTGTTCTACCCCCGTCTCCCTCCCTCTCTCTCTCTTGCTCTATCTATCTCTGCTCTGTTCAGAGGTTTTGTTGGGCTTGTACTAGTTGTTAGCTGGTTGGGTTTTTGGTCTAATTCGTTAGCCTGCCATGCAGCAAATGCTTTATGGTCATGAAGTGCGAAAGTGGGAAATATGAAAATGTTTCTGTTTTATCTAGGTTTTTATCTCTTAGATAACATCAGCTTATAATTTGATGTCTTTCCCTATTCTCAGAAGATGACTTTATAATTTGTCAACTACTTAGAAGATTGCAGGACTATTACGTGAAATGAAATGAGTAAAGCAATTTAAGGATTGGAATAAGCTTATGCATATAATTAATATATGATTATAATTGTAAGATCTAAACTAATCCACTAGTGTATAATACTTCTAAAAATCTGTTTCGTTTATTACTTATAATGTATTAAAGGGAAAGAGTACCCTGATATATACATATCCTATAGTATATAGCTAAACTAACCAAACGATTAATTGTACGGAGAGTTATTCCGTTCTTTTATTAATCAGCGCAAAACATATTAAAGTTGTCTACAAACTCAATATAATAATCACTATTCTAATAATAATATTCACTACTCTATTTTATTTTATGTTTTGAGATGTGTCAAACTATCCTAGTCTTAATCTACTCATACACATAACCTTTCAAACATACATGCATATGTATCGATTATTATGTATATAATTGTTTGTTTATAGGGTATTAACAAAATTAAACAGAGTATTGATAATATAATGATTCAACTTCAACAACTTCAAAACACTGTGATTACTTAAGCTTCTTTTATGATTGATCTTTATTTCTATCAACGTTCCTCTCAATCTGTCTTCTTCTTGAACTGGTGTTGCGCTTCTTTAATAAATCATAAATAATAATTAAACTTAAGAAACAAATGCGTTTAATTAACCTTCATTTCAGATTTGAGCCTGATTTCCTGAACAAATTCGACAGCTTCCAGCAATTTCTGTAAGGTTTATTGGAAATTACAGGTCATAAACTCAGAAGGCAGAGCACGCAATACTTATAAAGAAAGATTAATCTGATGGCCATATGGGATTGACTGCGTTATCAAGTTCAAGTTAACCATCATAATTCGATTAAATATTCCTTAATAAATTTGCATAATTTTGATATAATAAAATTGCAAATTTTTTGTAAATGTTTAGTTTAAATTATTTTATTTATTAAGCTAAACATACAATTAATTATAATATATATAGACCTATAATATTATAGACCTAGTTTTTGACTCAAGTACTCATCTGTTTTTTTTTTTTTTTTTAACTAATTACTCTGTGTGCGCCTGCCATGGTTGACCTACATATATTAACGAAGTCTCTTTATTCTAAAAGCCAGCTGTAGCTGCTAGAGCTCAGGGCAAAGCCCACTTTGGCCGCCGTAGCTGATTCCCCATATTAAGAGCTCTTAACGTATGCCAGAAAAAGGACTCTCATTTCATCTGTTCGCATCTATCTCGAAGCCAAATGCAAATTGCTGCCAGCTAAAATAATTGCTTTGGCACACACGCACACTTAAGTCGCCGGCCCCTTCCCGCCTCCGCCCCTGCCTAGGCACATCCTGCGGCGCTTAGTCCGGGTTCCGCTCGATGCCGACCCAAAAGTTGGACGTTGCCAAATGTACAAATGCGAAGGCATTTAAATTTGCCCAACTTTGCGCTCCGATGCTTTAACTTCTGACACCTACGAGCCGGTGGGCGAGGCGAGGTGGGGCGTGGCGGGGCGAGGCGGGTGCCTGCTACAGGAAGCAATGAATTCATTCATTTGTTTACTCGCTCAAGTGGCAACTTCATTTTGTAAACACTTTCGTTTACATGCAACTTTTTTTTTGCAAGCAACAAAAATTCTCCCAAAAACAGCAACCGATGCGCTGGCAGGACGCGGGGTTGCGGGGCAGTGAGCGGTTGTGTAAAGGCAGCCCACAAGTTACATATCCTTTTACACACACAGCCGACCGCTGAGCCGGGCGCTGAAGGACCAAAGCGACGCGCTGCGCTGCGCCGCCTCCTGCCACTGCGGCTCTCCAGCTACAGGACTCCCTCAGCTTCCCCGGTTTCTCTTTGAGTTTCTCTGGTTGTTGTTGTTGCTGGTGTTGCTGTTGTTGTTCTTGTTGTTGTTGTAGTTGTTGTTTCACAGCTTCGCTCGGGAGGTTTTGGCAAAGTTTCGTGTTTTACTTTTAGTTTGTGGCTTTCCTGGTTTTATCTTCAACTTAATAAAATGCCGTCAACAGTTTTAAATGCAAATTTTCAGCTGCTGCAACTGCGTGCGGTTGCAATCTCTGAGCCAGCCCCAGTCCCAGTCCCTGCCCCAGCCCACCAGCTCTAACCCGTCTTATTTCCCTCAGTTTCCCTACTTAACGCAAATGAGAATTGCAAATGATTATGCGCAACGCTTTAAGCACAATGCGTGAGATGCGTATCTCTGATCCCTGGGCGAACTTTAAGATATTTTATCAATTTCTGAGCAAGTTTCTGGAGCTTAGAAACTTGCTAAACTTCGCATTCCTTTGCCCCGCACAGGCCACTCTATTTGAGACCTGAAGCGAGCTCCTGAAATATGTGCTTAGCTCTGCAGCTAGTTGCCATTGGGGATATCCCAGTTGTTGTTAGGGAAAGGTCAAGCGTGTGCGGTTGGGCGGCGTTTAAGTCGAGGAATTCCCCTTTAGCACGGAATGTTTGCAGTTTGTCCCAGTTAATGAGCTGGAAATGCTAACTTCTTATAAGGCCCCAGCTGTTGCTGTTGCTGCGGAATCTAAAAGTGAAAAGGCGTTGCTCTCATACGAAAATATGACAGATATTTAAATAAATCGAATTACATACACACTGCATAGACTAAAGACATAATATGTAAGTTAAGACTATCGACAATCTAAGGAGGCTGGAGAGTTCAGTCAGACATTCAAGGAGAGAACCTGATCAGTAGACCTGGGAGCGCTTAACTTGTATAAGACATAAATATTGTTGAAGTCGTCTTCAATTTGTTAGATTATCAGCTACGATTATCACGTACTTTATTTCTAATCTCTTATGACGATTCTGAATGATTGATTTTATAATCATCAATAATGCAATAATCTATATTGAAATTCATTTGAAATTTGATAAATATCATAATTAAAATCGCACAAAAGCAAACATATTTAATTGTTTAATTAATATAAATGTGTTATCTTCTACTTTTGTCCAAGCTCAAACTTTTTGGGCTGACTCTCCTCTAAGAACGTCGAGCGCATCCCAATCATATCCATGTTTCATATTATTAAACAATTCAATTGAATTTCTGAAAAACACCACAAGGAAATAAAACAAAATTGAAAGCAAAAAAAAAAAAAAAAAAAAGACAACAACTTACTTCAAAGTGTCAAAGCAATCAACAGAGAAATGTGGGAAAAGTTTCGAGAAAAACTTCTCGACACGTACTCAGGGGCAAGGCGGGGATGGGTGCCACGCCCACGCAGAGCAGAAAGAACACTTCTAATTAGTAGGAGAAATACAAAAAAAAAATAATAATACAGCAAAACACACAGAAACAAAAATAAAACAGGGTGTCAACGCAGAGACCATTCGGGCCATACAAATTTATGATAATAATTCAGCACAAGGCAATAAAGCAACGAAGTCAACAACAACAACAACAACAAAGTCTACAGCAGCAGCAACATCCGAGAACAAATACAATTGAAAATTTATTTAAATCAACAAAAAAATTGTTCGCATATAAAGTAATTAAAAGTTTGCATTTATGGCTTTTGTTTAGAGTCGGAAAAAAGAGAGAGAAGCAAGTGAGAAGCCAAGCCAGTCGAAATTCAATTCTAGGACTTACTCCATGTTGTTAGGGTTTGGGTTTCGAGTGGGAGCTACATTTGTGTTTTTACTAATTTCATTGAAGGAATCTTTTGCATCTATTTGATTGCTGAAATGTTGAACAATTGATTGACTGAATCATTGACTGACTGATTAGCTGACGGACTGGGTAAGATAATTAAATTGGCAATTGACTGGGCATGCCCGACTGGGGGATGCCCTATGAAATCTATGTATCAATCATTATATTCATTCATGTATATATATATATATATATATATATATATATATATATATATATATATATATATATATATATAATACTCAAATGATTTAAGCTATATATGTCCCTGTTAAAGATGAAAAAGCTCAAGATATATCAGTTAAGATATACACACCAAGATCAAGATATATCCATCTAGAAACACTGAAGAATTATATTATTTTGCTGAAGAAATATGTCATATGATATTATGAAGTAAACGTGAATAATTGTAATTTATAAACTCCAAATTCATCATTTTCTCTGTTATAATTTGAATTTGCTTTAAAATACATTAAAACACTTATATATGAATTAAAAATTTAATGAAAGATAAGATCAGGTCTTATTATGAACATTATTCAAAGAGTTCTTTTTTTTTTTTAAGTACTAGGCCCAATATCTTAATGACTTGATTACAAATTATATATGAAATAATATATAATGAATGAGTTCAAATACTTCAGTATTGCAGAGCTCAATCTTAAAATTTTGATGGTTTTTCAATTTAAATGAAATATTTGGTTGAATGGAATCACTTTATGTTTGACTCTGTATTAGCACAAGCTGTAAAAAGCGTTAAGTTGATCGCCAATTAGACAAACAGCGCAAGCGAACAGAATGGGAAACAGAACGAGTGAGGGAAACAGAGTGAATGAGAGAGAGAGAGGGAGTCAAGGAACGCAAGTCGCCTTTAGCTGGCAAGTTTAATTAGCAGACGTTTCTGTGGCGAACGTGGCGTATGGTTAATTTCGCTAAAAGCGCGCTTGGCGCTTCCACCTTTACATTAAATCATTCACATTTGCATTTGCATTAGCAGCGCCTGCCGTAAGCCACCTCCTCCGCCTCCGCCTCCGTCTCCGCCCACCAAATGCAAAACAGGCTGGAGCTTCTTTGTTCCCGGTTAACGAATCTATACAAAAGCAATAGAAAGCCACTGATGTCAGTATGAGCTAAACGCGACGAGAAGATACCCTATATATATTGTAGATTGTCTGTATTATAAGTAACTCGACTTGATTCCTTCTGCTAGTTATATTTTCTCACAAAAAGAAAAAACATGCCCTGCTTACCCATTTACCACGGGTATTTCAAATAGAAACAAAAAAGAAAGTGCCACTCAGCAGTGACCGACTGCCAAATGCTCGCTCAGGGCTTACGAAAAAATAGGGAAATTTTATTTCAAAATTTATCATCAATGTCGATTTATAATATTTAGATAATGTAGAAATAAAATATAAGGCATATTCTTGAGTCGTACCCCCTAGAGAAAATAAAGTGTTTGTCAGATTCCTAATTTTTGCTTAATCAATCATAAGTCAATTTAAAGCTTCTATATGAATTGACCTCGAGTCCTATGGAGCTTAGAAGATGAAGTCAACAGAAAAGGATAACAGTAGATAAATCAAAAAATGTTTTCACATACTTTAATCCAAATATGCCCTTTCTCTTTGATGAACGAGTATGTATATGGAGCTATGAAAGTAAAGAAAATGTAAAGCTATAACTATCGCATTTGAAAAGAGGAGAAACTGTGTTAGTCGTGGAGAAGTCCCTTGGCAAAAACAATGCTGGAAACGAGCTAAAAACTAGCTAAAAGCTGCATTTCCGCTTGGATTGACTTGCACGAGTCCTGCGACCTGCAAACGTGAGGATGACGGGATGGCTAGGCAGCCCGCCTGCCTGGTATGTTTCATTGTGGCACGAAACTGCAGTTGCAAGCAACTCAAACAACAATGGAGTAAAGAAATGCGAGCCAAAGCCGGAGCCCAAAGCTAGGAGTTTTCCTTTTTTTTTTGTTGCTTGCTGCTTGATGCATTAAGAGCTTCCAAATGAGGTTTACTTTATGGATAATAAGTTAATTCGCTTTTAAATAAGTTGGTCAAACAGTGCGATAGTGAAAGCGACTTGACGAAAATAAATAAAAGACAGCAGAAAAAGCAACCCGGTAAGTCGACGTGCGTGGGTAAGAGAGAGAGAGAGAGAGACAGAGAGAGAGAGAGAGAGAGAGAGAGAGAGAGAGAGACAGTGCGTGGAAGACTGAGAGAATTTCTTTAAAGTCTAACTTTAGACTATTTATATATCTAGAATCACACACGGTAAAGCATTTGTTCATGGTCCCTATAGCATACTAATTGATATAACATATATAAATAAGGAACTAGCTGAAATACATTTGTAGAGAATATAATAGACATAGAAATACACGCATTTATATAGAGAAAATATCTCAAGGATTTAGACTGCGTGTAGTCAGGTGAATTTTGGGAATCACATAAAACTGAAGAAGGAATAGCTAGGGGATAGAGATAGGAAGAATATGAGATGAAGATACGAAGCAAAATACTGAAATATCCATAGAGAGAAGAAAAGACTGAAGCTGAAATCAAAATTTTCAAATTCAATTACTCACAAGCTTCGATTTAACTATAAATGCAGTGAGAAGTGAAGTAGGAAATCGGATATTGCTAGAGAAAAGTAGATAAAAGGAAATACAGACGGTAAAGGTAGGTAAAAAGAAATAGATAAACATTGTAGCATAAGCATTTTCATAATATGCCATCGGATGCAGAGATAGCTTTAAATTATATAATATTCAATTGTATGCTATAGACTAAAGTAGAGAAAAGAATGACGAATAGAAGAAGCAGACATGGATTTTGAATAAAAGTCATAATCTCTCACAGCCCAGAGTAGTTAATTGTTAAACCGAGCTCAGCGAAATTAGCAAAGAATAAATGAATGAAAGAGTCAGAGAGAGAGAGAGAGAGAGTGAGAGAGAGAGAGAGAGCGCGCGCGAGATAGAAGAAGGGGATTAGAAAGAAATAGGATTACTTTTAGCCAGCAATGAGCTGAATAAATAAATATAGCAAAAAGTGAACCATAAGTAAAATGGAACAGAAAAAGCTAAAATTAAAGTAATCTCTCTCTCCCTCTCTCTCTCTCTCTCTCTGTCTCTCTCTTTCTTTGCCAGCAATGAGTTGAATAAGCAAATATTAAAGAAATAAATGAAATGAAACAGAAAAAGCTAGAATTAATGAACATACCCTCTCTCTCCTTATCCCGTTAATCTTTAACCAAGTGTGACAACGGAATAGTAGAATCAACGGGCCGCTACTCCCCACTTCCCCATTTCGAGGGATTTGCAGCACTTTGGTCGATGCCATTTTAGCATTGCAAAGGCATAATTCAAAATTTAAATTGGAATAACATTAATGCACGGAACGTTAAGTGTGCTTAGCGCAAAGCCAAATGCATTGCATAATTTGCCGCGTTGAATGTTTATTTATGAAAGTGGCGCCGTACATCCCCTACCCACCACCCCGTCACCCAAAAAAAAATGAGAGATGAGTCTCCACTTTGATATCCAAATTGCGCCATTTTGGCTATTAACGCTTAGTGCTGGTCTGACCGTGGTGGGGGCAGGAGCGGGGTGCTTCACTAATGCATATTCAAATTGGGCAAGTGTTAAAACTGAATGCAAATTAACAAACTCTTTTAATAGCAGCTTCCCCGCACTGAGAGCTGCTGATTTTGTATTTTGTTGAACGCCTAATTGAATTGAAAATAAAATTTCGAATTTGCCAAAATGCAGTCCAAATAAAATGCACAAAATTATGGAGCGCAATTAGTAAAACTTGTTGTTGCTGTTGCTGTTGCTCTTTAAATAATGCGAATACTTGTTGATAATTAATTGAATTATGCCGGATATTCAGCCTCGCTGCGACGCTCGCTTCTGCACAGCTCGCAAAAAATGCGAAGGCAATAAATATTAATATCGAAATTGCAATTAAATGACACTTTAATCTTAAATTCATAAACGTTGCCCATAAACTGACGCATCAATTATTTAACAAAGTGCGCAAAGTTTTGCAATTTCCATGCCACGCCTACAGCCGTCAGCAGTGCAGCAGCACACGCCTCCTGCAATTCTATAGATGCGCATAAATATAATGAAATTAAATTAAATGCATACGTTGCGCATACGCCACGTTAACTGTTGCTCCTTCGTGGCGGGCATGGCAAGTGTGGCAAGCGTGGCAAGCGTGTTGGCCGGATCGAGCTGCAGCTGCAGGAGGTGAGCGGGGGGCGCTGTAGCTATAGCTGTAGCTGAGTTGTGTATACGCCCGTGTGTGTTAACGACCTCCATGGCAAAAGTTTCACCATCTTTTGGCAGCCTTTGGTCGCGCTGCAAATTTCATAAAAATTAAATAGAAACAACAAGAATGCATGCAAAAAATGTGTATGCGTGTGTGCGCAGGTGGGCGTGGCATGCCAGCAAAAATTATGTACTTAAAAAGAGCTTGAGCAACTTTACTTTATGTAATGGCATTTATGAAAATGCAAAACTCGTTGAGCAACTGCTGCAGTAAGCCACGACGCAAGGTGTTGAATGGGTGATGAAACGAGGGGACGAGGGGATCGAGGGGCAATTGCATTGGGCAAGTGTGAAGTAACTAAGCCATTGTCGAATAATGAGTGCAAGTGCTGAATGCGGCAAGTTAAATGTATATCATTTAAGTTGTCAACTTTTATTGCGACATAACCCAGCTGGCCGACAGCCAGCTGAGTGCTATGAAACTCCATTAAATAAATAAGTCTGACAAGTTTCTTAAATGGCGTAAACTTCGTGAGAGAATTTTACTCATTTACATTATGAATACGACGTAGCCTAATGAGCAGAATGTGTATATAAATATAGAATGAGAACTGTAACCATTTTGAGAGTTCTCTTATTAGACCTGGCATTAACAACATGGGTTCTCGTCTATAAGAGGCAAAGCTCGAATATTTATTAAATGGATCATTTATATCAATATACACATAGCGATATCTTGACTCAAATAAAGAGAAACAATGTTCAATTGGTTATAGATATATGTATATGTGTATGTCTCTCTCTTTTTGAAATAAAACATATCTTTTATGGTAAGTTCCTCCATCCTTACTGCTTAAAATGTTTATATATATATTCACGCCTACGAATACGAATCTGAGTCAGTGTTTAAATTACTCTCAATATATAGCTCCATTCGAACTTGTTCCTGTCTGCGCCATTCTCTTGCTCCCTTTTGACTGTTGCTCTCTTTGGCAGAGAACTGAATGAAAGGCCATTACCCTTTTGTGTTCGCAGGCTGCGAGCACATTTGGACTGAAATGCCAATTCGTGTACTCTTAATGGTGGACAAGAGAGATCCCAACGGCATTCACTCCACATACACGTCCACGTCTGCGGCCACGTTCAGAACTCAATGAGCCGCAAATTCATTGGAAATTATTTGTACGTCAAACGATTAGAGGTTCGTCTCATCCCATCTCTGTCCATCTGTCCGGCTGTCCGGCTGTGTGTTTGACTGGTGGAGTGGATGCTAATGCTGATGTTTGGCACATTAACTAGATTGGCCGCAGTCCAAGCAACAATCGTCAATTGTTGGGCACATAATTGCGAGGCGAACGTGAGGAAAGGCCAAGAAATTCAGCTAAATACCAAACAATTTGCCAGAGCTTGGGGAAAGTGCAGTCGATTTGTCAGTGCTGGACAACCCTTCAGCGCATTCTCTTCCATGTTTCGTGTCTCATTCTCTTGAGAGACAAGAGACAAAATCCAGCGATTTCCTGCGGATTTCCGGCAAACAAATTCAAAGTTTGGTTTTGATGCTTCTGCTGGTCTGGTTTGTGTGTTGTTTTTCTGCTCTTCTTTTTGTTTTCTTCTTTTTTTCTCCTTTCTCACAAAGTTTTCGTTCATAAAACTCGGAGCAATCTAGAGCCAAGACTGCAGACTTCTTTCATCTTCGAGTGTCTGGCGCTGAGCGAAATTTCTTGTTTACGAGCAAATAGTTGTTGTTATTTTAAGTTTCATTTTGTTGTTCCAAGGACTCGACTGCACCATCAACTTTACTCAGGCCCCACAGCCAGTGCGGAAATTAAGTTTCTCAACTCTCCCTTTCTCTCTCACGCTCTCACGGCCAGCACCCTCTAGCCGGGCGGCAATAAGTGCGATTTTTGACGATTTGGCTGCGCTGATGATGGCCGGAGATGGAGGAGACTTCACTTCACTCGGCTTTAGAATATGTCTTTAACGATGCATCGCCTCTTTTTGGCATTTAATGCACAGCGGCTTAAGGGCCCGAGAAAAAAGAGCACGAACAAACCCGCTCGAGACCTGCTTCACTGATCCGATTGCACAACTAACTGTAACTCACAGAGTCAAGCACTACTCGAGTGTCTGAAAGTCAATGCAAAGTCCAGCAGCAGAGATATAGAAACAAGTATGGCGTGGAGTGAGCGTGAACAAGGTGATGCCTCCGTCGCCCCCTGCCAAAGTCTGATTAGTCAAAGTCAAAGAGGAGGTAAAACAAAATAATTAAGCAAAATGTTGGTGCACAATTTGTATGAAAAGTACATCAAAATATGGCAGCCCAATTTGTATTTATTTTTCAGAGTAAACAAAGTACATAGAACACACCCATTCGATGTATAGTTTCTTGGGAAACTTATTCAGAGAAGCATCTGATATTTTATGGGATTCCAGATATATTTTCTTTGGATTGAGTGCAATAATAATCTACGTAGGCAATCTTGTTTAAAAGTTCACATAACGATGACGAATTATTGACTCAATTATAACAAAAATCTACAAACTTAAATATATTGCATTATAATGGATTAATTTAAGCTGCACTTCGAATCGTATTAATGAACGCGATCAACTGTCTTAAATTTATATTTCTTTCGACCGACTTTCATCATCTTTTCAAACTTTTCAACTTCTTCCACATGATCTGCGACTGAGTAACTTGCGACTGTTCTGTTTGAGGACTACTCTACGACTGTTCTTCTTCTAATAAGAACTGTCGTAAAGCTTGCGCTCTCTACAAATGATTCTCAGATATGCCACACCTACTTAGAATAGAGATTCGTATGAAGTTTGCAATTAATATTTATAAGATGTTGCAAACTTTTTATTATTTTCGCCTTCCGCTAGAGCTCACTCTCCCAGTCTGGAGAGCCAAGTCCCTCGTCTCACTTGTTTTGTCAAACCCATTATTTCCGATTGAATTCTGATTTATTATCGAAAGCACTGCAGCCGTATGCTCTCACTCAACAGCTCCCTTGACAATGCTCAGCAATAGCTATAGTTGTCTCTCTCTCTCTCTATCTTTCTCTCTCACGCTCTCTATCTCTCTTACTGATAATACGTCCAATAATTTAGCTACATATTATTGCCATTTGAATTATTAACTTTATTAAATATTTAATTTATTAAAATAATATTTTTTTTTATATTTAGCTTATTATTCTTCTTGCTTGATCTATCTATAAATTAGTCTCAGTGATGTGTCATGTAAGTAAAAAAAGAAATTTATAGTAAAGTCTGGCTCAAAAGAAATTAATCTTTTGTGTATTCTTTTTTTGTTTACATGAATTATTTCATTTTATTTATTAACTGGAAACTTACCCAGACTTGCTATGACTTAAACCGATAACTGTCATTAAATTAATGAGGTATTTTATTTGTATATCTTGTTGGTTATTCTCAATTATAATCTAAAGCCGTTTTATCCATACACAAAAAATTGACATTTTCATAGTGATCAAAGTACATAATTTGATTGTTGCCTTTAAATAATTTTAGAGCGGCAGCTGCCACTTATTTCGGCTTCAAGTAACTGTAATTTGCAGTTGTTATCAATTTATTTCCATACAAAGTAGAAACATCAAAAGCCAATAATATGCTGCTCACAAAGTAAACTCTGTTGATTCCTATGTCGATTCCTAGATACATATATGTATATGTATATACATTCCCAAGTCACTCCCAACTAATTATTTGTTTGAGAAGCTGAGAGAGTTGATGATGTATATAAAATACTTTATTGGGGAAAAATATGTATATATAAATATTTAAAAAAAATAATAATAATTAATTACAATTTCTATTTTATTTATATATAGAATTTTACATAAATATATGTTTTTTAAATATTATTATACAATTATAATATTCCCGTCGCTATTATTTTAAACAGTAAATATTTGTGGTACATCGAGTGTCTGTGTGCATATTTTCTAGTTTAACAAAACTTTAATTGCAACTGCATATTTATTTTCCGGCCTTTAATGGGCACATTTGGCCATTTGGCTTAGCGTATGATAGTTGGATGCCAAAGGGACTGCGGGACGTCGTTAATTACATAATGATTTTTTTTTCTGTATTCTGCTTTCTGTTTTAGCAAAAAAGTAGCAGCTGGTCTCCAGCTGAGTCCCGGAAGCTCGACAAACTGACTACCCAATGGTCAGTGGCCGCTGGCCGGGAATTGCATTAAATGCGCAAATATTTTCTGTTTTTCAGCTCACGATTTTGATTCAATTTAACAATTTTATTTGATTTCGCCAATCGCCATTTTGCCTTTGTTTTTAGCGTTTCTTTTTTTCAAGCCAGCCGCATGCGTCAGCAGTTTGTGCGACATTCGATGGGTGAGAGGCGAGATGCGAGAGGGGCAGCCGCTGCGATGATATTGCATAACCAGCAGGAATCGGTAGCCAGAGAGCTGGGGAAACGGTAGAGGGAAAGGGGCAGAAGGAAGAGAGAAGAGGGACAAGGCAAACGCCATTGTCAACGGCTACACGCGTCAACAAGAATTTGGCAGCTGATTTGTTGATAGATGGAATTTTGCTACTGTCGTTGCTGCTCCTCTTCCTCCTCCCCCTCCAGCTGCTACTGCCACACCGCATCTCCCGGCCGAGCTCGGCAGCTACTCGCACGCCCCCGCCCCGGCACGTCCATTGTCAGCGGCATTTATGCGCTTCGCTGGGCATGAGTAGTACGGAAAAAACTTTTACACAAAGCTCAAATTCTATCTGACGACTGTCTGAGCATGCAAAAATAGAAAATCGAGAATACAAAAAATTAAGCGCAACCAAAAACCCAGAAACCAGGAACTAGGAACTAGGACTACGACTACGCGCAGCCACAGGACACGCATGTGCTGCCACCGATAGACAGATAGCCGGATAGGCAGATAGATGGATGGATAGATAGGGAGCACAAAAAAAAGAAAGGAACGTGTAGTTGGCAGGCAAATCGTCGTTACGTATTTTATGATATTTATTCTTTAGCAAACGCAACTGGCACAGCCTCCGAGAGAAATCATTTTATTCTGCTGACTGTCGTTACTAAAATTGCCTACTGCCAACTGCCTACTGCCGTAAAAGCAGCAGCAGCACATTGAAGCACTGTGATGTCTGAGTGCCCAAAAGAAAATTGGCTGCCAAGTGATATGTTAAGGGACTATGTAACATTGTGATACTAATGTGTATATATGTATATTTATAGAAGATCATTCTTTTGACTCTACACTACATTCAGATAGTGCGATACCCTATAAATACTTCAATTTTGTTTGAAGTAAACTCTGATTTATATATATATGCATCTCAAACTATTCACGTCGGAAGCACAGTTCCGTTTCGAAATTGCTCTAGAATGGGTGGGAAGCTGAAGACCAATGCAAATCAACTTTTATTATTAAAATTTACAGTATTTTGTAAGTTGTCTACAAATTAGGCATCCGCCTTGAGCCAAAACTCTATCTTTAAATGCTGCGCTTACTTATTATTCGTATTCAAATGATATGATTAATTTTACAATAATTTAATAAATGACAACAAAATAAACAAAATATTTTTTTCTTATTTTGATAAACATCTGCCATCAGACCCAATTGTCAATAAGGGAAAAATGGCAATACATATCTAGCTAACAATGTCAAGGTACCCTTAATTGATATAACATATAAGATCTTAAGAGCATATCATTGCAGACTGTATTCCCCGCATGATTGTATTTAGCTGAAGGAGACGTAAGCCACTCAAGAGGATATACCCAACACATATATTGTAGCGGTCCATCTAACGCTATTCTTAAGTATGGCATTACCTCTCACTTTGTCAGTACTATAAATATTATACCCTGAGACCCAAAATTGAAAATGAGTACATAATCGTTTTCTTGAAATTGTTGTACATATATTATTGAACAAGGTTTCTACTACATCTTTCCACTAATCTAACATATATGGAATACGATTATTGGGTACCATATCTACAAATATTTATTTTATATCATAGGAGAACAATTTTCAATAACTTGTTCAGTTCTATATCAACAACATCTAATTTAAATTCCAGACTCAGTAAGAGTTCAATACAAATTGTACTCATTTCAGTTAACTAACGAATAAGTTTACTTACTTTCGATATTCACATGATGACTTATATTATTTTAGCTAAAATATTCATTCCCTTCTCCCTCCTACACACACAGGAGATCATCATGTAGATAAATAATAAAATAAACTATACATATTAATGTAAATTCTCCCTTTTATTCATTTTGATAGCATGCCAGCCAATTCGCCACTGGGCATCAAGTTCGAGCACAACGTCGCACACAATAACATCCCCAATTGTGGCTCAGCTCGAGGCTCGAGCGGTCGCACACGCCCAAGTTGATGTGGCTCTGGGTTATTTCTTTTATGATGTCTATTGCCGTGTTTTCTATTTACTTTCGTCGGCGAGGCGCAGTCGACATCACGAAAATAATGATATAAGTGGCGTAAAAGCCGAAAACAAAACAGGACAAAATAATAATAAAAATAACCAGAGAATAAACACAAGAAAAAAGAAGAGGGGAAACGAATCGCACAATATTTTGATTTTCAATTTCTCAGGCAATTTTGCATACGATTGGCTTAGCCAATGGAACTTTTGTGGCCTAGACCCTGTCCAGACATGGAACTGCCGTGATTGCCAACCTGAAGAGCTCCTGCAGTAGCGATGGGATGGGGAGGGGGTAGAGAGGTAGGTAGGTAGGACCATGTCGCTTTTCGGCTTGCGGCAAATTCAATTTGTTTTGGGCATATCAAAATGTTGTCAGCCGCTCGATTGATTGGGTTTGAGCTGGCTGGGGACGTTTTTCTCTAAACGCACAAATTGAATTTATTTGCTGTGAATTTTCGATGCACACAAAATGAAGTTTATTTCCAAACGGCACAGGTTTTCCATGCACACGTGCATATGTACATACCTGCGCGTATGCGTGTGTGTGTGGGTGCATTAGTTTGTCCGCCAGATGCCCGAAATATAATTCGATTCGATTTTATTCTGCATTGCTTTGACGGACTTAAGCGGCGCGCCAGAGGATGCCAGCGTAATGGATGGGCATATAATGCGTCTAATGTGCTGGCAAATTCGAGTTTCCATATGGAATCCGATTTGAATAGTTTGTTTTATTTGACAAGTATATGCCTCTCGTCCGTCTGTGGCTTGTTCGGCTTTCTCTTTTCGTTTTTCATTATTTTTATTGCCATTGCGACATTCATTTTTTAACGGAAACATCTGCTTGTCATGGGAGGAAAACCTATAACAAGTCTAAATTATTTACGATCGCCTTGGCGTAATTTACGAGGCAACTGGAAACCACTCCAGAGGCATTTTATGGTCGCAGAGCGAACAGAGACAAATAAACGCAGCTAATTGAAATATATTTGGAGATACACTTTTTTACGGCACTGTAGCATGCCTGCCGCCTCCTGCCCGAGGACGATGCGTCGTCTAATAGTAATAGCAACAACGGTAATGTGTCGCTAGGGGTAGCAATTCGGAGAACCCGTTACGGGGGCTTGTTATATTTTGTTACCTTGCCATATGGCCGTTGATTTTTACGAGGTACCTTCGCAGCCACGCCCACTTACCCACTCAGCCACTCACTCTCTCGTGCTCCATGTCCTTCTCAAGTTTCCGAAAGTTTCGACTCGTCGTCGAGTGACTTCATTAGGCAAGATCCGGGAGGCTGTTCGTTCTGAACGCTTGGCATCCATTTTATGATTAGTTGGCCCGGGTCAGAGCCATTTATTTCGAGGACCTTTTCGGCTGGACACTTTCCGTTTCATTTCTGCTGTCCGCTGGTAGGCGCCATTAATCAAATCTTCGGCCTTTTCATGATGCATTTTTAATTCAATTTCGCACCAGCGCCCGGGGCGTGGCGCCTAATCGAATTTACTTACAGGCAGCTACAGTCACAGTTTGCGTCGAGGCAGTCCAGCCAGTCGAGGGAGTGGGAAATATTACTTACTCTTGTCAATATTTGATTTAGCATTTCTGCCGCTTTACAAAGGCGCTGGCAACAGCAATTAAGCTGCTGGGGCGGTGCCTGCGGGGGGCGTGGCCAGGGAGCTGACAGTTACGCTGATGGATGTACCATGGAGCTCAGGTAAATTCAATTTCATTTCCATTTCGAGTTTAATATTTAATTTCGGCCACACTTGCACAGATCTCTTTAAGGCATATGAGACCCAAGCGAGGACACTAGCTCTCCTGCACCTACCGGCCCTCCCGCCCCACCCGCTCCTCCTGCTGCTGCTCAACACAACACAATTTTTAAGCCCAACTCAATTTATTTCGGTAATAAGGCAAAATAATGGGGGTCATTTGGCATAAATGATACAGGAGTGAGCCGCGCGTGTTGTCCTGTGTGTCCTTTAAGTTATTTGTTTGCTCACACTGGGTCGCTTGGCTTGCTTTGACAAATTTGTCTTTGCCACAAAATTTGCTGCGTTATAAATTGAGATGCGGGCGAACGCGCTGCAAATGCCAAATTCACAACTTTTGAGAGTCATATGGGGATGGGGTGGGGAGGCTGCGTCAGCATGAGACCTTCTTCGATTTGTCATCGATTGCGCTTAGCAATGGAATGCGAGTTCTTTTCGACTATATCAACAGCTAAGTTTCGCTGGCACTGCCCGTATGCTGGCGCTGCCAGAATTCGTCATGCCGCACTTGCTTAAGCTCTGCAATCCTCGCAGAGTTTGAATGTAATCAGGCACTTGAACAGATGCGCAGCCGAGCGAGGGGCTGGCTCCTCGCTCAGTGCCAGCATGCGGCGCTCAGCCTGTGAAATATTACGCATACGCTGTGCCACGCCCACAGCCAGAGTACGCCCACATCGGCGTCTATCATACAATTCGCCAATTTTCATTCAAATAAAATCAGCGCGGAATGGAAAAAATGTTCAAGTGGAGCGGGGCGAGGTGGGGGTGGGTGTGGGTGTGGGGCATGGAGCGTGGAGCTCTGACAGAAATAAAAGAATTGGCGAAAATTTCAGCATCAATGGAAATGCGCAATAAAAATCGTCTGTAAAAATCGGCACACACACACACACACACACACAGATATGCACACACATACACATACCCGCACACAGCTATACAGGATACATGCAATATGAGTGCGCCCGCATTCTCGGAAAAGGAGCGGCAGGATCGATGCCGTGTGCAGAAGTAAATGGCGCACTTCGTTTAATTTTTAATTCCGTGCAGCATTATCCTTGATTTATTTTATAGGCAGCCTCCCTGGCAAATTCAACAATTATGACTTTCAGTTGGTGCAAAAGGGAGCAGGAGGCAGGAGGCAGGAGGCGTGCCGCAGCCTGCAGCTGCGTGGAGCACAAAAACGAGAGCGCAGAGCCGCCATCGATAGCCGACGGCTCCGTTGGCCGCCACGCCTCCTCCTGGTCGATGGACTGTCCACATCGTTAGCCAGATTTCTCTCAGTATCCCTTTTTTGCTGTTTGCTTATAGCGCATTTGTGGCCATGTCTGATTAACTGTAAATTTAATTTTTCACCATCTCCTTTTTTCGCAGCAATTTTCAGCGAGGTTTATGTGTGCTGCGATGTGTGGGCAGATTGGACTCGCAGCCATTCCAGCTGCTTGCGAAAAACAACAGGAGTCCTCGATGCGGGCATGAATGCCTCCAAAAGTGGCAAGTGAATATTGAAATATATGTATACATATATCCCACAAGCTCCAATTGAATATCAAGCTACTCTTCAAGCCTAACGAATGACAGCCGAATGAGTAAACAACGCAGCTCGGCAAGTGCCGTCCCTCTATATTAGTGCAATATAAGAATTTCATTCATTTACTCCATGGATGCATCTGCTAGGGTACTGAACTCAGTCAGTCAGGAGAAATTAACTATTTTGTAACAAGCCGAACATGAATTCCATGTGAATGGAATGCTTTTGTGCTCAGCCAAAGAAGCTGAGCTAAAATATTAAACTTCATATTTGAATAGAGTCAAGGCAGGAATGAAAACGGGATTGATATGCACAGATATTTTCCGAATTGCTGAGAAAATACAAATAAATGATTGTAGAGCAGATTGTGGATGTTTTAGCCAACAATGGCTGACTTAGAGATGGCCGCACTTTACATTCTGGCTAATGGAATAAACACTGCATATTATCAAATCCACATAGAGTCTAAGAAGCCTACCTGCAAATTGGAGTCATACAAGATGTGGAGAAGTAGAAAAATAAGGCGAGTAAAATAAATTAATCTGGGTTATCGATTACAACTTCGACTAAATACAAAAATTAAACAAATTACCACACGTGAATCTGTATTTTTGTAAGTTGTGAGTCTCTAGTTCTTAAGATGTAGGAGATATAATTTGATAGTTTATTTTCGATACGTTTTCATCGATAATAAAAAATGGAAGACGTTATCGATTTTTCAAACAAAATTCGATTGGCAATAGACGAATCTATAAACAAATTTCAAGTCTCTGCATCTTATATCTTTTGAGATTGTCGCGTTCACTCATACGGACAGACAAGCAGACGGACAGGTAGACGAACAGGGATATTCGAGACCGCCACGCCCCCTGCTGCCTCTTACACACATAGTAAGAAAACCATCAAAATCAAAACCAAATCAGGATGGTTTCCCATTCTCAATGGGTTCAGGGTATATCTACAAGCACAATTTGCAGACTCAAGCCCCGCAGACTCTATAAGAACAAATAAACCGTGTTTTTCTATTTTCTTTAGATACTGGGTATAAATTAGGAGATCAGAATTTCTAATTTGACAACTGAAGTTCAATAATAACTTTAATAATATCGAATTTAAACATAAATTTAAAATCTTAAGCAAACGGTGAGGCGGGTGAACGGAGTTACTTTAAGACAAACTCCATACCATTGAGTTATGGGTCCTTAGCAGTTTAAGTAAATGTAAAAATATGAATATCGCCTTTAATTATCTGAATCTACATGCATACAAAACAAACATTCATATGTGTACCCATATGAAACTGCGAGTTTCCGTATTTGAAAGTTCTTTTAGACATTTCGCAATTTCCTAATAACATGCTACCTTTCGCCTATCCAGCCTTGGCGGATGTCTTACCCCACTCAAGCAGCTGCCACATTATAAAATTCAATAAATTTGGCCAAGTTGAACGAGTTCACCCACTGAACTCGCTCACATTTTATCGGTAGAGCCACCACGGGCGAAAGCCGCAACAACAGGAAGCAGAAGAAGAAGAAGGAGAAGAGATCAGCAAAGATAGGGAAGGCCTACGCACAATTTCATGGCCGATAAGCGAGAAATGTGGCCGAAAAAGCCGCAAAGCGGAAATCAGAAATCGCACGTGTCGCCTCTGGCGCTTTGAATTACTTCGCGAGCGCCGATAAATAGACAATGAAAAGGCGGTGCAGGAGTTGGGGCTGTGTGCTGCCTTTAGATAACAGTGGCGGCAAAAAGTTAACGCACTCGAGCAGACAGCGCACGCATTTGCATTTTAAATATAGTTCAATAATAATTAAAGCAAGTTTGCAATTAAATGCGTTGCATTCAAATTATAATGACGGACCATGACGCAGCACAAAATGAACCAACTCTACGCTGGCAGAATAACAGCTGATGCCAGTGGCAGCTCACAAAGGGGATGCTAAATATGAATGATGTAAATTTAAGATTCATAATAATAAAATAATAAAATCAAATTGAAATAATATTCTGATCTTTATTTAGCATACTCAGTCAACAGTCGCAGTCGAGTGGAGCCCCTCTTCGCGCTTTCAGTGTGAAGTAACGACGCCTCTGCACAATGGGGAGATCAAATTGGAATGATATGGGTTTGGAATAATAATTAAGAATTTAAAAAAGAAATACAAATTGTACTCAACTCGACTTTCATCAATTTGAAATAATATTCTGAATTCTATTCAATACACTCAACTCAAGTTGAGTTGAGCCCCCTTTACGCATTCAGTGTAAAGGAGCGACTACTCTGCCTGTTAGAGATAGAAAAGGGATATCAAATATGAATGTTATGGATTTTAATTTATTAATAATTTAGGAAAAAAGCAATTCCACTCCACTCTACTCTCTCATATAAACTGAAACACAGTCAAGTTGAGCCCTCTGCACGCATTCAGTGCGAAGGGACGACGCCTCTGGATGGACTGGCATTATTGGCCAGGGCATTGAGCGGCAACCGATGGATGCTGTTGCCTTTTGTTTCTATCTGAACACAATGAGCAGAACGTAGAACGCAGAACGCATTTGCAGGAGCTGTAGCAGTCGACGGCATTTCCTTTTTATGATGGCTGCATTTTAATTGAAACTGTTTTTGCAATTTATGAAGCGCATAACTTTAAATGGCACTAAAGTTAATTTCAATGCGGTTGCCTCAGCGCCACTGTGAACAAAGGCCAACTCTATAAAACGATAGGCGGCTGCGGCAGCGGGGGCGTGGCTGCGGTCGCACTCCCTGCTGCTGCTGCTGCTGCTGTGCGCCTCCCATATTAACAGCGTAATGGCGGCCATTGAGCGTTGGCGCTGCCAAACAAAAGCTGAGCGCTTCATAGCTGCCAGCTATGAGACAGACTCGCAGCCTCAAGTGCAACGCGGCCATATACATATACATGTAAATATATGTGCATATGTGCAGTGCATGCGTGAGTGTGTTTGTGCGTGTGGCACTTGTCCACTTGGTATCGCATTCTCCCACTCACAGTTCAATGGCCTGTCATGCAATTAAACCGTTAAATAATTGCCTGTAAATGTCACTTTAGTTTTCAAATAAATTCGAGCAACAACTCCAGCGATAATGAACATTAATGGGACATTTTTATTAACATGATAAAAGTGTGCGAGCACATTTGAATGCACACACGTATGTAGGTATGTACATATGTGTGTATGTACTTTTTATCGATGTTAACTCATAATTATAATCCAATTGTAATAGCCAACAACAATTGATAAAGTGCTTTGCGCATATACAATGGGGGACAAAAGTATTTTGACAACGCATTGCAAAAACTTAAACCGCTTGTTTCTTCATGCTGAGAGAGGTAACGGTACCCACTATATTTTTTAGAGAGAGCAAACATAATAGGCTTTAAGTGACCAAAATATTGCAGTGATATCACACGTCATTATTTTTCTATAATTATTTGCATGGCAGACTATCGTTTTTTGGCTGGACAAAAGTATTTTGACAATAATATTCATTTAATAAAGTGATAGAAAAACTTAACTATGGAGATAGTAACAATAATATTATTAAAAAATAAGCCCACTTCTAACATCAAGGACCTTCTGTAAGCGATCTAACCTAATTTTATAATGTTTTTAATGAAACATCCTGCCAAAGTCCTCAAACCTCAGTTATCAGTCTCCTTGGGCGTTCTTGATAAGTTTGAGTTACGTTTTACTTTTGAATAAGGCCACACATTCTCTATAATATTGTGATCAGGGGTCTGAGGTGGCCAATCTAATGTATTGACTTCAATATCCCTCGAAAATTCAGTTCTAATATGGGCCTTGTGGCATAAAGCGTTATCCTGCTGCAGTGTAAATGATTTTCCAATGAACCGGTGACAGGAACTCGTTGCGTGGTCATTCAGGACACGTAAATAATTGTCCTTCATCATTGTCCTATTAATAAATATCAAATTGATGAGGCTACCGACACACACGAAACCTCAGACCACTACCGATTCTTCACTATGTGACACCCGTTCGTACACAGGCCTTTTTTCTTTGCGAATATTCTTTGGCAACCTTCTGTAAATCGCTTTTTTTTATCCATGATACTCAAAGGAACCATCGTCAATCCATAATACTTGTCCCCAGAATAATTGCGGCTTGCCTATGAAGGATTCAGCAAATCGTTACCTTTCTGGTTTATTTTATAGTGATAGCAAGGGTATTGAAAGGTCTATAACGTAGAAAAATTGTCCTTCTTTCGCCGACTTGGGATAGTTTTTCTACTTATTGATAATTTATGATTATTTTTGAGTTTAATCGACATGACTTTTAGGAAAATCCGCACATTTTCTTTAAATGTTATCAATATTATGCGGTCTTCTACAGTTTTTTGTGAATGATCTTCGCGATCTGGGTTTTTTTTTTGAGTGAATCAGTTTTCTATTTTTTGTTAATTTAGTAGTAAATTGCTCATAGAAATAGATTTTATAAGATTGTAAGGTATTCCACAGAAATACCTGCATTATTCTGCGTGACCGATTGATTTTTTAAAGATTTCACTTAATCACGTGGATTGCCAATAATTTATCAAAAAATATGATCAAATAAAGGCTATTATTAAAGAGGGCTCGAAAAATAACTAAAAAGAAATAAAATACGTATTTTGTATCTCAAGCGAATTACTGAAAATGAATATGAAAAGGAATGTCAAAATACTTTTGTCCAGCCAAAAAACGATAGTCTGCCATGCAAATAATTATAGAAAAATAATGACGTGTGATATCACTGCAATATTTTGGTCACTTAAAGCCTATTATGTTTGCTCTCTCTAAAAAATATAGTGGGTACCGTTACCTCTCTCAGCATGAAGAAACATGCGGTTTAAGTTTTTGCAATGCGTTGTCAAAATACTTTTGTCCCCCATTGTATGTATGTGGTTGCATCGTGACCCACTCAACTCTGCACCACGCGCTCAATTGACCGCAAACCGCATCCCTTTAGTGATCCAGGCAATTGGCCTAAATGGGAACGCTGCTCATTAGCCAACTTTTGGTAGATTTTTGGTCGAAAACCCATTCAAATATGGCTTATTTCGAGTACCCAGCAACAATTCCATTTGCCCCCCCCCCCCCCCCCCCACCATCCCCTTCCCTCATTGTTATAATGCTTAATTACAGTAATGAGCTTTTGGATCTGCGCTTGGTGGGCGGACTTTAAGTGATGCGCCCCACTTGCAAAATGAAAACTTATGGCTATGCCGAATATCTGAAATTTATGAGCCAACGCCACAAAACTTTTTTGGCTCACATCTGTGAGAGGGGGGAGTTGGAGCGGCCCTGGGTTGAAAGTGACGCCAAAGTTTGGCAAGAATAATGCTTGATGTGCTAGACGGCAATTAGCTGAAAGCAGGTTGCGCTGCAATCGGAGGCAGGAGGAGCGCAGGCAGAAGTAGCAGAAATCGGCAATTGAAAAGTTTGTGCAAAAATTGTTATCGATGAATTTTGACCAATTGCAAATTGGATATCGGGGTGAACTGCTTCTTTGAAAACGTGTCTTACAGACAGCAGGAGGCGTGGCAGTTTCCATAAAATATAAGTTAAAACTATCGACAATCTAAGGATTGTGTGCGTGTATTTGTATGTGTGATGTTGTTTGTTCTGTATGCATAAGACAAGGGTAGAATATCAGTTCTTAGTCGAGCAGTCTCGCCTGGAACACACTTTCTCGCTTGCCATGCAGCAGTCAGCATGCAGCATGCAGCTTATTTGTAGCATGCAGCCAATCGGCAGCTTCTAATTATGTGTCCACAAGCCACAAGGCTGAGTCGTGGCTGCTGGGCAATAAGCCACTTAACGCTCTGCCTGAGAATTCGGTCAGTCATTTGGCAATTATGCACAGATGGTAGGCCAGGGCGGGGCAGCTCAGTGGACACGTCTACCAGCAGTTGGCCACATCAAAGGCGAGTGGCTGAGGTGTCAGCAGGATGTCATCAATATTAGCATCAGCAGCAGCCGCAGCAGGAGCTCAGCCAGCTCGAGTGGGGCTTATGCGTGTTTATAATATGGCAAAGCGTGTGAATTTGATTGAGCTCACCACCCACCGCCCACCGCTCACCACCTACCGCCCACAGCCTCCAGCTGTAATCAAAGCAGTCACTAAAGAGCCGTGTGACTAATTGCCATTTAATGGAGACCTGCTGTGCCGGAATGCGAGAACTGACAGAAGTGAGCAGAAGTGAGAAGTGTCCTGCCGACCGAAAGTCAAGTTAAATTGCAATTTTCGAGCAGCTATGCCGAGTGTATGCAAATGGGCGTGGCATTCGTAGACAACTATTGACTTGAATGCGTCGCCTTTGACCCTGCCCCGCCGTGGGATTAGGGCGTGTGCCGTGTCGCTTGCCCCATTGTTGTCTGTTGCTGTTTTGTGTTGTTATGAAAAGAACAGAGCGACACGAAATTAATCTCCAGTGGTTTGGCGCTAACACAGCCAAGCACCTGAGGGGAGTGGTGAGGCGAAAGACTCGGATAACACTGCGTATGTGTAATGCTGCTCGGGTTGCCAGCGAAATTGTTGCTATTGCAGCCGGCTATTCAGGGAGTTAACAGCGAAAGAAGCAAGAGCTAAATTAAATTTTCGCATTGTGAGCAGGGCTAACTCTTGTCGTGTGTTTTTTTTTCTTTTTTCTCGTTCCCTATCCTCTTTCCCTCCTTCTCTCCTTCATTCACGCAAAATGGCCCGAGACGAACTGCCAGCCAGGTTGGCAGAGCTTAGCCGCATTAAGCTGATTTGCCTCGCTCTGCTCGCAGTATCCGTGGCGCAGTTGCCTTGCAGCCCTCAAGCCTTTCAGCCCTTCTGCCGCAGTGCAACTTTCGGCCACATTGCGTATACGACGCGTGCAACATTCAGTCGGAATTATTTAGCATTAGCCGCCGCAGTAGTTAATTTTAATACAGAATTTTAATTAAGCGGGTGTTGTTGTCTTTCGCATTGCCAGACAAGGGAGAATGGGAGCAGTCCTGCATGAGGATATGCAGGTCTCCACCCGACAAGTACTGCAATATACCCTTTTCCCTGCATAGGTAGAGGGTAGTGAGCTACTCAAAAGTTTACATTAGCCAACACAGAATTCATGCAAGCAATTGGCCAAGTTATTAAAACTTTTTGCCAATACTTTGTTGGGGCATCATTGATGATGGCTCAAACATGGTTCATTGCCTGACAGCAGTGGCCAAAAGTACAAAAGTCACACAACATTAACTTGAACTATGGCAAACTTTCGACTTTGACAAAGATGCCAAAGAATCTTTTTGGACAAACCGACAGGCCGTCGGACGGACGGACATGTCAGCCAGTGTCAAGCGAGTCAAGGGCTCCGTAGTCGAAACTTTGTCAAAGCTATTTTTGACTGCGGTCAACTAAACAAACACAAAGTTGGAGCGAAACGCCAGCTAAGCCCAAAGCCCAAAGCCCAAGCAAAAATGTCGCCAAAGACGACCAACTTCGGCCTGCTGCGGTCAGATTCAATTAGATGCCGCCCGCTGCCCCGGGCAGCAGCCCAAAAATAGAAAAATAAGCAAAACTCCAAGTCGAGCGCTTGATTAGAAGGCGTCTCGCATGCCAGACGGGACTCGTGCATCGGGTTGGGGTCTGCTTAGACTGGCGTGCGGAAGGTAACTCTAAATAAGTTTATGCTGCTCCTGCTGGCATTGCTCCTACTCCTGCTCCTGCTCCTGCTGCTGTTGCTGTTGCTGTTGTGCATTTGCATTTGCGCCCACAAATAGCCGCGGGCGTTGCTGTTGTTGCGCATTATTAAAGATGCATAGTTTGAAATATTCAATCAACTGTGGGCCAGCAACTGCCTGGCTTTGAAATTTACTGCAGTTGCAACTGCAGTTGCTGTTGCCATCGCAGTAGTTGCTGTCGTTGTGTTGATTTATGCAACGTTGACGTTGACGTTGACGCTGCTGCAAGTTGCATTGGTCGATGGCTCGCTCGATGCGTGATGGACGTTGGACGCCGTTGAATGTGGATCGGACTGGGTGAGTTGGGTGGCTCGTGGTCGGCCTGTGGCTGCTCCTGTTGCTGTTGCTGTTGCTGTGTGTCTGCCTTATGCCAGGCCAGTCAGCGACATAAGCAAATATTTTGTGGCTGCCTCTGCTGCTGCTGCTGCTGCTGCTTTTGCGCTGCTTTGTCGTGTGTGTCCTGCAGCCATTCAATTATGTTGTGCCAGCAAGTCGCAGCCCCGACTAGCCCGACAAGCTGAATGCCAATTTCGACATACACACACACACACACACACTCAGTGACACAGTGTGTGTGTGCGAGTTAATTTGTTATTCAAATTTGTGTGTTATATATTGTTATTACAGTGAAAATTGTTGTTGCGCCAAGGGAGTGCATTGGCCGGCAGGCAATCGTTGTAGTTGCAGCCGAATGACATGACGAGGCCATTTCCTTGGCTGCCTTTGAAATCAGACATATTGCAAGCGCTCGACTGTGACTGTCTGTCCGGGCAGCTTTATCTTGCAGCTCTTTAAATGACGTGAAACGACAATAATAATAATAATATATTATCGGCAGCGTGAGCCTATATCAATTATATTTCCGTAATTGAATAAATATATGCTGCAGTAAAATTAGTGTTGTTTTTCCATTGTTTCCACTGCATTACATAAAAATGTTTATTTTATTTCACAATTATAAGCTTGTTCATAAATTACATTTCCATCAGGTTTATTGAAACAGATATGCCTGCATTTATGCCTCAATCAATGAGACGAATATTTACTCTTTAAACTCAAATCTCAGTTAACTTTACTATGTTGCATTCCACATAATAGAGGTAATATTAATTATATTACGTTGGAAATTATTAAAATTTAATTTGCATTTAATACAATTTTTCGCTTCTTGGATGTACAACTATGGAGAGATAATAGCTGACTTTAATACGAAATTGTACTTGAACAAATAAATAATTAAAGAGAGCATACATATTTCTGAATATATACATATATCTCTCATATTACACCTTACCAATTATTTACCTATCCACATCACATCTCCATTGAAACTTGCAATTTGAAACGAGCTAACGACTAGCTGGACCATTGATAAGTTAATATTAGTGACTAAAAATAATACATGTACATAAGTATATATGTAGGTATATTTATATGCTTGTTTGTTTGTATATCATATTTATATATTTTCAATTTCATTACTAATAAATTGAGGCTTTTCTATTACGGCTATTTTGGCTTACGATATTCTACACACATATTTCAAATTGCCTGAATCTGTAATCAGCTGACATAGAGTATCGCCTAGTCGAGCAGGCCCAACTGCAGCGTCGTTACATACTTTAACAACCAACTTCTTATAGCCAACATCATACTTTATCAGGTGCATTCGAGTATTACACAATACAGATATTTCTGCAGGTATTTTTAATCCTCAGCAGGGCGAGAAGATTCATATTTAAGTTATTTGATTTATCATAAATAATGAAAGGAGAAATCTTCAGCTTATCGAACCCAGGCAATGCGCTATGTTTTAACAATCGAAAACCATTAATTAAGTGGAATCGCTCTCTGGGACATTCCCCAGTGGCTCAATCATTTACCTTGACACCGGGCCACGGCGAAAGGGGAAGCCATAGGTTGCCTCTGGCAAATAATGAACAGAGCTACCCCCGAATTGAATAAGCCAGAAGTAACTATTAAGGATTAAAGCTTAACTGTCTGGCTATGCGACTGGGCTCAGGGTTCTGGGTTGGTGGGCTCACCGTCTGGCAGTTGTCTAGCCCGCCAGCCCCAGCGGGAGCGCCCACTCGATGAGGTAAAAATGCGGGGCTAAGCGGATTAATTTGTTGACGTGTTATTCAATAGAAAATGCAAGAGCAGCGAAGAAGAAAAACACAAGCCGAGGCGATATGAAAATGAAAAGAGAACGAAAACGAAAAAACCAGTAGTTAATGCCAAAGGAAATCCAATAATAATTATTGAGCCCAGTGCCACGACGAGAGGGCATTCAAGACGTCGACGACGACGACGACATTTACACAACAAAAGCGACCGCGACTTTTTCAGCTGTCAGCATTAATTAAAATGTTTTCATATACTCCAGACTCGACTATATATCAACAGCAGCGGCTGAGTTCTAACACCTTCAGACGCTACAACAGCTCCAATGGGCGGAAATGTCTTCAGGAATGGGAATCAAAACACGAACAGAACTCCGACACGGCATAAAAATGTCAAAGTTCTCATTCCCCCTCCACGTTGCCCTAGCCAAAAAGAGTTGGAGATCTCTAAATTTATTTTAGGCCATTTAATTTGTCAGCCCGTTGCATTGGGCCAATTTTTCAATCAGCTCTACGCTCGGCTGCAAATCATTCGTATTAGATATTCGAAATTCGCATTTTAATTTAGCCAATTAAATGGTTTATTAAATTATAAAGCATTTCTATTCAATTGATTAAGCATAGCAACAACAACTGCAAATTATTTTAGTCGAAAAGTCCATTGAACTCTTCGTAGAAGTCACATTGCAGTTTAAATCTGTTGCTGCAATACTCTTCTTGAGGGATACTCTTCCATTCTCTTGGCAAATGTAACGCGTGGAAGAAGCAGAAGAACTAAACTCTCTTCAAAATGGGGAAAATTAAGTTAATAAATGTTAAATTTTCCGTTTTTATTAAAATAACGTAACTTAATTGTTATAGTGCATATAAAATAATATTAATTTATTATGGGAAATTTAATAGGAAACTATATGGAAATTTATTTTGTTAAATTTAGATATACGTTTTAAAAATTTAATTAATTTTTTTTATTTTACAAAAGTTAAGACCTTTCAGCTTTACTTAGAGATAAAGATTACATAAAAGAGAATTTAAGTAACATAATTAATTATTATTATTATTACTATATAATATATATATTTTTGTCAAATTCATATTAATCACTAACCGTGGTGGTTAAACTATATATATCGAAAAATTTTATATTCACAAACCAATAATCGATAATCACTAAAACCAAATATATGTATATATCACAAAACTTGATAATCACAAATATATATTTCTCCAAAAATAATTGTCGTGCTTTTTTTTAAATACATACTTCTATTAATATTATTTATTAAAAACTTACTACAAAGGTTTACTCTTTGCTCTTCAGTTTGAAGTAAAATTCTCTTTTAAAAGATATTTTTATATTTATGTTTTTTTGTCAATATATATATTTAATAAATGCTTATAGAGATTGGAATTTCAGGCAATATTGTTGAGAGATAAAGGTGTAAGAATCTTAAATTATTTACTTTATAAAAATATTCCCTCTCCAGACTAATCTAATTTGAGATTTGAAAAACACATGAATTCTTAATTTAGATTACCAATAGACGCTTGCCTGTGTCAACAATTTAAATCAGAGTTATAAAAACTTTTCTGATGCTTAAAGTATTTAGACCGAGTTCTGCAATTTTTATGATCCCTCTTCTTAGCTTGGCCCGAGGCAATATAAAAGAAATGTTTAGCCTCATGTCTACAAGGGTATTTCCACGTCCTCGTAACGAATAGAGCCCTCTTTGGCTCACTTTTTTGTCCCCTGGACTTGCGCCACAATGTCAAGTGGTCGACAGGTTAAACGTCGCAGCGAAGGCCCGTCGATGAATAATTGAATGCGGCCTTTTTTCGGTGGTAATTAAAAAAGTTTTTCAATATGCTCCCGCCGAGTGTCAAGTGGTGCAATTGACAATACTTTTTTTGTGTTAGCTATTGTCAGGCGTTCCGCTAATTGTGAGCAGGAAAGGTAGGAGGAGCAGAGGGATTGGGCTTGAGCCGGACTGGAATTGGGACTGGGCACATTCCTCGACTGACGTAATTAAAAAGCCGTCAAGCGAACTTTTGTGCAGTCCGTAATGTGCAATTGATGCGACAGGCCGTTAACTGCACTCCCGGCTCACTGCGGATGGACGGACCCGGCCTTAGCCAGTTGCCCTTGTCTCCAGTTTTCTAATTAAATGAGCTAACGGCCAATGCAGCGTCACATTTGTCTTGAGTGTCCGACGATTTTGTGACTTATGGTGACTGCAGATGCAGAGAGCGCAGCGAAACTCCGACTCGGAGTTGGCATCGGAGTTTGGGAAAGAAAAGCCAACGTCCGAGTGGGCCAAGATTTATGAGGTAAAAGCAATTAGAAAGTGGCATCAACAAGCGATATTAATAACGTTTAAGAGCTGAGGCAAGGCGAAAGTGTGGAGGGAGTGGAGCAAACACAACATAAATTTACAAACATATGTAAAAGAGGAAACTCATAAACAATTTTAATGTTTTTAATGCTAAATATCTAAGACCAAAACGTGAATAATTTGGCTTCAGGGCAGCATCAACAACTGTGAGTCAATCATGCCTCTTTAACTAAGTACAGGGTATCTATGAAGAGTTATTTAGATATTTTGTTTATTTTGTAAAATTAAACCGAATAAGTAACATTTGAAAGCCACGCTAGCAGTAAGCCTCGATGTTTTTCGATGTATCCTCCTTTTCGAACTCTTTCAGCAATTCATTCAGGATCATCAGCTCGTCCTTGATAAAGTCCAATTGCTTTTCCATGCTGTCCCGCGGAATGTCCGACGCTTTATCTGTATGTTAGAGATTACAATTCAGTATCAGGTATACACAGATCTGAGATAGATTGACTACCCACCACGTCGTCGACAGAGGAGATTGTATAGGACATTGATGGCAGCAATATTTCGCTGCTTTTCCAGGTAATTGCTGGATATGACATCCTTGGTGCGCGACAGTATCTTCTCCCATTTGGAGCACTGGGCCCGCGACTCTCTGTAGGTTCGTTCCAGCTTGGAGAGATCGTTCTTGAGACCCAGCACAGTGAGAGCCGCCTCATTGGTGATCTTAACCATGTGCTGGCGCATCTCCTCGATCTCCTGCAGCTTCTTATTCTCCAGCTTGCTTATCTCCTGTTGGGCCAGCACTAAAGCACATTGAGTTAGGCGGGCTCAGTTCAGCATTCCCGAAACTTACTCAGTGCATCGCAGCGGTCCATGCAGTCCTTGGGCGAGACAAAGATATCGGACACACTGACAACCTCTTCGAGCACCTTCTCGTAGGGCTTCAGCTCCTCGACGGTGGCTTTGAGTGCCTCGCGAAAGGTCGTTAGCTCACTAATGGAGGTCTTGAAGTTTTCGATGTCCTCGCTGAGCTCCTCGTGCAGCTGCTTCTCGTCGTTGATGGCCTTCTCGGCGATTCGCTTCTTGTCCACGCAGTCCTTGATGAAACTGTTCACATCAATAAAGCGTTGCCTCAGCTTCTCCTGCGTCTCGTACATGTGCTTCACTCGCGCCTCATTTATTTCCGACTGCCGCTTCGAGTTGATCAGCATCTGCTCCTGCAGCTTGAGCATTTCCTCATGCTCCCGCGTGTTGTGTATGTAGAGCAGTTCGATGGAGTCTCCGGCCGAGTCTGCATTCGGGGGCTTGCTGAAAAGAGTTCTCGGCTAGGCAAACTGTGTCTCTGCCCCATTTCTGATCCAACTTACATGAAGTACTTCTTCTGGGCCTTCGACTGCAGGTAGTCGCCCACTGCCTCCTCGGGCCGCAGGTCCAGATTGCCCAGGACATCGATTTTCTTTGTCGGCTTGGTGCGCGGCATTTCAAATGTTAACGAATAAGCGGTTTTAATTAACAGTTAAAATAAAACATGAATCAATTAAAACTGAAAGAGTAACTCGTGTAAGTGTTTTAATGATTTGAATGTTTACAAACGAATGAACAACAAACAATCAAGCAGCGCCAACTATGTTAAATAAATTAACTCGCTCGTTGCCTCGACAACGGGGCAACAGGGCAACGGGGCAATGTTAGTTTGAAACAGTCAAAAGGGTGGACCGACATTGCAACTGCGCAAAAGTGCGGCAGACTGCCAGCATTAACAGCTCTTCAAATGTTAACTGTCTGTTAGGCAGGCCACAATAGGATACCACAACAAAAACATGCTACAAATAGAATAAATATTATTTATTTATTATTATTATTATTATTATTATTTTTATATATGGGAAACTTTAATCAGTTTCAGAATATATATTATACTATAATTTCTAGTGAAAGTATATATTCATGGATATATGTATATGTTGGATCCCAGAAATTATGACGTCCCTGGCAAATGAGCCACAGTGCAGTTTCTTATTCTTATTATTATTATCAGTGTAGTTTCTTATTCAGCCCAAATCGCTTAAAATCAAGTCATTATTATACCCTGAACCCATTGAAAATGGGAAATCAGGGTATAATGGTTTTGTTAAAAGTATGTAACAGGGAGAAGGAGGCGTGGCAGACCCCACAAAGTATATATATTCTTGATCAGGGCGACAAACTGAATCGATTTAGCCATGTCCGTCTGTCCGTCTGTCCGTCTGTCCGTCCGTCCGTCTGTCCGTCTGTCCGTATGTATGAACGCGTCGATTTCTGAAGATATAGAAGCTAGAGACTTCAACTTTTTTTTAAAATGCTCGTATATAGCACGCGGATATCGAGTTTATCACTAAAAATCGATAACTCATCCCGTTATTTTTTTATCGATCAAAAACTTTATCGAAAACCAGTTATAAAATTATATCTCCTACACCTTTAGAGCTAAAGTCTCCAAATTTTAAATGTAGACTCGATTGCACGTGATAGAATTTCGATTTTTTTTATAATTCACCCCCCCACCCCTATATCCACCCCCTTACCCTCATCTCTGTAAAAGGCGTATTTCAAATACTAGAGACTTGAGCTTTGGCAAATATACGCATAGTAATGATAAAACCACATTCTGAAAGTTTCATGAAGAACGTACGTCCACAAAAAAAGTTATTGAACAATTAAGTTCCCATAGTAAGCCCACACTGCAGCCCATGCCTGTTAATGCGTGCGTGCCTATGGGTGTCTATGTATGTGTTTGCGTGTGTGTGTGTGTTTGTTTAAGCTGAATGACACTAAAAATTATTGAAATGGCTGTTGCTCGGAGGGTTCAGGGTATCTCGTAGTCGAGCAGTCTCGACTAGAGCTTTCTTACTTGTATTAATATTATTGCTGATGTGCCACCATCCCAAGATTTTGTTGCTCTACCTTATAAATTCTAGTAATCTTTGCATTTCTTGTCAAATAGCCTAGACTAGCTCATATTTCACACTCAGCTCAAGCTCAGTCAACAGCAAAACATTATGAACGAAAGTTCGTAAATTTTATTTTGAAGAGAAGTTTTAGACAAACAAGACAAGATGCCGCGCCTTAAGCCCACCCTGAAGACCGATGTCATCGGCAGCCTGGACCTGACTCCCGAGGAGTCCGTGGGCGAGTATCTGCTCTCTCGCCAGCAGGAGCGCTTCTTCGTGTAAGTACAGCAATCTGACATATCCCGAGCTGCGTGCAAATCACCTGCAAGTCGTTCTCCAATGTCAGGAAGCCGCCTAATTGGGATTCGGCTGGCGACTCCATTGAGATGCTCTACATAGAGAATGCGAGGGAGCATGATGCCATGCTGGTGCTGCAGCGTCAGCTGCTGGAGGAGGCCCAGCACCAGAGCGAGCTCAACCATCAGCGCATCGCGCAGATGTATCGGATGCAGGAGCGCTTGAGGAAGCGCTTCATTGAGGTGAATGGATTCATTAAGGACTGCGCGGACAAGAAGCGCACGGCCGAGACCATCATACGCCAGCAGGAGGCGCTCCATGACGAGCTGACCAAAGGCATCGATGAGTTCAAGCGATCGATCAGCGTCCTGAATGCCTTTCGAACTGACCTCAAGGCGACTGTGCGTGAGTTCGAGCCGTACGAGCGGGTGCTCGACGAGGTGGTAGAGAAATCCGACATTTTTGTTTCCCCAAAGGATTGCCTGGATCGTTGCGATGCATTGAGTGAGTTACGAATTGATTTGCCCATTGGCCTAGGCTGAACTCCCTGTGCTTAGTGCTTGCCCAGGTCGAGATCAATGACCTTGAGAACAAGAAGCTGCAGGAGATCGAGGAAATGCGCCTGCGCATGGTCAAGATCACAAACGAGGCAGCCCTGACCGTGCTGGGCCTAAAGAACGATCTGGCCAAGCTCGAGCGCTCCTACAACCAGTCACGTGCCCTGGGTCTCAGGTGGGAGACCACGCTGAGCCTTTGCAAGGACACGATTAGCAACAACGACCTGGACAAAGATCGTGCCCTGGACGGCCTCCAAATACTGTACCGCATGTTATGCAAGCGTCGCGGTGAGTTTCGCTCAGTTAGTCCGCAGACTGACATCACTGTCAGCACTGAATCTCCCTGCCTGTAGATCTCGATGCCCACTTCAATCGACGCGAGGTCGAGAAGACCGTGGACTTCATCAAGCGCGAAATAGAGCTGCTGAATCTGGTGCTGCGCGAGCTAGAGAAGAGCCCCACCAAGGGCAGCAAGTCTGCCCCCCAGGACGGCGCTCTGTGCGGTTAATGGGGTACACTCTTAGACTACTCCAAGTTCCCAGAATAAAGTTGAGAGGCATTGCAAAGCACGGGCCTATGTGAATTGGGAATTTATTGCGCATTCGAGCAACCCTTGACTAAACCAATTCCCGCAGCATATGCCCGAGCCTTGCAAATTTGTTGCCCAAGCAAATCAAATCCCATCAAATTTAATAATAATAAACAAGTAAGAAAACTCTAGTCGAGAGTGCTCGACTACGAGATCCCCTGAACCCTTCAAGCAACAGCCATTTCAATCATTTTTAGCGTCTCTCTGCTTACACAAACACACACATACACACGCAAACACACATACATAGACACCCATAGGCACGCACGCATTAACAGGCATGGGCTGCAGTGTGGGCTTACTATGGGAACTTAATTGTTTAATAACTTTTTTTCTGGACGTACGTTCTCCATGAAACTTTCAGATTGTGGTTTTATCATTACTATGCGTATAATTGCCAAATCTCAGGTCTCTAGTATTTGAAATACGCCTTTTACAAACTTATGGGTGAGGGGGTGGATATAAGGGTGGAGGGTGAAATTGAACAAAAATCGAAATTCTATAACGTACATATCAATCTACATTTAAAATTTGGATACTCTAGCTCTAAAGATGTAGGAGATATAATTTTATAACTGCATTTCGATAAGGTTTTTGATCGATAAAAAAATAACGGGATGAGTTATCGATTTTTAGTGATAAACTCGATATGCGCGCTGTATATACGGTCATTTTAAAAAAAAGTTCAAGTCTCTAGCTCTTATATCTTCTGAAATCGACGCGTTCATACATACGGACGGACGGACGGACGGACGGACGGACGGACGGACGGACGGACGGACGGACGGACGGACGGACAGACAGACGGACAGGGCTAAATCGACTCAGTTCGTCGCCCTGATCAAGAATATATATACTTTGTGGGGTCTGCCACGCCTCCTTCTCCCTGTTACATACTTTTAACAAAACCATTATACCCTGATTTCCCATTTTCAATGGGTTCAGGGTATAAAAAAAACAACTCCGACGCAGTCACATAGACGGAGTTTGGGCAACTTCTCAAGTGGCTGTCGATGGGGGGGAGAGAAAGCACTTCAAATAGTAAAGTGACAGAGATAGATAGGGTGAGCGAGAGAGGGAGAGGTAGGCGGAGGCGGAAGCAGATAAATTTTACGTTCGGCAGCAAGTCGACAAATCGAATCTCTTGCATCTTTCCATTCAATTGCCAATTGGATTCTATGGCCAAAGATAATCCAACTTAAGCAGAGATAATTCTTTTATGCGAACATTTTGATTTCGAGTTCGATTTCGATTTCAGTCAGCCCCCCCGCATTTACAACTCCAGCTGCAGAACTAGCAACTAATTTTGTGCCCACGCCCACTTTTCAAAGAAGTTTCTGCTGCATTTGAGCGGGGGCTGTCTGTCGGTCGGGGCGTGTCGTTTGTCTTTATTCAATTTACTTTATTTGATTTGCGACTTTTGCCGATATCAGCCGACGCAGGAGCGCTCGACAAGGAGTCTAAAAATAAAATCGAACTTCCTTCGAGCAGAAACAAAATGTAATGCAAAGAAATGTGTGTGTGTTTTCGCCTAGAAATATCTACATACATACATATCGAATTCGATATCTGGGTGTAGTTGGAAAAGTCAACGTTGGTTTATTTAAATGCCAACAGCTGACCGCCCACAAATTCCGCCCAGCCAACGAGTGCTCTCTTCCGCCGGCTGGGGCTGCGGTCGAGGTGGGGACAGCAATTACATTAGGGCCGAGATAGTTTTGGCATCGTCCCTTTTTTTGTTCGGGCCATCGCATTTGGGCAAATTGTCGTAAGCACTTAAGATTTGTAGCTTGTCATTTAAATAATTGAAAATATATCAATTGTCAGCAACGCAATCGAGGTGCATCACCTTCCTGGGGAGTGGGAGTGAGAGTGGGGCATCAATTCATGCAAATATCTTAGTACATCTCTGTACTAGAAGTATATAGAAGTATATATGTATGTAATATATATAGTGGAAATCCGTGTGAATCATTCGCTAGTTGTCGGCTGACAAGAAGGCCTAATGGATTTCCCATTTAATCCTTTAATTGCATCCCATTTACTGTCAGCAAATTAAATAATAAGCATTCAGTTTGCAGTGGGTGGGGGTGGGGGAGGAACAATTAGCGAGGGTTGCCTGAAAAGTTGCAAAAGCAAGAGGAGAAGCTCTTTTGCGACTCTCAGGAGCAAGAACTGCAGAAATCACCGGCAAAGCAAAGCTCAGCCAAGTCTGACCTAGTCTCAAAGTGCGGAGCAAGCCAAAGTTGTTGGCGAACTTCTTCGTCTGGCCACACACGATTCAGTTTCCTTTTAATTTTTTGCATAGTAGACGCAACACTTAATTTAACTTTACAAGTTCTTAATGTGCCGGCCAGACAGTTGAGCTCTGCGGCGAGCGGGGCAGGCAGACAGAGCGACGAATGGCAATTAGGGAAACAATTCGAGCCAAGAGCAGCAGCAGCAGCAGGACAATGGGAATAGAATAGAAGCAGAAGGCGCAATTAAAGGCCACTTGACGTAAAGTCACAGCTGAGTCGGCTCAAAGCCATAGTTGACTTTAAGGCCGTTCAAATTGAAGGCTCTTTGAGTGGCGGGCAGAACGGTAACTGCAATAAATGTCATGCGATTACCGCAGCAACACACACAGAGCGAACATCTACAAAGTCAGTGGCAAGAAGAAGGCTTCAACTTGATTAATACCATAACACATGATTTATTATGCTTGTCAATTGACAAGCAGTCAGCCGAGCAGGCAGTCAAGGCAGTCAAGCAAGGCAGCCAAGGCAGGCAGGCAGGCAGGCAGGCAGGAAAAGCACATTATGAAAGCTGTATGAGGCGCCTTAGGCGGAGATTGGTATCGGAATCGCCTTGCGCCTTGCGCCTTACGCCTTGTGTTCCGTGATAAGATGGCAAATCGGCTTAAGCGCAGCACCGCCTGCTCATATCCCTCACTTCTCTGACTTCCCTCACATCCCTCGGGCGGGCGGACAGACAAGCAAACAACAATCGTCATCATCAATTCAGTCAGCGACATTAATATCCTCACGGGCGGGCCAAAGCTGTCGTCTGACATTTGTGACACCTGCATTGATTTGTCTTCCCGGAGCATCCCTATTCAGGGCTGCTACGCCCGAGCTCCTTTGAAAGCCACCTGCCCCGCCATTGACTGAGTGCCTTTCATGTCTTACAAATGCCTTTTTTATGCGCTAATGTCGCTGTGGCTTTTGGTTGCCAACTTTAAGTTGCCCAGCCCCAGTCCCGCCGTAGTCCCCACCGTAGTCCCCGCCGTAGTCCCACTGCTGCCAGTCCCTGTCCTGTAGTAGTAGGCGAGAGGCCCATTAGTGCCAGGTTCTAATGGCCTAGACGACAAGGCGCTGCAATTACCAGGACTCCCCCTCTCGACCAAAAAGCCAACAGCAGCAACTACATGACTGCTCATGCCACTCCTAAGTACCTTCACATAGTTGATAATTTATTCATTTGCCGACGACAACAACAGCAGCAGCCAGCAGGAACAACATTTGAGGAACCCCCGGACCCAGTGGCTCAAAGTTAACCGCACACACACACACATACACACACACACACACACGCACACATTCATACACACACCTAACACATGTTCTCAGATGTAGATATAGAAAACTTACGGAAGCTACCCTTAATGACTTCATTACTTCAGCAGGGAGCAACCCCTTCGCACAATGCCAGCAATCAAGTCGACTATCTTAAGATCCGCCGATCCGCCCTGTCTATGCGGGGTGCAAAAAGCGAAAGAGCACAGAATTTATCTCAATTTTTAATTTGATTGCCGAGCGTCAAAGGCAACAGCTCCGACAATTGTGAATTATGTTTGAATGCTCTCGGATAGCAGCTGTGCCATTAGGTGACTTTCTATAATTTCCCGGGGCCCAACCCCTTTCCGCGAGCATTTTCAATTGAGTTGCGGGCCCTTTGTTAGGCCTCAATTGCGAGCTCGAATACGCAGTATTTAACGTGGCATTTTGTAAGCTTAAGCAATTTTTTCATGTGATTGTTAAGTCCTTTCTTTTTTTTCGGTTTTCCCTGTCTGGGTGGGCTGCGGGGCAGTTTAAAGACCCCGCACAACTGTTGTAAAAAATTGGAATTGTAAATTTTACACTTATCAAGAGGCATTTGTTGGCTTTTATTGAACTGAATTGCCAAGGCATATGTGCGCCCTTTGCCCTCTCCCTCTCTCTTGATTACCATTTGCATAAAATCATCGTTGAGGACCGAAAATTATGTTCGGGTTTTACGGCTATTGAACCGGGTTTAAAGGAACTGAAATGTTGCTGTTTATGGTTTCCGTTTTAATTCCAAATGCGTTGCCAAACATCAAGAAACGAGCCCACAACGGTTTAGCATAGATGTCATGCACAATTTATTATATCTAATGATGGCTCAGCAGGTATGCAAATTGACCCCTTTACTCCCCCCAAAGGATCTGGATAAATGAGAAGCTCTTTAAGACAGAGTAGTACGAGAAGCAGGAAGCAGCAAAGATCTTGTCCAATACAGCCAAGGTCTGCCTCTTGGGCGTGTAGGCATTTATAAATATTGACAACTTAAAGTGAAGTCTATAAGTGACACGAGTCTGGCTTCCACCCTAGACGGCCGACCCGAAAAAGGGCAGCTTTCTGGGCGAAGCAACATCAATAATAACAGAAGCAACAACACGACAGCTTGTGGTCAAACTTGAAAGCCTGTTTGATGGTTACCTCACGACTGAGGGAGCAATAGAGCCGCTTCTCCTATGGCCGGCTCGAGGGCTGGGTAATAAAGTCCGCTGCTTGAGACTGTCAGAAGTAAGTGCGTGTGGCAGGCATTTCGGCTAGCATTGGGGGAGTACTACATAGGAAATCAGAGCGAGAAAGACAGAGAGTGAGAGAGAGAGAGAGATGACTTGGTGAAAATATTGACAAAGCAATTTGCTTGTCAGACAATTAAGCGTCTAATTGGATGAGTGCACGGTCACGTGGTAAGATGATGAAGACCGAACGGAAGTCGCCGGCTTAAATTTAAACAAGTCTAATGCCTCCAGTGGCATAACCAGACCAGCTATGCTCGAGTGTGACAGAGCTGGGGATTTATTTATGTGCAGCCCGTCTGCCAGATAGCTGCAGACAAGTGAAGCAATAATCACAGTGCCATAAATTCCAAGTGCTTCGCTCTACCCGGAAAACCCTAAACAACAGCTAGCCAAATCTCAGAGAAGAGAAGGCAGTTTTTAATATATATAACTCAGAGATATGCTAGAATGACAGCTGTACGGGTCCGGATCTGGACACTTTGTCACAAATGAAACAGCGTCGAGAAGATGCAAAAATATATTTCAAGTACATTATGGCAGCTGGGGGCAACGCAACGCAACGGCAAGCGGGAGGAGCTCTTGTTGGAGGAGGTCCACAGCTGCGCTCGGCTCAAGGACTAAGCGGCCTGTAAGGATTTGCATGTTGGGGCAGAGAATTCGTAGCGTTTGCCAAAGATAAGTGAAATGTAATTCAGACTGGCAGTGAAAGTGCCAGCGGGGTATTTGCACTGCCGGTGCGGGATGGGCCTGGAGGGGGCAGCGGGTCTGCTCTGAGCTTAACTGGCACTAAGTGGACTGCATCGCGATGCCAGATAGCTGCATTAGAGGCTATCAAAACGCCATTCAAGTCGCATGCATTGAAAACTGTAATCAAGTCGTCGCAAAGTGGGTCAGGCAAATAGAAGCAGGGAGAGGAGAGGCGGGAGGTCTGATGCGTCTTCTTTCACATGTGGCACGAACATGAAAGTATTTGCAATCCAACGCAGATTCCATTGAAGTTCGCTTCATTTTTTTCTCTCTCTCTCTCTTCACAAATTGTCGCCATTTGCTGCGCTTGTGGCCCCCCATCCCATGTGCCGCCTCGATGCCCCACTCTGCTGGCTTAGATAGACAGACACACATGTGGGGTAGACGAAGGCCACGCCTGGGTGGCTTTCAAAGCGTTCACATTTACATTTCTTAGCTAGCTGCTTCAGCTGATTTATGTCCTGCAATTGACACGACATTTTTCGCTTGTCAAATGGATGAACTGACAGTTTACGTTTACCTAAGAGACAGACGAGACAGGCGCAAGAAATAAGCATGCAGCTATACTATGGATGCTTTAAGGAAGTCGGCAATTGGCTTTAAGGAGTTGGCTGTTAAGCGCATTATGCGCGCTGCCAAACCACAGAGGCATTCAAACCACACTACATGCTTGGACGGCGAGCAAAAACTTAATTATCCTCTCGGTGGTCGGTGGGGCGGTGGGTTGGCGGGTCTTGAGTGGTTCAACTGGGTGAAATTTGCTCATGATTGGCCCCTTCACACCTCATAAAGGCCGCAATAATAAACGCAATTTGGGCAGAAATCCAATTAAATGACCGATGCCAGATGAGAGCATTCACCACAGCAGCCAGCCACTTGCCGAGGGCCACAGAAAAACACAAACTAAACCACAACGACAACTTTCGCCGACAACACATCATCGATGTCTACGAGGATAATAACCAGCTGCTCGAGTATGAAGCGGGGGAAATTAGTTGATGAGATGGAGAGGCACTCCCAAGTGAGTGTTGCTCAGGAATTAATTGCACTACCTTCCTCACTCACTCACTCACTCACTCACTCGCACTCTCTTTCTCTCCGATAAAAATTGCAATTATTTAGCCAAAATGTGCGAGAGGCGATGAAGTGGGCGTCTCTGCTTCGGCCAGCAGCTGAGCAACTTGACAAAGTCGTCTGTAATTTATTTCCTGTTGACTGCTGACTGCTGACTGCTGGCCTGTTGACTTGCCCCGGCGAGAGACAAAAGCAAACAGACGTAGTCAAGATAGCTTGCAATTTTGGCATTGATGCGGCGACTGCCCGAGTGTGACTCCACTTCAGCCCGGACTCGATTCGGCTGAATGCTGTGGCTAATGAAGTGCATGCAAATGCGCTGGATGGGTCGGAAGAGTCTTGGCTTGGCTCTGATTTGCCGGCTCCGGCTTCTTTGCCGGCTACTAATGAGTTCGTTCGGGCTGTGGCCGAAGGTGTGCGCCATCCAAAGTGCTCAAGAGTCGGTTGAACTTTTACTGCAGCTTCTGCTTCTGCTCCATTATGCAGCAGGCTGCAGTTCAAGTTTAGCTACAGCTTTGGCCACTTCACTGGCATCCAGCCGGCATCCACTTGATGTGGCCAATGTGCTGCCGTTCGCCTTTAGTTGATGTTGATAAATGATGTTGCATTTTCATTTAGAAAATTTGTTGTTCAAGAAAAGTCCCTGATTGACTAACAGGACGGCAGTGAGGCAAAGTTGCCGACATGCTGGAGCTGGAGCTGGAGCTGGAGATGGAGATGGGGACATGGACAGCTGCAGTGACTGCCTGTCAGCAAAACGTTTAGTGGCAAAGCACACGAGTGAAGTTACTTGGACAACAACCACACACACACACACACTCACAGTGGCTGGCGAATCAATTATGCAGTGTAGTCGCATATAGAGCAGGAGAGAAAAGGAAAGCGAGAGAGAGAGAGAGAAGAAGAGAGTTGCGTCCACACTCTGCTGAGTTAGCCAAGTTCCATGCAGGCAGCAGCTGCTAATGCAAAAAGCAAAAAGTTTTCCAGCCAAGCTAAGCGCAATGTTCACGCCTTACCAGGGGCCGGGAAGCAACAGAGCCCGATGTGTGTTTCGTAGTGTCATCTATTAATCAAGTGCATAAGCGCTTAAGGAAATCATTTGAATTAGAAAGTCAAGCACATCAGCTCTGATGCACTGAGTGCTATAATTATAGTGTCTTAAGCACTTCACTGCTGCTTGAATAAGAATTCTCTCTCAGTTTCACTCAGAGACAATAGACTTTATGCTCCTCCATATATAGTCAGGGTTTGGGGTTTGTCTGCCTTATCTATTTATTCTTAAGAGCGAAGGGCCAGCATGCTATACTACAGATACAGCTAAGCGACGCAATCAAGCAAGTTTTGCACTACATTACTTAGTGATGGCACGGTTAGTCATATGATACACAATAATCGATTATTTTGCTTTCATTGTATCGCAAAATGGGTTGCGATTAATTTAAACCCTAATCGATTATACCAAAAGAGCAACAGATGGGCTGCTACACATCATTCGAAATTATTGTTTCTAGACTCTAGAGTTAATAAATACATATATAATAAAATATAATTTGTTTGGCATTTCATTATTTTGTTTATATATATTGATTAATAATAATAGTGATTACTGATTAATCGATCATTTTGTTCGATTAATTTAAATTAATAATCGCCTAGCTTAAAGTAATCATATGATTCAATAATCGACCACTAGTTAAACCTCATTTCGGTATTTTTCAGCTTTTAGCTAAACATTTCCCTGTTTAAGATTTGATTATCCTCTACAAAATGATCCTTGCTTAGCTGCTTAGACCATTTCTGATGTGAGGCTTAAGTAATCGAATGCCCTTGCATTTGTATATCCATTTAATGTGCACTCTCAAGCTCTGATCCATGGAAACCTTTCAGTTTTTAAGCTTATCTCCGAGCAGATCTTCAAAGTGACTGACGTCAGCTCTGTTTGGCTTGGCATGCCATCCCCCGAAGGCTCTGCCAGCTGGTTGAACAAGGACAAGGACATCACAACCCCGCAGCCCCCACTCACCCAATGGGCACCCATTGGTGGCAACAATGCAGAGCCCGCAGTTGCCGCGCTGCTGCGTAGCTCTGCCTTCCTGCATCGCACTCCAGAATGCCATTGCAATTCCGTTGCCATTCTTTTGCAAATGCTTGAAGCACTTTCATTGTGGGATCCTGCCCAGCCGGGACCCACTTGTAAGCGTCGCATGCCTGGCCGCCCATTGTCAGTGCAACTTTTGTTGCAACGCGCAATGCTTTAATCTTAAACATGCCAGCGGAACACTTGAGCATTGTCAAGTGGCTGTCAGCTGCCAGCTGCCAACTGCCTGCTGCCTGCTGCCTGCTGCCAGGTCGTCGCGCCACCACATCCATAGCCCTCACCCACCCAGCCGTGCGACAGTTGTCCCGCGCACGCAAAGCAGACAGTTGACTGGAGCTTGACTGCAGCCCTAGCCCCAAATGGATCCAACAGCTTTTCCGTATCCCCGAGCTCCACTAAGTGGTTGCAGCCTTGCTTGGCTTAGCTGCGGCTCTTCAGCATGACTAGACGCGAGTCAACTCGACTTTCGCTGAGCTTTAAGGCTCTGTTTAATTTCCATCGCAAGGCCACGCCCCCGAGCTGCTGGGAAACCAATCTCACCCAAATCCTTTAGTCATTTGAAGTGTTTATCTATATCGCTAACCGCCAGCTCGTTGCTCGACTCCCTCTCCGAATCCTTTTCCACTTTCGGCACTCAATTTGTTGTTGTTCTGGTTTTGGTTTTGCCTTCAGCTAGCTCCCGACTGTCGGCTCCCGGCTCTCGGCTCCCGGTTCCTGGTTCCCGGTTGCCGTTTGCCGGTTGTTGGTTCCTCATTTTTTGGCATGTGCACATTTAATTGAAATTTCCCAACACGCCCACTGCGGCTGCCCTTTTGTCACGCCTCCTACGCCTTCTACGCACCGAACGTTCGTCTTGAGCGAAAATTTTAATTAAAATTTTCGCAGCGCTTTGTCGCTTTTTCCACGCTCTCTCGCTCGGCTTTAAAGTGTGAACTGCCAAGACACTTTTCCAGCAGCAGCAGCTAGGCGGTATGGAGAACTAACCCACCACCCCCCTCCATAGAATCTCTGCTCACTCAGCCCCCGCTCAGCCCCTTCACTCACCTCTCCTAACAGCCGCTGGTGAAATATTTAACATGCAAATGAGTTTGGCTCTGCATAAAGTTTCGCTTTAAATGTGTTTATTTTAGTTGGCACGCCCACACCCCGGCCCCGCCTACCGCATCCCTCGCTGAAAGGAGCTACAAAGTTAGTGAATATTTTAGCACTTCTTCGTTGCGTTTAACATTTATTTAGCCGGGCCACTTTTGCGGGCTGAGCGGTTAGATATGCGCTGAACTTTGACCCTTTGGCGAGCCATGTCCCATGTCCCATGTCCGTTCCCCAGCCAGACCCAAAAGACGACATTTTACATGTTAATGAGTTTCTCTCTTTTTGCTTTTTAATTTCAATGAGCTGGTCAACTCGACAGCTGGCCAGCTGCCCAGCTGGCATGCTTCAAGAATCGCGCTCTGATTCACTGAACGACTTTTCATTTTCCTAATCAACAGCAATTCTTTCAACACTTTTCCGCTTTCACGCTGCCCGCCCGGCCACAACATCAGTGACAACACGATAATCATCATCATCGCTATCATCATCATCATCATCATCAACAACGGCAACAGAATCGCGTTTGCAGTCACATGTGAACAAATCTTTGGCACGTTTCAATTCATTAGCTTCGTGACATTTGTCGTTTGATTTCACTTGGGCAATAACTTTGCCCCAGTGCCCCTGCCACTGTCTGCCATTCGCCTCTCTGGCCCCTGCCCCCCCCTCCCCATGCGGCATTCCCTTGCCACGCATTCAACTATGTCCCGTTGCAGCGGCGAGCTCATTCATGCATTCATTCGCATTCACACGCATGCCTCGACCCAGCTACAGCTACAGCTATAGCTCCCTGCCCCAGCCACTACCTCTGACCCTACTCCCTGCCCCCTGCCCAATCTCGTTGCAATGAAAACGCATTGTGGTCGAAATTGTTAACAAAATGTCAAACGGAAACTCGGCAACGGAATGGAAATGAGTGGAATTGTGGGAGAGAGGGGCAGGGGGAGGGGAAGGGGGGATGAGAGCGCCGGCGGTGCCCAATAAAACTTCAATAGCCTCGGCGACCCGATGTTGCACAGTGAGTGATTTTTATGCAGCCAAATTATAGGAAGTACAACAGGCAGCAAGCAGGAGGCAGCAGCGAGAGGACAGATTCAGAGAGAGTGAGAGAGAGAGAGATAGATGCGCGGGAGCGGGCAGGATGGGTGCCAACTGATTGTGCGGTTGTTGCTACAATTGTTGTCATTGTTATAGCTTGTTGTTGCTGCTGTTGCTGCTGCTGCTGCTGTTGTTGTTGCTGCACGTGATGGTGACGAGTGCAAAGGGCCACAGCGATGAGACGATGAGTTTCGGGCAACTGTGATTTAGCCAACAGAGTCATTTCCGTGACTTGTGACTCTCAAATGAAGAGTCAACTGAAATCGGAAGATAAATAACAGAAGATTAATAGCACTGTGACATAATAATACAAAGATTATATTTTAAATACATATTTCTTTAATATATACATATATAATAGATATAATTAAATACATATATAGTAATATATATAATAATATTTGCAGTGTGAAAATATATATTTGAATACAAAAATATAAATAATAGTGAAAATGCCTAATGACATAATTATAAATGATTAAATACTTTAAATATTCATAACATATATGTAATATTTAATATATGTAATAAATGATAATATTGTATATCATAACCGAAAACTCATAAAATAAAGTATTTTATTAAATATATTGAAACTATAAGTTGTTTTAATTGCAAAATAATATAGGTATAGAGCGTTACAGAAATTCATTTACAAAAAAAAAAAAATTAAATAAAAATTAAATCTAAAACGTTTTATTTTTATTCTTTTATTTAACTTTTTACTGAACTGTATAAGATTCATTCATAATAATAAATATGTATAGTAAATACAAATTTATGAATTGATTTTTTGTTCATTTTTTTTTTTTTCAATATATGTATTTTTTATGTTTAAATGAATTTAAAGATGTTTAATAAACCCCACTTTTATACATATTTATTTCACTCAATTAACAAACAAAATTATCTTTTCACTAATTCAATTAAATTCAATCCAGTAAAACGTGCAGTAGTGCTCATCCAAAAAATAAATTAAATTCAAAAGTAGATTGATAATAAGCTGGACCAAAAATAATTACTTTAATGGAATACGTCAAATCATGAATCGATTTACTCCGTAAGAGCATAGCCGTAATGAATGCCAGTTTTGTAATATTTTAAAAGAATTTTAGATTTGTTTATATAGATAAAAAAAGATCTTCAAGGGATTTCCCTTGCTTAATAAATAAAATAATAATATAAATAAAGTAAACTATATTTTATTCTATAGTCAAATTAAGAGAATTATTAAATATGATATATGATATACAAAGCTATTTATGTCTTCGTCTACCACTTAGTCAGTTCTGCTGATACATTGAACTCTTACAGTTGTTTTTTTATTGAATATTACGGGATCCGTCATGCCGCATCATGTCGTGACATACATCCCTGTGCCGCAGGTTGCAATACGAGTCATCAGCTATGCGACACCTTTTCCAGTTGCATTTTTACCGTGCATCGGAGTAGCTTATTTCCGACAATAGATGCGATGCATTTGCGCGACATTTGCCACAACTGTTGTTGTTGTTGTTGTTGCTGTTGTTGTTGCTGTTGCACTTGTTGTTGTCGCCGCTCTGTTGCAGTGCTCTTAATTTCGGGTGTCGGTGGCGTGCACGTAGTCGGCGGCAATGTAATTATGGAGCGCACATGTGTTTGCCTGATTAGGCGAGTGGCGGGGGAGGGGGAAGTGGGGCATGGGAGCTGCCCTCACTGCGATTTGTATGCAGCTCCAGCAACAGGCCGGGGCCTCCATACCGGGGAGTTTGGGTCTGGGCTCTGGGGTCTGGGTTGGCGTGCGTGACCGGCAGTTGTTGCGATGTTTGACTTACAATTAAAAGCGTTGCATCCATGCATATATATAGATATACCTACCTATATATAGATATGTACATATGTATATGTGTATATGTGCAACATGCTACTCATTATCAAATTTGTCGCGAATTTGTACACGATGTTGTTTTATATGATAATGGGCGTGGCAGTTGGTAAGTGAGAAAAATGTTGCTGCCGCTGCAGCGATGCATTTGAATTGAGCGGAAGATAACGCGAGTGTCAAATCAGATAATGTATATGATAAATATAATTATAATTGGATAGTAATACGTGGCTTCAATTATGGTTTATTATTATTCTCTATCTCTCTCTCTCTCTTCTCTTTTGTTGCCTGTCGCATTAGCCCCAATTAGAGATGAGTTTGTGCTGCGTCAGTTTGACAGCAACATCTTGGTCTTGTGTCGCCAGTCTCGTCATCATCATCATCATCATCATTGGCAAGCCGTAAGCTACCTGCCCGAATGCTGCTGCTGCAGGCTGGGATAAGCTGTGCACCACGCGCAACATTTTGCACTTGCAACGCTCAGTGAGCAGCAGCGAAATGCAAATCCAATTTGCGGTGCAAGTGCCTCGGTTGCCATGACACATGCCTCAGCGGAATGATGCATTGCTTCCGAATATGATGACGAGGCGTGTTAAACGCTGTAACACAAAAAAGAGAAGGAGAAGCAAAAGGAGGCACAATCTGCAATCTGCGGCCCCCAGTCGCCAGTCGGCGGTTGCGAGTCGCCAATTGGTGGCAGGCGAGAGCTGCTGCTGCATGGGCGATGTCGTGTCAGGGGACACGCTTGAAATTTATTGCCGCAGTTGTAGAGTACGAAGTGCGTCGTAATTAGTTGCAACTTGAGTTATTTGTGCAACAATGCAGCATGCGAGGCGAACCAATCGCCCAATGAATTGCCCCAGCGAGCACAGAGTGCGGGAGAGAGAGAGAGAGAGAGAGAGAGAGAGAGAGAGAGAGTGTGTGGCAAGTGGAAGCTGGCTATCATTAGGGACTCGGCCCATTCGCACATTAGACACGTACGGCTCGCATTTGGCTTTTAAATATTTCGCTTACATTTTAAAAAGCATAAATTTGTGTGCGCCATAAATTTCGACTCGCACTCGTCACTCGGCATGCCAATGAGCCAATGATGGGCTGTGGGGCGAGCAGGTGGCGGCGTGACTTGGGGCTCTCTCTCAGTCTTTGTCGATTTATCAGGAAATTGTTTATTATATTGTTGAAGAACTTTTTATGTGCGCTCCACTGATCGAGGACATTTGGACGGGCACTGGGCGTCGGGCGTCGGGCGTCGTTTGCTTTATGAGCAGCGACGCATGCCCCGCCTCAGCTCCCATCTGGCAGCTGGACAACTGCACGCCCAGTTGCTGGCGACTCGCACACCATTTGGGTGGCGAAACTTTATGGCCGTGTGTGCCAAAGCGTGGGAATAGTCGCCGCTGTGGCCCATGGTCATGAGCCATGCCCTGGCCATTGCTCATGCCGGGCCGGACTGTGATTCTGATTTATGACAGAGACAGAGATTTCGATAAGAATGTGACCACGCTGGAAGACAGTCTGCAGTGCGATAGAAATGCAGCCAAAGCAAAGGAGATTTGCAAAACAGAAAACTACAAACTACAAATAAAACATAATTAATGCCAAATAATTAATTTACTTACAGAAAAAATTGCATTTATCTGCTAGACGAGCCTCTTTGAGGTATATAAAAAAAAGCTATTTCCGGTCTGCTCAAATATGCGCAAGTTCTTTAGGCAAATGGGCTTCAAAAAGATATAAAAAAGATGAAGGTATATAAGTATATTGTAATATAATGAATTATTGTTTTTTTATTATTATTATTGTACAGTAGCTATTGCGCTTGACTTGAAATTTATTATATGTTTAGACTCCTGAGTAGCCTCGTCTGATGGAAATATTAAGATCTACCGGTCTCCCCACTACGTGGAAAATTGTGTAATAGGTTATTTTATTGTTAAACTGCAACATTGATTTACTGAAAATTATATATTAGCAACTAATTATATTTAATTAATTTATATGTGGCTATCACATATTTTTAGCATCATTGAAGCTGGCAGCATTTTCTCCATGAATGAGTATTGTGCAGTCGGTAAGCCCAATCGCAACACTTTTTCTTTTCCTAATTTGAATACTTAATATATGCATTACAACTATTACAATAATTACGAATTATATTAAAAATTCATTTGGGACTCTACAAAACTCTTGTAATTTGAGAAAGTTTGCTCTATTCCGAAAAAACCCCTTGTATTTAGATAAGTAGAAACTGGAAGCAGAGTGAAATATTAAACTGTCAAACTTTTTTTTTTATTTTTACCCGCTTCACTTTTCAGATATAAATTTCAAAATAAAATTACAATTGCAGTTTCTACTCATCTGATAAGTTTATATGATATATCGGATAAGGATAAACCCGTTTCATTTCATTTATTTTTAGCATGAAAAATGTCTCCATTAAACTTTATATAATGAGCAATTTTTAGAAAGATTCTTTGATATATTCTCCGATACGCGGCCATTAGATATGAGCATGTCGCATAATTATTCAGGTATCTGGATCCCAAAGACGTTCAAGGCGCCCACAACCAAAATAGAACAGCCCCAATCTCAGTCGAAGGGGCCCCACAGCGAAAGTCACTCCCACGCCCTGTTCGCTGTGGGTGTTTGTGTGTGTGTTGTTGTTGTTGTTGTTGGTATTATGTGTTGGGGCCACCCATGGAACGCCCGAGATGTCAGAATGAATACTCGTCGGCACACGAATCTGAGCGGTCTCTTACCCCATGTTTGGATGTTTTTCTACCCATTGCTACACATGTTGCCGGGGTCTGTTCCAATTATGCGGCACTCGAATATCAAATTAAGTGCCCGCTGCTATGACAGTTTTAATGTCTTTAGCACCATAAAAACTGCGCCCCATAAACGAAAACGGGTGGAGCGGCCCGACGAGACAATTATGGAAATCCGACGCGCTCTACACCTACGCACCTACTCGCATAGGATCTACAGATACCCCGAATCCCCATGCTGAGAATGTGACACGGCAGCTCCTTTGGCTGCAACGAAGAGAAATGCTCACCTCGTGCGCGCTGCACCACCGAAATAATAATTCATAAATAGGCAAATATGCGACGGGCATGCATGGCAGACGAGCGGGGGGAGCGGGCACACGCTGGGGCAATTGGGAATCTCGGCTCTGCTTCCCGCAGCAACAGCTGCTGGTAATTAATGGCTGGCCGCGTTCAATGCACTGGATAATCGCGCGGCTGGGAACGGCAACAACTCTTTCAAAATCTCGGCAAATAAATCTTGCCCACTAAAACTCCGGGGGTAACAAACTGCTTAAAAAGGCCAAGCAGACGCTGGCAAGAGAGGTAGAGAGAGAAAGAGAGAGAGAGAGATAGAGTGAGAGAGACAAAGCGGCAGAGAGTGAGCGGATGTTATACGAAAAAGTTCTTTATTTCGGTATAAATTACAGCCGGGGGTAAAAGTGTTGCGATTTGTTAAAGCAGTGCGGATACTGAGCAAGGATTTACTCTAAATCAGACTAAATTTAATTAGTTCGAGCCGCACAAGCACAAATTGACTTTGTACTAAAGCCGAGCTTAGATGCGCTTAAGAACTACTCGTTTGCACACACAAGAAAGGTAAATGTATGCCCAGGCAGATGAAGGGGGTTCATGATAGCAGATAATTTAATTTCAAGTTTAATTGTGTTGCAGAGAAGATATTTTAGCATGTAAATATTGCTTAAAGAAACTAGGTAGGCAACATTCTGCAGTCGTTTCAATGGAGCTGAGTAATACGTATATTGCAATTGCAACTGGACTGGAAAACATTGCACAGTTCCCTTGGTTGGACACACTAAACAAATAATGAAAAGCATTTCTGTGCGACTGTCTTCACATCGTAAAATACATAGACAACACGGAATATCCACTTCCCAGATCGTTTCATTAGATGTTTGACTCAATATTGGATCTTTCTCCTTCGCAGCTCTCCTCTCTCTCTCTCTCTCTTATAAGAAACATCGACCTTTATTTAAAATTTGGAGATAAGTGATTTCATAAGGGTTTTAATCGATAAGTGGAAGTGCTGATCGATAAATACACTTGAAATGCTCGTGCAATACAAAGAAAAGCCTCCTCTAGCTCTTATATCTTCTAAGATCGGCGCGTTAATTGACAGATACTGATAGACTTATTAAGAATATATGTAGATATAAATTATAAGCATCAATAATAAATAAACATCAAATTTTATCAGAGATATAATAAGCAGGTCTTATTAGAATTAAGGACATATAAAATATTTTATTAAGAATTAAGGCTATAAAATGTAATTAATTGTATGTAAAATCAAACAGAAATATTACATATAATATAGAGCTACAAACCTCGCAACTTATAAAACTACAGCTTATAAACTATAATATTTCAAGCTTCAAATTCTAATCGAACGTAACCCCTGTATGAATACCTCTGCTATACAGAAACGTAAAGGGAAATATTAAAGGTTTCTGTTGTTGTTTTTGTTGACATTTAAAAAATGACAGAATCGCATCAGCAGTTTACACCTATCATAATATAAATTGTTGCACGCTGCAGACTTTGCGCACTTAAATGAAACTCGATGCGCGACTATTGCGGCGATTATAAGGCTTAATCATTCAGAAGAGTCATGCTATATTTACCTTCGCTGTGGCACGGCCATTCAGAAGCAAATCCCCCAGAGGCCATAAGCCCCAGCCTCCGGTGATTTGCGTGCTGGGCCAGCGACAATGCAATGCAATGCAACAGCCGCTGCCCCCAGATGCCCACGGATGCAGCTTAACCAGGTTCTTTGTCAACTCTGCTGGCCGGCCCACAGGCGTTATGTGAGCACCAACTATTCGCACTAAGGCCGCGCGAGACAATAAATAAAGCGAGGGAGGGCAGCGGCGAGGGGGCTGTTGGGACTGCGGGGCCATATTGAGCAATCAAAGCCAACTGTGTCCAGGCGCATCTCATCCGGTGCGGCCTCCTCCTGTTCTTCCTTCTCCTGCTTCTCTAATTGCATGTTGTGTTGCATGTTGCTCGTTTGCCGTTGTCGCTGCCGCTTGCGCTCCATCAGCTGCCACTTGTGCCCATTTCCAACCACCGCGCGCCACTGCCCCGCTGACCCAGCGGCTGGCAACGCCTCCACGCTGCTCGCGCTTTCGAGTTAGAGTTGTTTTACATTTTTAATTGAATTTTCGCCATAGTTGGCATTCTTTGGCTCTTGTTGTGGCTGCTGCTGCCATGGTGTTGTTGTTGTTGCTTTAACGCTTTTTCATTAGAATTTACACTTATTCATTAGTTGCAGCATGCAACAGCTGCAGCAGTAATAAAATTTTATTTTATTATGCGGACATACAATTCATTAACCAACAGATAGTGAACAGTAAAAATTGCAACTCTGGCAAAAGTGTCCATTCGATATGGTTATGGGAAGTGAGTGTGTGTGTGTGTATGTGTGTGTGTGTGCACTGTGTTTATTCTGAAACAAAGTTGGTCTTTTATGAGTATGGCTAGCCAAGCCTATAGGCCTCAATGAAGCTCTTATATTAAATATATGCAAGGGGCTTGACTATGTAGTAAAATAACTCAGCTGTTATCTTCCACTCCCACTCCCACTCCCACGCCACTCTCCCCCTTCTCTCTTTAGTGTCCCCAATGCCTATTCAGGTAATAAGTGCATATACATATATACAAAATATATATATTTCTGAAACATTGTGCAGGAATCTTCGCATCGTAAAAATGTTGCGGCGGCAGCTACCTAAAAACTCCCTTGGGGTCCCGAAAGGGGGAGTAAGGGAATTCGAGTTTGGGGCAGCACAGGCAAATATTCTTTCATTTTTATATAATTTTAACTGCCACTTGAAAATACTTATGTATTCGAAAATGTTGCCCATAAAAACATAAACAGAACATCGCCAGAAAAAAAAAAAAAAGAAATTCGAGGCAAGAAGCGGCACATCTGCATATTATTAATGACCGGTAATTACCTAGCTGGCGAGAAAGAGATGAAGAGAGCGAGAGAGAAAGGGGGAGTTCTGGTTAGTTACGCAAATGAGCAACAGAGGGCGCTGCTGCATGCTGGCCCACCCCGGCAGCAGCCAAAGAGGATTTCACTTTGGCTTTCGGAGTTGCGAGTTCCGAGTTTCGAGGAGCGATTTATTTGTTTATAAACCGACGCAGTTACTCGTAACTCGACAGACTTTATGATGTAAATGCCATGAATAAAAACTTCAACAAATATCATTTAAAATAAACAAATTACCGCAGATAGTTCTCCCATCGACAGGCCGCTGATGGTTTTATTGTACAATTAAAGCACGTGCATGTGCCATGTGAATGCCCATTCGAGTGTGAGTGTGAGTGTGAGTGGGAATGTGGAAATGGATGCCCAAAGAAATTGAAATTAATTTCCGTCTCGTTGCGTGAAATATGCCAGCAGCCCTGGGGCCCTGGGCCAGAAACTACCCACAGCTCAGCCCGCCCCAGAGAGGAAGTTGCCGGCGCTCCCGAACTACGAACAGCGGCCGACCTGCCGGCCACGTTTAAAAATAATATTGATCTTCAATGGAATGAAGTGTTAATAAAATATTTTTCTTTCTCGCTGCCCTGTCAATGCCTTCAATGAAAGTTTAACTGAACACAAATGAAAAGTCTGAAAAACAGAAAAACCAAATGAAAATGAAAATGAAAATGAGTTTTAAAATAATCATGACGTTTTTATGATGCCCTAATGTTGAAATTATGGCTCATTGTAAATATATAGCAGGCAGTTGTAGAAGTCGGCTGTAAAAAAATTATGGTTTATGTGTGCAGTGCGTGAAATGCGTGTGTGTGTGAGTGAGTGTGTGAGTGTGAGTGTGTCCACAAGTAGTAGCTGTGAATCAGTTGATGATATGATAGCCTTTATGGCTGCTGGCTAAATAAGGCAGAGATAAGCTGAAATGTCAAGAGTATGATCATTTAGTCAGTGATCTCTCGCCCGGTCTGAGAAGAGAAACTCTTACCCACATCGCGGTGTTCAGTTCGGCTCGGCTCGGCTCCAGCTAAACAAGCCATAAAGCAAATGACAAACGACGTCATCGTAAATTTTCAACTACCAAAGCAGAACATGACCAACAACAGGCGGGCTTAACGAAAACTTATCAAAACATTTAGGTAAAATAAACGCCCGGCCATAAACAGCGGAGACAAGCCGGAGAAAAGTTTAGATAATCAGCGGCTGGGGCGCCTGGGACGGGTGGGGCAGCGGGGCGACAACGTCAATAAAAAATGAATGCGGAACAACTTTCTTAATGAGCTGCCAAAGGCGGTCAGGCCCGTCACCCCCCTCTCTCCACCTCCTGCACACCTCCTCCCAGCCCTCTCCAGCCGGGCTAAATCCAAAATTTGAATAAGAAATGGCCCCGCTGGCTGTAAAATCCAAATCGAATAGCTCTCTTCGATTGGCTGACAACCCCCGAACTATGATCAAGTGATTGCGGCCTTTGGCCATGTGTCGCCGTCTAATCTCGGCTAGATCTGTAGGCGGCTGCTGTGCGGCCATAAAGCGATTACCGTCCAGCTCGCAGTCTGGGGCCAACGGGCCCCAATCTGGGTCGATTGGATAAAGAAATTGTAATTAATTAAATTTATGCGACATGTTTACAGTTTTCCCATTGTTAGCCCCACACATTTACATAATTTTCCATAGCATCTGCATCGATCGCCGTCTGAATTCGAATCACATGTTGTGTTTATAGTCTCCATAAAACGAACTTGATCTTCTTGATCTTCATTTCGACTCTAACAGTGCACTTTATGGCCGATTCTGGAAACTCACATGACACACTCGAGAACTTTAGCCAAATGAACTTTTCGGATAATCGATAAGTGATTTATCGGTTTTCAACTCTAAGAATTTTTGTATTATCTGCGGCCCACAAGGCAATTTGAAAACTCTATTGTATTCTAATTATCTACAGTTACGACCTTTTCGACATTATTTAAGGCATTCGACATGCTCTATGTCTAAATCCTTAACGCTTCTTAGATCGAATCTCCTCTATCTTAGAGTTAACATAAAAATACTTATTCTAATTGTTACATTATAAATACATATATTTAATATATTCATATATAACTTTCAAAATGTTCTTGGCATCATTTTGATTGTTCTCAAATCATAAATTTAGAATCTAGATAGTAGTATCAAGCAACGTTTTCTTTGAAAAGAAACTAAATATGAACTTGTGTCAAAATCATTTGAAGCATAACGGGTAGCTAAAATAGTAATTACCTCATATACATAGGTCTCTTACTTGAAATATAAGTAGCTAAATTGTACTTACAATTAAAAGCATAATAACTAAAACATTTTTAGAATATTTTCTAAATGTTTCTAACATACTAAATTGAAATATTCGAAGCGTTTTCTTTGTAAATCTGATACACATGTAAGATTAAGTAATAGCTTCTTAACAAATATAATATTTAATTAATGATTCCAATTATATTTCATAACATAAAAAAGGTTCAATTAGCTATTTAGTAAAAAAATATATGTACCCAACCAAAATTGAGGATAAAATAAAATGAATGAGTTTTTAATGATGTTTCTTGATTTTTCCACAGAATGGGAAGTTTGGCGCAGTCCAAATTGTCAAATTAATTTTGTTTTGACTCAATGAAAAGGCTATTGGAAAGTGCAGTAGCTGAAGCTCTGAAATGCAGGTTTGCCATTTCTCTTATTTATTTGACAGTTTTTAATTATTGCTGCTTCAGTTTTGGTATATATTACTTAGACGTTGAACCTTGGCTGAGTGTTGGTAGCATCAATAACTTAAGCTAACTCTGACATGTGTCAAATATTTCATATACATATGAAGCAAAAGCTGTAGCTGACGTTCAAGCTGAGCCTGAGGAAGAAGCTGAAGCTAAAGCCAAAGTTAAAATGCCCCAAGTAACAAAGCAAATGCATCATTCAAACCGAGTTCGATGCATTCAGCTGCAGGTAGCCTGCGAGCTGGCAGATAGACGATGGAAGCAGCCAGCAGGAGGAGGAAGGTGGACGGAGGTAGCTGGAGCTATGGGGAACGATGCCAGTTACCTGTTGGCCGTCTGCATTATTAAAACCCTCGCTCGGTCCGCTCTCTGCAGGTGATTTTGCTAACAAATCTGAAGGGGTCATTGTCGAGGCTACAAAAGACAGAAAACAAATACCAAGGGGCAATAAATTTGTATGCAAGCATCTGCATAAGCTCATCCTCACAAGCATATATTAATATTAATATGTATGTATGTGTATAAAAATAAATTTCAATATGGGTAAATGCCTTGGACTCACATGAGCTGAGATGAAAGCGCTCAGATAAATTGATAAGATAGATGTTAATATTAATTTGAAATTTATTTTGTTTGATTAATGATCGAAAACCATTATGTGTTTGTTATTGTTATGCAAATATTGTAAACGATTTTATACTAAAAATCGAACTATCTATGCTAATATGTAGATATATCTGGGCTTAACACTAGAGATATATAGCACTAGACTAGGATGCCGAATCTTAATATTTGTTAAGTTGTTCATTGTAATGATCATGCTGCTCTGGTGCTAAAATTACTTTCGAAAGTACCTACATAAGATGGGGTAGATCTACCGAATCCTGCTGTGTCAACAGCAAAGAAGCAAAGAAGAGTTCCGACTTGTCCGGGAATTCAGCAAATGCTTTGATAAGAGTCTAGGATCTTGCCGAAAAGGAATTCAATACGCCAGTACTCAAATTTATCAACCCTGAAGTTTAATGAGAGATAGCGTCTGTCTCCAAGATGGAAGGCTCCTAAAGAGGCGGGCAAGAGTGAGAACAATTTGAATATAGCCAAGTAAGTGGATCGGCTTGGTCTATCTTGCTTTATTGCATTGTATGGATCTTTTGGCTCCCCGACAGTCTTTTTTATGGATCTTAAACTAAGACTTACTACATATCTTATTAGCTGATTCGAGTGATGAAATCGCATTTAGTTCAACTTGTCTCACACACAAAACCTAATTAAGATCTAACAGGAAGCCCTGAGCTGGCTTGGCCTCATCCACAAGTGTCGGTTGAGTTGTGTGTGGGTTCGGCTTTCAACACATCTGCTCTCCCATTGTACGGTTCCAGGGTGGTCGCCATATGTGTGCAGGCCCGTATGGTACGGCAGTAGTAGCAATCGCACAGTTACAGAGCGCGACCGCAGTCAAATCAGAAGAAGTGACAAATGAACTGTCAAAATAATGCAAGTGACGACGCGAATGACGACACATGTGCTGCTGGGTGCGGCCCGGTTCTATAGTCTGGGCTCTGTGAATGTGAATGTGAATGGGAACGTGGATCTGGAGCTCAGCTATAAACTGTTGACAGCTGACTAAGCCGCAGGCAGTGACAGTTTGGTGGCAGACAAAGCCGCAAACAATTTGTGGCGCAGTTGCAACAGACATGAACTATGAACTTGGCCGACGACGCTAAACAAATTACAAAAACACTTAATTACATGCATCCTGTGAGCCGCAGATATCACGTAGATTACAGCATTGAACAACCTAATGGTCGATGGTCCAGTTGGAATCGCTCAATCGATAGCTGAAGCAGATAAAGGCACAGGTAGTAGCTCGTTAGGCCCGACCCAAACGAGGGCACAGCCAAACGGCAGTCAAAACAAGACCCCAGCCTCCACTCCGACCCCAACCAGGAGGAGAAGTGCACAAAGATGAAGATGAAGCAACAAGACTAACGATGGGCACAGTTCTGAGCGATGTTTATCGGCGGACTGGACCGGGTTAGGCAAGAGGCCTCGAAGAAAGGGTTCATTACAGACCTTTATGGCCGTACCCTAAGCAGGCAGGCGGTGCACGTACTGGACCCGCTGTGTGCTGTTATTTATCGAGTAGACATGTGTGTGTGTGTGCGATTGCCTTGTTGTGATAATGCGAGACACACTGGTCGAGAGCAGAGAGCAATCAATTAAAAAGGCAGCAGCAGCAGCAGCAGCAGCGACCCAGGCCCAGCACCTTTTTTATGGCCAGGCCTGGCAAAAACTTCCCTGGAATCCGAGTCGAGCTGTAATGAAGCAATATTTACGGGAGATTTCAAGGCAGCGATTACGAACAAACGTCGCATTGTTGATGTTTGGGCTTGCAGTCTCGGGTTTGTAGCCTCTTAAATCGTTCTGTGTTATCGCGTCATGTAGGGCGCTCACGAGTGCAAACAGCTGAGAGCCGGTGCTGATAAGGCCCGACTGTGTATGCCGTGATTTATGGCCAGTGCAGCAATTGTGCAGCTATCGATGCGTTTATCGATAACAAACTATTCAACACCTTGCCGACAGGCAGGAGGTACAGTTGCCTTTGCTTTTCTCAGCCGCCCTTTCGGTATTTCATTTCCATTTTCATTTCCCGCTTGCCGTGGGAAAAGCCCTACCAAGGTCGATGGCTATCTATCTATGTGATTGGCCTAAACAAAGCGATGCGAATTATGCAAATTACGCTGAGGCGTTTATCAGAAACGCGTAGCACTTACATTAATCATCTAATAGATGGCTACAACGTCATGCATATGTAAGAATCTGTTTAAAAAACAAAAGTAAAACTCGCCTCGGTTCGTGTGGCGGTGCTGGCTGGCGCCAAGTGACATTTTGTAGTTGATTTATTGTCTTCGTTTGTGTGGAAAATATTATAAAAATGATTTATAATCCTTATCTGCGCAGCCAGATCGTGTGTGCTCTTGTCAGGACGGAGACAAGGACAGGGGCCATGGCAGATAGCCATGCGAGAGCATGAGAGCAACAGTTGCCAGACTCAGGTAGAGGCCTACCAATGCGCCACTCTTGACTACCCCTGCCCCTAGCCATCGTTTCCCCTGCCCTGCACTGCCCTGCCCTGCCCCTGGTCCATTTCCAATTCAAATTGCAAATAGCGGAAAACCTTTCAAAGACAAAAGCCATTTTAGCTTACCGCCGAAAAACTTTCACGGCCTTTGCCTGGCTAGGCTGGGCTGGGCTGGCCTGGGTCGACGCCCCCAAAGGCGCAAACATGGAGCATATTTCGGCTTGGCATGCGATTATCAGCCTTATGGGCGAACAACTGGGAGTCCAATGCAAAATCTGTGTCAAAGTTCAGACATAGGAAACGTGAAAGGCGGACAGCCGGTGCAGTGGGGGCAGCGAAGCAGTCGGGGCAGAGATGGCACCCACGTTCCCAATGAGTTATGGCCACGGCAAGCAAATAATTGCAAAATTACAGTCCAGCCATGGCTCACCTCTGCCCAGCCGCTCTGCTCGCCCTCTGCTGCTCATACTTATTGAACTGAGACTCGGACTTTCGATTGGCAACCAATAACACTACACAACAAATTTCACATTTCTAATTGGTCTCGCAATGATGGAGATTATAAGATTAGAAATGTATTATTATATATATTATTATATATATATATATTATACAGCTAAAAAAACTTCTATTTAAGTCAAGTAATATTTAATCTAATCTAATATCCATTCTAATCTACAGGCAATAATACCTCAGTTTGGAAGATCCTGTAGCTTGTGTAGTCTATTTATGCAAACATTAATGTAAATTGAATAAAATAAATCACTTTATATGCTTTTATGCTTTATTTGTCTAATTAGCTGAAGTTCTCTATATATGAAATACCAAATTCTCTTCTTATTATATTAAATTCTCGTAACTTACTTGTTCCACAAAATGAATTAGGTGTTAAACAGAATGAAAACCTCTCATTCTGTGCTTCTTTTTGATTAGCTTTCAGATCGACAATTCTAAAGCTAAAGAGTTTAAATTAAAAATAGATTTTGCTATAAATAATGTACAGCCTATTCCAAAAATAGTTCTTGGTCGGATCAATATTTATATACAATTATAATATTGCATATTAAGCTCAAAGCTAAAAGCAAAATTTTGAAATTGAATTTGAATAAAAGTTGTTCCATGCTGCACAGTGTAATTTTCTAAGGTCATCGTTCGAGGCAGTTCAATCTGAAAATGCCTACAAATTGTTGCTGGCTGGTCAACTAGGTTCAGCTGTTGCAGTTGCTGGGGTCTGTTGGGGCATTTGGGGGGAGCTGGATACGTGGTAGATTTTTAGTTGATGGCATGAACGAAGATGGAGCATGCTTTCAACATAAATTTCCATTAGATTGCGGCGGCGGTAACAACGACAACAAGTTGCATGTGGCATGAAAAGCTGCCACAGGAAATATCTTTCGGCAGCCGCAAATAATTCTCCACGTTTGCGCTCGCACTTTGACATCTGGCCAAGGGGCTGTGGCTGAGACTGAGACTGGGACTGAGGCTGAGGCTAAGTCTGCAGCTGAGTTGGAGCTGAGGCTGCAGCTGGAACAGGCATCGGTGTGAGTCGAGTCGACTCGAGCTGGGATATTATAATATTTGTCTCTTTGTTGACATTAAAACGCAATTTATGCAGCGTCATTATTATCAGTCGTCGCTTGAGTTGCAACTCGATGTCGAACTGGCAGTCGAAGTGGAAGGCGAAGTTGATGTGCCTCTGCCTCTGCTCTCAGCCTCTGCTCTCAGCCTGTGGCATGCAACTTTGTTGAGTTTTATGCAGCGGTTTTAGTGGTTGTCAACTGCAGCTTGGCATCCTCAATGCGTGTGCGAAATATCGATCTTCGTTATTGCTCAACATTTGACTTTAACGACTCTCGCATTTTCATTAATGTCATATTCCGTGTCTGTAGCTGTTCAGCAAAAGCTGCTGTGGCATGCCAAAGATTGAGATTTATTGGACTTGAATGAAACTCAACTTCACAAATCTTAAACAATGTGCAATTGTACTCAAATGGAAATAGGTCTGACAACAAATTTAATTATATTATTGCTGTAGAAGTACACGCTTTCAATATACAAATCACGCCAAGAGTTGGGATAACATAATGTTATTAACATTTCATAAGCTGTCTGTTTCCCAAAATTATTACCACAACTCAATTCTTTTCCAGAGATAGGAAAATGCCTTTCCAGGAAGTTTCCAGCATATGAATTCGTTAGAGGACGACCTTCGACAGGCATAACAAATAAAATATTTGGATGGGCGTGACCCAGTCAATGATTAGCTCTGAAAATGCCTAGAGAGAGAGAGAGAGGAGAGGAGAGGATCAAGTGAAAAGTGTCACAGGCTGTTTAAACGAGGGGTTTCTAAATATTTATACCTTTGCTCAGGTAGTCGAAGACGAGCAGCCGCAGAGGTGATTAGCTCAAAACAAAGCGTGTGGAAAATGGATTAGATAAGGTCTAATTGAGGTCGAGCGTCGGCCAAGTGAGCGTGGAAATTGATATAGCTCGAGTCGGCAAATGAAATAGCGGCTTGATTAATTGAAATTAAAGAAGTCAAACTGAAGCAGCTTTTAACGAATTCGAGTACTTCAACAGTTTAAAATTAAATATGCAAATATGTATGAATTAGTCGAAAACAAAAGCAAATTTTGAATTACTTTTGGCTCTTGCTAAAATCACGAAAACAAAACGATATCTGGCTTGGGGGGAGCCGGGCGAGCCATGTTGCTGTTGACCTTTGCTCTAATCTTGGCCATGTTCCCATGCAGACCGCAGCGGCAATCAAAAGTTTTAATGCAACTGCAGTCAGGCTTGAAATTGAAGGCAAAACAATGCAACGAGCAACTCTGGAGAACAACAAAAAATATGTATTTATATATGCAAGAGCGACCAGCTGAATGAGAATGCAAAAATGCTGGCCACAAAATTGCACCAATTGCAGTTGATTAAGCTGAACTCATGGCGGCGGGGGAGCAGTAGCAGGGGGCGGCAGCGGCAGCGGCAGCGGTAGAGGCAGAGATTGAGACTGAAGCTGTGGCTGCACCAGAGACTCAAGCCCTGCCCAGCGCACACAGCGCACGCCGCAAACAATAAATTCTGGGATGTTGCCGAAGCTGGGCCCCGGTGGAGCCTAAGCGCCACAAAAGTTTAGCCAACAATAATTTCGAGTTAACTTTGACACTTGCAAAACGGGGCAGGCAACAGAACTGAACAGAGCTGAACAGGAGAGAACACCAGCGAACCGGACCTCCTGCCAGGCAGGATGCAGCCGAGGCAAGAGGCTTTGCTGCATTACGTTGGCGTTTGGCTTACTGCAAATGCAGTTGTCATAATTTTGCATTTCTCTGCTGCTGCTGCTGCTGCTGCTGCTGTTGGCCGAGACAATTTGTAAAGCCACCGATGGCCTGCTGTGACTTGTGCCAAGTGGTTTGGCTTTTGTTGGGGCCGAGCAAATGCAGCCAGTTGCTGGCCGAGAGGCGACCAGTTTAGTGCACAGGTGCCAATGCACTGGGGAGCTGCAGCACTCGGCTGGCCACTTGCCGCCTGAGCCCATTAGGGGGCCGGCTTAAGGCCTCGTCAGTGAGTCCCACTGAAAAGTGGGTCAGATCGTAGCGTGGCAGCAGCAGCAACAACATTCACTAAATAGCCATGGCCATGGGGCATGAGCACGGCCTCTGTGGCTGTGGACACAAATCCTGACGCAGCAGCTGAAAAACAATTTTCTACGGGTATGTTAAACATCTCGTTTGGGGACATGAGCTGACAGCGACACCCAGCCGAAGAGCCACAGCCACGCAGCACACCGAGACCGCGCCCCAGCCCCAGCCCCAGCCCCAACCCGAACCCAGCCCTGTCCAGCCTGAGAGACAGCTCAGCCAGCACGACTTGCGTTGGGCGCTTCTTAATACACTGCAAATAAAACTGTTGAAGTTAAAGGACATAGATATCAGAACGGCAATTAAGAGTTGGGAATTTTAATAAATTAAGAAAAAAAAAAAAACAAACAAACAAAGGGAAAATAGAGTTAAGGTTTTTTTAAGGAAAAAAACAGAATAAACTTTTATTTGCAATTTTTATTACAAATTTATTTTTAGTTATTGAATATCATAATAAATAATTAGATTTTGCATAAAAATCAAATCAGAACATTTATTTTATATTTGTATACTTACAATTTAATATTTTATATATCATTATTAACATTAATTTATATAATAAAAGTAAAAAAAAAATATAATTACTCATTAATTTTACTTCAATCTCAAAAATAATTATTATGATTTGAGTTTTACATGTAATTTGATGCATAATAATTTAAAATATAAAATAATATTGTATATATAAAGTTTAATAATATAAATTAATATTCAAAATTGAAAGTATATGTATTTTGTTTTAAAAAAGTCAAAGAGTATTTCTTAAAAATAACACTCGTTACGGTTCCTGGTATTATGGGAGCAGCTTCATTACAGCTTTGGGGTTTTTCACTTTGCATGATTTGATTAATTTCACCATTTCCAAAATTTAGTCCGTTTATTTCAGCTATTTTTTAACGACCTATGATCGTACCTTAATCGTATTAGTTTTAAAAAATTTCATATGGAATCATTATTCAATAAAGTAAATACTGAGTGCAGTTTGCCTAGCCAACTTACTAGTTCCATGAGTTTTTGTTACCCTGCTGGGATGCGGATTACTCTGGTAGATATGCGATGAGATATGCAATGTAACAGCTTCATTCAAGCTTTGGCCTTTGCTTTAAGCACTTTGGATTACTTCGAAGCTCAAAACGATATCTGTACTCTGTTGGGACTACCTTAATCTAGATAATAATATAAGTAAAATCATATATAATATCTGCAGTATAACAAACAATCCGTTGCAGCTCTATTCAAGCTCAGTTCGATCTCTAATATTTGATTAATTGCAAACCAAGATCTGCTGCTCAGTTATGAAAGGGATGATCTATACAATGTTGCTTCATGATCTACTTTCATTTCACCTATTCATTTATTTAGATATGCCCAGACCCTCAATCGATGTTAGTTGATGAAAAAAGCTAAAGATTTCATCTTTAATCATTAATCATTTCGAACTAGCTCAAGTGATGCTGTTAGACTGTTTGGTTTCCCTTACACGCGTAGACAAAATGCAATTTCTAAGACAATCAGAGCTGATACTAACATGTTTGTAGTATTTTCTCACTGTGCATGGGCAGCTCAACAGATATGACGTAGCACATTTCAAACGCCAGCAGCAACAACAATAATTTTGTTCATCCGATTGCTGTTGTTGTTGTTGTTGTTGTTGCTGCTGGTGCGACAAGTTGATGCTGATGCTGATGCAGCAGCAGCAGCAGCCGCCACGGCAGCAAAATGCAAACAAGTATGTCAAAAATCTGCATGTCTGCCACCACTTGCTGCTTCACCGCCAGCTGCTGCTGCAACAGCAACAACAGCAACGGCGACACGAAATCGCCTTTTTAATTTATTGCACAAGTGCTTTAAAAGCCACAGAGCAACAGCGACAACAACAACGGCCCACGCCAAGCTATCTGCCACGCCCACTCGCACTCGCACTCGCACTCCCACTCCCACTCCAGCTGCATCTCCTGCCTCTCAAGCGGAGCCTCGGGGCTAGCAGCAGGAGGCAAAATACGACTTGCTTGGTTATTAAATTACACAAAAGTGAAAAAGACACAAAATTATATTACTCGAAAACTTGAGTCACAGAGAGAGTGAGAGAGGAAGGAGGGAGAGGCAGCAACAGATTTCTCATCTCACAATTTCCACAGAATTTATTTGCATAAGAAACGCGATACGCAATACAAATGTGGCTCCAGCCCAGGCCGGGCAACTGCCTCGACTGGAGGATGATGATGCTGATGCCTCCCAAACACGATCGCTTGAGCCATTGTGGCCATTGTGGCCATTATGGCAACGAGGCAATGCGTCATGCACGCACAGCATGCCGCATGGCAGCCACGGCAAGACGATGGGCGAAGCTGCTGCTGCATCACAGATTAGCAGGGGGCGGAGCCTTCCGCTCGAGTCGGCGGAACCCACACAGTGAAATGGCAAGCAAGACAGATCCACACTGAGCCAGCCCTCAAATGGAGTTGGCCAAAAGCTTCACCTCGGTCCGAGCTAAGTTCAAGAACTAATCACGGCGAGCTAATAGAAATGACCCCAGAATGAGTTATGTTAATTACAGCAGCCTAACATAAAATGCAGCTGTTAACTAACAGACAACGTTCCGTCAAGATAATTAATGAAGACGCTTTTTCAAATATACATCAACATTAATAACAGTCAGACTCCAGTCGATTCGTCTTTAAAGCTAACGAAAGCGAGACTTTCAGCACAGGCAGAGCAATTTCTTCATCATCAATCACGATTTTTGCTTGGGTTAAGATCTATAGGGATCAATAACAAAATGTTTATATTTAACTCTTCTTATGATCATTTACTCTATATCACATTCATCGAAATCATTTGCCGCTTAGTGGAATGTTCCCCAGCAACTATTTAAAAATATTCTTTATATAGATGTATTTTTATTATATTAAACTATATCTATTATTATTATTATTATATTAATACTACTAAACTATCTAATAATATAATATATAATATAAATAAAATAATGCATAATAATATTTCATGAATTGCAGTTTATTATATATTATTATTATTTCAAAATTTGCACAAATTTCATTAAACGAAAATAACAAAAGACTCAGGTCATAGCACCGTAATCAAATTGCTTTGACATTCTATAAATTCTGTTAAATTAACGAAAAATGTTTTACTTTTACTTTGATTTCCAAAATGCTAGAATAGCAATTTCTACCCCACCAAACAAAGCTAAACTTTTGACCAATTGACCATTGATATTATCATCTTGATCCGCATCAAGTATATCGATATGATGCACCAGTACATCCCCTTCACTTACAGAAATAATTGTCAATGATTTTAGCTCGATGCTTACCCAATCCTTAAAATACTATATGAATATTTTTATAAACAGTCCTTAAATATTTAAAGTGTATTGACGGATTCATCATCAATGCCGATCGATGCCTAATATCATCTGTCGGCTTGATCTTGACGGCTAAGTCACTGTTCTGCCTGAACCGTTTAGAACCTGGCTCTAATATTAGAATACATCAGGATTTTCTCTTTCATTTATATTTCTCTTTACCTCTCCGCTGGACTGTAGCGTCTCTTTGGTTTCTATTTCTTCTGCCGTTAATCTTCTTTTCAGTTCTTCAACTTCAATCTGATTTGAAACATCATTGTTATTTTTGAAAATTTGAATAACTTGCATGAGATACTTGTTCTAAGCATTTCAAAACTCTTTACTAAAGTGAGATTTATTGAGGCATTGGGTTTTGTTATTTAAATCTTATTGCTGTTTTTCTTCCACTTAACCGATGTATTGACATATAGAGGAAGAAACTACTTCGAACATTCTTTGAAGTAGAGTAGGATTGAAAAGAAATAAATAAAATGAAGATAATAAAGAAACATTTTTGAAATAAATAAATTAAACAAATTGCTTCTTTCCCTCTTTTCAACTATCTTACTAACTATCCCTAGTAAATAAATTAATATATGTATGTAAATATGCATTTTGAATATGAAGATTGCCTCAACTACTTTTAATTTCAAATTAAAATTGACAATTGTAATAAATATTTAATCTGACTGAGAAAATCGAACTGTAAGTCATATATGCATATGTATTCAATATAATATATGTATGTATTATATTTCAATTTTTGTATTATTGTCGGGAATTCAAGTTGAAGTTGGATAAATATTGTCTTTTAAGCTTCTGTAGCTCATTTCACAATAAATCATTAAATTTACTGGAGCTCGAACTCATGCAAAGATACAAAACTTTTCCATACTTCAATAAGAGGAAGCTCACATTTTGTTGCTTTCGCAGACTTCACAGCTCGAGTTGAACAAACCCGAAACTAAATCATTGGGTCAGTGGCATCAGGCGGCAGGCGGCAGGCGGGCAAGGATTCAGCTGTCGAGTCATCAAATGGTCTTCAGTGCGCTGTCAGACAAATACGGAAAAACATTTTCCGCTTTGACAACAATTTGCTTTAGATTTGTATCGCATTGGCGGAAACGCTCTGTCGCCCGGTTGCTCCGCTTGCTTGTTCATCAATGGGCCATGAAATGTTGGCCATACACTTGCGACTTATCATAATTAAAAATCAGCAGCTGGCCAAGTTCATGTTGCATAGTGTGGCTCAAAAATATTGTGCTCGCATTCCAAATGCCGGACAGTGTCGCTGGGGACTCTCAGCTTGCAAATCTCTCAAATCTATGCGCATAATTTGTACCCAGTTGGGCCGAAGAGCTAGTTGCAGTTGCAGTTGCAGTTGATTTGCTCTGACAGTCAGCTGACAGAAATTGATTAAAAAACCATTGCAAGGCGAGGCCTACAAACGGGCCCAAAAGAATATCACGTGCATAGTTTCAGCTCCAGCCAACTGCAAATGCTTTTCAATGCAAATGAAGCTACGTGGGCAGCCTGGCAGCATTGCCTGATCTACAAGACTTTCATTCGAGATGGGCGCGTGATACGAGCGTGAGTTAAAATAAATTGCACTCTCCATGGCTCTGCTGTTGTTGGTATAATATATATATTCATTGAATCAAAATACAAAAGGCAGAGAAACCTTTGTTTAATATTAAAATAAATTAAATTCCCATATTTATAAGTAGAGTTTGGCATAGTTGAATAGAATAAATAATAGAGAAAGGAAAGAGATGGCAAGACATTTTTCATTCTGTGAATACGTATGAAACTCTTCCTCATGTTCCTCTATATTCTATTTATTTTAAAAGATCTAAATATATATAAAAATATATATACATATATTTAAAAGTATCAAAAGTACAGATTCTATACTTCATAATGTTTTAAAAAAAATAATATTAATAATAAATACATATTAAATAAGTATGACAAATTAATAATAAAAAAAATATATTTAAATTTCAATTATTTTATATTTATATTTGGATGTCAATTCAAGTAATTGTCCTTTCGGGCAATAATATATTTATAAAAAAAAAAGTAAATAAAAACATTTTTGTTAATAAACAAAATTTAGATAAATAAAAAATTAATAAAAAATTTTAAATACAAAATAAAATAAAATAATATTAACTAAATAAAATTTAATAAAAAAATTAATAAAAAAAAATAATAAAAAATAAAAAAAAAAAATAAATAAAAAATGAAAAATAATACACTTCACAGCATCGCCCTGCACGTACGACTGACCCCACCGGGTCTGGACGACTGAATAAATGCCGCAGCTGCTGCCCTTTATAAAGGGCGACTTCCACTCAAAGCCAGAGTGGTACTCAAATTTCGAGCCGGGCGACAGGTAGAGATCGTTGCAGTCGATCCAATGAGAACATTCTCTGCTGCTGCAGGCATTTTCTAACTGATCTCCTGGAGTTCTTCTGCATCCCTTGCTCTTCTTAGGCGGACGGACAGAGAGACAGACTGTGAGATAAACATTAGTTAGGGGGATCGACAGAAATACCTATATACCACAAAGTTAAATTACCTCATTAAACTGCTTAAGAATATATATATATATATATATATATCTATATATATATATATATATATATAAGTCGCCAAGTAGTTGAGTCGCACCGCGGACGTAGATAATGAAGAACTGAATTCATGAAAGTCATAGAGGTCACAAGAAGTGATAGAGATCGCCCGAAAAGATCGCGTTTCAATTAATTACAGTACATACAAGTGTAACTAAAACTAATCCATAATATTACTACATATATGTATATAGAAATATATATATATATATATGGATATGGATAATTTATATACATATATATATGTATGTATATATATATATACATATATATATGTACATATATATATATATATATATATACGTTAAGTTAATTTGATAATTTAAGTGTACATTTCTCGACAAGTGCAATCGTATTATTATTATTAGGTTATCTGCTGATATACACTCATACTTGTTAAATATTAATGATGGTGATGATGAATGGAAAATCTAACAATATTCTGTATGATCCTTATGGCCAAATTGTTCATAATCTTTTGTTTTCCTTTTTGAACTCTTCAATAGAAATATTATTATTACGGCTAATATAATTATAACAATAATAGCCACCGAATTATAATAAAAATGGGGATTTCTAAGGATCTTGCGTAGCTTCTGGTGCGATGTCTCATATTCACATATGTAGTAGTCATCGAAGCCCGATGATGTGACCATGAAGAGTTTCGAATCGATGAGTTGTAAACTCAGGAAACTGCTGTCATCGGGGCCATCGCCTGGCAGCCATTTGCTATAGTGGACTTCAGCCTGCAGTCCATCCCATTTGAAATATTCTGGACTGAGGAAGCTGTGACCCGATGTGGAAAATCTGCTTCCGTTCGCGTATCCCCGATCGATGATGTACTTCTGCAGGTCATTCATTTGCGTTTCCGAGACAACAGACGCAAGTTGCCCGCCATTTGAACGACATTCGTTGCGCGCATTAAACCAATAGCGTATCCCTGTCGTCTAAAATTATAGATAACTAATTATTATCCTTCTTTATACTGAGCTCTCCGAGAACCGTACATTGTTTTCCTCTCCTATGTAGTACGCGAAGTCTCCCACTTTCTCAAATGCATGCAGGCTCAAGCAGTCAACTAAACTTGATGTGCATAGCATTAGGCACATATAAAGCTGAAATCTTTTGCTTTCCATAGCAAGTATAGCGAACAAATAAGTGATCGCGTTCTCAGTCGTCAGTAAACTAAAAGCATTAATAGGCCTTCTTGCTTTTATAGATAAGTTAAGACTGGAGTTCATTCAGACATTCAAAGGAAAACCACAATCAATAGAACTGATATGGCTCAGTTCGGATAAGAGAATATACATATATATAACAAGCGCTTATCTATCGTAATATGTATATGACGTATGCGCTTCGGCTGCGCTGCTGTGTGGGCAATATTATGAGAGCTTTGGGGGCGTGGTATCCAAAATCTGTAAATTACAAAATGTGTGTATCTTGTATGTACACAGTAAATCTGAAGTCTTCAGGCTTAAAAGTGTTCAAATTAGGCTGAAAAAACAATATCAATTAATCGATTATCCTCGATAAAAAAGATATCGAATGAGTTATAGAAAAAATATGAATTTTCAATGGATTCAGGGTATAAAATGCCACGCCAAGATCAGTGCGCTTCGAGTGCTCAAGCAAAAAGCCCGCATTTTAAAGCCCAACTATGCGCTTATTTTCCCTTATTCTCTCTCTATATTTATCCAATACTAGATTTATTCAATAAAAAAAATATTACATACTTTTAGTACGTTTTCTGTTATTAATTTTAATCTAGCCTACTATTCCAGCAATTATTTTTAAATATTAGCCTGATTTAGTCTATCCTCCCCAGCTACGCCCCTGAATCTTCTTATCTCTGGCATATGTGTGTGTGAAACAAAGCAATCGAGGTTGCTGTGGTAAGGGCGTACGTCAGTGCATAACGGTGGGCTTTCTCTCTCTCTCATTCTCTCTATCTATAATCAATCTATATGGCATTGCGGTCTAACTCAGCACTAATGTGCTCTCTTTTCCCTCTCTCTCGCTCTCTTTCATTCTCTCCCTTTCGATCACGCATATTATTTTGTGATATTCCAACTGAAATTTCGTACGACCCACTCGAGTTGATACGGAATGTTAAACAAATGTTATTCAAAAAGTCAGAACATAGCAACCGCGTATTACCGACTGCAGAATACTCATTCCCATTATCTACCAGATCAATTTACCAAGTTGCCACACCCTCAATTGGGGATGCCAACAGTGTAGTCGCTAGACTGTACAAAATGTAGTTTTTTCTCGATGTGCCACGCCCCCAATAGACATCTACATATATGTATATTTCATATATGTATATCTTATTTAGCATATATCATTAACATATATAATTGATTATATGCAACACTTGACTGGCGTTTTATATAATCTGCAATCTGTCTTAAACCATATTTCAATAGGCCAACACGTACATATGCGTGTGGGCCTCTTCCTCAGTCTCTGTGTTGGGGCGACAAACATTGTTTCAGATGCAACTATTCGCTGTGGGTGCAGGGGGGTTGCCGCCGCGTGTGGAAGCTAATTTGCATGCAAATGCCAAAATGTGTTGCACCTGCAGCATTAGCATAAGCAGACCTATAGATATCGATGGTTCAGCATAGATATATATGTATGTCTGTATGTATGTATAGGTGGGGATATGTACGTGCAGCTGAACATGCTAATCAATAGGCCACACGAGTGTCAATGATTATTTTGCCATAAAATTCAGTTAGCTCTCTTGAGAGCTGCTCCAACTGGATGCTCGTTCTCTAGCTGCACAATTTCCAATGGCTTTTCGGCAGGAGGCGGCCAAGTTTGCATACGGAATTAGTTGGCTATGTTTGTCGTTGTCGTTGTCGTTGCTGTTGCAGCTGCATAGCCAAGTTTATGCTAAATAAGCCAAGTGCCACGCCCACACAGCCAACGCCCGCCCACAGCAGAAGTCGCAGATGCGAGCGCTCGAGAGAAGAAAAAAACCGAACTTTTGGCCATAAAAGCAACTGCGTAAAGTTGAATGCTGAGCTGGCAGCTCAGGGGGCGACCAAGATTATTTCAACTGCATTTCGTTTCATAGTTTTCTCTCTCCTTCTCCTTCTCCTTCTCCTTCTCGCTGGAATAGCAGTTTTTTCTATTTATTTTATTTCACTTGGCGGCACTGCTACCAATTTTTACAGTTCCTCTTCGCCTAAGAGTATATCTTTTCAACTACGCTTTCTTTATTTTTTCCATTTTCCATTTTTTTCTTATTTTTCGAAATGTTTAGTAAACTTCTTGTTATGCCCGACCCCAAGCGCAAGCCCCCCACCGGCCCCCCTTTCGCGCACAGACAATTTTCCGCGCTGCCATAAAAACTCAAAAGTTTGTGCAATGTGCGCAGTTTATTTCCGTTGCAAATACCTTGGATTTGTTGCTGGCGCGATGAACGGACACAATAGGTAGGATGAGAGAGCTGTCTAAGTCAACCGTTGGCTGCGAGCAGGACACGGCTGGCAGGGAGCTGCGTACTGTTGCTGGCTGCTTGTGCATCTGGAGCTGAACCGCAGCTGCTGACGTCTGATGTTGTCGGCTGCTTTTGTCAACACTTTGCCCGTTGATGGCTGACAGCTGTATAATATATATAGTATATACAGTTAGTACATACTTAGTTGGCTATTTCACCCACCAGTGGCTCGGCGCAGCTTGGGCTATTATGCTGTTGAGCTGCTGCGGCAGAGTGACGTGACGGCTGCTTTAGATGGATAAGAGCTGCTTGAGTCCGGCTCGCATCGGATCTGGATTTTAAATTCGCATTTATCATCTTTTGGGCTACTGTTCGAGTGCACTCGAGCGCACAGGGCTTACACTTTTAATGCCAATAGACTATCATTAAGAGACAACCCTGGTTAATGAGTTTTCGTATTAACGCACGAATCGTCTGAAGGGGTAAACGCTTTTCCATAATTGCGTCATTTATCAAATGGGCAACCGTAAACAAATGAAAGTTTTCACTGCCAAGCAGCATTCACCAAAATCCGAAATAATAATCGACATTAATCAGCCAGCGATTATCGATAACGCTTAGCAGACCCTCCACGCATCTGCGCCCGGAGCCCTGAGCCCTGAGCCCTGAGCCCAGAGCCTCTCTTGGCCTGTCAGCATGGAGTCCGCGTGTTTACCTTTGGAGCCGCCTAATTGATTACGCCCCAAAAGTCGAGCCTCCAGCCTTAGCAGCATCATCATCATCATAATCATCATCATCATTATCTGATGCTTCATCAGCAGCAGCAGCAGCATCTCGTCTCCTGCCTTGTTGGGAACCCTTCTGTGCAAGCGATGCCAGGCCGATAAGCCGACTCCCTAAGCAGCCGCTTCCCCCCTCCGATTGGTGGACCAGCTCCCCAGTGATTATTCCGACTTTGATTTTTATCTGCCAGCCTGACTCCCAGACTCCCCGACTCTCCGGCTCTCTGGCTGTCTGGCTTTTGATGTTTTTGTTTCACGGTGTTTGCTTTCTCAGTTAACATATTTTGTTCGAGGTATTTTCATATTTTCATATTTTCGTATTTTATTTTGTTTAGATTTACATTTAGATTTTCTGATGGAAATATTCAATGCATATTTGCATTTGATTTGGGAATTAGCTATCCAAAATAATAATGGGAAAACAGAAAGCCGAAACAGATTTTATCGCAGTTTATTAGTCGAGTTTAGATCTGTAATGCAAATGTCGTCTAGATCCTTTTTTTGTTGTTGTTTGCATTTTGGTTTGTTTGGTTTGCGTGGCTTGTTTATTCAGCAAGCATACGAAAATTCCAGGCGCTTCCCAACTTCCATAGGCAATCCTCTTGAAACTCTATCAATCTGCGGACCAACTAATTTTCGTAAACGCTTTGCTCGTTCTCGCTCGGCTTGACCCACAAATCCATGGACAAGCCCAAGATAAACAAACATAAATCACCAGAAAAGTACACACACACACACACACATAGACATATGTGGAATGAAATAAAAACTGAAACCAAGCAGGTCTTAAATTTAAAAGCAATCTGCCAGGACGTGGCTCTACTCCTACTCGGACTGTTACTCCTTCAGCTGCCGGCTCGCTTTGTTTTTGTTGCTGTTGCTGTTGCTGGTGGCCTTTGGCCAATTTTCTTATTAAAAACAACAGAGTCGAAAATGTTTACCAAACACAATTCCCAGCAAATCCTGCGCTGCTCGCTGGCCTAAACTGTAAATAGAGCGTCCAGTGAAAGTGCGGACAACCCACACGACAGAGACACACACGGAAAACGAAAGAGCAAAAGATAGAGGGAGAGCGAGGGAGATATCCTAACAAAAGGACACAAATCCTTGTACCACATGCTGAGCCTGTGTCTGCATTGGGCTCTGCGCCCTGGTGTCGGTGTCAGAGGCTTCGCTATACCGATCCCATTGTCTGGCCATCGAAATGGAAGCCCCCCACGAAAGGAAAACGTTTTGTTCGAGGCTAAATAAAAAGAGAAACCCACGAAAAAAAAGACGATTTCGCTAAACCCATTAAATGTGCCTCGCACAAGCAAAGCCGACAAAAAATTGAGAACACTGAGCAGGCCACAAAAGAATCTTGATCAACTTCAACATACCCTGCAACTGAATGGGTATCACATGAAAGGAAAACAAGTAAGAAAACTCTAGTCGAGAGTGCTCGACTACGAGATCCCCTGAACCCTTCAAGCAACAGCCATTTCAATCATTTTTAGCGTCTCCCTGCTTACACAAACACACACATACACACGCAAACACACATACATAGACACCCATAGGCGCGCACGCATGGGCTGCAGTGTGGGCTTACTATGGGAACTTAATTGTTTAATAACTTTTTTTCTGGACGTACGTTCTCCATGAAACTTTCAGATTGTGGTTTTATCATTACTATGTATACGTATAATTGCCAAAGCTCAAGTCTCTAGTATTTGAAATACGCCTTTTACAAACTTATGGGTGAGGGGGTGGATATAAGGGTGGGGGGTGAAATTGAACAAAAATCGAAATTCTATAACGTACATATCAATCTACATTTCAAATTTGGATACTCTAGCTCTAAAGATGTAGGAGATATAATTCTATAACTGCATTTCGATAAGGTTTTTGATCGATAAAAAAATAACGGGATGAGTTATCGATCTTTTGTGATAAACTTGATATGCGCGCTGTATATACGGTCATTTTAAAAAAAAGTTCAAGTCTCTAGCTCGTATATCTTCGGAAATCGACGCGTTCATACATACGGACGGACGGACGGACGGACGGACGGACGGACGGACGGACGGACGGACGGACAGACAGACGGACAGGGCTAAATCAACTTCTCTCGTCGCCCTGATCAAGAATATATATACTTTGTGGGGTCTGCCACGCCTCCTTCTCCCTGTTACATACTTTTAACAAAACCATTATACCCTGATTTCCCATTTTCAATGGGTTCAGGGTATAATGAGTTGATTCTTGTAATCCGGCTAAATGTGTGGTCGGATAAAGAGAGTGTGAAGAATAGTTCTGTTAAAGCACGACTTAACTATACCCTGTAAGGAAAAGAGTAACCTAACTTGACCGATCTTCAATTTCTTTATAAGATATTTCTCGACTGAATAAAGAGATCAGAAGGAATTTGACTTTTGTTGATACTTGAATTACTCCCCTAAAAATATATAGTTATTTTGATTATGATTATGATTATGATTATTTCATGTATTAAACATTTGATGCTCTCTTTATATAAATTATTCAATTAATCTCTCTAATCACTCTGGATAGAGCTTAAAATACTGCTCTATGAATACGGTAGGGTATTCCTGAATCATATTTGACATACGGGGTATACAGCTGGATAATGGAAACATAACAACATCCTATTTGCTAGTCTTGCACTATTCTTTGCTTATCCTTTGCGCTAACTTTCACTTTCCTGGCTCTGCCTGGTTTCATTGTCCGTTGCTTGACACCCGCCGTACTCAGAGACTCACTCAGAGTCGGAGTCGAAGTCCGAATCTGAGGTTGGGCATAAATATTTGGACATGCGACTGATTAGTGCGGCCAATGGAACCAAATGGGCAAACCAATTTGTTGCCAGCGAGCGGGACTTTAATCGAAAATTGAATGCCCCGAGTTCGGTGTTCGGATTGCTCCTGTCCTGTCTGCAAACAACAACTAGAAGCACAAACATCAATCAAGCCTCAAGTTCTTTTCCGACTCTTCTTTTATTTTCTTTTATTTTTTCTGTTTTCTTTTTTTGCCAAGCCAAGGCACTTGTTAGGTGGTGTGTGGCAGCGCCTCGACATCGTCTTGAGCATTCTTTTGGACACACGCCAAATGCATAGCATTGGCACCCAGCTACAGCATTTACCTTTGGCTCCCACATGATTTAGTACAGCATTTTGCGCTACTCTTTGGTCGCCACCCCCCCGCCGCACTCTCTGGGTGCCATGTTTGACTTGATTTCGTCTAAATTGAGTTCAGTATCAACAGAAAATACTTCCGTTTCCTTCCCTGCCAGTCTGTCAGTGTCTCGTCTATCGACTAACCCTCTACTCCTGCTCCTGCTTCTGCTCGCCTCGCCTCGCTCCGTCTTCATCTTCCATTTGGACTGTGCTGTGTACCTTTGCTTGATTTTGCGTTCTATTTTCAAACTACCAAAGTAATCCAACCAACAAGTCGTACGCCCGTCTAGCCCAACACCGTCTCTCCACACAACTTTTGCCACTAGCTTGTGTACATCTATACATATATATAAGTGTGTGTGTGTGTGTGTGTGTGCTTTGGACTCCTGTATTTACTTTGGCAGCACCTCGTACTCGCACTCGTTCCTCGTCCTAGTTTCGCTTCTGATTTTGGTTCTGCTTCTCGGCTTCTACCTGGTACTCTTGGTTCTCTTGGTCCTCCTGGTCCTCCTTGTGTTGTTTGGCTTCGCCTTCGCCTTCGTCGAGGTGTTTGCTTTATTTTGAATGCTTTTTATGTTCAATTTGTTTCAATTTAATGTTGTTTTGCCAGAGATCAGCCAGGACGCGTTATATTTTGCATGCATTTCAGATGTGCGCACCTTGTATGATAAATGGCATTAAAGGATTTGCGTGAATAACAAACTCTGTCCTGTTGCCAAGGCAAGCGAGAAAAACGAGGAGTCTTGGCCAAGTTCGCAGGTTAAGTTGCAGCTTTTAGCCCAGCTGCCAGCATTGCTCTTAGATTACGGTACGGGAACAATGCTCGAGGTAATAGCTTGCTCTGTATATCGAATTTAATATCCATAAAACTGTCAAGTGTAAACTTAACTTACGTAAATTAAATACTATAATTCAATATTATCTCTTAATGTGGGCTAATTCAATAAAGTGGGAAAAGTTTACTACAAATGCATGAATTTTAAATGCAAGTTGCATCAGATAGAAGCCAAAGTCGATATACGTATAATTGATATTATAATATGTATTTAAATGATAATAATATCAATAATAATATAGATTATATTTGCATATTTCTTAAATTATATATTCATCTATTATTATAAATAATATTATATTTAAATATATATGAAATTATTATTTATATATAATATTATTTTCCTACACAAAATATTTTTCCGAAAATTAATGAAAATATCTACGCATATAATATTTAAAAAATATATAATAATATGTAAAAATATATAATATGTAATTTATAAATATTTTTTATAGCTTTCTTTACAAAAATATTAGTTTAAAAAATTTTGAATGAAATTCATATATGTACATATGTATGCATATAGTCAAACAAAATAGTCTTCGTACAGCAGGAGCCCGTCTGCTTAAGCATGTGTATTTCTCTCTGTTTCAGAAATTGTGAAAAATACAAACAATACTGGTATAACAATTTTAGAATAATCATCATTTAATATGATATTAATATATATACATGTTTGTATATATGTAAGTATGTACAAATGTATATCATTTTCCATTGAATATATATATAACTAATATGATTTATATAAATAAAAGAGAATTTAATATAAGAACTAAGAGTTTTTAAAGTTTCCCATAAAGCTGATAGCATATTCTAAAATGTAATTTAGGGCATCGCCCTCTCCAATTCGCTACTTTTAATATTCATATGTATGTATGTATGCATGTATGTAGATATGTAGTTACAGTAATTCCATATTGTTTACGTATAGTAACAACTTTTTTCCTCAGGAATGAAAATTATATGTTTTATTGAAAATAGAAACCTATTTATATATTGTCTTAATATTTAATTAGATGTCATTATTTTAGATAGTTATTATTTGATGTTTATGAGTTTATGATTAGGATCCAATAAGGGTTTCGTACAATTAAACAAAATACCTTCCAAATACCCTTAAAAACAAAAGACAATTTCATTTTTAATTATGACTTTATTCTTAAAAGCAAACATTGATGCTCAACTCTTAAGTACTTAAACATTCCAAATTTTTAGCTTTATGAATATGCACATATGTATGTATATAGAGTATTATATATGTACATACGTATGTTCATATAACAAAGTTGAATTCAAGATAGGCTGTAAATCTCATTAAAATTTGTTTACCCTCTTGCCCATCTATATATGAATGAAATATATTACCTCCTACTACCTATAAAATCTGAAAGGTATTTCGTGGTAAATTTTCCCCTGCTTCTTGGCTTTTTCTCTGGCTTGACTCGTTCGTCAGAATTAATTGTTTTCACTTCGTTGGAATTGAGGCGCCAGGTCAGACAAGTGAGCCAAATAGCCAGACCTTTTCCACAAAATAAGTCAGCAGACATTTTCTTTTATAATGCTCCAAAAAAAAAAAGTAAATAAAGAAATAAAAACTCAAGTCAATTCAAATATTGATTTGAGCTAAGCGAAATTTATGCATCGTACGCGACTATTTCAAATGAAACATTAAAATTCCATTAGCGGATGCGTTGTACATAAATTTCAGAGCTTCCAAGTCGTTGTCGATGGGCGGGGGCCTTATCGACGGGGTCGGCCAGCTGGCCAGAAATTGTGCATTTCGTTTGGCTTTAATTGCAGCGCAGTCTATTTACTTAGCAGCAGCAGCAACAGCTTTGGCTCAGTTCACTCGACTCGCGATAATCAAAAATAATTTATAGAAAATAAATATTTCCACACAATGCGCCGCCGCCCTCGTTGCTGGGAAAACACAACTTGAGCTCCATTGTGCCCTTGTTTATTTGAGTTGTCATTGGAATGGTGCAGCAGCTCCAACCACAGCAGCCAGTCGGCGGGCGGCATATAAACTTTTCAAATTATCACCGAGGCGCACTGCAAGTGCCCCGGGCCCCCAGGCTGGGGTGTGGGGAGCCAGGTTGCGCCCATTGGGGGCGCGTTCAACCGGCTGCCACTTGAGAAGTAGGCGGCGTACGTGGAAATCGCATGACTATGTGAAATGGAAATGGTGACGGAGATGGAGATGGAAATGGAAATGGAGCCCCTGCTAAACAAACTCTGCTCTGTGCCCGGCCAGTTCGTTCCCTGGAAATCGCGCAGAAAAGTTGTCTGGGCGCCAGCCATCAGACGGCCGGATATGGAAGGCAGTATTTAGTGTTTTGCTGCTGCGATTGAACCGATTATCGAGCATGTTTGGAAAATGTGTGTGCGAATAAGCCGAGAACTTGGCTAGTGAGGCAAGGCAAGAAACACACAAACACAATATGACAATATGTAGATGTAGATGGAGTAGATGCGAATGAGTGCAGCTGTCGGATTTGTTGCCGCATAAGGACGAAAAGCCCGGGCCATATACATCTGCGGGCATTATCAAGTAATAAGTATAAACAAACTATGTGCTTAAGCAAACTGTTTACGATGGCTGTTGTCCTGGCCGTAATGGCTCGTATATCACATGGCTGCCACTGGGCTGCTTGAGGCCAGCTCCCGAGCAACAGGCAACAGGCAATGCTAAAAGTAAACGTGAACGTAAACGTAAACGTAACTTTAAAGCCGCTTACGGCTATAGCCAAATGCCATGGCAAACGAAGCAGGTCAAGTCACAAACACAAGGATTACCGCAAGGCAACTGAGACGGCGGCAGGTGCTGCTCCTGCCACACAAACAACAACAGCAGCAACAACAATAGCAACAGCTCGAGATGAGGAGCAGGAGGGCAGGAGACGTTGTAGCTGAGGCTGAGCAGGCGACACAATAGCCAACACGAAAGGCAATGGCAAAAGCGATTCTGTCAAAATATTTACGATATGGCTCTGGCAATGGCTGTTAAAATGTAAGGACACACATACACACACGCACACAAGGACACAAAAAGGACACAGGACACATGCTCGGACGGACATGTGTTGTCGAGTCACCCACACACACACACACACACACGCACACCTACTTAGCGCACTTTTCGCAGTTTTCACATAAGATATATATGTATATACATGTGTAAGGATACGCTCGCATCTTGGCCTGCCGCACCATTTGCCATTATCCTGGCTGTGTGTGCGGCCAAGGCCAGGCAGCGACGCTAGCCGAAATTGATTTGTCTCTCTCGCTGCTTGGCGTAGGCGCTACCACCCAACACTTTCGGAGCCAGCCTTTATCCTCTTATCCCAAAAACATTGTCATGTAAAATTAAAATTTATGGCTAATTTGTGTGACCGAAACAGTCTCTCGCTCGCTCCCTCCCTCCCTCTCCCTCTCCCTCTCTCTCTCTCTCTCTCTCTCTATTTTTTCATTGTATTTTTCTCAGCTGGCTTCTCTTGGTATTTCGGGCTGGAGTACCGTCTCTTATCCTATGCCCAATTTCCAAGTCAGGCCATAAATTTTCACAGTTTTTCGCTGGAATATGGAAAGCAGATGACTCAGCGTTAATGGGCTTATCGGGCATAATACCCAGTTTATTGCTAAGCCGATTTAGTAAAACTCGCTTTGTTTAAAATTTTCGGAATTATGGTTTTAGCTCTTTATTCATATACATATATATCTGTATTTGTAATCGTATTCGTATTCGTATTCAATTTTTACTTTTTTGTTAAATTTTCGAAAAATCTTTGTATATTGATTTTCTCTAGTTTTTATTGTGCAGTGTTTCATAAATATGTGTTTTACATTATCGTACTCATATGCGTGTATACTTTAAAACTTATCGATCTAACATACATCATTGTATAGATAAATATCACTATATTTGATTTCGGTTCAAGGTTCTTTTGCTACACTTATCCTAAGTAAATGCTCGGAGATTGCAGAAAAGCCTGGCCAATCTCTATATGTAAGTCGCATATCTCTGATTATGTATGTGTGGAGTCGTGTGTGCGTGTGTGTGTGTGAGTGTGTTTGAGTCTTTCGTGAATGAAACTAATCAAGAACTTAGAACGTAAATATCGTGTCACTATATAAACTATATACAAAAACCGACCATGAGACTCTAAGCATAAGATTTGGCAATATAACAACGTTTACATAGACTAACTGGACTTTCGGCTAACTATGGTAAGAGTATGAGGAATTCGAGGACCGTCGCTGCGCTGCATTATGGACTAGCCACGCCCTTTACAAGTGCGCGCTCCTAACGCCCCAAACGCAAAGGCCGCCTAGACATAGCGCGTAATCTGTGAATAGAAATCGGATAAGCAGGACTGCAGCTGCGCAAAGGTTGGACGCTCGCCGGGTAGCAGAGCCCAGCAGTAGGCCATGATGGTAAATCTGCAAAGAGAGCGAGAGAGGGAGAGCGAGAAAGAAAGAGAGAGAGAGATAGAGAAATGAGATATACTGTATACAGTTAGGTCTTTGACGTTGTCTACTTACAGCTCATCAGGGCAATTGAAGGGCTGAGCCAGACGGTAGCCGTCCTTCAGGTAGTGCTCCATTTCGAAGGGATCCACCTCGGCGTAGGGCTGCTTAGCTGATGTGCAGAGCTCCCACATGAGCACGCCGAAGGCCCAGGAGTCGCTCGCCTCGGAGAACTGCTTGTGCTGCAGCGCCTCCAGCGACATCCACTTGATGGGCCGGTTCTCGCTGTCGCCCAGGCAATTGTAGTCCGAGGGGAAGAGGTCGCGCGACAGCGAGCTGTCCGACAGTTTCACGCGCAGCTGATCGTCAATACTGAGAGAGGGAGAGGGAGGCACAAGAGAAGCACACGTAAAGATCACTTCATCAGGAGAGATCTTCGATTCATTTCTACTCACACGCAGTTCCGAGCGGCGATGTCCTTGTGCACCACACCGTGGCTGTGCAGGTGGTCCAGGGCCATGGAGAGCTGCGAGGCCATCATCACAATCTGGATGGTGGTGACGGTGCGCGCGCAGGCGGGATCCAGCAGGAAGAGCTTCAGGTTGCGCGTGTTGTTCACGGCGGGATAGAGGACAAACGGCGTCGTGTGATCCTCAATGGAGACGCCCAGGACGGAGAGTATGCCGGGATGAGAAGCGCCGTAGAGCAGCATGCCCTCCTGCAACAGCAGCAGCACCTGCATCTGGCTGGCGTGCTGGGCCACCGTCTTGACGAGCACGTCCTGGCTGTCGTTGTAGGTGCCGCGATAGACGCGCCCGAAGGTGCCCTCCTGCAGCAGGCTGGAGAGCCGCACGCGACAGCGCTCCACGGTCAGCTCGGAGATGCGGCGATGCAGCTCCTCCGGCTGCTGCTGCTGCTCCACGCACACCGCCACCTTCCGGGGCAGGGACGAGGCATGCGCCGGCCCGATGAGCGAGGGCGTCATGTAGGCGGCGGAGCCCAGAGACGACTGGCACGGCGGCTGCGTGTTCAGCCGCTGGAAGCTGGAGGTGCGCATCGGTTGGCCGCCGTGCTGATGGTGCTGCCGCTTGGCCGCCGCGCCGCGCACGCAGTACGCAACCACGAGGAGTATGCAAACGGCGCTCATGGCCACCGTGACGCCCACCACCAGGGTGACGAGGCCCGTGGGCGGCGGCAGCACTGTTTCCAGCAGCTGTGGGTCATCCACATCGTGGCCCGCCGTCTGCAGCTGCTCCTCGTCGCTGTCGGTGAGCAAACAGATCTTCTTGCGCCGGAATACCAAGTGGGTGACATTATTCAGAGCACGATTCAGCATCACCTCCATGCTGATGGTGATATCCACCTCCGCCGCGCGCACCCCGCTGCACCTCAGCGCCACCGCCCACGTCTGAATGTGCGTCGGAATCTCGCCAATGTGCGACACATTCAGCGCCGGCCGCGGCAGCACCTCTGGGTCGGAGCTAACCACGTTCAGGCTGTACGGCAGCGGCCGCCCCGCCAGCGACTGCCACGTGAAGCTCACGTCCCGCACATTCGCCGGCACCGGCACTATGAAATTCAGCGCATAGTTGTTGATGTGGCCCTCGCGCACATAGTAGACCTCAGCCGAGACGCCTGCAATAGGAGAGCAACATAAACACGGTCGATTAGTATCAGCATTACGAGCAAAGCTTCATTAAAACTAAAACACATCGGATAATGAAAATATTAAATAAATAAAATATCTAAAACATAGTTAATAAACCTTCGATGCACAGAAAAAAAAATTCAATTGAAGAAAAAATTGAAAACAAAATTGAATTGAAGAAAAAATTGACTGGAAATTGAATTGAAGAAGAACTCTGCTTCGTGTTCAGTTCGTTCAGTTCTCCCACTATCTGTTACAAGCATTTGCACTAGACCTAGAAAAACTCGACTTTAGCCTAGGCTCGATAAGGAATTGCGCAATTACAGATTATGCGATTGCTGAAGTTTTAATCAAGTTCAGTTTCAACTTACATATATATATGTATGTATATATGTCGAGAGCTAATGCTGACGGCTTTAATAAGGGCGATAATAGAGGTTGGCTTGAGTTTCTCTCTTGAATGAAAGCTGTGCGTGAGAGACTATTCGAAATCTATTGATAATAAGTACATTAAGAATTATTGATAAATAGAAAAATATAAATAATTTGCATATAATAGTCTCAAGTTTCGAATAAAATATTCCACTCAACTATCATCTCTTAAAGGAGTGAACTAAAACTGAGCAAAATATACACATATGTATTATAATAAATGATAGCAAGTCATTCTTAAAACAAGATTTTATAGTTTATTAATTTTTAAAAATTTACTTTACATTATACTTTTATTTTTATTTATTTCAGATTTTTAAATGCCAAAGTATTCAATTTTCTTTTGTAAAAAAGAGGGAATTTTCCATTTTATTCACGAACTCATAATCAAAGCGTAAAGTACGTTCAAATAGTCTAATTGGTTTGATGGTTTTCAGTTCTGCGAAAACCTCACTGCTCTGCCATATAGCGTATCACTCAGCAAGTAGCTTGATAGCCCAACCTTAAATTGGCAAGGAAAGGCTCGTGCGATTCGCAAGACCGCGAGCCACATTGAACTAGTTCATATCAGCAGCGAACCATTCGCATCACGTGCAGCAGCAATCGACAAATTTATGGAAACAAACTCATGCACTTAACATGTAAATTTATCTAGATGCACTCGATGCGCCCGGATTTCCAGAGCGACAGAGACGGAGGGAACGAGCGCGGGTGAGGGACAGCAATGGATGGAGCCAGTGAGTGGTAGATGCCCGACTACGTATTTTGTATAAATAAACATGCGCGACCGAGTTTAGGGAATTCCTCGAAACTATTTTCGAGTTTATCAGTATCTGTATCTGCAACCGTAGCTGTATCTCTATTTGTATCTGCATCTGTATATGCATGTGCATGTGCATCTGTGCCTGTATCTGTATCTATATGTGAGTCTAACAAAAACAAGTCGTGTCGCCAGGCCGCAGATTCTGATTCAGTTTCAGTTATTAAGGCGAAGCCGCAACGGGCAAAAAAGGTAAGAAGACAACCAGAAATGAGCCATGACCATGTCTGAGATATGTTCTTTAGCTCGTGATTGCTCTTGCCTCTCTCTATCTCTCTCTCTCTCTCTCTCTCTATATATATATATCTTCCTCTTTCTATTTCTTTCATTTCCATTTGTGTTGTTATGATTCTACATTTTGTTGGGTTTGTTTGCGGTTTGACCAAAAACAAAATCGAGTTAATGAACCATCTAGAGACCCCTGCCAGCAATTGCCAACTCATTTTCGTTTCTTTTGCTTGTTTATGCTAATGATTATCTGGAAGAAGTTCAGGTAGTCCCAAAGAGATTACAAGTAGTTCAAATGATAGGCAGAGACCACACACGAGAGCTCACTGAGTTCCATCTGATAATTGTTTAGTAAGTTGTTCTCCACTTATTTTCTTCCATTTAATTGCTGCTGCTTTACCTCTATATTAGTCTCAATTGTAGCAGAGTGCAGACAAATGAACTAGTTCAATTTTAAGGCATTTTTCTGAATGCCTAACAATCTATACATTATGCAATTATTTGTATTATTAATCAGTGAATTGTGCTTAGCTGCCCTTTATTGTATCTATACAATAGAATATCCTACCTCATGAGCCTCATTGAACTAGCTGAGTCTTAACCTATTTATTAGGTTCAAATGATGAGCAGAGACCACACACGAGAGCTCATTTAATTCCATCTGATGATTGTTTGGCATTAATTGCTTTCTTTTAATTGGTCTCAATAAGTCTCAATTTCATTAGAGAGTACATAAATGAGCTAGTTCAACTTTAAAGGGGGACTACTTAGGAGAACTTTCTGATTCTGATATTATGTATATAATGCTATTATTGTTAATAGTTACTAGTGAATCATGTCTAACTGCACTTTATTGTATATATATTGATAACAGTACCTTTTGAACCATTGAACTAGTTCATCTATTTTGCTTATTCATTGAATTCAACTAGAATTGAAAAACTCTCAGTTGTCGATAGTTTAAATATAAAATGATGTCAGGGTGAATTTACATAGTTGATAGAGTTAAACAATTCTGTGGAAATACCCAAAAATATTTCACTACGGGCCTTCAGTTTGGTGCATTCAACTCTGTGCCCAGCAGGCGGCAGACGGCAGTCGTTGGAGCCGCGGAAAAGCACAGGAAATAATTTACGAAAAATGGAAAAGTGGAGTGCGGAGTGCGGAGTGCGGAGAGCGGCGAGCGGCGAGCGGCGAGCGGCGAGCGGCGAGCGGGGCACACACTTCCTTTGACAACTGGCAATAACAATAAAAATCAGTGAGCATGTAGGTTGACATAGACATAGACAGCGAGCATAGAGCATAGCAGAGAACTGGCTGGCTCGGAGCGCGCCGAATGTCTCAACTAGGCGGCGACGAAGACGCGTATAAATTGTGTCAGCCAGAGATACGCTGGCCCACAGTAGGTGGCAGCACTGGGGGCAGAGTCGCTGAGGCTGAGGCGAGTCTGAGGCAGACAGCCATGTCGCGTCGTTGCGACTTCCTCTTGAATGTGCAACATGTTGCACACTCTCCGCATGTGTATGTGCGCATGTGTGTTTGTGTGTGTGTGTGTGTGACAAATTCCTCGCTAGCATTTTAAAAATAGCGCCCATGACTTAATCAAATGCAATGTCCCGCAGGCCGATCGGCCGCACGCTTCCATTGACCCCTCGACGGTGACTCTGACTGTGACTGTGACTGTGACTGTGACTGTGACTGTGACTGTATGACTGTGTGAGTGACTTAGGCGAGGCAGCGCCATCTCCAGCACTAGCTGCAGTTCACAGGTTCATGTGAAAGTTAGAGCTTGCCTCTTACGCCCAGCCGAACGGTTGAGGCTGTCTTCAAGTGGCGTCGTCTACCTTCATGTCACGAGCAAATGTCACTCGCATGCGCTTGCCTCGACGGCTCTTGAACTTTTTTAACCTTTGTGTGCGCCATGTTCATAACTAGCTTTGCTGGGGCGTGCCTGGAGCTACAGTTGTAGCAACAGCAGCAGCAGCAGGCTGGCAGGAGCTATAGGTACCATATCCATATCGTATGTCGAATTTTTCAGAGCGTGCAGTCATGACGATGTTGTTGTTGTTGTTGTCGCTGATGTTATTGTTATGGCTAAACCTATTGCTGTTGTTGCTGCTGCTGCTGTTGTTTGGCAGTATTTTTTAATAGCTTTGCTACCGAACCGTGAGTCGTGACCATTGTGCAGCCAATGCGCTGGAGGACTCCTCTCTCTCTCTCTCTCTCACTCTGGGGGCAGAAAGGAACTAAATCGAAACTAGACAACGACAACCAAGACACTCAAAAATGTGTTTTCCATTTTCTTGTAATTAGCGTTGCAACTCGTGAACTCGATATACCCAAATGTCGACTGGCAGCGGGTTTAGGCTGAGCACAGCTCTGACTGCAGCTGTTTCATTTGTCAACTGCCGCTTGGCTCGTTGCCAACTCGGAGCTTAGAGCCGATCGAATTGCAATTGCTGATAAATGATGCGCACGCTTCGCATTAAGCCGACTAACCTCCTGGCTAATATGTCACACACTTGGCCAAAGCGAAATATAAATAATACAAATGATCTGCTGTTGCCCGGTGACGGCGGCTCGGTTTTGGTCCACCCTAATGTGACTGGGCCAGATATGTGTATCGCTTACAGGCTAACAGCCACACCCCGCCACGCCCTGCCTACCCAAAGTAAAACGCCTACCACATGTCAACATTTAACATGAGTTTTTGAGCTTTCCTAAGCGACGTAACTTTGGCTCTAACTCTAGAATGTATCTGTATCTGTATCTGTATTCGCATCTGTATCTGTATCTGTATCCATGTAGTCTCTGTGGATGCTGCTGCTGCTGCAAGTCGTGCTCGTTGCTGTCTCTCACGTCGTCGTTATGATAAATGATGCGCCTTTTGTTCTTCACGTTGTTGTTGCTTCTTCTTGTTGTTTTTCCTAATATTTTACCGAGTTTTGTTTTGTTTCGTTTCGTTTCGTTTGTTTTTCTTTTTTTGTATTTTTGCTGTTTTCGGGGTTTATTCCGCTTTTGGAGCCGCGGGCGCATCGTTCTCGTTTCTGGTTACTCGTTTACGGCTTTGATTGTAACAAATTTGTGCCAGGCTAAATTAGCCATGTTTTTTTCTCAGTTTTCTTCTTCTTTTATTTTTGTATTGTTTTTCGTTTTGGCGGCAGCCTCTTCAGTCCGTTGGCGGGCAACCATTTGGCACAGATTTTACTTTTAGCTCTCGGCCCGCAAATTGGCTTAAATTAATCATTCAAATTTCTCGACTGACGCTTTGACTAGCTGACAAAAGTTTATGGCTCAGCCAGCGTGTTGGCCAAAAATCAATAGTAATTAACCTTAATCGCTTCTACACGCTTCTACCGCCACAATTTGACTGCTCTGAGAAGACCGTTGGCCAGCATCAAATGCGGGAGAGTCTAACGCGCCTCAGAGGTGCAGCGGCTGCTGAGAGATCCCAACCATCAATCTCAACTCGTTCATAGTTTTGTGTCCGCACAGATGCTAACGAAAAGCTACATGGTAAAACGAGAGATATCGCCAAAAGCCTCAATTATTTCCCATAATTGAAACAAATTTAAAGTTTTCACTAAGCCAAATGCATTTTATAACTGAATTCTATAGAACTGGAACTACAACTGCAAAAGAAACTCTGCATGACAGTTGACATGTGGTTCAAAGACCTTAAAATGATACAAGTCTTGCTTCACTTTTTCCATAACGAAATATCATAAAACTGCTGAGAAAGTAAAATTAGCCACTGGTAATGGCTTTTAACATGCAGTTAACAGATGATAATTATTGTGCAAAACTTGAAATATTTTTTCTTTTTTTAGATAATTAAATCAACATATACATACAATAGTAATAAATTTGAGTCTCTAATTTGCTTAACAAGAACTGGTCCTCCCAATAGTACCATGTTATGCTATTAACAACATTACTCACTGTTAATATCAAAACTTTTACTTAAAATGTAAGCTAGTTACAATTTGATTAACTTTTACTAGGGAAACTCATAGACATTTATTTTCGCAAAGAGGAATACGGAATATATCATTTCAACGCTTTACTTATCAGCGGCGCCTCTTTATAAATATCAATGATATATTTATAAAATATTAATAGATATATATGAAATTATTTATATTATATTTATTTATATACTTTATTTCATTAATAGAAATATTAATAATATAATATATATAGTAAAAAATAAATAATAAGAAATAAAAAAATGAAATAAAATACATTTTACTACTTCATACTTCAGTGAAACAAGTCAAGCAAGGTTTTTATGTTCTTTCATTTGCAGGCAACAATTTCAATTTGTGTTTTGTTTAATTTGAGAGTAAATGGTTATATCCATTCGCAACAATTACCATACACACTATTAGCATAGACTTTAACAACAACCCAATGTTTATTTAAAGGAACTGAATGGAAAAAAAATCACTTAATCGCCGCTGTTTTATTATTTATGAAAAGCTTTTGGGCTATCAAAACTGAAAAAAAAAATATAATCCTGTAATTTATAGTAAAGATTTTGATTGCAAAATGAAATGAAATATTTGCAACTGTAAAGGCAATCCTGGCTTATTTCTCATTTACTTAAAAGTTTAGGCTTATTCATGCCATTTAAGAGACTACGAAGAACAGATGAGGAAAAGGTAATACTTATATTAAGTGAAACAGAATATGAGTTAAAGTTAGTTTGGTTAGAATTATATTCAATAACATTAAAAAATTAAAAATCTTTAAATAAAATAAAAGTTTATAAGTTGCTGGATGGAAAGCAGGTCAACAAATCAAAGCAATTCACATTATTTGTGCAGCCCTGGTAGCATAACCTTCTTATACACACATAAATGTATATCTATTTAGACCTCACATATTCATGATCACACGAATTATGTCTTGGGAAAGCAAGACTAACGCCCATTTCTCACAGCTGAAAGAGAGCAAAAACAATGCGAGCCATATGCATAAGCATACAAATGTATACATACATATATATACATTGTATATATAATAGTATATATATTCATTCGCGAGCTGATTTTGAGTTGGTTTACATGCAGGGCCGTCGCATTTGCCTGCTGCCAAATTCCCACAGTGCATGGCCCAAATATAAACACAGAGCTCAATAAACATGACAACAGATACGGATGCAGCTGCAAAGGCATGTTGTGTCTGTGTGCGATGGATACATGGGGCTGCCTCCCCACCGCCCTCCTCACTCGCTCATTCTTTGGGCTCCATGTTGCCATGTTGCAGTTGCAGTTGCAGTCAGTGCAGTCAGTGCAATTGTTGCTTACGCGCGTATTCGCAATTGTCATTCACTCGCCTCCATCAACGCCATAAAATCGACAGCGAACGAGGCTAAAATTTCATTCGTCGCTCCTTGTTGTTTAATGTAAATATGATTATTCCTTTTTGCGCAACACATATAAACTATATACAATGTACATATATATATGTATATATGTATATGTGGAGTGCAACAAGGCAGCCGGGCAAACAATGCAAGTTATTTATTATTGACATGCAGCGTTCGTGCCGCCCAGAGGGTTTATCAGTTGACAGTTGTAAGTTGTTGCCTCTGTGCAGTGGCACTGATAACCACAGCCCCGTCCCCTCCTCCTCCTGCTCCGCCTCCTCCTCTTCCCTGGCTGGCTAAGCCCTGCACAATTGACAGAGTCAATGGGGTGGAGAGCTACGCATGCTTTAAGCCCTTGACTTGTAAACGTCGCCATCGAGTTTGGCGCGTTCCGCGTTTATTTGATTTGAATTGATTCTAAAGCCCCCGCCGCCGCCTCCCCGTCACCCCTTGCAATCGGTTTATGTGATGTTCATTTAATCAAATGCAGGTTTATTTTGTGTGGGCTCGGCTTAGACAAGTTTACGCCGGTATTTGGTCAGGACAACTACAGATACATGACAATGAGTTTAAAGCAGAGACAAATAGAGAGCAAAAACGGTAGAGAGCGGGCGAGAGAGACAGACAGGGAGAGAAATACAATATAAAGCGGAAAAACGTGAAAGAGAACCGAAAACAAAGAGAGAGCGTCAGAGAAAGAGAGAGAGAGAAATAAAGATTATAGAGCTAAATAGAGATGAGAGAGAAATAGAAAGAGAATAGAAAGAAATAGAATAGAGACAGAGAGAGAGATAGAGAGAGAGAGACAGAGAGAGACAAGAGGAAACGGCAGTAGAGATGATAGAGTAAAGGAGTATACAGAGACAGAGACTCTAAGAGAGAACATCATTGCCTCTAAGCCAAGTTTATGATGTCTTCTGGCCAACACGGCAGATAGCTAACACATAACTCGTTACAGAGAGAGAATGAGAGAGAGACAAAGATAGATGGAGATGAAGATGGCAAGACAAAGATGAACAAACAAGTGGAAGATCTCAATGTCAGCTAGTAACACTCGACTCTGTGACACTGTGTGACCTGTCAGTTGCCCATCAAAGTGTAATCGATAACGAATTTGAGGCCACAGCTAAAAGCACAAAACGAAAAAACAAATTAAGTCCCCGAACGGGATGACATGTAGACCCACGCCAAGGGCGACTAATCTGTTCGCTTCACTGATCGCAAGTCAAGTGAACAGCAGGCAGCGAGAGAGATGCTTATCAATTCGGAATTAATTAATAGCTCACATTACAATCAGCGGATGTGAATAGAAAAATGAATCAAAATATGCAAAACTCAAATGTTTTCAATATAAATATAGAATATGAAGGATCGATCAAGGAAATAATTAAAAAGGGTATTTAGTGTGAAAAGAAAAGTGAAAAAAAATACGAAAAATTCAAATGTTTTCAATATGCATACAATATATGAATTATGGAAATAATTAAGAAGAATATACAGAATTATGGTATTCAAATTAGTGTTAGGCGAGTAAATACATAATATATTTATATAATATATAGAATCAGATATATTTAATTTGTTATATACTTATATATGTATATATATTATTTAATATTATATATTTCTATTATTGCAAGCGAAATCAAGGCTAGAAACCGATTACTCAATATTCTTTTTCCATTATTTTCCAATTTCCATCTATTTTATATTCGTACTTTCTTGAATGAGCTCGAGTGAATCAACCGGAGATTTTGTTCATGCCTCAGTGCCATTTCGATTGGGAACTAGGTGAACATTATGGCTGCCTTTTTGGCACCTGCTGAAAGATATAGCCGAGCAGACGAGCCGCTAATTGTCTCACATCATAGCAAAAGGCTGGGCATGATTACAATGCGCGTCGAGTCGAGCCGAGTCGACTAGCTTATCGCACTTCTGTATAGCTTCATTAGCTAATGGCTAATGAAGCTGATTATGCGCGCAGCTCGATGGTTCTTTTAGCCTTGTGCTTGGCAGCAGACAAACCAATTAAAATATAGATCATGCCACAAGCAGCAGCAGCAACAGCAACAGAAAGAGAAGGAGAAACAGACAGCAACGAGTAAGGCGAACAGGCAACGGCTCAGCGCAAACCGTTAAGACAACTTTGGCCCCCAGAGAACGCGAACGCGAATGCGGTTCGTGGAAGGCATTTAGCACAACAAGTCCGAGCAGATGGAGAAGCTGTTGCCAACGCTATCAGCAGCCAAGATCTTGGCAAGCAAAGCGCAGAACATGCCATAAACCGAAGACACGAGACTCGAGTGTCGAGAGTCGATAATGTAGCGCTTCTTCTTGCATGCTTGTTATGGCCAGGCGGACAACTGGATGCTGGCTGATACTCCGGTTACCTAGGAGGTGCTAAATGTGGCCACAGTAGCACCAAACAGCTGCCGTCTTTGTGTATCTCTCAGATACTCGAGGCTCGGCTGCCCCATAAGCTGCTCAGACTTATAATACTTATGCAAAGCGTATTTATTGGATATTGGCAATTGGCCAAAAGAGCGCACACAAAGCAGGGCTCTAAGCATATAGTAGTTTTTTTGTTTAAGCCCCGTCTCGTTTCAGGGCGAAGGGGGGGCGTTCGTCTGGGCTTAATTTATTTAACACAGTTGGTGGTAAATTCAACACATTTGTGTTATTGTAATCTTTTGTGCTGCTGATTCGCCAACGATTTTAAGCTTATTGTTGATCATTGTAGTTGTTGTTGTTGTCATGGCTGTTTAGCAGCTGCTCCCCAATCGATCATTGAGGCAACTCAAACTGGGGGCGTGACTCAGTGGGCGTGTCGCTATTAACACCAGCAACAAGAGAACATGCAATGCATCGTTGGGAAGCAGTCGGAACTGAACTGAGGGAGAGAACAAAGAGGGGGAAGGAGAATGAAAGAAAGAAAAATAGTGTGAGTGAGGATTACTTGATTGAATGGTCGAAATAGAGAAACGTAGGAAGAGAAAAGTAGGAGAGAAGGATATAAAGAGAGTTAGAAATACATAAACAGATAGTTAAATTTAGAGATGCATGGTCAGATCGAGAGACCGACAGAGTGAAATGAAAGAAAGAGGAAGAAATAGATGAGATTAGAGAAAGAGAGACAGAGAATAAGGAAAAGCTTGAGAAATATGGATAAAAAAGGTTAAATAATGAAAATCTTGCAATCTGCATCTGTATGTTGAATAAGAAAGAGATAGAGGGAGGCAGAGAGAGAGAGAGAGAGAGAGAGAGAGAGAGAGACAGAGAGACTATGGGTTTGAAAAGCTTACTATCTGCAAAGCTTGACATACAATGAACTTTACAATGCGGCCTCATTAACATGCATTGTAAGCTCTAAACTCTATGATTAACACACACACAACAACTACAACAAATAGGCCATTAAATTAAATCAAAGCACCCAAAAAATTAACACCGAACAATGGGCACATAAAAATCATTTGAGATAGACAAAGAAAATTCCGAAGCGTTAAAGTCGTAAAAAGAAAAAAACTTGTCAATAGGAAAAACTACGAGAATTGTCGAAAATGTTCAAAATAAAATGGCATTAAAATTCAATTTAAATAAAATGCCCCGGCCAAAAGGCATTTTAAAATGTAGCGCGTGTCACAGCAGCAAAGCAAAACACATAAAACTTATTTGGGGAGTTGTGGGCAGGGAAATAAAAAAAATATTACTCAACTGACAGACAGAGCCAGCCAGACCGATCGGATCGTGTATACCCGGCCCAGCTCTGGCCGATTATATTTCATATGTCTGCTTTTTATGACTAAAGGCTTAAAAAATGAAACCGAACCAACTGTCGGCTCCCTGTGGGGATGAGTCTCCCGTTGTTTAACCATAAAAAATGCAATGGGAAAATACAAAAAAGAAAAAATAAATAAAAAATCAAAATTAAAATTACAATTTGTTATATGTATACAAGCCTGGAATGGGCTTCAACTGGGCTTTGGCCAACGCCTTTTTGCCAAAAGCCTCACAAATCAAATGTAAATTATGCTGCCTAATTGATTTATGGCTTAGCGCTTCTCTTTATTGCACGCATATATCAAAAGAGAGGGTTAAAACAGAGGCAGAAAGAGCGAGAGGAGCAGAGCATTTGTCCAGTCTGCAAACTTTTCAACTTAGTCTTAATTAGTCGCCCAGTTGCTTAAGCTGCAGCCAAATGGCCGAATGGGCGAAAACGGAATGCGCTTACTCTAGCGCCCACAGCGGCCACGGACCCCACACCCAACTGTTCGCCATCCAAATCCAAATCCCAATCCAAATCCAAACATACGATATTTTGCATATTTGATTTCACGCCCCAAAATTCAAAATGCATACGCAAATTATGCGCATCGTCGTTGTCGTTGTCGTCGTCATCGTCAGCGGCAGAAAAAAATGCAGCTCCCACACATGGCAAGTGGAAAAAAAACTCTATGCAAACTTAACAAGCAGGCAGCATGCCAAGCAACAACAGCAGCAGCAAGAACAACAGCAACAACAGGCGAGGCCCATGCAGTGGGCGGGCAGCAGTTGTTGACTTGCCAAAAATACGAGTGCCAAAGCAAGCGACAGGCGTCGCACAGTGGGCTAGGACGCACGAACATAATGCCAAAACACATTAGACAATACAGTAGCCAATGTGATATATGGGATTTAATTAATACAATATTATACAATAATATATACAAATTTAATATAAGTATATATTATATACAGCTATTTCACACATATACACCATAACATTACCCTCAGATCTCAAATAATATAAAATATTATATATATATTTACATATATATAACATATCTTTAACTAACAGACGCATATGTATTTTCAATGCGTTCCTTCTTGCCCACTGTGCGCACCAGCACGACTAGCCCAAGCACACACACACGCACAGCTGACGAAGATGCCTGTGTTCTTGCTGCTTCTTCCCTCTCCTGTCGTATACATGGTGCTCTCTGGCAGACGCTCTTGCTCGCCCCCTATCTCACTCTCCTTCGCTCTATCCTCTATCGCATCAAATGCGTTTGCGGCTGCTCCAAGTCACGTTTTGCCTTTGCCTTTGCCTTTGCCTTCGCCTTCCAGAGTCGTTGCAGTTGTTGTTGCTTCCTTTGCGTTGTCATCTCGTTTGCGTGTCTCTTGTATGTGAATATATATATGTATTTATGTGTGTGTGTGTTTTGTTTTTTTTTTTTTTTTTGTATTGGAATTTCAATTCCCAGAAATATTCAAAAATATTCTCTGTCAGTGAAATAAATTTAATGCTGCTTGTAAATTGTTGTTGCTGTTGTTGTTGTTGATGCTTCTTTTTACGAAGCGTAAAATTTCTTAACGAACCAACTGAAAGTTATGTATGTACATAGAAGAAACCGTTTTGTTGTTGTTGCTGTTGCTTTTGCATTTACTTTTGCTTGTTGTTTGTTTATTTGTTTAACTGTTTAACAACACCTGCAGCGGCATGCGTAGCAGAGCAAGAGAACGCTCGAGCATAACAGAAAGAGGGAGAGAGAGAGAGCGAGGGAGAGAGAGCGTGGAGTGAGCGAGTGTCTAAAATTAAGCCAAAGCAAACAAATCAACATAATTTCGAAAAGCATTTCAGTTTCTGTTTCCAGTGAATGAAAATTGTTGAAAACTAAAGCTGCCGCATAATTGGTTGACACAAATGGAACATCACTAATTGCTCAATTGCTTTGCACTATTGTTGTTATTGTCGTAGTTGAGGTGGAGAAATCAATAACAAAGGGCGCGACTTAACGGGTAAACTGCGCTGAGGAGAACTCACCAAGCAATCGCATCACCTCCTCTGGGTTCAGGAACACGTTCAAATGCGCTGCGACGCCGCTGCCGCCGTTCAGTTGCAGCAGCGCAGCTAGCGCAAGCAAAGCGAGCACCATTTTGTTGTTATTATTTGATTTTGTTACGTTTGATTTGTTTTCACTGCCTTTGATTGGCATTTTCATTCAATATATGTAGTTTTCCGCTAGTTTTTGCACATTTACCCACGCACACAAATTCGTAAACAATCGAGATAGCGAACGCGATGGCAAAGCACACGCGCAGAGAAAACAGCGAACAGCGTACAGCGCAGTGAAATAACAGGGATGCCGCACACGCAACCGAAAAGAGCAAAATAGTCAGCACCTGAGTGGCTAAAACATTTTAACACTTGGCACACCACATTAACTAATTATTGAATACAAATTCACACGCAACTTTAGTCTGTTTTTTCGTTTTTTGTTCAGCATTTACCGGCCGCACCAACCACACGCTTCAACACAAAAATCATGAATAACAGGCCTGTTAACGCAAAATTTTCCAGCTTACAGAGGTATCTACATAAAATGTTAAATTTGCGCTAGAGGACTGTTAAAACAGCTGTTTTGTCTTTGGCGGGCACCAGTTAAACACGAATTTAACACTTTCCCTTCCCAAAAGATACGTATATTAGTATTATCATCAAAAAAAGTAGCTGCAATGAAATAAATACAATTCCTATAGTTATTTAGTTTTTATTTTTATTCAATATAAACATTTATTTTCGAAATTTATGGACATAGTTTTGATTCTGTTAACTATAGCAGCAACATTACAGCACTCTGTCATCGCCCTCTTTTTTTAACAGTGTGGAAGCGAACAAGAGAACAAGAGAATACCAGATTAAAGTTACGTGCGCCATCTAGTGTTAAACGTTTTTCAATCGACGCTTCTATAGAGCGTAGTACAGTTGTTTTTTTTTAAGTAGGGGAAAATGCTCAAGCCTGTGGATTCTATTTACCGATAATTCATAATATTTCAACAAATGCCACAACTACAGTCGAGTCTCGATAATTTGTAAATAGAAAAATACCGATCCCCTTGCCATTTCAAATTATCGGGAGTTGACTGTATTTTTAAATGTTTATGAATTTTTTTTTTTATAAACATCGGCCAAGTAATTTAATGTTTACACCACAAATATTTAAATGAGATTAGATTCCTCTCAAGATCATAAGATTTATTATTGACCCTAGAAACTGAGTCAATCATCCGTACATTCTGATTGCTTATTGACTAATCGGAATTCTTTATAATAAATCAAATTAATCTTACTCGTAATATACATACATACATATATGTTGTTCATTGTAACGGCTTTTGCTTATGTATGAAATTCCTAAAAATGTTTATCAAAGTCTAATAAACTAATATGAAGTGCTATTTGATTACATATGGACAATACAATTTCAAGCTTTTTCTTTATAAAATGCTGAAACTCAATTTTCATTAACAAACTTGCAATACGAAAGCCTCTGACTAAGGGTTTCAATTGTTCTCTTAATTATATTTACATTTAATTCGCATGGGCATTATCTTAATTCTCAAGTCAATTCATTTCTTTAAATATATATACATATGCATACATTTACTATATACCTATGTATATGTATGTGTATATATGAAAATATATGTGTATATGTTGTCTGGCATTGCAAGCGGTGATTAAAACTTCCGTTCGAATTCTTTCTGAAGTCCATCATATTAAATCTCTATAAATTCTATATATATTATCAATAAGATCACAATTTCAAATATATAAACACGCTTCTAAAATTCCGTGTAAGCTATAATTAACTTATATAAATCAAATTAATAACGAATACTATTGTTATAAATATTTGATAAATTTCATACAAATACGATACAAATTTTAGATCTATTAAAGTTCCATAGACATTTTAAATAAGTTAGATTGAATATAACTGTATTTACATGTATATAAATTGATTAAAAATCCATACACATAAATACTACATTAACTCTATATATAATATATAAGTTCAATAATCTATATTCTACATAAACTCAAATCTCATATATATTTCAAATAATTTCAATATGAATTCCATGAAAATATATTATATTCAAATTCCTATTAGTTTTATGCAGTATAAATTTTAGATTAGCTTTGAATTCCAGGGTGACATCATATAAATATATTGCGCCTCTATAATTGTTTCATTTAAATAAATTGCCTATAAATTCTAGGAAATTACACATAATCCTCATTTTCTATTAGTTCATTAATAATACGAATATATACCATGTAAATTATAAATCAATATTTTTGTATGTTCCCATATTTGAAAACACTGAGAGTAAGACACAGAGAGAAGCCCAGTAAAGTTATTCTTCTTTCCTTTTTTATTAATAATTGAACTCTTACAGATTTTTTTTTTTAATTTGCAGGGTATTTACCGGCTTGTATATGTATATGTAATAGCCTGGTTGGCGGCTTTCTCGCCGTTTCCGTTGGCCTCAGGCTTGTCTTCAACCAATCCGGATTATACCTCTTCTCAAAATATTTTTTCCTATGAATTAGATCAAATTAAATACAATACGTTACAGGCGGGAGTAGCTGACTGTGTAATACTCTTTCATCTGTATCTATACTCTCTATAGTCTGACTACCCGAGAGTTAACTCTAAGCATGCATATGGGGCAAAAATGCAGACTTTCAGCGAACCCAATATACTCCTCTCACTTCGTGACGATGAAGTGAGCAAAGTACATTAGAATTTGACCGATAACTTAACACGAGGATATATATATATATATGGGGGCGTGGCACATCGAGACTGTTGGCATCCCCAATTGAGGGTGTGGCAACTGGGTAAATTGATCTGGTAGAGAATGGGAATGAGTATTCTGCAGTCGGTAATACGCGGTTGCTATGTTCTGACTTTTTGAATACAATGAATATTTGCTCATGTTTAACATTCCGTATCAACTCGAGTGGGTCGTACGAAATTTCAGTTGGAATATCACAAAATAATATGCGTGATCGAAAGGGAGAGAATGAAAGAGAGCGAGAGAGAGGGAAAAGAGAGCACATTAGTGCTGAGTTAGACCGCAATGCCAAATAGATTGATTATAGATAGAGAGAATGAGAGAGAGAGAGAAAGCTCTCTGTGCTATCAGGTCTGGTAGTTGGCCTACAGTTCGCTATAGACCGCAATGCCAAATAGATGGTATAGTTTCGGAGGCCGTTGGACGGCTCTCTGGCTGGGCCTCGGGCTGCTGCTGGGGCTGCAGCTGGCGCATGGCATGCGCTGCAAGGTGCCCTACGAGAAGGTGCAGAACGACTACTGCTACTTCATAGCCGACGAGGAGCCGCTGGTGAGTAGCTGCAGATCCTCGCTCTAGCTCAAGCTAACTGAGTCCCGCTAACTGCCCGCTCAGGCCAGCTCGTTCAGCAACTTCTGCTACCAGGACAAGCGTACGTCGCGCGTTTGCCTCGACAGCGACGCCGAGATGCGCGTCCTGGCCGACCACCTCTATGCGAGCGGCTACCGGAATGGCACCCGCTTCTGGAGCGCCGGCCATCGCTGGCCCGGAGACCTGCAGTTCTATTGGAACTACTTCGGACGGGCGCGCAGCATCAACTACACCAACTGGCTGCCGGGCGAGCCCACCTCGGGCATGGGCCGCAATTGCGTGCTGCTCACGCTCCAGGCTGGCGAGCTCTTCATGTCCACCGAGTCCTGCTACACGCGAGCCGTCGACATCTGCGAGCAGCTGCTCAGCAATGAGCCCACCGTTATGCACTGACGTACGCCCTTACCACAGCAACCTCGATTGCTTTATTTCACACACACATATGCCAGAGATAAGAAGATTCAGGGGCGTAGCTGGGGAGGATAGACTAAATCAGGCTAATATTTAAAAATAATTGCTGGAATAGTAGGCTAGATTAAAATTAATAACAGAAAACGTACTAAAAGTATGTAATATTTTTTTTATTGAATAAATCTATTATTGGATAAATATAGAGAGAGAATAAGGGAAAATAAGCGCATAGTTGGGCTTTAAAATGCGGGCTTTTTGCTTGAGCACTCGCAGTGCACTGATCTTGGCGTGGCATTTTATACCCTGAATCCATTGAAAATTCATATTTTTTCTATAACTCATTCGATATCTTTTTTATCGAGGATAATCGATATTGTTTTTTCAGCCTAATTTGAACACTTTAAAGCCTGAAGACTTCAGATTTACTGTGTATATACAAGATACACACATTTTGTAATTTACAGATTTTGGATACCACGCCCCCAAAGCTCTCATAATATTGCCCACATACGTCATATACATATTACGATAGATAAGCGCTTGTTATATATATGTATATTCTCTTATCCGAACTGAGCCATATCAGTTCTAGTGATTGTGCTCTTTCCTTGATGTCTGACTGGACTCCAGTCTTAACTTATGTATAAAAGCAAGAAGACCTATTAATGCTTTTAGTTTACTGACGACTGAGAACGCGATCACTTATTTGTTCGCGATACTTGCTATGGAAAGCAAAAGATTTCAGCGTTATATGTGCCTAATGCTATGCACATCAAGTTTAGTTGACTGCTTGAGCCGGCATGCATTTGAGAAAGTGGGAGACTTCGCGTACTACATAGGAGAGGAAAACAATGTACGGTTCTCGGAGAGCTCAGTATAAAGAAGGATAATTAGTTATCTATAATTTTAGACGACAGGGATACGCTATTGGTTTAATGCGCGCAAGGAATGTCGTTCAAATGGCGGGCAACTTGCGTCTGTTGTCTCGGAAACGCAAATGAATGACCTGCAGAAGTACATCATCGATCGGGGATACGCGAACGGAAGCAGATTTTCCACATCGGGTCACAGCTTCCTCAGTCCAGAATATTTCAAATGGGATGGACTGCAGGCTGAAGTCTACTATAGCAAATGGCTGCCAGGCGATGGCCCCGATGACAGCAGTTTCCTGAGTTTACAACTCATCGATTCGAAACTCTTCATGGTCACATCATCGGGCTTCGATGACTACTACATATGTGAATATGAGACATCGCACCAGAAGCTACGCAAGATCCTTAGAAATCCCCATTTTTATTATAATTCGGTGGCTATTATTGTTATAATTATATTAGCCGTAAAAATAATATTTCTATTGAAGAGTTCAAAAAAGGAAAACAAAAGATTATGAACAATTTGGCCATAAAGATCATACAGAATATTGTTAGATTTGCCAATCATTAATATTTAACAAGTGTATATAGTGTATATCAACTGATAGTCGATTGTATAATCTATAACCTATAATCTATAACCGTGGCAAGTCCCGTAAAATGTATATATAAGTATATATGTATATAAGGTTCAAACTTATTTATTTATTTTGTATTAAAAGTCAAATTCACGATTTCCTCCCTTTTACAACTGCTCTGCATGACAACAACTTCACGACTCTTTCTTCTACTATGAATGACTCTTGATCTAGTTCAAAGCTTGCGGTCACTCCGAATGACTCTGCGGTTCATCTGCCAGGGATGTTGTATCTTTTAGGAATTTCGCATATATATATATATATATATATATATATATATATATATATATATATATTCTCTCGATCATGGCGACGATTGCCCACCCGATTACTTTTGTATCGTAATTTGAATAATATTAGACCTGAAGACATCAGACTTACTGGGTGTATACATGAATACAAAGATTTTGTAATTTATCACTTCGATTATTGCGATCTTCATTGTAAAATTTGTCAAATTATCCATCGAGAACAGATTTCGGAAGATGTTCTATTATTTGTATCTGCATTCGGCCCAAACTTTTGTACATGTTTACGTTTTCATTCCACACAGATCAAATTCAGACTCATACGAAATTGAGCTCCTATTCATTGCATGTTCATTCTGTAAACATTTCAAGTAGGTGTTGAGGCCTGGTCTTGGTATTGGGTTCGGGCTGAGGTATATTTGTAGCAGTTCTAATTAAACCTTTTTCTTTTGAAATCTTGCGCAGTGTGTAAACAGTTTTTCACCTGGACTCGGGTGGGTTTTGAGCTCTATAAAAGCATTTGAGCCCTATGATACGCCTCGCAGTTTAGCTCTGGATGGAACATGATGATGTTTGGCAAGTCTTGTGAGCTGCTGTTACTTGTGCTCCTCATATTGGCCAGCTATGCCTGCTTCTACTTGGAGTTCTGGAAACGTAAGTTTAGTCGGTCTATGGATTCAGTTATTGCCTTTGCTTCCCTGTTCGAGCAGCCCGTTGTATGACACCCTTTGTGGAAATCGGCGACAACTGCTACTTTTTCTCCACCAACAAGGCTGTGCGTATACCCTGTAAATTTCGAAACTGCTCCTAACCACGTTTATCTTCCAGCCCACCTACGAGTACTATAAGATATCGTACAAGGGTCGCATCTTCAGTGTGCCCGCCGAGGTGAGAAGTCTTGCCCTCTGACGCTTTCCCCCTCATGAATTTCCCTTCACTTCACTTGCAGCTCGACTGGCTGCATGCCAGCTTCGCCTGCGAGACGCTGGATCCCAGTGCTCGTCTGATGACAGTCAAGTCTGCGGAAGAGATGCGATATCTCTCCGACTATTTGGGGCGCTATGCTCATCCCGACATCCATCCCTACTTCTGGAGCGGCGGACATCGCGGAAGTCTGGCAGATAGCGTTGTGGAGCGCAGCACCTTGAATCATTTCTACTGGCACCACGATCCGCATCCCATGAACTTCTCCAACTTCGTCGACGGCCAGCCGAACTCCACGCTGCGCTTCCCCTCCGGCTACTGCGTCTATCTGGAGCTAATCGGATCGGAGCTCATCATGGCAACGGCGAGCTGCAAACATAAAATGGCATTCGCCTGCGAGCTACTATAAATACCAGGGCATCTGAGGGGAAAATGCACACGGAAATATATTCGAAAGCTCGATCTCGAGTGGATAAACAGCATCGCACAGAACTCACATACTCCTTCGGTTAGCATAATGTCAAATGTTCAAGTGGATATACCTAAATTGATCTATACAGTTATACAAGATTGAAGAATGTAAACAATAAATACACATACATACATACATATATGCAATCTCCTTTGACGCCCATCTCGCACTTCGACAACTCTTCGATTGGGGGCAGGTATCCGAAAATCATATCATACCCACAATTCAAATAAACTTTAATACAGTCGAGTCTCGATAATTCGTAATGGCAAGGGAACCGATTTTTTTACGAATTATAGAGGTTTTCGATTTACCGAGGTGGCGTAAGAAATCAAAATACGAATTGAAGGGGTTTTTAGATTTAACTTCATTTCAACAGTTTTAAGTTATTAACAAGTAAGAAAACTCTAGTCGAGAGTGCTCGACTACGAGATCCCCTGAACCCTTCAAGCAACAGCCATTTCAATCATTTTTAGCGTCTCTCTGCTTACACAAACACACACATACATAGACACCCATAGGCGCGCACGCATGGGCTGCAGTGTGGGCTTACTATGGGAACTTAATTGTTTAATAACTTTTTTTCTGGACGTACGTTCTCCATGAAACTTTCAGATTGTGGTTTTATCATTACTATGCGTATAATTGCCAAAGCTCAAGTCTCTAGTATTTGAAATACGCCTTTTACAAACTTATGGGTGAGGGGGTGGATATAAGGGGGGGGGGGGGTTGAAATTGAAATTTAAAATTTGGATACTCTAGCTCTAAAGATGTAGGAGATATAATTTTATAACTGCATTTCGATAAGGTTTTTGATCGATAAAAAAATAACGGGATGAGTTATCGATTTTTGGTGATAAACTCAATATCCGCGTGCTATATACGAGCATTTAAAAAAAAAGTTGAAGTCTCTAGCTTCTATATCTTCTGAAATCGACACGTTCAAACATACGGACAGACGGACAGACAGACGGACAGGGCTAAATCGACTCTGTTCGCCGCCCTGATCAAGAATATATATACTTTATGGGGTCTGCCACGCCTCCTTCTGCCTGTTACATACATTTCAACAAAAACATTATACCCTGATTTCCCATTTTCAATGGGTTCAGGGTATAAAAATAAATAAAATATAGCACGCGGATATTGAGTTTATCACTAAAAATCACCCATAAGTTTGTAAAAGGCGTATTTCAATTACTAGAGACTTGGGCTTTGGCAATTATACGCATAGTAATGATAAAACCACAATCTGAAAGTTTCATGGAGAACGTACGTCCAGAAAAAAAGTTATTAAACAATTAAGTTCCCATAGCACACTGCAGTCCATGCGTGCGCGCCTATGGGTGTCTATGTATGTGTGTTTGCGTGTGTATGTGTGTGTTTGTGTAAGCAGAGAGACGCTAAAAATGATTGAAATGGCTGTTGCTTGAAGGGTTCAGGGAATCTCGTAGTCGAGCACTCTCGACTAGAGTTTTCTTACTTGTTGTGAAATTGATAGTGTTTTATGAGAACGCTTGCTTGCCATTTTTACGCATCGTCTGCACGCAAAACTACAGTCAGGCTGAGAAATATAATGGTTATAATACCGTAATAGGATATACAGGGACAGATGGACATTTATTTAGTTCTGCTACATCTTTGGACCAAATATCTCCACCCCCTTGCCCACATCTTTGTAAGAGGCGTACTATTTCGAATACTGATAATGAATAATGATATAAAACTGTGTTCCTAATCAGCCAAAGTTATTAAACAATTAATTTATTGCAGCCCATTCGTGTTTATGTATGTCTATATACGTGTGTCCGCGTATGTGTGTGTGTGTTCCTTTTTTAATCAAAGTTCACTTGACAAGTTCTAATCGGTATTCATATGCACAAAAGATAGGAATTGGTGATACGACATTTAAAAGTTCCTTATCGGCAGGTATTATTTATTGACTTTCGCCTTTTGCCGGTTTTCCAAGAACAGCAAAAATATGAGTAATTTTTTCAAGCGGTTGACTTAAGAGAAAAGAAAAAATTGACCACTATTAATTCACACGCTGCGTAAGCTTACCTGTATATCAAAATAAAAGCAAAAAAAAAAATAAAGCAACCAATGAAACAGAATAACTATCTAATTACAGTCTGCGAATAATATCGCAATACAAAAATTTTAAAATTGCTGCATATCTGTAAAAGTTTAGCAACGATGGTACATGGTAAGCCTATTTGCAGCGAAATCAGAGTATTGCGTAGAGGTTATTTGAAATCTTGAGGAGATCAGCAAGCAATTAAATGTATTTAAATCGTCTGTGCATGGGGTGATAAAAATATAAAAACTTAAATAAAATAAATAGACTAAGCCCAATTGAAAGAATTTGGTGGTATTCGCCACCATCATTAAAAAGCAAGCTTCGAAATGAACCAAAAAGGCACATTTCTAACTTGAAAATCGAGTTGCAAAAATTTGTTAAAATCAAGTCCAAAATGAGTTAAATGCGTATGCAGGCCAAGGACGACGTAACACAACTCTAATATTAATTGAATGATTGGTTTATTACTCATATTTTTGTTGTTGTTGAGCACAACTTTCTTTTCATCGTGAAGCAAATAAAATTCTCTTTAAGACGAAATGCATATGTATGTGTGTGTGTTTGCCAGTAGAGCACTTATATTAGTTGATAACTGGTTAAATATTTGTGCAGGTAGCCGAAAAATGAACATACGCTTCGGCAGTATATAATTGTACTAGCTAATATCGTATCAGGGCTAGCGTGAAAAGATTACTAAAGTCAAACAATGTAGTGCAGCAGAACAACCGATATGGTGTACGCTCCAAGATTGAGTGTACGACCGTCTTTTAGCAGTCGTAACATATGGAGGTATTTATCAGTGATACTCCCGATGGTACCATTGATCGATAAACCAATATCGAACAACAGCGATCGATATATGGCAAACAATAATGTTTAGCCGTACTCTCGAGAGTACCATCAACGAAACAGAAACTGATTGACTTACTGCACGTTTACGCACTACGCTTGTATTTCGAACCGCCTTAACTTTTGCACCTGCCGCAGGTGTTGCTTAAAATTTCTTATGGCACAATGAAGCGCGTGTCTAATTTGATAACTCAACAATGCTACTCCTCTGCAGTGTGGTATGTAATACAAATAAATGTTGACTAAATGCTTTTAAGTGCTCACTCTTCACTCTTCACAAAACAGCAACAATTCACGAGTAACTCACGACAAACTCACGGCCAACTCACGAGTGCTGGCTGCCAGGCAAAGTAACAGGAAATTTTTAGGTTTCAACTCCCGACGGCGACGGCAATTAACTCAAATTGATAATGACGACTCAAGTTGTGGGTGGCTTAAGGCTAGGAACGGCTCTCTCTCTATGTGTGTGTGTGTGTGTGTGTGTGACTGTACTGCCACCGCCTGCTGGCTGCGACGTGATTTCATTTGCACTACGCCAAATGGCGACACATTTCGACACGTCCCGTAGCATAATTCGGTGCCGTAAGCTTCAGTTCCGTTCCGTTTAGTTTAGTTCAGTTCAGTTCAGTTCAACTCAGTTCAGCTGAGCTCGGTTCAGTTCCATTTCAGAGCACCGAAAGAAGTTGGATTATGCATTAAAGTAGGCTAAAAACTAGTTTTTGAGAGTGTAAGAAAGCATACGAAAAGTAGCTAGCTTACATTTTCTATCTAGAATTTTTTAAAGATTTTTCTCTAATGATACTTATTTTGTTGGTATCAAGTATGTGGTACCATATGAGCTTGTAAATATGTTAGCTAGAATTGCAACTATGCTAAAATAAAGCTTTTTTTAAATATGCTAGATCTAGCCTGAAATAGGCTAGGCTGGCAACACCGTTCCGTTGAGTTCGGTTGGGCTGGGCACGCTGTTCTGCCCTTTGGCACAATTAAAATGAAATCATTTTCGACAAGTTGGCTGCTTTTGGCTCCGAACAGCTTTTTCGGCTAGCTATTTGCATTCCTGGATGGCACGTAGCGCCAGTTAGACGTTATGCGCGCCATATGATAATAAACTTCGGGGCACTAGCTCCAGCTCCAGCTGCAGCACAGCTCCAGATGTGGCTGCTGCTCTGCCTCTCTCTGTCTCTCCATATCCCTGTCCCTATCCAACTCTTGCCTGTCTGTGTTGTTGTGTTTTGTTCGTGCTGGAAT